>CANSNZ010001154.1:0-692504 GCA_947646795.1 Beta lomatogona
GGGTCTCGTGTTCCCTTTACACTCGTTTCATCCGAACCTACCGAATGCTTATCACTGACCCCTTTCAAATCTCCTTCCCAATAGCTGCTCACCATAAATGGCTTTGTGGCTTTTGGTGAGTCTCTGGTAACCCTCTGTGTGCGCTCATGGCGCAACATGTTTACTTCGATGCCGGGTCCCGCCGATAGACACGGTCCTGATGGTTCCGCTTTTAAAGCTCCGGGCCGGTTATAAGGTAGTCCGAGATGCTCCTTCGAACCAAAAAGGTTTTGAGGCGGAATTTTTTTTCACATATACCCAAAGTGACGAGGGGGATCCCGACTTCCCTGTGGAGGGGGGTCATCGCTTTGTTTTAAAACCAAACGGTTCCCCAGATGTCCCGACAAGAGGCGGTCGTGGGAATATATTTTCTCTACCACACCCGAACTCGATCCGGGGGCCTTCTCCTAT
The DNA here is from genome assembly GCA_947646795.1 of Beta lomatogona. NCBI lineage: Eukaryota > Viridiplantae > Streptophyta > Magnoliopsida > Caryophyllales > Amaranthaceae > Beta > Beta lomatogona. Next base: position 451 of record CANSNZ010001154.1, read on the forward strand.
GTCCCCAAGAACTCGGCTCCCGTCTCGCTACGACATACCGGAACGAGATGTTCCCCGGTGGCTGTGGGCTTGAGTCAGCAGCTGTGACAAGGGTAATCCCGCCTTTGTTGATTTGTAAAGATTTCATTTTTTATGCTAAGTGTTTGAGGATTTCCTTTGTTTCAGTCGTTGCCCGAAGTCAGCTGGACCCCAAGATGGCCGAGCGATATATCGACAACACCGAGTTAGCCCCGAAGCTAATGGGTGAGCTCGAGGAGGAAGCCATGTCAATTCCCGACTTATTCATCTCTGTTTCTCTTATTAGAATTTCCCGCTCATAGCATTATTATTTCGTCTCGACAGATACTGACCTAAGAGAGCCAAGAAACCCTCCGCTCGATCCAGAGGCTGAAGGGGGATACCGAGAAGGCTCATGCCGCCGAGAAATGGGCTCAATACCGGCATCCGATAAGGCTTTGTCGGATGTGTCTATCGGCTCCAAACGCAAGGCTGGGACATTAAAACTCCCTGTGTCGTCATTGATGTGGATGAGCCGCAGTGTATCGCATCGGCCCAAACCCGGACCGACCGACCGAAGACCGAAATTTTAAATTAAAGAACCTGAGACCTGGGACCGATTTTTTATTGGACGGGGACCGGACAGAAAACCGGTCCAAACCTTGGACCGACCAAATTAGACCGGGTTTTGCACTTTTCCACACTTTTTTAATACGTTTGATAATTATAAGGAAATATTATTAAAATAAACAATGAAAACTAATTGTTCAAGGTCTTTTTTGAGACTTTAATGTAAATTAGTTACTAATAAAATAGATTTTCAAACATATTAAAGGAGAAAATTATATTTTTTATCTTCTATATTCATATTTTTGAATGAAACCTGTCCCGGTCCAAGACCGGCTTTATAGGGTTTTGGACCTGACCAACCGAAGACCGAAAAATTAAAATCCTTGACCCCGAGATCGGACCGGTCCAGACAGCCCTGGCCCCGCCCCGGCCAAATTTACCGGCCGGGACCGACTTTGAATGCCCTAGTCACAGGCAAAGAGGGACTAAGGTCGACCAAATTACGCGGGCGTGTCAGTTTACCGACACAACCCCGACTCGATGTTGGCTCGAGTGCGTCATGCGGTTCGGGGAAATTTATACCGAGGCGTATGACGTGGCTTTATCGCCTTGGGCGCCGAGGAGGTTAATACCTCTATGAGTCATGGTTCTCTTTTACTTCGTAGTGCCTTATGTTCCAACCCTCTTCGCAGACTTCCATCCGAATGGCTTCTGTTATTCGCCGCCGAGTTCGCCTCGAGGACGAGATTGCGCCCCTCATGAAGGAGGTGGACCCGCTTGAAGGCCAAGGCCGTGTCCGACGGTGCCGAGTTGAAGAAACTCAACGACGAGCTTGACTCCCGTAAGTCCACTTTGATGAGGCAAGCAAGGCGGTGAGCGAGGTAGGACCCTAAGGGACAAAGAATAAGAAGATCTCGTGCCTCGCCGGACGCCGCCCTTATTGAACGCAATGAGGCTAAGAAGATTGCTTCGATGACCTCCGAGCCAAGCTCTACGAGGCGGCAAAGAAGCACATTCTACCCGACACAAGCCGAAAAGCGGCAAAGGCCAAGCTCCAAAAGGTTCAAGAGGACCGGGGTTAGCCCAGGTGGAAGACTTCTCCCCGAAGGGCTTAACTATTTGGGCAAGATGGTCTCGGCTTCCTACCGCCTTGCAACCCGGAAACTAAGGAGCGCCTTCGGCCATTTTTGACTCGAAACCAACGAGTCGTCGGGACCGGGATGCCGTTGAGGGCGAGTTTGATCGCCTGATCGCTTCTCTGGGTCAAGGCAAATGTGGAAGCTTCTCGTACTCCTGTGTGCTTCCCGAGTTCGTGGCCCGATGCAGCCAATGCGCCAAGATATCCCCGAGAGCCGAGGACGGAAGCTCCCCGTTGGGGCGGGCGAAGGTCGTGGCTTTCGCTTAGGCGATGCCGATGGCTCCGACGAGGATATTGGAGAGAACTCGAGGGGACCCCGACTAAAGAAGCCGTTGCATGATTTCATCTTTAGGGTTTTGTTTTCTTATGAACTTTTGTGGATCCCGAGAGTCCCGTTCTCGGACTTCTTCGTGCTTTGATGCCCGAGAGTATGTTCTCGGAATTTTTAGGTCGTGTTTTTGGCACCCGAGATCATGTTTTCAGGTGTCTAGGTTGTATTATCTTTCTCATGCAATATTTTCGACTTTATGAAAATGGTTGTTTTGCATATTTCCCGAGTACGATCTTCTCGAGTAATGTTTGTTATTTTGTTAAATGCAACGGTTATGAACCAAAGTGTATCGCAACTTGTACCTTTCATTAATATTGAGATAGTCAACTATGGGGTACAATTGATCGCCCGAGTCTGTGTTTTAACAAAATAAATTGTTGGCTCAAGTATGGCGTAAGTTTACAAAAAAAGTTCCCGCCAACTCTAATAGGGCTTCGATTGATTGCCCCGAGTCGTGGTTAGTGCAACAGACTAAAGGCTCATTTCGTGGCCTTTTACAAAGCGAGGCTCAAGTGTGCCCTATTACAAAATGAGGCTCAAGTGTGGCCTCGTCAAATGTAATATTTCTTCCGATTGTCCGTATTCCAAGGTCCGGCTAATGGAGTACCTTCCCGTGACTCTAGTCGGCATGTTCCCGCCTTTGATTACTTCAAAGGACTCGTAAGGTCCATCCCACTTCGGCCCGAGCTTCCTTTCGTATGTGCGCGCCCCGTGGCTTCCACCTTCCCGACTACCCAATCCCCAACATGAATCGCGCCCGGCCTCGACCCCGAGGTTGAATTGTTTAGTCACTCGCTGCTTGTTGCGACCGACTTGAGTAAGCGCATTACCCCGGATTCGTGCAATAAATCTAGGTCGACCTTCTTCCCTTCTTCATTTTTGCCGCACTCATAAAACGTTATCCTTGGGGAAGGTATCCCGATTTCAATCGGAAGAACGGCATCACCGGTCGTAGACTAGGCCGAAGGGCGAACTGCTTGTCGCCTCTTTTACCGTGGTTCTCGCGACTAGAGCACTCCCGGGAGATCGTCGATCCATGACCCCTTTGCTCCTTCTAGCGATTTCTTTATTCCATTTAGCACTACTTTGTTTGCGGCCTCGGCCGCCGTTGGTCCGGGGGCGGGAGACTATCGAGAACATTGTTTGTATCCCAAACCCGGAGCAATAATCCCGGGTCGGCCCGCTATTGAATTGCCTCCCCGTTGTCCGGGAGACGAGGTCTCCGGGATCCCGAAGCGGGTGACGATGTTCTTCCGTATGAAATTTTACACTTGCTTGTCGGCTATTAATGCTAGAGGTTCTCGCCGACCCATTTGGTGAAGTAGTCGATGGCCACTAGTAGGAACCTTCTTTGCCCTAAGGTCAGCCGGGAATAAGCCTATTAGGTCCATCCCCCATTTATCAAAGGGTAAGACAACTTGAATGGTGGTTAACGGGCTTGTAGGAGCCCGAGGGATGTCCCCATGGATTTGGCAAACTGAGGCATTTCTTTACCACTCGGGGACGTCGTGCTTCAAAGAAAGCCAGCAATACCCGCCCCTTAAAGCTTTCCCCGCTATGGTCCCGGCCCCTCGTGGTGGTCGGTGCAGCTCCTTCATGAATCTCTCGGAGGATGTAGCCGCCCTCGAAAGGAGTTACGCATTTGAGTAGGGAGTGGGTATAAGACTTTTTGTACAAGTGGCCTTCGTGCCGATGAACCATCCCGCCTTTCTCTTTAGGCTATCAACCTCCTTATCATTCGAGGGTAACAACCCGTCTCAAAAATTCGATAATATCTTCCATCCATGTGCCTGTTCGTTGATGGTGTGTATTTGCAACGGCGTTGATGTCATGGTTTAGGACTTCCCATATGATGGTTCGAGGGGCCGACCCCTCCGCCGAGCTTGCCATGCGGGCCAAGGCGTCGACTTTCTCTCGGGGTTTTTAGACCTCTGGAGGTATCAGATGTTGAATGAGGACAACTTCTTAATGAGGTCCCGGGTTTTGTTGAGGTACATCCTCATGTTATCTTCCTTCGCCTCATACTCCCCGAGACCCGTCCTACTACGAGTCGTGTATCCGATTTGGCCATTACCGCCTGGGATCCCGAGTTGATGCGTATTCGGAGGCCTAGGATTAAAGCTTCATATTCAACTCATTATTTGAGGCTAGAAAATCAAACTTCACAATAAGTGCTCCATTTTGTCCGAGCTCCACTGCCACTTTGGTAACCGACCCATCAACTCGGAATCCTCACAACTCCCTTCCTCCGTGTCAAGGGCTCCTGAGCCGCATTCACCGATGAAATCTCGCCAATGCTTGTGCCCCGATAGCTCTTCGAGACTCATATTCCAACCCGAAGTCCGCTAACCGGGTCCGCCCACCTCGCTCATCCGAGTCAATGATTCCTACTTTCGATCACCTTTCGATGGGTTGTCCTGTTAGGACCTTAATAGGGTGCGCCCGGAAATATGGTTTCAACTTCCTACTCGCCATTACCAGCCGCGAAAACCATCTTCTCAATCTTGTTGGATCTCGCTTCGCTCCTCTATAAGCGTAGCTGATGAAGTATACTGGATGCCGAGTCCCCTCTCTTCGGCCACAAGTATTGCACCGAGGGCATACTCCGATACCGAGAGGTAAATATATAGAGTTTCTCCCTACGAGGGTGATATGAGCTCGGGGCAACGTTGCTAGGTGTCGTTTCACCCGGCTGAAGACCTGTTCTTACCTTCATCATCCTAATCAAACTCTTCCTTTCGTTGCTCAAGAACAAAGAAGCTCTTGTCTGGCCGAGCGGGATAAGAAGCGGCACAAATGCTAGACACCTTGTTAGCCTTTGAACTTCTCTAACGTTCCTTGGTGAGGACATGTTTAATACCGCATTGATCTTGTCCGGGTTAGCCTCAATTCCTCTTTCATCCACCAAGAACCCGAGGCATTTCCCCCCCTTTACCCCCGAACACACACTTCGGGATTTAACTTCATGCCATGGCATCGTAGGGTGTTCAAGCGTTTCGCCAGGTCCCCGACGTGATCCATTGCCTTTTGCTCTGACGATCATGTCGTCTACATACACCTCAATGTTCCTCCCGAGCCGCTCCTCAAAGACCTTGTTGATTGTTCGTTGATAAGTCGCCCCCGCGTTCTTTAGCCCGAAGGGCATCAACTTGTAGCACTGGGCCGTAACGAATGTTATATGTATTCGATCCTTTTCCGCCATCGGGATCTCGGGTGATATCCCGCGTCGGCATCCATGAAGCCGAGCAACTCGTGACCCGCCGTTGAATCGACCGACCTCTATCAATCTTTGGTAGGGGATGATTGTCCTTAGGACATGCCTTGTTCAAGTCGGTGAAGTCGACGCACATGCGCCAAGCTCCACTAGCCTTTTTAACTGGAACAACATCGGCCAACCACTCGTGTATTGGCACTCTTCGATGATGCCCGCCTAGCAGCTGACCTCTTCCGCCGCCGCCGTTTCTTCGCCCCGATGTCCGAGCTCGCTTGATGGGGCGGAATCCCTCCTCGATATTCGCCTCATGGATGCGAACTGGGATCCACCCCGCATGTCGAGGCGGAGTAAGCAAACACGTCTTTGTATTCCCGCAAGGTTCTCGATGAGTTTTTCCCCGATCTCGTGGACCGAGGTTTTTGTCAATCCTTACCCCATGCCCGAGGCCTTCATCAAGCATTATCTCTTCATCCTCCTCGACCGGCCGGGGGTCGTTCATATATCTTTCGATTTTTTCGAAAGGTAGACCCCGAGGCCAAGTGGGGGTGTCTTCGTGGTCTTCCCTCTCTTCTTGGGTCGCTCTTCCTCCGGCGAATTTGCTTTGAAACTATTTGTATAACACTCCCGAGCCGCTTTGCCGATCACCGTAAATCTTCCCGACTCGCTGTTCGTCCGTTTCATATTGTATGAGTAGTTAGTATACCGAGATGGCCGCTTTATCTTGTCCATGGTGGGCCTACCCATTATAACGTTGTAAGGTACGGGGTGTCAACCACTAGGAAGTTGATAAGACTCTATTTTATACATGATTTCACCCGTTATATTACTTTTTAGTATAAGTTTTCGAGACTTATAATATGTTTTTCTTCTCATATTTCAATGTTATAATAGTTGAGTTACTTAAGTTACAAAGTTGATTTAAAATATGAAAAATGCGCTAAAGAAATTACTTCGCTTGATTTTAATACTACTTATACATGTTAATTTGGTTTATCTAATATTTATAATAGTAGTATGTGTTTATTATGCAAATAATTTATTTTGGAGCCTAAGTATTTATTACTTTATTAAATTATTTGTAGGTAAATTAGAAGAAGAAAAAGAGAAACAAAACAAAGAAAGAAAAAGAGAAAACTAAACCATGGGCCAAAAAAGCCTACAAAGCAAGTATAGGGTAATAAAAGAAACAAGGGAGTCGACATTATGAGAGGAGAAAAAGGACGGTAGCATACAAAAGGGAAATTGGGTTTTTAGACCCAAAATCTCTAAATGCAGCCACTGAGGATACAAAAAGCGAGGTATAAAACCCTTCAAAGACGAGATATACAGGGACGAAGGACAGAGCCGTACGAGGAGACGAGAAGACAGATCAAAGACGAGATCGGACGCGAGACGCGCCCGGGAGCAAGGGGAGTTTTATCCGATTCTTCATCCGAACTGGAGTTTCTTTTCTCTTCTCTTAGTTTATGTTATTAAATTTCGTCAATTACTATGTTTAATTTCGGATTTTTATTTTCAATTAGTTGGATTATTTTAGTTTCAATGTCTAGCTAAATTTCCATGTTTTAGGACTAGATGTAGTCTTCTATTTTCCGTCAATGATTCAACTAAGTTGTTTGGATTGATTTAGTTTTTATTGCAATTTGATAATCTTCGCTTGTTTTCATATAATTGATTTGGCCATTGATTATATGTTTAAGATATTGGATTATTAGCGGAAGTGAAATTTCAATATTAGTTCGTGCGGTTATTAAACGCCAAGTAGTATAATTTTAGGAATAGTTATACACTTGGGATGGTGTTTTATTTGAATTTCTTGTTCGTAATGGGTTTATATTAATTGTTATGACCACGAATAGGCGTAAGATTATTATAAATACATGTTTTCTACCTTGGAAGAGGAGATAATATATTATAGGAAGTTCGATCATTGCAATACACTTTCCATATAGGGAAGTTTCATAATACTTGCTACACTTCCTTTTTGGGCAATAAACTCTCTCTCTCTCTCTCCTCTCATGGGTCTCTTTTCTTTTTACTCTCTACCCTCTCTTCTCCAAAAATTGCCTAGGAGTCCGTGAATCGAGAAGTGTAGCAAGTAAAATGAAACTGAGGAAGTAATAGCTTTTAATCCGACAACTAGTTTAATTTCATTATAGAAGGTAATTGACGAAATCTAAGTCCTAGAACTATCTCTCGCATATTTGGTTATACTTATTATCCGACCCTTTTAGAGTTATAATTTAGTTTTTATTTTTAGTAATTTAGTTTATCACCACCATTCACTATTTTCGGATCGTCTACATAATATTAGTGTCTCTTAATTTGGTAGTTGATTATACCTCCTCGTGGGAAACGATATCTTGCTTACCCTATATTTACTTTAATCGACCCGTACACTTGCGGTATATTTTAAGGTATTTTAGGCCGAATCTAAGTCGACCGGGTAGGCTTCTTCCCTTTCCTCTTTCCCCGAGTCTTACAGCCAATTTCACATACCCGAGGGGATACACCGATCCTCCCCGAAGCCTATCAAAGAATCGACTTGCTCGGGGTTACGTCTTTCTCGTATACTTGAAGCTGCGCAAGCGCTCAGGCGATGATGTCTGTCGAGGAGCCACCGTAGACTAGAATCCTCTTAACACGAGAGTTGGCAATCTTCATTTCTATGACGAGGGGGGTCATCGTGTGGGGCTCAATGTGCCGGCCAAAGCTCCCCTAAAAGTCATGACGGGACACCCCGTCCTCGAGGGTTCAATTTCTAAGATTTGCTGCTTCATTGCTGGGAGGTGGGACTTGCGGGCTCGGCCGGTAAGGCCTCCCGAGGCACGCCCTCCGCTATCACCCCGACATACCCGTCTGTTGTCGCTGTCATTCTTTGCTTCTTTCTCTTTCCCTTTCTCTTCCCGAGAATGGTTGATGTATTTGTTCAACTTCCCTCGATCAGCCCAGTGATCCAAGGCCTTCTTCAATTCCCGACAGTCCTTAGCGGTGTGCCCGCATTCTCGATGGTATTCGCACCACGCCGTTGATCCCTTCTTTCCTTTCGAGGTCCTCATGGGGGAGGGATAGGCACATCGACTGGCGCTTCGCATCTATGTAGATCTCGCGCCGGTTTCTCGTTAAAGCGGGGTCGTTCTCATTGTTTGTAGTTCTCGGGAGGAGTTGTTGACTGCTTTTATTGTTCTTGTTGGATTCCCCGTAAGGGGTTTCTTCCTTTCTTTTCTTCGACTTCTCCACAAAACCTTGCAGATGTCCGAGGCTTGAATGAATTTCGGGCCCGACTCATGGCCTCAGTGAATGTGGTGACTTCATTCTCGGCTAAGGACCATCTCGAACTTGCTCGGCCGAGTCCCGACATCAAAGCGATGAAGGCTACCCCCGTCTTGGAGACCGGAGATCTTTAGGGGACTCTTCATTGAACCGTTTGATGTAGTCTCGCGAGACTTTCGTGCTCTTGTTGCTTGATCGACATCGATGAATGTTAGTCTTCTTATGTCGATGCCCGGCAATGAAATGTTGATGGAATAATGCTTCTAACACCGAAAAGTTTGTGATTGTGCCAGAGAGAGCCCCGAGAACCGCCTAAGTGCTAAGCCCTTAAGGGTTGTCGAGAAGTAACGACACAAAGCGGCTTCGCACCCGGATTGTACACTCATCCGGGCCTTATAGGCCGCCATGTGATCGTCAGATCACTATTTCCCGAGTACCGCTCGATCGGTGGAACTTTGACCTTGCTTGGGTGAGGGACTTCCATGATCTCCCGACTGAAGGGTGTCATGAAGTTCGCACTCCTCCATTGACCAAGACGGGACTTTTGCTTCACGGGGTCCCGAGTCTCCTTCCCCTTCCGTCCCGGTCTTCTTGGACCCGAGGGGGGATCCTTCACGCCCGCCGTGGAGTCCTAGATTGAGCTTGCTCCTCTTGGTGGGTCTTCTCCCGATTGGCTCTCCTCTTGTCGTGAATTAAGTTCCGAGCATCCCGTCCGACGCCTACGATTCTCTTCAATGATCCGTCTGGCATCCGAGTTTGGTGTTCTATGGGAGTTAGCCTGTCGGGATCTCTCTCCTCCCACTCGTTGCCCGTCCCGGTTAGGGAACTCGAGTGTTCGGATCACCCCCGGGTCGTGGCTCTCCCCGCATCAACTCTCGGGATACGCCCGGTTGAGTCGGGGGATTCCCTCGCTATGAGCTCCCGCAGGTCGCGCCGCATGTTCGTGTTCAACCGCCGAGCTATCCTTTCTATGTCCGCCATGGTGATGGGAGGTGGATCAAGTTGATATTGTTCCCGTGGTCCGGTTTGTTCTTCATTACGAGGGGTGGATTCCTCGTCGTCGATGGCAAGCGACTCAACCATCACATTGGGTTGATGGGACCGAATCGGGGTTGGTTGGGGAGGTAGTGAGGCTCGGGTTGTTGTCCTTCGGGGTGCCATGTTACTCTAGGTATGCGGCTTTGAGATGTAGTATCACCACAGACGGCGCCAAACCAGTTTCTCGCCTAGAAACTAGTCAAATGAGTTAAGTGTGTTTAGAGAGGTTAAAATCTCGAGTTGGAGTGTAATCCCGAGTCTTGTCACTTAACGTCCCGCAAAACAAGGAAAACCGGCCCGGGGTATTCCCGAGAAAACCCTCCGACGCTCAAGTCGGTTGAGATTGAGGTAGAGAGAGAAAGTGAGCAATTGTAGAGAAAGATGCTCGGGTTCCGTTAGGTGAGAATTCAATACCGCTCATTGATTGGGATGGTTGCTTTTATGATGTTGGGAATTTCCTGCATCAGAAACCCTATTGGGGAACATCCATGTCTCGTAGGAAAGTTGTCTCCCTTTTATGGTAAAGTTATTCTTTACCTAAAGAACCGATGGGTCCCTTGGGAGCATGCTGATCTCGATCTTTCAAATGGGCTTCGCACAACACTGTTGGACCGCATCATGGGTCAAACAATTAGATTTGTGAGGTAAAACCGTTGCTTTCTCTTAAAATCAAAGTTGTAACACCCGACCCATAACGAGTCGAGTATATTGTCACCAATCCACATCTAGGGTCAACAATTGTCCTCAATAATCAACACAATATCTTCCGGAGTATTTTGTCCTCACTCATGCGCACCCCGATAAACTTCCCATGAGGTCACCGATCCCCGGACTATTCCCGCCTAAGCACGCTTAACTCGTGGAGTAACTAAGGAAATGAGCTCTCTAAAAGAAAGATGCATCTTGTTGGAATAAGTAGCCTGTTAAATCCCTTTAAATCAATCATAAGGGGTATACATACACCCCCACTTGAGGACAACAACGCCCTCGTTGTGCCTGAGAACTCCACATATTCGGCCACAACGACTTGTGGGTCGCCCCAACCTGAAAACTGATCACATATTCGACCGCAGCCGGTGATATAGCCCCTGCATCCTCCCCGCTAGGCGACTAACATTGGATTAATTATCCACACGATCAGCACGCGGTCATAGAGTTGCTCTTATACCATTTACTATCCTCAATAACCAACACAAGTTCTTTCGGCGCATTTTTTCTCACTCATGCGCACCCCCGAGAAAAAATCCACAAAGGTCATCCATCCATGGACTACTCCTAGCCAAGCACACTTAACTGTGGAGTAACTAAGGAAATGAACTCTTTGAAAGAAAGATGCATCTAATTGTTGGAATAAGTGGCCTCGCTAAATCCCTATAAAGCAATCATAAGGGGTATTACAAAAGTAATACACTAAACCTGTTTGCTTAACTATTGATATGAAAACTTTCTCAATTTGTAGGGTACAATACTTTATTGACCATAAAAAACTAGATATTTTGGTGCAAGTATACATAACTTATAGGGCAATTTTTAGCATTTTCTTAATGGTTTTTTCACCATATACCCCTAATAATTTTTTTTTTGCACCAAATACCCTTCCAAGTTTTCAAATTCACCATATACCCCGACCTTTTAAAAAATACATCCACTTGCCCTTAATGACTAACGGCGTTAACGCCCGTTAGTCATTAACCCCTAATTCCCCTCTAACCCCCTAATTAGATCATCTAAACCTAACTCCCTTTATCCCTAACCCTAACCCTAACTCCTTATTAACCTTCACCACCCAACCACCACCCCCCCCCCTCCCCCACCCCTACTATTCCCCCCTCCCCTCGCAGCCCCCCATCTCCACAACCCCGCAGCCCCCGCAACCCCCTCCCCCTCCCTTTCGCACCCGCAACCCCCTCCTCCCTTTCGTACTCGCAACCCCCTCCCCTTGCAACCCCTTTCCCCGCAACCCCCTTATAATTTTCGCAAAGCTCATTCGAAATCCCTCCCCAAACCCGCTATTTTCGACAAACTCATCCGAAATCCTCCCCAAACCCATCATTTTCGACAAATTCACCACTTCAAAATGACGAAACTCACCGGGTCGAATGAAAAAAAAAATCGAAATTCGAAGGGGAGAGGAGGAGGGTTGCGCGATTGTAGGGGAAGGGGAGAGGTGGAGGGTTGCGCGATTGACAGCGAGGAAGGGGGGGGGATGCGGGGGAGCGGGGAGGGGGGGATGCCGGGGTGGCGGGGCAACGGGAAGAAAGGGTAAGGGGGGGGGAAGGGTGGTTAGGGTTAGGGTTAGAGTATTAGATTAGGGGTTAGGGTTAGGGTCTGGATTAGGTTTAGGTTAGTTAATTAGGTTAGAGGGGGATTAGGGGTTAATGACTAACGGCGTTAGCCTTCCGTTAGTCATAAAGGTAAGATACATCGGGGTATATGGTGAATTTGGAAACTTGCAAGGGTATATGGTGCAAAAAAATTATCAGGGGTATATGGTGAAAAAACCGTTTTCTTAATCTTATACTCCAATATATACATATAAGATAAGATTGATGAAAATTATAAAACAAATAAGGGTTGGACAAGCAAAAATTTCATAAGTTGAGTATCCCGAATGGTGCTCTCACTTCGAGTGACAAGTGCTCAAGTCAATGAAACACCAACACATGAGAGCGAGACACAAGTTCCTCCATGCACTGGTCCAAGAGCATCACTTTGGATACTTCTTAAAAAGAAGACAATTACAACAAAAAGTAAAAAAAAATGGAAAATTATCTCAGATACCTTGACATATAGCTCTTTTTCCCAAATAACCCCCACATTGTCACCCCTATCGCAGATAACCCTAAATTTGTAATTTGTCATTAAACATGATGGAATTACAAACGACGTTAACTTGGTTTGACTTTGAATGTGTTTTGGCGACATTTAACAAGGTGGTTGATGGCATTAAATGTGAAAAACCGGTTTGGCGCCCTATTAGTGGTCTATTGCCCGCAATAAGACCCTTGAATTGTGCATCAAAACTAATGAACATCCTTTTGAATATCCATCAACCACCTTCTTAAATTGCATCAAACCCATCGAAAATCAAACCACGTGTAATTCCGTCACGTTTAATGACAAATTACAACTTTAGGGTTATCTGCGATAGGGGTGACAATGTGGGGGTTATTTAGGAAAAAGGCTATATGTCAGGGTTATATGAGATAATATTCCACAAAATTTTGTTTGATCTACTCAATATAAAATAAGAAAATGTTTGCTATTGAATATTCTAAAATCAACACAACTATACCTAGTTCAATTATATATAGTTCATAATCAGGAGATGTTAATCTATATCTTGAAGCAATCAAATGCTTGTGATCGTCAACTTGATAGAAATTGGACATAAGTCCAAGAATTAAGCTCAATCAACACGTCGGTTTAGTTCTTGGACAAAAGTTCCAAAATTAATGCAACAAGACATTGATCTTTGGGAACAACACTAGTCAAGTAAATATGTGTAAATTAAAATCTATGAAAAAACTTATTCACGCCTTCAAGCTCCACATCCTCGTGAAAATTCTTGACAAATTTGACCTAGATAATAGGTTAGATCTAAAGTTTTTCCTAAAATGCTCCCTAGTCATAAATAATATAGCATAAATTAATTAATTAAAAATTAAACTACCATTGTTCACGTTCTTTTTCCAAACCGAGACAAACTAAACCTACGAGTCTAATGACAATATATAGTTGTAGTCGTAGACTTGTAGTTAATTAGCTTCTAAAGATTGTTGAAAGCCTGAAAGGAAGAAAGGGAGCACAAAAAGGAGGAAATTATGTTCATTATTTCTGGTGAGATGTTTAAAATCCTGATTTGCGCATTAATAGATCTACATCTACTATAGCATATCTTAAAAAAGTATCCATTGCTTTAGTTACTTATTTAATAACGTATGTAAGATTTTACTTGTTCAATGAAGGTGAGTCTATATGTTGCGAGAATTTCATTGTCACATATTAAAAGAACAGTGAAATAATAGTGATCTTTAAAATGTTAACGTCAAATATCATTTGGTTAGTAGTTAATACTTAAGTATATAAACTTGATTTTAGGGATCAAATTTCATAAAATGCATTTTCTAATATATTAGTATAGATAGAGGCACTTTGACAAATTGGTACAGAAAACAATTTCAACGTAACTTTTTTCATCTGGGTTCAATATAAACTCAAATGTAATATTTAATATATTACTAGTACTATACACATCATTTTCACCCTTTTTGCACTTTTAATTAACCCTCTGTAATTGTTTTTCTGTAATACCCATTATCATTAAGCTAAGGCTATTGTTATTATGTCATCTAAAAGGAGAAAGAGGGGGGAAACAAAGTGAAATGAGATTTTAAATAGTTTCTATTATTGTTTAAGGGCCAGTTCCTAAATGATAATCATTACTATTAGGGCTTGTTCTCTTCGGCATAAAACAACTGAACTGAACTGAACTGCATTGAACTGAACTGAACTGAATTGAATAAAATTATAACTAATTAATAGATATGATTATCATTTAGGAATTGAACTGAATTGAACTAAACTTAATCGAATCGAACGGGGAGAACAGGCCCTTAATTAGTTATAATTTAATTCGCTTCGCTTCGGTTGTTTTATCTGCCGAAGAAAGCGCCCTTAGTATGAGCTTAAATTATATCCTCGCAGTACAAAGTTAAAATCGGCAAGATTTTAGGTTAATATGATGTCAGAACTGTTTTTTATACCAATATGTCGTATTCCTCTCTTACCAAGTTGACGATTTTAATTTATAAACTATAATTTTAATGTAACTTTAAACTGTGAGCAACAAATGATGGTTCAATGGGTTGGTATCACTTATGATCTCAGAGGTTTTTGAATCGAGTCTCATCCTTTGTAAGAGGGGTTTCCAAATTCTCCTCTACTTGTAAGGGACTTCAACTTACCTTATTAAAAAATTAATTTTAAAGTGTACTAATTGAATGGTGTAGATCTAAATTTAAAAATAAATGGTCCTAATTACACAAGTTACTAAAGCTTTTTTTTATTATTATTTATCAAACATGTGCCGAGACGATGATTGTAGATGGTTAAAAGTTTCGGGTGCATTCTCTTTATTACCTAAGTTGATCTGAACTTATCTAAACTTATCAGAACTTATCTGAACCTATTGTAGTTCATTTTATATGGTGATAAAACTTATCTTAATCGAATTGAACTTAAATGAATTGTGGTCCACATTTTTTTCTTCTAGAATTTGATAATGGAAATATATTGTACATTAACAGCTAATACGTTTCTGACTTAGGCTAACCATATAAAAACAACAAAGAACTGCTTTTAAGAAGCGTTGGTTTTGTTTTCTTTTTGTGTACTTTTCTAGTAGTGACAAAACCAAAATTTACTGTTCTATTAGAGTATGTCTCAATTTCGAGCAATTGAGTAGTTGGATAAAATAAGTAAAGGCAAGAGCAGTTAATTATTGCCCAAAGTGCATGCAGTAATTACCTTTTACGTGTCTCTTACCTTTTACGTACATTTCTCATTTTATTTCGTAGAGATAATTTATAAACAAATACATTGCCGACAGCATAATATGATGACACTCTAATATGATTAACTTAATTTCTTGAAAAACATATTTAATTGGCACTTTACCTAAATTATTGTGCAAATGATTCAGCTAATGATCAACTAATTGTTATCTTTACTGGGATTTATCATTAATCTAACTTAATTGAATTCATAGTATAAAATAGAGTAAAAAACTTATATGGACTTGGTCCACACTAAATTAGTGTGGACCTAATGCTAATTCATGTGATTTATGAAAAAAAAAAGATTACTATATAAAAAAATAGATATATAAGATGAGTAGATATAGATTGTGAAGTTTGACTATGTGAAAAAAAGGTTACTATGTCACAAAGTGAAAATTTCATCATGATAAACTAGTATGAGAAAGAGTGACTATATTAAAAAACAATACTATGGTAGATATTAACCGTATAATATAACTTAACATTTTAAAAAGATTACTATATGGACAAAAAGGATCACTATGTCAAATAAATAATTATGGCCCAATAATAATATTATTGTGCGCCCACGCAAAGACTAACTCTAAAATAGAAAACAAATGGTTCTTACTTGTTACTGCTAATATAACGGATAGCAAAAAAAAAGCATATAATCATACCTTATCATAAATCTATGACATGTTAAATGAATTGGGTAAGATTAGGAGGTAAAATAGGGTATATCATTGTGTCGTATTAAGTGAAAGCTCTATAGTAGCATGGTCTCCTAAGATGGTAGAGCAATATCTAATTAGTGCTTGTCTAAGCCTTTGAGGCATGACAAGTAGGATTTTAGGAAGATAAGACATCATAACTTTGCTATGTATAGCAGACAATATTAACATCATCTTACTTTCACAACTATGTTAACTTTCCTTCTTTTTGTCTTGTATACTACTCACATGATATTTAAAATGCAAATTCTTGGGCATAATTGTTACCATATAATTTATGGTGTAAAATTCATAAACCACAACTTCTTTTGTAAAAAAAAAAACTCAAATGATATGAAATAAATGATAAAATGACACTATTTGTATAGTTAGTCCATAACATTCTTGTTGAAGTCTATATCATCATGCATAAATTGTTACACAATAAGTTATTGCATAACATGTTACACCCAAAATGCACTCCATCTATTTAACAACTTGTACATAAATAATCCACTCGCATATTAATACACATATGGGTCTCGGAACAATTACAATCCTGAAACTCCTGTGTACTGTGCAATGCATAATTGGTGATCTCACCTATGCTTATACAATTTTATTAATTGCACCCTAGAAAAAAAACTCAGATTTTTGGATATTAAATTTAAAGTTTAGCATACCTTAAATTAAATTGCACCCTAGAAAAAAACTCAGATTTTCAGAGATTAAATTTAAAGTTTAGGATACCTCAAATTAAAGTGAACTAGAGCCAATTATCAAAAAAAAAAAAGTGAACTAGAGTCTGAACGGCATGATATAAGTTTTTTGCTACTTCGATTGAGCTTCGTAATGTTAGTGAATTTTTCAATTTATAAGAGGTTGAGCTGGTGGAATAGTGGCATCACTTTCCAACTCGTATCCATGAGGTTTAAAGATCAAACCTCATGAGATTCATTTGAGGAATTGCCTTTATCTCCCCTCAAGTGAGCCCCCTTCATTTTACCTTAGCAAAATTGAGCTTTGTAGTTTCTAGTCAATATTTTATAATCTAATAGTTAAAAGAATATTTTAAGCACACTCACGAGTTTTCTAAGTCGAACTTAGCTGGTATGCTTGCTCGTGAATATCTCGAACCAATTTCAAACAACTTTTGAGCTAGCTAGGCTCATTAACACCCGTAAGGCCGTAACCCTATCCCTACTACATAAAAACCATACTAATATAACAAAGGTGAGAATTGGATTAGCTTTACTAAGGAAACAAAGTTATGAAAATGTGATCACACTCACCATTCATGTACATAACATAAGCACTATCTTTAAAACAAACGCGGTTCTTCCGCGGGAGGTAACAACATTAAAGTGAGGGAGAATGGAGAATGGAAATTGGAAGGAAGAAAAGGTTATAAGAGTAGACCGAGTAGTAAGGAATGGAGCTTAATTAGCAGTTAGCTAGCACTATAGTATAACAATTAACATGCAAGATATAATGCCAAAATTCGCCGTCAATCTTGGCCTTCTTTTTTATTTAATTTTTATTCTTCCATGTGAACATGCCGCAAATTCGAAATTTAATTAGATGATACATGGCTCAAGTCATTTCTTGTTCAAATAAAGAATAAAACCATACTCAGGATAATATTTTCTCCAATAATAATACTCTTAATTTTTCTTTTATTTTACGTTGTTTATATAACGGGTAGATCTCCAATAATTTTATTTATTATTGATCAAAATTAGGGATAACATGATGATATGTAAAATATAATTAGACCTTCACAATATATGTATTGATATGATAACATGCCTCGGTTGGGTGATATTCTTTTAGAGTTTTGACTGAGACAAAGTACACTAGAGTGTGAATTATGAAATTAGGAAAATAAGTAGTAGTAAAGTAATTTAAAGGTAGATATAAGGCTCTCTCTCAAAGAAAAGGTAGATATAAGTTCCCCTCAAAAAATAAAAAGGCCTTATCCAAATATGAAATGAACTACAACAATTTCATTAGTTAGTTCAATAGTTAAATTCAATATTTATTTTTCGAATAACTTACACGGGAAAAAAGAAGTATACGACATTTTAACTACTCAAATAAATGTATAAATTTAAGATAATATTCAACTCTCAAAAAATATATATTACCGATTTTAACTAAATTGCTTGTGGAATTTGGAGTCTAAAATATTGTAAAATATTAGTTATATCTTCTCTTTAAAATAAATGTTTAAATCACATCCATGCTATTGCAAATGAAAAACAATGAATTGCCATAAAAAATAATAATTAATAAACAGAAAAATGAAAAAGAAATGAAAAAACATTGTCAACCTTATATTATATAGTGTTTATTCGCTAGACCGCTACCTATAAATTTCAAATGTTACTTGTAATGTTCTACAACCGCTACCTATAATCTACTCCAACTACTACCCGAGACTGCAACCACTACCTTATCAAACACTCATAATTTTCTTAAGTAGTGTTTTAATCTTGTCAAACTGCTACCGCTACCTAAAACGCTAGTGCCAAACAGGGCCATAAACTTATTGTCAGACTCGCTAACTCTTTCTCTTATATGAGAGGTAAGTTTTAACGGTTTTTCTAACCTATGCACCTAGTGCAAAGGTTAAGGCTTATCTATCAAACAAATTAATTAATTACAAAAATTGAATATCCTCCCTACCATTATGCTAAATAGTTAGTTTCCTTAATTACCTTTCTCATTCAAAACATTTTCTATCCATTAAAAATAAGAAAAATATAATCTTCCATTAACACCCCACCTATTTACCACCATACTTTTCTAATATGCACACATTAGCATCATCCAAGCGTGACATATATAGATGGCAAAAAAGGATCCCATATGGCAAGCTCAACTTTTTTCTCCCCCACATAATCTACCTTTTTGAGTCTTATATATATCCCCAAACTATAGCTCAAGCTTTCATTCTTACCTTTCATATTACACCACACTCCAATATATATCACCTTCTTTACTTATTCTTCTCTCTTAATATACTATATATAGCCTTATCTACAACTCTATATAGTAAAAATTCAACAATATATATATAATTCATCATCCTGTTTCATTGATCAAAGATTCTATCAAAATTACTTACATCATATAATTATATTCATGTCTCATAAGGGAGAGAATGTCATGGTTTCAAATATGAAGCTTGAGAAGATGTTGTGCATGAAAGGTGGCAAGGATCAAACGAGCTATGCCAATAATTCTCAAGCTCAGGTATATTATTCTATTTTTCTTGATAAATCACATATACACCACATAAATTAAGTAAATATTGTTTGATAATCATATATCATATATTCATGTGTAGATCAAGCATGTTCATAAATATGACATTCCATAGATGCTTAATAATACTCAATTATTGTGTTTCTTTACCAGTTATCAGTGATTATTTACTTTCATTAAAAGGGTGATTAACCATTGCTCACAGCTGTTTTAAATTCTTAATTATTAGGGGTATAACTTTTTTTGTTTATTACAATTAGATTGATATCATAACTAATTCATTAATGTCCTCCAATAATAAATCAATAGTTACAACTGAAATTCTTTGACAATCTTTTTAGTTAGAGAGATCTAAGGAATATCCCTTTGTCCATTTTATAAAATTTTCGAATTTTGAACTCACTATAATAATATATTCGTATATTAGATGGACTCAAGCTATGTATTATTTCTCATATATTTTACGTATATATGTTGTACTATCCTTTGCTCATTGATTATATAAACACTCAAAAAGAATTTATTCTATCTAGAAACATTTTGTATACTATTTAGCTTAAAATCTTATACTAAAACATGTACTTGCAACGTATGTATAGGCACAACATGCAAAATCAATGTTACACCTCTTAAAGGAGGCCCTAGACAGGGTGCAACTAGGACCACAAGACATGCCCTTTGTTGTGGTGGACCTAGGGTGTTCCTGTGGATCAAATACCGTCTACATCGTCGATGTGATCGTCAACCACATGGCGAAGAGGTACGAGGCCTCGGGATGCGAGCCGCCCGAGTTCTCGGCGTTCTTCTCGGACCTCCCTTCCAATGACTTCAACACCCTCTTCCAACTCCTCCCTAGCTACTACTCCTATGATGGCGAGGGAGGTGGTAGCATGGAGGAGTGCTTGGCCGCCGACAAGCACCGGTCCTACTTCGCTGCCGGTGTTCCCGGAAGTTTCTACCGGCGACTTTTTCCGGCGAGGTCTATCGATGTTTTTCACTCGGCGTTTTCTTTGCACTGGCTATCTCAGGTATATATAATGGCTCATAATTTTTAGAGGAAGTTTCATGCTATTTTTAGAATGAGGAGTCAAGCTTTTATTAGTATAATCAACAAGCATATGCAAGATCTCAGTCTTGTGACCTACAAATTAGTGTACATTATTTGACACAAAAACTTATGTGCTCAATTACACATTACTATCTATGAAACTGTAGCTTATGTATCAAGCTAATGAAAAGAATCATTATGGTATAAGATAATGTCAATCTAGTTAGATATAACAGTGGTTGGCAGCTGAAAATTATAGTAGTGGCATCAAAAGGAGAAAAATATTATTTAGTACATAAAATACTCCTTCTGTTTTACAACAAAAGGCATATACGTTTAATGAAAATTTGCTTTGACCATAAGATTAATAAAATATCTTTTATAATATGATCAATAAAATTATAAACATTATATCACCATATTTGTTTGGAATATACTATATCAATATTATTTTCTTAATTATAATTTTTACCAACATGAATTGAGAGTAATAATAAACGGTTAAAATTCAACCTCAAATATTGTGTATGCCTTATATTTTGAAACGGAGGGAATATATGGTTATATTTATAATTTTTTTATGGATTTCTTTTGGTGCAACTAAATTGGTTTAATTTTTTTTTTTTTTTGGTCTTTCACTTTATTCACTTTCAAATTGAGGGACTTACCAAAAACATAAAAGCTGTCAATGAATTTTTAAAGCAAAAAATGACAATTTGAATTTATCTATAAAAAAACAAGCTGTAAAAAAAAAAAAAAAGAAACAGATCACTAGAATGCCATGGTCCTTACTCCTTACTCCTTTCGTATTTCATACATCATTCATTGAGCTGAATTGCTTCATATTTGCACATATTTTTGACAATTAGAAAGAATGTACCAAGCCCCAAAATCAATATATTGGTTTTTTAAAATAATCATACGATCATGAAATGAAGTCTAGTTTTCATTAAAAAAAGAACTTGAACTTTGCTAAATCTTCTCACCAATTTTGTTAAAAATGCAAGATTTAATGTACAAATTATATAACTTCTCTAATTATATCTTTGAAATGCAATTTTTTTAAAATTTGGTAGATATCTAGGTAATTACTTAATTGATTGTGTTACTATATAGTGTGAAACTCAAGATACTAAGTAGATTTGATGATAATTAATATGCCTATATGAGAAATCTGCCAATTTCAAAAAAACTAAGCATTTTTTGCACCTAATATGGCCAGATTCCAGAGAATATATTAGATAAGAGGTCAAAGGCATACAACAAAGGAAGAATATTTATCCATGGAGCTAATGAGAGCATAGCAAATGCTTATAAAAAGCAGTTCCAAACAGATTTGGGTGGATTTCTAAGAGCAAGGGCAGTAGAAATGAAGGAAGGTGGGTCCATGTTCCTTGTTTGCTTGGGAAGGACCTCAGTGGACCCAACAGACCAAGGTGGGGCTGGCCTCCTCTTTGGTACACACTTTCAAGATGCATGGAATGACCTTGTCCAAGAGGTAATTAATTAACACTCCTAATCCATTATTATTGATTCTTTTGTAATTGAACTTCTTGATAAAATATTTAAATTTTGACCATATATTATCATTAAAAAAATTAGTATTATGTAAGATTTTGTTAGATTTATTTGAATCTGGAATTTCATATTATGGAGTTTTCATAAATTTTCGTACAAATATGTAATTTAAATGTTAATAATTAAGGTTTGCATGATAGACTGTGAAAACGTATGAAAGAAGACAAAGTAACAGATAGAGTATAATTTTAACTAGCCAATTTTTCACGGCCATGCCAAAGTAAAAGTCATGATTGTATGCATCTCCTTGAGGAAAGAACAACATTGTACATCACCTCTCTTTTTCCCCTTGTGAGCCATATTGGAGAAGTGCATTCCTATCATGCCCCCTAATATCCCATAAAAGCATGCAATTTTGGATCAAAATGACAAATTCTATCTTTTAAAAGAACTAACAAGATTCATTGTATGTTGGCTAACCAATGATAACTAGGGTTGTAAGAAGCCATTTGACAATCATGATGATCGATGTTCTTGGATCACATTGCTTTTTATAATAATTCAACCAATGAATGCTCCAGCACATCTTCGAATTTATCTATTAATCATATTGCAAGTCATGTCAACCATTGCATAGTTTATGATTATATGATGGCATGCTTTTTTGTGCAAGCTTTTGGTAATCATGTTAAAGACTTATCACTTCTGAACTATTAGCTTTCAAATAATATGATAACAATTCAACAATAAAAAAAATCTAATATGCTAATCGACATGTGCTTCTGAGTACATTTAATAATTTGTTAAACAATCACATTATTCACCCGTCCCTATAACATATGTTTTTTAGTGCTAAAGAGGGTTTTATAATTCGTATCATATTGCACATCATTATATGAGATAATGAAAAGTGACCTTTGGATTAGTGGTGCTTTGCACATTATAAATTCATAATTTAAATATTATTTTTAGAAAAGTACTAGAAAGAGTTTATGTAATTATATTCTAAGCATTTAGATATGTGATTTAACCATATCTCATGCACTAATATTAGATGACATGATTTTCTATGTGAATTCAAAAACTCCCTTCTTTATATAGAATCAATAGTTGATCTATCCATCATAAAATCCATGACTTCCTTTGAAATATTATATTTTGACATTAGTCTAGAATCAAAAGTTTGACACTATATATTATTGAATTATATTATAGATGTATAGGCTCTATATGTTACTTGACACACATCCATCATTAAAATCCATCACTTCCTTTGAAAACAATAATTTCTTGTGATCTAATTGTATTGTAGTTCAATTTCCTCAACAACATATTTAATCCTCCTAACTTTATAGGGTCTTATAACAAGTGAAAAACGAGACAGCTTCAACATTCCAGTCTATGCACCAAGCTTACAAGACTTTAGGGAAGTAGTAGAAGCCAATGGATCATTTACTATAAACAAGCTTGAAGTGTTTAGGGGTGGAAGCCCCTTGGTGGTGAGCCACCCAGATGACTCGTCCGAGGTCGGTCAAGCCTTCGCCAACAGCTGCCGGAGTGTCTGTGGGGTCCTCGTCGACGCTCATATAGGCGATCGGCTAGGCGATGAGCTCTTTCTAAGGGTAGAAAACCGTGCAACCACCCATGCAAATGAGCTACTTGAACAACTTCAGTTTTTTCACATTGTTGCTTCCCTATCTTTTTGCTTAGACCAAAAATTAACTACTACTACAAAAAATACCTAGCTAGTTAAGGTAAATTGGGGTTTTAGGTAGCCTCTTTAATTTGCTGACTGATGCAAGTCAAAAACTTTAGGCTTTAGTTCTTGTGTAGTTTCCTTGTGTTTTCTTTTTTTTTTTTTTATGTATTATTTCTCGTTTTTTTTGGCATATTTCTTTTAGCTTTGTTAATCTAAGAGTACCTAAAAACTGAGTAAAAGAATATATATGTTCATGTCAACTTTGATCGATGTTGTCGCTATTGCGGCATCTGTACCATGGTTCAGGCCTCACGGGCGTAACAATGTGAATAAATCTAGAGAGTGAAAACAAGAGATAATAGCAGTTGCAGATTTAATTGGAAAAAACCCTCACATTAGAGGGAAAAAGCCATCAAAAATATCACTAATCAATCAACGAATATCATTGACCTACACACAATTTCCTTGAATTACAATTATCTCTCAATAACACTAATTTAGAAATTTAACAGCTTATTTACAAAATATGAAGACCATTTAATATATATAATTACATATTATTAAAGGGATATAAAGGGAAAGGAAGCGCAGGGATCTAGTTCAATTGATGATAGGAAAATTGGCTAAAATAATATTTTTTTGTAGTCATATATGCAAAATAACACGAACTGAAATAATATAAACTTTAAACTTAGTTGTGCAAAATGTTTATATGTAACCCTAAGAGTACCATTATTGATGATTGAGATCTAAGATCATCCCGCTCTCTTTCTAACTTTCACTCTCTAAAAAATAACATCCCACAATCTTTTCCCACTCATCTTCTTAAGTCTTAACCATATCATCCCAATTACTTTTGCCTACCCAACTACTTTGTACCCCACCCAACTATTTTTTCTCTCTCATCACCCCACCACAATTATACAATATTTTTATTATTTACTTTTTAATAATATGAAATTTTCATTACTAATTGATAAAAAAATTAATTAAATAAATACATAATTAGCGTTTTTAGCATTACCTAAATAAAATGCACAAAAATATTGTTTATTTTTTTAGAGTGTAAAAGTGGAAGATATTTCATACTCCTCCATTTCATTTTAATTTACTCGCTTCACTTTGGGGGAAAACCAAGAAGAAAGTGCAAAAGTATGAGAGATAAAACTAAAAAGGTGGAGAAAGAAATCAAAAAGTGAGAGAGAAAAACTAAAATATATGTGTTAAAATATCAAAAAGTGGATGACATGGGTGGAAAAAGATGAAAAAGTAGATGTGACATGTTACCAAAAATAGAAAAGCAACAGTGTGTAGATTAAAAACTAACATACCAAAAAGGAAAGTGTGTAGATAAAAAAGAAACGGAGGGAGTATAAAATAAGCAAAATTATAGGAAATTAGTAAATAACTAGAAAAAAAAATTTGTCCAAAATATTACAAAATGGATCTATATTTGTACATCTCGAAAAAATAGAGCCATTGGTAATTTTTTTTATTTTTTTTGGCTTCGTATTTTTTAAGATATTGCATTTTTCATATTTGTAATTGTATTATTTCTCTCTCTTGTCAGAATTTGACACTACTGACGCGCGCGTTAGAAAATCTGACACGCGCGTCAGAAAATCTGGCAATCTTAATTTTTTTGCTTTTCTTACATCCAAAACACTAAGGGCTTCATATAAGAAGTTAAAAATGGAAATATTAAGCAATAAATAAGCATTAGTGATATTGATTGACGTGTGAATGCGTAATTAATTATAAGGACTACATATAACATTTTCCAAAATGATATGAGGCGAATGAATTAGCAATCTGGGGAAGTGAGCTATCCTTGGCCCATCAAGCGAGTGCTTCCGCATGGAGAGTTGATTCGAGAATGAGCTTGGATTGGCGTCTCATAGTGAGATGCCAAATTAGCATCTCACAAAAAAATTGGTACCAAAGCTAAGTCAAACTGGTACCAAAATAGAGTCATTTGATACTTTGGTACCAACATTTCATTTTGGTACCAAATGACTCTATTTTGGTACCACTTTGACTTAGCTTTGGTACCAAAATTTTGTGAGATGCCATTTTGACATCTCATTATGAGCTACCAACACTTTCTCACTGACAATACCATCCTTAACTTGATTTTTTTTAACTTGATTTTTTTTATGCAAACCATCCTTAACTTGATTGATGTATGCTTTAAATAAAGTTGACCCCGAAGTGGTCACTCAAAATACCGATAGGAGGTACCCGCAAAATAATCCAGAACGTGTATCATCCTCCTCAGAAATATTAGATATGGACTTAACAAAAGAATTTTTAAACTATTAAAGATTGTTTGCCTATCCCAATATCTGGTTGAATCTCGAAAGAGTATTCATTATAGCATGGCAAGAGTATTACGTAGCTTTGAAAAAATACCATGGCATAGTGTTTAGCCATGTTTCAAATAATTTGAGGTTGATGTGGTGGAGTAGTGGCATCACTTCCCACCTTGTATCCTTGAGTTCTAACGACCAAACCTCATGGGACTCATTTATGAAATTCCCCTTATCTCCTCTCAAGTGTGCCCCTTCATCTTCCCTTAAAAAAATTTGTTTATCCTCTTACCGTCCAACAAGCAAGTCATAATATTGAGGCAAACCGCACCTACCACTGAAACAAAGCATTTGTAATATACTCAACATGCGCAAAACAATTTCTTAATGTTTATTAAATCAGTGCAACTCAAAAAGAAAAATATTTTTTTTTTGGTGGAGCTCGTGCCACCCAGGCACCCACATAGATCCGCCCCTGCTTATTCTCCTCTTTATCTTTTTACTCGTTAAGTTGATCAACTTGGCTACAACCCAAAATAAGATTACCAAGGTCTACATGATTATTAGAATACACAAAAACACACTCTCGTCAGTCGTCACAAATTTTTTTGTAGGGCATTCGCACCCGGCAACAACTCTTAATGCGCCTCCTCATGACTCACTTTCTTCTTATGGCTACTCCTGATTAAGGAGCTCAAAAAAATGGGTTATGTACCAAGTTATTCTCCCTCTTTCTTTTTCTTTTTTTGCAAATGACGAAAAATTGTGTCAAACATGGATAATGTTCAATGGCTTGTATCATTGAAGGTAGTAAAGTGAACAGCACCTCAATGCATGCAATCATGCAATTTTCACATAGGGTTGTCCCTTGCATGTACTTCCGGCAAAAAATTAGCGCGCTGTCAGATATAACAGTCTGGTTTGAACTTTTAAAGGGTAAAGTAAAAGAAACAGGGAAGCAAATTGATTGTGTGTGTCTTTGTCCCTTTAGAAAAGAAGAAGAAATAATGCAACCCCAAAAAGTGGGGTAACTAAAGAGCACAGATCTCATGACAGTTCTACAATCTCAAAACCAAAGACAGGAGGAGTACACACTTAGAAACCAACCATAAATCTCATTCACATCATGTATCTGGGGTAAGCTAAGACAATTTGATCATTGACATATCCAGTAACATTTACATTTCAATCCATTTTTTATGATTAAATAAATAAAAAAAAAGAGGCAACAAGAAACACCACAGACAAATCACACTGTATTGTCAATGACAAACCTACTGACCTGCAGAAGGATTTGTCAGATACTCGAGCGCTTTCCTCAGGTGCTCAACTGCAACAGGTACCTCATCAAATGCCAATGCTCCCACAGCAAATCTTGCTGCCTTATGTGCTTCAGCAATCTTCTCAGGTGCGGGTTGGTAATTGCTATCATAATGGAATGTCTGAGCACTTGTTGGATTTTGACCACTGGTTGGGACATCTTGCACATTCCCATTTCTACCACTTGAACTGAAAAGAGGAGCTGATGCATAATTTGTTACTGATGGGCTAGACTGGTGAGTATATGAAGCATCAGAACCTTGATAATAAGATGGTTGATGTGACGGGACAGCTGGAAGACTGCTTTCTGAAAAACTTGGGTATGACTGAAAGTTAGGAAAAGAATGGGGTGCTGGCATGTCCTGAGGATGATAATTTTGCGGAACCTGTGGTAGATGTTGAGGTGCTGGAATGTCATGCGGATGATAATTTTGCGGACCCTGTGGTAGATGTGGAGGTTCTTGCGGATAAGTTTGACTTTGATAGGGCTGAGGGTAAGTAGGATTCTCTGGCCTTCCAGAACCATGACCAGATTGGTAATCATGAGAAGGATAATCAGCTGTATGAGAATTATAATCAGCACTGTGGGAAGTATGATCGGCTGTATTGGGAGGATAATCGGCACTATGGGGAGGATAATCGCCACTCTGAAATGATGGAGGTGAAGGTGAGATATCAGCAGAAGGCTGTCTCTTCAAACCATCTGGGAATTGAGCAGAGGGCATTCGGTGCAGCTCTGGACCTGGATTGATATCATGCCCTGTCTGCCTTTCTTCAGCATCCTGCAAAAATACAACTATTACGATTTTGAGTGCAGAATCAAAGTACACACTGTTAATTTATATTCAGTGTAACCATAATAGATAATTCTATAGGACAGTTATTTAGACCAATAATATGTGGGTTGCGGTGTTGGGCATTTAGGAAGATAGGGGGTAGCAGAGATGTCTAATATATTTCCAAATGAATATATTAGAAAGAAAGTTGGAGTTGCGGACATTGAGACTAAGATAACAGAGAATCGGGTACAAAGGTTTGGCCACGTAAGACATCGACCAGATGCACCGGTAAGGGCAGCAGAGAGTTCAGATTATGGAGATTTTACGTTGAGAGAGGCCAAAGATGACCTGGCTGGAGGGTGCTAAGAGTCATATGAAGAATCAGGTTCGCATCAACATATAGCACCTGACAGTTCGGAACAGAGGCAGAAAATCTAAGACTACGTGGAAGACTTGAGTAGATAAAATCTTGGCTCATGCAACCGACGCTATCTAATTGGGATTAAAGATTTGGAATTTTTGCTGCTGCTGTTGTTGTTGTTCTTGCAACTATACAGCAAAACAATTCATATCCACTAAAATGTAACCCTAGTAGTAGTTTTTAATAGCATGTGATCATGTTAAAATCAAAAACATAAATAATCTTTCGGGAAGGCCACATTTTCTATCAGCGTGCTTTGAAAATAACATTCCGCCTTGAGCTCAGATATGCTTTTATAAGCATATTGCATACACAAACGGAAGGGAAACATGTCCTCTAAACAAAACTAGGATTCAGAAATATTATCAGCAAGCAATAATTCAAATCAGAAAGCTCATAGCTATAGCCTACATGTACCTTAGTTACAAAATTTGCTGTGTCATTGAACTGGATTTAAACTCCTATACAATTTGTAAATCTTTCATATGTTCCTAGGGCAAAATAATAGCTGGAAAAACTTCTATCCTCAGCCAAAGAGGTAAAGGGAAGCAAAAAGGTCCTCTTTCAACAATTGGTTCTCACCATATTAATCCTCACGTATTTTTAACTCAGATTTTGCAGAACAAGAGCAGATAACAAAACTTCTCTGCGTTTGTTTTTGCTAATTAATGTCAAATTTGTATTTATTTATAGTCTATATCTGAAGATTTTGTAAGTCCCACTCACTCTCCTGCAATGACGAGATGACAAAGAGCATTAGACAGCAACTCTCTTTATTAGGTTGTGCATTCCACATTCCAGTCCTTCGAAACTTTAATGTGTCAGCCATCTTAGTATCAAATCAATCCATATTTCTGCTGGAAAAAATTTCCTAGCTAACAAAAATCTGAGAGCAATGAAAGAGCATATGTATGCCATGCCATGTTGGGATCTTACATATTCATTGCTTGGAGCACTTGATGGAGTGGATGAATCTTGTTCGCCACCCGGAGGACCTGGAACAGGCTTCCTTCCTTCTTTTAGAGCCTTCCTTATATCAGCTGCTTTCCATACTGCATATTTCTGCTTCTGCTCAAGCTGGTATTGGAGAAAAAATAATGCGATTCATTGACATTGCATCAAGGTATTGATCAGCTAATAAAATGAAACAAGTAGGAAACTTACATCAGGTGCGAGGTCTCCAAATTGATTCAGTATCTCAAAGAAGATGCTTGCAGCATAGAAAGTTTTTGCAGTATTTCTACATCACATTCAGCATAGATATAAGTTCCAACAAAATTTTAATTCATAGTATTTTGAGATGTTCTCTAAGGGCAGGGGTCGGACCATGGGAACTATCAAATGAACCGTAACATATGGTAACACAGGATCATTGACCTCTCCACACTGAGGCAGATATTATTTCTGTGAGGGTAGGCAGGGGGTGGTTGAGAATTAGAATAAATCAAAGGAAAAGCAAGCATACAAATTATCTCAAAGAATGCATGAAAGAGCTTTAAGATTAGCAAAGCTTTCTTACTGCAACTAGAAACACTAAGCTATTCTTGACCAAATTATCTCAAAGGGATCGTGCATCTAACATTCCTTTCCATGCTAATTTTATAAAAGATGCGTTGAGGTTTGTCATGCCACCAATTCCTCGCCACATGAATTCAATCAAAACTCCTTTCCTCAAACCTCAAACCACCTCCAAATACAACCATCAACAAACACTGAAAAGCGGGAAGTAGGAAGTCAACAAAAGACCCACTTCCCCCGACTCTAATCCCTCAACTCCATAAGGGGGCGTTTGGTTCACGAAGTGGTATAGGTTTGGAATAAGGAATGAAACCGGAGTGGTATGGGGTTGGAACTTGATACTTGATTCCATGTGTTTGGATGTATCTTAGAATGAATTTTTTCCTTTTATTTTTATACCTGAAGGTTTGGCATGAGTCATACCCACCTCCTCCCTTGGGTTTCTAAACCCCATACCTTATGGGTTTGATGTATGGGTTTAGAAATTTAAAATTTTGCAAACAAACACTAGGTATATACTCATTCTAAACCCATACCTCATACCTTATTTTTTAGAACCAAACACCCCCTAAGAGAACATGATCTTCATGGCCAATATAGAACACAAGTAATGAAAATTTCTCTGGAATTGTTTGGAGATCTCACCGGCCCATTGGGTCTTTTAGTTATGACTTATGGCCTCTGCCAGGAGCAATCGAACCTTAGGTTTGATGTAAGCTATGGTATCTATGGCCACTAAGATACTTTCCTCCAATCATCCATTACCCATCACCTCTTAAAAACTGTGGCGAGGGTGAGAGTTACAGCCATAATAGTGCTGTTAAGATTGGGATAGTAGGGGTCAAATCATGCATGCTGAGAAGCTAAAGCAACTCAACAGGCAACCATCATCAAGCATCCAAAAGCAAGAAATAAAAAGACAATTTAATATCTACCAGCTTTCACTCAAATATTCCACTTCAAAAAGTAACCCGGAAATTTCAACAAATAATAAGTCATCTCAATTCTCAAAATACAATATAAAGATAACATAAGCAGGCCATTCTTATTAGAAGCAACCAATCACTTCATTCAAAAAAAGGCCAAAATCTAATTCTCCCAATTCAAAGAAATGGCACTGATTTAATACATCTTTCCCTGTTGCCTACATTCACATTATTATTTTCTAGAGAGACAATGCCAGGACCTTCGGTCCACCATTCATGGTGTTCCAAGGGGTATTGCCTTTTGCCAGAGTTGCCTTTTCTCTCTCCTAGTCCAAAGCAAGTGTAAGAAAAGGTCTAGAATAAGAAATTTATACACAATTTCAGCACTATTCTTAGACTAATGAGCCTAAGGCCCCAAATTCGTTAAGTTAATTGTGATCTCCTTTTCAGGCAATATAAAGTCATAAAATTAAATTCCCTTTCAGGCAATAAAGTCGTTAAACTATAATTCCTTTTCAGACACAATATCCTAAGCAAAAATGTTCTTCAAGACCTTAAGTAAGTCATTCTTGAGAATTAACCAAAAAAAGACATTGCAAACTGGCACGCCCTATTTACCAAAATCTACACTCTTGATCTCCTCAATTTAAAGAGCTGTGTTGAGCCAAGCACTAACAACACCAGAAACAGGGTTCCAGGTCTAATATATCAAGCATAGGACACTCCCCTCCGAGAAAAGAAAAAAAAAAGCCCCATAAAAATGAAAGATTACCTCTCAAATAGCCTCATGAACTCTAAAACATACCATCCTCATGTAATGACTGGAAGGATTGCCTATACTGCCCCTTCCTCAGGCTAGTTCATTACACCTCAATTCAAGTTCCTTTACAAAGTTCCTCCTTTTGAAGTTCACTGGTGCTTTTCTCTAGTGTCTTTCTCTAAAGGCGATTACTGAAATCACTGAATAGAACTTATTTTTACTGATTAAAAGTTATTTTATTGATTGAAACTGATTTTTACTGAATAAATCTGTATATATACTGGATTTTATTTATTTCAAACTGAAGTGAACATAACCTGGAAAGTGAAGACCTTATGCAAGTTTCATTGAATCACTTGATGTAAATGGAACATCATTGAAGGCTTGAACAACTTGTAAGGCAGCCACTGGCACTATACACAGTTTCATTCAATTGATTACATACTTATGACACTCAATAAGCACATCAAAATAGCATCATTAAACCGCAACTCTAAGCGTAAATCATAAGTCTAGATCAGTTTCAGATGTGCTAGTAGTAGTTTCCGTTAGGAGAAAAAGACAGTGGTCAGCATAATTCAATACTAAAAATTAAGCGTAATGAAAAAAGTTAAAAGAACATAGAAACCCCAAAAGCAATGACCTAAAGGCTAAAGCATGGTACGGCTTCTCCAAGTGACAACTACTTGTGAGCCACAACAGAATGGACATTGAACACAAGTTCTTGAAAAGAGAACAAAAAAAGGCACGAACCACAAAAAGCCCTCAACAACCATTTGCTGTATACATAGAAACATACATGTCAGCTCGCCCAGCTCGATCTTGCTTGTCAGCCTTCGCAAACACGTTTAAAGCAAATCCTTCTAAGTGCAAGTGGTCATCAGATGACAAGGTCAGCGACTTCTTATCCTGTAAAATATGCATATATAAGCACAAGCCATCACCAAACTGAGAAACTATCTGGTAACATCTTTGCAAGAAAACGAAAACAAGGAGCACATAAAAATCTTCCTTTCCATCTTCAAACATCTATTAGATCCCAAAATTCTTGCGATAATAGAGCATAAACCATTCAATATTTTTTTCAAACCAATCTAAATTTATCAGCCACTTTAAGCATGAGGAATAACCAGTTACATATGAGGGCCAAGTTACTTCCATAGACATTATTCTTGAAAGAGGAACTTGCCTAATGCCTTGATATAGAATGAGACAGCATCTTTACAAAATTCCAGAATACATCAGAAATTTTACATAGCTTACAGAAAAATATCTCATGCTCTATTCACTTCAACTCATATAAGGTAAACTGGCTTCGATTTTATGAAGTCTAGTCCGATCCCGTGGTCTGCTCTAGTCTAATCTGGAGCTTTCTAGCCTAATTCGAACTTCTTTGGTTATGAGTAGCAAATATGATTATAATCTATTTCCCCAAAGCCCCTGATTTCCTAGGACAGGATATATTCTGCTATATACAAACCCTAGACCTCGCCCATTACAAAATGTCATCATCCACCCTGTTCATTGAGGAATGCACACGCATGTATGCACAAATGTAGAACATAATCCCACGAACTCAATGACGAAGAGGGCAAAAGATCATCAAATCACTCATTATATCCACCTAAAAAGATTACAATCAACAAATCAGTATCATCCACTTCACATATCGCATCTATAATATGAGCTTGTCCATCCCAATAGGACCATGTGACATAAGTGATTTTTAAACATATTTACAATAGTGAGCTCATAATTCCTAATAAGTGAGAACTTTATTCTTCTAGAACACAAAGCCTACCATAGCCCTTCTTTTCGCACTTAGCAAGAAAGAAAATTTCAACTCAAAAGCCCAGCACATAATCAAATAATTTGCACTAGAAGTTCCCCCAAGCGTTCAAAGATTAAAACCAATCATTTATCCCATTGCAGAGCACAACTGCAATCTCCCCACTTTATAACACACTAATTTCTGAAAGACTATCAGCGTCAAGGATCATCACAACAGCTTAAGAGCCGATTACTGGACCATGTCAACACATATAGTTTCTACTCTTCAGAAGAGACCCTTTGTTCAACCCCTCCCCCCCCCAAAAAAAAACAACATAACTTTAAACCTACATAAGGCAAACAAACTGAACTTCATTTGAATGAAGGACTCGCGCAGTGGCACTAATATTTACAATACAGATTCCAAACTCATATCCATATTGCCACAATCATCCAACACATTGTCATTCAACACCATCAAGTGCATGCCCCCAAAATTTCAAAGATGCCATCTCAAACATATCCTCTAAATTTGGAAAATGTTCAACAATCCAGCCAAATAGATCATTATATCTAACAGATATCTATACATCCCCTCAACCGTTTTCCATAGCATTCTAATAAAGTAATGAATCCATAACCTAACTCTCATCAACTACAACCAACATGATCAAGAAAAACTATCTCACTTTTTCATATTTTTGAAATCACTTATAAACAATCAGATTGCAATAATACGAAACACGGGAAAATTAAGGACCTTTTCAAGCTGCTTCATGAGAGAAACAAGTAGGGAGCTAGTGGTCTTAGTACGCTCATTTTGAGGAATCTTCAACCCTCGTTCCATCGCATATAATCGACCTATCGAAATCAAATTCAATAACAGAAATCAAATTTTATAGAATGAAGCGAGTAATTTAGGGATTTTGAGTAAACGATCACAATCATAAACGTTACAAAGAGAGAGAAAGAGAATTACAGTAATAAGCGATGAGTGGTTCGTGCTTTTGGAGTTCATCGGCGCGTTGAAGATAGGGGAAGCAACAGCTTCGCTGGTTCATTTTCGGTCGCCATATCTGAGCTTGATTAGTCTGAGGAAAGACGATGAGAGGAGAGAGAGAATGCGAAGTTAATTTGTAAATTTTAAAGTGGCAAGCTTTTTCTACTTCATTCTAAATTTGGGAGCAAGTCTTGGCCTTTTGGAGTCTTGGATACACCAAGATTATTATTTTTCGGAAAAATTGACAGGAATAATTCAAATTAAGAATTTTTGGCTTTTAATATTTTTAATTATAGGTTATTTCAAAATACTTCTTCTCATACCGGTTTAGTAAGTATTAGATTAAGTGAAGCTCCTTAGTTGGAATGATTTATTAGTTAAATCGACAAGTTCTACAAATTAGTGAGCACAAAGAAACAAGTGAACAACTTGAAATAAACAAATGAACATTAAACAAGGTAACATGAACAAGTGAAGTGAAATAAACAAGGGTTGGACTTAAATAAAAATTAATTAATGAAGGAGGAAAAATTACCTATTTAAAATCTCTGGCTAAGTTTCAACCTCATATGTCGTTGATTTTAGCAATTATAAGAATAACACTTTAATTAGACTAAAAATGCAAATTTATCCTTAGAGGAACTAAAATGAACATTAGGTGAGAACAAAAGAACATTATTCACAAACTTGAACTATAAGCCGAATGAACCAGTTCAACAAATCAACAAACACCGTTACATAGGAACAAAGGTTGGACTTAAATAAACACTAGGGCCCTTTTCTTTTGGACTTATTTTCGGTTAAGTTCAGTTAATTTCAATTTAGTTAATTTAATTTCAATTCAGTTAATTTCAATTAAGTTCAGTTAATTTCAGTTTAGTTAATTTAATTTCAATTCAGTTAATTTAATTTCAGTTAATTTAATTTCAGTTCAGTTAATTTCAGTTTAGTTCGTTATTATTAATGTTATTATTATTTTTTTTATTATTGTTATTATTATTATTATTATTATCATTATTAATATTATAAATATTATCATTATTATTATTATAAGTATTGTTATTATTATTATAAATCTAATTATTATTGTTATTATTTAATATTATTATTATAATAATAAATATTATTATTATTATTATTATAATAAATATTATTATTATTATAATAATAAATATTATTATTAATTATTATTATTATTATTATTATAAATATTATTTTTGTTATTATTATTATTATAAATATTATTATTGTTATTATTATTATTATTATTATAAATATTATTATTATTATAAATATAATTATTATTAATTATTATTATTGATTATTATTATTATTATAATGATAAATATTAGTATAAATAAGAATAATAAGTATTGATAATATTATGTTAATACTTATTGATTATTATCGATTATTATTATTTTAGAAAATTTAATATACAATTCAGTTCAGTTTCTCTCATTTCAGTTAATTTCAGTTCAGTTAATTTAATTTCAGTTTTCAGCCAAAATAAGTTCAAAAGAACAGGGTCTAGGTGACAAACATAATAATGTCAATCATGTAAACATGAACATTTTATTAGATGAACAAGTTCAACAAATCAACGAACACCAAATGCACAATATCGTAGCAATATTAAGTAAAAAGCATCATGATGTGGAACATAATTAAATTTATTTATCAACTTTTTTATCAATACATACTTAAGGAAATAATGGAAGTAAGAGTTAATGGATAAGAAGATCTAGTCTAGCCTGCTAAAGAGTTTTTGGTCCAATTATAACAAGTAATAATTAAAAGGGTATGAGTTAACGAGTCTTATAGTGTCTTGTTATCTAGTCTAGCCTGCTATAGAGTTTTTGGTCCAATTATAGTCTTTAAAACTTGTGTCCAAGCTCCAAGCAAGTCTTATAATGGCTTGTTATGTTGTTGCATAGTCAGGGAAATCAATTTTGCAATTTCTTACTGATAAAGCCCATCAGCCCAGTAGTGCTGTTAGACATCTCCTGTTTTCAGTACATTAGAGTAGTGGTGTCTTAGGTCTGTAATTTTATTTGGCAGTGAGCAAATGATGAGCTGTAGTTATTTAATGTTTTTGTCTTGTAGTAATGAAGGTAGTGGACTAGTGGCCAGGTGTCATTGTACCGTTAGCAAGGCATCTTCCTACGGATCTTCCTTGTAATCAGTGGTCTATTTAAAGGTCACTCCTAGGTTGTTGGATGATCACAGAAGGAGTGAAAATGAGTGAAGAAATGAAATGAACTACAGCCAAGTTCAGTTGAGCAAAGTTAGTCTATTAATGTTTTTATGGTATCAGAGCCAAGGCTCCTTAAACCTTCAAAGTATAAATTTTTCTTTGACTAAAAAGGAGAGACAAACTAAAGATCCTCAAAATGACAGAAACTACAAAAATAGAACCTACAAACCCTCTATATCTACACCCATCTGATGGAAACAATTTTGTTTTCGTGGACAAGCTTCAAGGAACAACTAATTACAGATCCGGGAGAAGATCCATGGAAATAGCTCTAGCATCTAAAAGAAAGTTGGGCTTTGTGACAGGAGTTCTGGTGAGAGATGAAAAAGATGCTGTAAAAAAGGATGCTTGGGATACATGTAATAACATGATAATCTCATGGATTCCGGGTTCTGTATCAGAATCAATCAAGAGATCTATCATGTTTATTAACAGTGCAAAAGAGATATGGAATCAGCTGAAAAGGAGGTTTTCTCTCACAAATGGCTCGAGAAAATACAAGCTTAGTAAAGAGCTTTATGAAACTAAGCAACAAGGGAAAGAAATCAGTGAGTATTACACTCTGATGAAGTGTTATTGGGAGGAATTAGAGTCACTAAACTCTTTACCACCAATCACAACAGTGACTGCAGAAATCACTGCATTTGTAGATGCTTTGACAAAACAACAAGAAGAGCATATGCTTTTTCAATTTCTAAATGGAATTAGATGAATCCTTTGGAACACAAAGAAGTAATCTCCTTATGATGTCTCCATTACCTACTGTGGAGACTGCTTGCAGTTTTCTGGAGCAAGAGGAAGCTCAGAGAGATGTCTTGGGTCAGGTTAAGGAATAAACTGATAATATTGCTATGTTTAGCAAGGGACCAGGGGCAGGTGGAACCAGTACTCCATTTGCTACTCAATGTACTGTGTGTAGCAAAACTGGTCATACTAAGGATAATTGCTGGTTTGTGGTTGGATTTCCAACAAAATATAACAAAGGAAAAAATCAAGCTGGAGGTAAGATGAAAAGGGTCAGAACTTCTAGGGAAAATGGATGAAAGGAAAGCAAGGAGGGGTGAAGATTGCTGCCAATGTTCAAGGACAGCAGCAAAGTGATGTTGGATCAACATCTAGCAACAACACCATCACAGCACAACAACTAGAACAACTGTTGAGGCTCCTTCCAACACCATCCAAAGGAGGTGATACAGATGATGAGATGGACACAACCTACTCAGGTATGGTGTCATGCCATTTTGCTGATTCAGTTAAAAATGGTGAATGGATAATGGATTATGGAGCATCAGACCATATGACAGGTTCTCTGTCTGTGCTCCAGGATGTCCATGAATGTAAGAACACTCCATTGATTAATTTACCTACTGGTGATACCTCAAAAATATCACACACTGGAAATGTAAAACTTTTTAATGAGTTGACACTCAAAAATGTTCTCTATATACCAGCATTTAAACATAACTTGCTGTCCATAAACAAGTTGTGTGAAGATATGAAATGTAAAGTGGTGTTTTTTGATAAGTTTTGCATTATTCATAACTGTGAGAACAATGAAGTCAGAGGTGTAGGAAAGGGGGAGAATGGTTTGTATTACTTGTTAAATGAACCAATACTTAAAACACTGAAAAACATTAGAGCTCAGACTGGAGTAACACTTGATAAAAAGAAGATGGTTATGGTTGTGGGTGCTTGTATTGAGGTTCCTAGTGTGATAAAGGATGTGCCTAAGCTAAGCAAAGAGATTTTGTGGCATCATAGGTTGGGTCATGCACCCATGAAAAAGGTTGCTTTGATCAAGAAGCTAGATGTGAAGAGAAAATGTGAAGATGTGTGCATAACTTATCCTTTGGCAAAGTTTACTAAGATGCCATTTGAAGTAAGCCATTCCAAGGCTGGTGATGTGTTTGAACTGATACATATGTACACATGGGGTCCATATAAGGTCAGTTACAAGGGAAAGTACATATACTTTCTAACTCTAGTAGATAATTTCTCTAGAGTAACATGAAGTCTGATGCTTTCAATGCCATAGAAAAGTTTGTAAATATGGCAAAAACACAGTTTGGAAAAGATGTAAAAATCATAAGATCTGATAATGCACTTGAGTTTGAAGACTCTAAGTGTACGC
This sequence comes from Beta lomatogona, assembly GCA_947646795.1. Taxonomy (NCBI): domain Eukaryota; kingdom Viridiplantae; phylum Streptophyta; class Magnoliopsida; order Caryophyllales; family Amaranthaceae; genus Beta; species Beta lomatogona. The sequence continues at coordinate 38,991 of CANSNZ010001154.1, forward strand.
CTTTCTTTGAAAAGAAGGGAATAGTGCACCAAACATCTTGTGTGGACAGGCCACAACAAAATGGCAGGGCTGAAAGGAGGCATAGAAACATTCTGGAGATGGCAAGGGCATTAATAGTAGAATAAATGCTTATTGCTGCGGTCATTAAGTGGCATATTGCGGCGGTTTTGGCCGCGCAGCAATTAAGGGGGCAGCAATAAGTAATTAACATATTGCTGCGGTTTTTGACCGCAGCAATAGGTCAAGATATTGCTGCGGTTCCTAGCCAAAACCGCAGCAATAGGTTTTTTTTTTTATTGAAAAAATTACAACTTATTGCTGCGGTTTTGACCAGAAACCACAGCAATAGATACTGGTACAGGTAATTTTTTTTTTTTTTTTTTTGCATTTTGCCTTCTAATTTGAAAGATAAAAATATAGGATGAAAATAATACAACACAAATGTAACAGAATTGCTTATTCGACTAAAAAAACAAAATTCAACATATATAAAATAACAGAAATGGATTCGTATACAAAAAATGAAAAAATTCAACAAATAAAATTCAAAATATTCAACTAAAAAAAATGAAAAAAAAAGAAAAAAATTTAACACCATCCAAACATCATACATGATAATTACATGATAATTACAAAAGAAGAAAAAAATAAAACTCTAATAAGATCTGATAATTCTAGCACGATGCTTTCTTCCGCGTCAATGCTTCCCCGTCGTCAGAGGATGGGTTCGTCAGATGCTTCCCCGTCGTTTGATTCCTTCGACCTTTCGATCTTTTACCGTCGATGAGTTCGTTGGAGATGGCGACTGGGTTCGTGTTGTTGAACGACGAACAACAAACGATTCGTCTGGTCGCACGATGACACTCTTGGTGCGACACTCTTCGTGTGTAGGAGAGAGGCAAGAGACAAGAAGAGGGTATGAGAGAGGAGATGAGAGAGAGGAGATGAGAGAGGCGAAACCGGACGAGATAGGAGATGAGAGAGAGGAGATGAGAGAGGCGAGACCGGACGAGAGAGGAGATGAGAGAGGCGAGACCCGACGAGAGAGAACCTCAGGGACTACCGGAGGAGAGAGAACTTCAGGGACGACCGGAGGAGAGAGAATGAGTGACTGGTGAGAGAGGCTGTTGAGAGGCGTGCTTGAGGAGAGAGAAGGAATGACTGGTGAGAGAGGTTGTTGAGAGGCGTGCTTGAGGGTGAGAGAGGCGTGCTTGAGGCAAGAGAAGGAAAGGAATGAAGGATGAGAGAGGCGGGTTTGAGGAGGCATATAAGCTTGAGTGAGTGCAAAACCCTAATTTTTTTTTAATACTTTTTAATAATATTGTTGCAGTTCTTGGTAAGAACCGCTGCAATATATTAAAAAATTATTTTTTTAATATTATTTTAATATATTGCTGCGGTTCTTGACAAAAAACGTAGCAATATGTCTGGTCAAATAGTCAACTTTTTTTCAAAAATTTTCCTATTGATATCATATTGCTGCGGTTTTAGGCCGAAACCGCAGCAATAACTTTATTTTATATTTTACCTTTTCTTTTTACGTGATATATTGCTGCGTATGGATAAAACCGCAGCAATAAATAATTATTCTACTAGTCTTCCATTACAATTTTGGGGGGGACTGTGTAATGACAGCTACACACATTACTAACAAGCTGCCAACTGTTGTTCATGATGGAAAAACACCCTATGAGTTGCTATATGGGAGAGAACCTGAATATAAACATCTTAGATGCTTTGGATGTTTAGCCTTTGCATACAATCCTGAGAGAAAGAGGGATAAATTTCAGGCTAGAGATGTTCCATGCATCTTTCTTGGGTACTCTCATACCCAAAAGGGATACAAATTACATAACCTCCTCACAGGTGTTGACTTTGTGTCTAGGGATGTCAAGTTCCATGAAACAATCTACCCATATCACATATTTCACTCAACCTCTGCTCACAATCCTAGGAGATCTCACCAGTTACCTGATGAAGCTGTGATAGAGGATGAGAGTTATGAAAATGAGAGTGAAAAAGAAGATGAGTATGGCATTTTAGAACCTGAAGTAACTGAGGAAGAAGTGAGCGTGCAACCTAGTCCAAGAAGGTCAAGTAGAGATCACAGAGCTCCTACTTAGCATTCAGACTACCATATAAGTGCCAACTTTGTTCAAAAAGTTGGTGAAGCTCAAGTGAGCCCCCACTTCACCTGTCTTGTGAACTCTTTGAACAAAGCCCCTGATCCAAGACACTTTAAAGAAGCAGCAAAGCATAAACACTGGCTTAAAGCTATGAATGAAGAATTGGATGCATTGGAGGCAAATCAGACATGGGAAATTACAGAGTTACCACTAGGGAAACATGCCATTGGATGCAAGTGGTTATACACCACAAGATATGACCCTTAGAGGAAGAGTACAAGGTTCAAATCAAGACTTGTGATTCTTGGCAACAGACAACAGTTTGGTCTTGACTATGGTGAGACATTTGCACCAGTAGCCAAGATGACCACAGTGAGGTCACTACTTGCTGTTGCAGCTATGCAGGGATGGTACACTCACCAGATGGATGTAAAAAATGCTTTTTACATGGTGAGCTAGAAGAAACTGTTTACATGAAATTTCCACCAGGGTATGAAGGAAATGGATTCAGGTTTGATACTAACTCTTAGAGGGAGTATGCTGGGAGAAATGATGGCAACACCAAAGTTTGTAAGCTCTTGAAATCACTGTATGGGCTTAAACAAGCACCAAGATAGTGGTTTGCAAAGCTTAGCACTGTTCTGAAAGATAATGGGTTCTCTCAGTCGAGATCAGACTATTCACTCTTCACAAAGCAAGATAAATCCACACTCACTGCTGTCTTGGCTTATGTAGATGATTTAATCTTGACTGGGAACAACATGGAAGGCATTGAAGCTGCTAAAGAAGTTTTAAACTTTGAGTTCAAGATGAAGGATATGGGTGAACTCAGATACTTCTTAGGAATTGAAGTTGACAGAAGTGAACAAGGCATTTTTCTTTCACAAAGAAAGTAGGGATTTTCTACATTATGCCCCCTTGTTTCTTCATTTTCTATGATGTACCCCAATCTTTTAAAAGTTCTACATTGTACCCTTAAACTTAGCTTTTTTAATGTATAGTGCCCAATTGCCGACTATGTGTCATAAATTTTGTTACCTTTTTGTGATCTTTAGGAGCTAGGCTATAACTTGTTCATAGTTTACTATTAATGTATACATATTACAAGCAAGATTAATTCATTAAATTACAAATTATAGACAAAATATTTGCCTTCGAGTTAATAGTAAGGACAAAATGCGTAAAATCTGATAAGTTGAAGGGTATCATGTGGAATTTCAAAAATGTTGGGGTACAACGTAGAAATCAAAGAAACACAAGGCTATAACGTAGAAAAACCCAAGAAAGTATATTGCAGATCTGTTAGGTGAGTATGGGCTTAGTAATTGCAGGCCTTTGAAACTTCCCATGGATGCACATGTAAAGCTGCTCTCTACATCTGGTGATCCATTAACACAACCTGAGACTTATCAAAGACTCATTGGGAAGCTAATCTATCTCACTCTCACTAGGCCTAACATTGCATATACTGTGCATGTTCTAAGCCAATTCATGCATCAACCAACTTCTGCTGACTTTCAAGCTGGGAAGAGAGTTCTAAGGTACGCAGCAGGGTCTACTACTCAGGGAATCCTGCTTGCTGCCAGATCTGCTGCTCAACTTCATGCTTATTGTGATAGTGATTGGGCTAGATACCCCAACACAAGAAGATCTACAACTGGCTTTTGCATTTTGCTAGGGAAATCACCTATTGCTTGGAAGTCTAAAAAACAAACTGTTGTTGCTAGATCAACAGCTGAGGCTGAATACAGATCATTAGCTATGACTGCCTGTGAAGTCATGTGGGTAAAACAATTGTTGAGGGAACTGGGACTCAAGCATCTTGGCACCACATCCATCTTCTGTGACAACCAAGCAGATTTGGCCATGGCTGCAAATCCAGTTGTAGACACTAAAAATTTATTAGTGTTGTTACATTAAAATAAATTGATTATTATTGAGCTAAAATAAATATAATTAGCCCATTTTAATTAATTTAGCCGACCTAAATAAAATATCCAAATTAAATCAAATAAATATAATTTGGGTTGTCAACTATTTGGGCCAGTCAATATTATAGTCCAAATAAGATGGTCAAATGGCAAAGGTAAAAAAAAGACTTCCAAGTCATAAACGGGCCTGAGCCCATAAACTACCAAGTCCATGAAGGGATCTCCATTCCCTATAAATAGACCTCACCTCTTTCAGTTGGGGAGACCAGAAAATTATTATTCTCAAGAGCTCATAAAATTCTCTGGGAATTCTCTCTGCAAATTGTCAACAAGCACATCAAATCTGTGCCGACTGTTCAGATACATTCAAACAAATTCGATTGAGATTCAAGCTTTTGACAGCCCTCATTCGAATACACTCAAACAAAACTCAAACTCAGGTTGACGTTGACAAAACGTCATCCGACACTCAAACTCAGGTTGACGTTGACAAAACGTCAATCTACACTCAGCTCCACATCGACATCAACACGTGTCACTCTCAAGCTACAGAACAGAATCAGAGGACTTAGTTTATTTTCATTATAAACTGTTTACAGAGATTGTACTCAATACATTTATTGAAATAAAATTTCTTTGGTACTTTGTTTCTTGTCATATATATTTTGACTCGAAATTTGTGTATACAAATTTTGGCACGCTCGGTGGGACTATCTCTGCCTCTCATCTCTGTTTCGTCATCAACAACAAATCTGAGAAATGGCCTCAAGCAAGAACATCTCTCAATCTCTTGGAAACTCTGCAGACACCCCGCGAAAATCTATGACGTTAGGTGACTTTATGGAAGACATGAGTCTTGGTTTTCACAATAAAATAATGAAGAAAGGTGTTGTCACTGCTTCTGTTATGGTGACCTCAGTTAAAACAGTTGAGGAACAACTCGCTGAAATGAACATCTTACTCCAGAAATTGATAAAGGACGGAGAAGAAAAGGATGCTCAGATCAGACTCCAAAACGAGTAAATTGCTGCCCTCAATGAGAAACTTAGTAGAATCACAGTCGACGCATCGTCAAGCCAAGGTGATGATGAAAGCGAAGACGAGAGGGGTGACAACTCTCACCGTCCACCAACAGCTCGACAACTCAAATTGTTGATAGCTTGTGCTGTCAAGAATCAACTTGGGGAAAGTTCTCAAGGAAGTCATCACTATGTAAAGCCTTATACCAAGAGAATTGATAGGTTGCAGATGCCTTTGGCTACCATCCCCCAAAGTTTCAACAATTCGATGGGAAAGGAAATCCTATGCAACACATTGCTCACTTTGTAGAAACATGCAACAATGCTGGTACCATAGACGATTTCCTCGTCAAACAATTTGTACGTTCTCTTAAAGGGATGGCCTTTGATTGGTACACAGATCTACCCTCACAATCCATCAATAGTTGGAATCAAATGGAGGAAGAGTTCCTAAACAGTTTCTATAGCACTCGACGTATTGTCAGCATGGTTGAGTTGACTAAGACTCACCAATGGAATGATGAGCCCGTCATTGACTACATTAATCGTTGGCGTGCTTTGAGCTTGCAATGTAAAGATCATTTGTCAGAAACTTCTGCAGTCGAAATGTGCATCCAAGGCATGCATTGGGATTTGACCTACATCTTGCATGGGATCAAACCCAAAACATTTCAAGAACTAGCAAGTAAAGCGCACGACATGGAGCTTACAATTGCTTGTCATGAAAATGAATCAGACTCATCTGACACATCAATAGAGGATCCGTCGACGCCATGATTGTGAAAATTATTATAAGAGAAATACCTAGGGGGCATGGAAACAAAACCTCAGGGATACAAACAAAAGAAATCCTCCTAAGCAAGAGGGTAAACTGCAAAGTCAAAAATTCTCCTCCTAAGCAAGAGGGTAAACTGCAAAGTCAAAAATTCTCCTCCTAAGCAGAGGGTAAACTGCAAAGTCAAAAATTCTCCTCCTAATCAAGAGGGTAAACTGCAAGTCAATAATTCTAACTCCTAAGCAAGAGTATAAACTGCTGCGAAACAAAACAAAAGAAAAAACTCCCAAGCAAGAGTATAAACGGCACATAAAAAAAAAATCTAACTCCCAAGCAACACACTAAAACAAAATCTAACTCCCAAGCAAGAGTCTAAACACACCAAAAAAAATTTAACTCCTAAGCAAGAGTCAAAACTGCACACCAACAAAAAAATTCTAACTCCTAAGCAAGAGTCAAAACTGCAAGCAAACAAAAAAAAAATGGAACTCCCAAGCAAGAGTCTAAACTGCACCCCAAAAATTCTAACTCCTAAGCAAGAGTTTAAACTACAAGCAAACAAAAAAATGGAACTCCTAAGCAAGAGTATAAACTGCCACCACTTAAAAAAAAAACCTAACTCCCAAGCAAGAGTCTAAACTGCACACCAAAAAATTCTAACTCCTAAGCACGAGTCTAAACCGCACATCGGAAAAAAAAAATTCTCACTCCTAAAGCAAGAGTCTAAACTGCAAGCAAACGAAAAAGGTAACTCATAAGCAAGAGTATAAACTGCCACCAAAAAAAAAAATTATAACTCCTAAGCAAGAGTCTAAACTACACACACACACACACAAAAATGCAATACTCCTGGCCCGCAAGAGTCTAAACTGTGAACGGCTAAACAAGAAAAATTGCAGTCGTTGTAGCACTCCTGATCAACAAGAGCAATGTAGGAGTGTTTATCATCATTGAATTCTTTACTGAAGACCATCCTGAAAAAAAAAATAGAAAGGAATGAGTAATAGAGAATATAAAAAAAACGGGGGGGGCAAATGTCTCAGCTATATGATCGTCGCCATTGATTGTCTTCGAACACACTCCAAAAGCGTCATCTTTAGTTGCTAGGATAAGCACAATTAAGCAACTGGCCTAACAACTCCGATGGATCATCACTGATCCATCGCGATGAACACTCAAGTAGTGGACTTGATTGTCTTCCGATGGCAAGTGTCAAAAAAATGTCACCTGCAAGACATCGCAAACAACACACGCAAAAAAAAAAAAATTGAAAAAAAAAAGACCCAAGGGTGTGTAAAAAAAAAATATCACCTTACTAGTCTAGACCTTCTGGTACTGCTCCAAAGACAAGCACGGAAATTCAGTATCTCCAAAATCTCATATACTGCAAGTGAAACAAAGTATGTCAAAATTCAATTTGATGAAGAAAAAAAAAGATAATAAGACTTGCTCCATCAAGTTCTCTGAGTATCAGGCTTAGCGTATAAAGTTTATACCGATCAGATTTTATATCAGCCTAAAGCAAAGGCTTTTAACCAGGGAGAGATTGGCTGTCATGGGTGTTGCTGCCTGCACTGATTGTTGCATTTGTGGTACTGCTGCTGAAACCACTCTCATCTGTTTTTTGAATGCTCATACAGCATGAGATGCATTCGCCAGATTCAACAATGGTTAGGTATCAGAAGACAAGATGCCAACTTGTATCAACACATGACCTGGTTGCTCAGGAACTCTAAGGATGGAAGTTTCAAGAAAAAGGTTTTCACAATTGTTATTGCTGCTCTTGTCTATCAGGTATGGAGGGCTAGGAATGATGCATTATGGAACAACAAAGTCCCCTCCATTAATACTACTGTCACGCAAATACAGCATACTGTAAAAGACAGAATTATACAAGTATATAAGAGAATGTCCCCTAGTGAACATAGGCGGTTTGATACATTGTAATTTTTGTATATTGAGGTTCTGCCTCTGATGGTTTGCAGCTAAGTTCTCTGCTTAGTTTGCTTGAGTTGTAAAAAAGTTTGTTTGGTTGCAATATAATTTCTTTCTTGCTTCTCAAAAAAAAAAAAAAAGTTTATACCGATCAGATTTTATACTGCTACAACTACCATACCAAAATCCAAATAAAAAAAATAGCAGTAGCATGCGTATAAGATAAGAACGGAAAGAATAAACATATGAAGAATCAGTTTTTAAACTTGCACTAGCCGTGCGTTTACAAGAGGGATTCAATCTTGAAATTTGTATGTCAATTGTCAGCCATCAATTCAAGTTACTTTCTGCAAGTAATGGTGTAGTGTGGCAATCAAGATTCTAACATCTCTTATGATGATTAAATCATAAGGAAGTCAAAAGAACCACAAAAAAAAAAAAATCAAATCTTGGTGCTGTAGACTATCAAAACGAAGAAAAAAAAGGGTCAAGCTTGTGCATATTTAGACACATGGCTGCATCATGAATTCATCCTATGTGATAACTCATGATCACAATTTATATGCATTACAGGAAAAAAAAAAAAAAAAGCCAGAATCTCTGAATTCTTATGAGTGATGAGGATGACAAAAAAAAGAAACATGTTCTGACTTGCATTAATTGCTTGTCACCAATTGAATCGAAAGAAGAAAATAAAAAAGGAAACAATTGAAAGTGCAGATGAAACTTACTGAACTATGATGTCAGGGAGGTGTTTTGTTTGCTGGTTAAGCACAAATCAACAGCAAGCCTAAGGAAAGTGATAAAAAAAAAGGTTCACTTTTACGTTTTGTTTTGAAGTGGAAAACAAAAGAAAAAAAATTCAAATAAGTAATTGCACAAGACATGGTGCAGTACCTTGATTCACCAAAGCCGAAATTGGTTTGCAAAGTTACAGGTCAAACTTAATGTTGGTGAATCAAACGAAGATCAGCAGAAAGCCGGGCTCTCAATAATGGTTTGCCACGAGTTGAAAACGGTAGCAGCTTCTGTTAATACGCATATTAAAAAAAATAAGGTGAGCCTACTTTATACATCATGGTGAAGAAAAATAACCTATTACTTATTCGATTAGGATTATTTTTCCAAGTCCAAGATTTAATAGAATTGTGGGTAGTTCATGACTCTCGATAACAAATCCTAGCGCCATGACGATTGTCACCCAATTGCTAAACCAAACTTAAATTCGAGACCTTGTCACGATTAAACACTTCAAATCGTGTCCATGACATGGTCTCGAGGGGGCAATTTGTAGACACTAAAAATTTATTAGTGTTGTTACATTAAAATAAATTGATTATTATTGAGCTAAAATAAATATAATTAGCCCATTTTAATTAATTTAGCCCGCCTAAATAAAATATCCAAATTAAATATTTGGGTTGTCAACTATTTGGGCCAATCAATATTATAGTCCAAATAAGATGGTCAAATGGCAAAGGTAAAAAAAAGACTTCCAAGTCATAAACGGGCCCGAGCCCATAAACTACCAAATCCATGAAGGGATCTCCATTCCCTATAAATAGACATCACCTCTTTCAGTTGAGGAGACCAGAAAATTATTATTCTCAAGAGCTCATAAAATTCTCTGGGAATTCTCTCTGCAAATAGTCAAAAAGCACATCAAATCTGTGCCGACTGTTCAGATACATTCAAACAAATTCGATTGAGATTCAAACTTTTGACAGCCCTCATTCGAATACACTCAAACAAAACTCAAACTCAGGTTGACGTTGACAAAACGTTAGTCTACACTCAGGTCCACGTCGACATCAACACATGTCACTCTCAAGCTACGGAACAGAATCAGAGAACTTAGTTTATTTTCATTATAAACTGTTTACAGAGATTGTACTCAATACATTTATTGAAATAAAATCTCTTTGGTACTTTGTTTCTTGTCATATATATTTTGACTCAAAATTTGTGTATACACCAGTCCATCATGAAAAGACTAAACATGTTGGCATTGATTTGATCAATCCAACTTACACTCCTACAACTCAGCAAGTAGCTGACATACTCACTAAGGTGTTGAGCACTAATCAACAGCAGTTTTTATTGTCCAAGCTGGGAGTTCAGACTTCATCTTCCACTCAGCTTGAGGGGGAGTGATAAAGCCCATCAGCCCAGTAGTGCTGTTAGACATCTCCTGTTTTCAGTACATCAGAGTAGTGGTGTCTTAGGTCTGTAATTTTCTTCGGCAGTGAGCCAATGATGAGATGTAGTTATTTAATGTTTTTGTCTTGTAGTAATGAAGGTAGTGGCCAGGTGTCATTGTACCGTTAGCAAGGCATCTTCCTAGGGATCTTCCTTGTAATCAGTGGTCTATTTAAAGGCCACTCCTAGGTTGTTGGATGATCACAGATGGAGTGAAAATGAGTGAAGAAATGAAATGAACTACAACCAAGTTAAGTTGAGCAAAGTTAGTCTATTAATGTTTTCACTTACCTACACCTAATGCAATTTCTTATTGTGGCTTGTTATGCTGTTACGTTGTATGGAATTATCTCTCCTCCAAGAGGCCCTTCAAAACCACCATTATACGAACTTTTATTAGTAGAGAGGGAATGAATATGTGTTCTTTGGTGAATAATGTGTGTTCTTAGATGGAGAAAAAAGAGAAAAAAAGGATCTCTAAAAAAATATTACAAGAATTAAAAAAAAAGGAATTATCTAATTTGTCAAACATTAAAAAATCAAATTAGTTAATGACATCTTTAGCTCCAGCTCAACTATCTAATTCTTTGCATATTTTCATTATTTCAACTTTTCATAATTCTTCCAAATACACAATTGAAAATATTAATAGTTAAAGTTGTGCTTCTTTCATGAAAGAGCATATGATGCAACTACAAAAACACGGAGGAAGTATACTGACTTGGTTATTCCATAGAGTGTGCAACCAGCGACACGCCAACACCAGGAAAAATAGAACAGCATGAATTAGTAAGCTTCTTCATGACGATATAACACACAATTTCAAGTATGTACTTAGTACTCTCTCACTACACCTTACTTACTGTTCACAATTAACATCCTACAACAACAAACTAAAACTACACTATGACAATTAAAAAAACCTACAGATTTCTCACATCTAGTTTCAATTATTATGGTGTGGCAGGGATGGTTTCCGAGGTAGAGATGTGGGAGGATGCATCATCTTTTGATATGGCAACATAATTCACCGGAGCTGCTGGCCTGAGCTTACCCTCTTTTGATGACCTCGTTCCATTTTGATGAGAGTTTAATGAGAGTCGACGACTAGGAGTCCCATTGGAGCCTCCATTCACACGTGGTCCTTTCTTGTTCGCACTACCAGGTCTAACAGGGCTTGGCCTCGTGGTGAAAGCAGTTTCCTGGTCTGTGCTAATCTGGTCAAGATACTTCTTTTGGTCCTGCAGGATCGATACAGAGAAGTCAACAGTTGCTTCAAAGAAATGCAGACTGAAGTGCATCTACAATTGAGGATATGTACTAGCAAAGGTCTACTTCAAGCCCAACAATGCCTTAAATAACTAATAAAGAAGTGAAACAAAATCAAAGAGGAAAAGATTGCATTGCCTCCAACCCTCTACCTAGCTTGCACGATAGCAAAAGGTAATTGAGAAGGCCAACTTTAAGTTTGGTACTTGGGTATTTTTGCCAGATTATTAGGTATTGGTTTTAAGATATCAAAAGTTGTACACTATATTGTATGATTAACATAAAAATGATGTATTTTTACTATTCCTAATTTCCGAAACTGATTACAGAAAGCTAGAATCTACTTTTCAAGTTCCCAGATCCTTGTTCTTACTAATCAGAAAAACTGAAAAAATCAAAACTTGGCAACGGCAACAAGCATGCTCAATATGTCCCCGCCCTTCCCACAATTTTGCTTCAAATCAAGACAAGTGGTGAAGGGGAATTATACATGACCAAGCCATGCAAACAGGAGTAGTTTTGCTTTAGGCTGTAATGCTTACCTTCAATCTCCGTTTCTCCTCTTCTCTTTCATGCCTAAGCATGGCATATTCATCAAGCATAGCAAGTAGAGGGACTCCGTCATAAGTGAATGTTACGCCCCGCTCCTCTTCCCATGCACGAGTTTTGGCAACTAGAGTCTCGACCATTGCTGCAAGACCAAAAAAGTTTGTTACTTCATAATTCAATAATTTCAAGCAAACCTTTTGCATTCCCCAAAATCCAGCTTAGTATTTCGTCAAATATAATACAAACCTGGGATTTTGTTCACCAGAATTCTGGCTTTCTCTGCCCGCTTAAGATTCAAGTGAGCGCCTCTGCTAGCATTATATCTGTTGTCATCCTGTAGTAGTGAAAGAAGTTGGAAGTCAGAGGTCAATGCACATGCATGCTCTATTGCAACATCCCCCACTACAACACATCACTTCCTTAAAGAGACAGGTGAAAATGAAGAGTTAAAAGAAAGACAAGGATTTATAAATAGCTTCTGTTTCAATAGAATGGTATTAATGATTGCATAGCGTGTCAACTTGCACAAGGTACTGTGCACCCATTGTAATGCAGAACAATACCAAATCTTCCCAACCTCAGAAAGAGAAAATAGAGATGGAGATGGAGAAATACCCGATTATAGTCTTCAAGCCAACTCTCTTCTTCACAAGCTGACATCCATTTTTCAACCCTGTCTAGTATCTCCTTTCTGCTAAGAGTCTCTTCTTTGGCATGTAAGATCTGGCTATCCATATCAGCAATCAAATCTGTGGGCTCCACATTCCCAGCATCAATAATTGCCAAAATCTTTTCCCTAGCAGCTTCTGTATCTATTTCTATATGTGCACGAGCATATATCTCCTCAAGTTCACCCTGCTTCTTGAAAGCGATTTCCTTCATCCGGCTAAACTTTAGCTGATCAAGCCTCTCAACTTCAACCTCAGCCTAACAGCAGAAGGTACAAACATAGCAAAAACAAAATGTCAGTAGCAAGCATCATTTCCTAACAGCAGCATACTTGTAATAGACCAACAGTACCTGCTCAATCAAGTCCAGAGCAAGAGCGCCTGGAATAGTCACTTCATCCACTGAGGCTGATATGTTGCATGTAACATGGTCAAACAATTGTCGCTCTTCTTCAGGTGTATCCATTAGATTCCACAGATCAATCAACTGATTAGCCAACTCTTGAAGCTGCAGGTAGGGACACTCTGTTAGACTTATGATTATTAATCTTGAGCGAGTGATAGTATCAGAGTCCAGACCTACACTCTCATAGAAGAAGCTTGATAGGAAACATGAACATCAAATATTACTAAGAGAATCCTACGTGGCTCTCTCTTACCATACAATGGTATTACAACCCTCTCCAGTCTAAAGACTAAACCCTTTTTTTCCCTTTTTGGTAAATAGTAGAAGATATGGGGGAAAGACATCACTCATAGAACAAGAAGTGTATGTAAGGTTAATGCTAATAGACCAGTCAAACAAATCAAGCATGTCAGTTTGGTTATTTTCAGGTCATTTTAGGGTCAGCTTTTTTACCGGTTATGTTTTGCGGGTTGTTTCAGCTTTCAGGTAATTGCGTTCAAGGTCCTAAAACATCTGGTGAGATCCCATCAAGTTTTCATGTCTCAACAATTTTACCAGGTCTATATGCTGATGATAGTTTGATAATTGGTTTACCTTCTGAAGCCTCTGCTTCTTGTCCTCTTTTAGAGCAACAACTGTCTCAGCAAGCTTTGACAATGTTTCGTTGCTAATGCTTTTTGATTGCACACCAGTAGAGTCATTCAGGCTTGAGTGAACTTCCGTCACAGTGCTGTAGAAGTCCATACCGAGAACGGAGCAAAGATCATGTACAGTGCTAACAAATTCCAGGACCTTGTGTAATCTTTCACTCTGTCACATCAGCAAAGTTCATGAGTGCAACTCCTATCATGGAATATAGTATCTATGAAGCACGAAAATGTCTAGGACATGAGATTCCCCCATTTCCATAATGTTTCCATTCTCAAAACTCCAGCCATTTCTGGGCTTCTACTAGTGAAGTCCAAATTTGGCTGGAACCTGAAGTTTCCCCATTTCTGAAACCCCAGCTTCTGTGCTACATAGCACAGTACTCGAAGAGAATATTCACAACTTATTTTTACCTTTTCTTTCTGAAGTTCTTGAAGTTGAGCATGATATTCCTCTAACTTCTTCAGGGACAAATCGGACTCATCAACCACTGGTGCCTCGTCATTTAGGTTCAATTTCCCAGCAATTTCCCCACAGATTTCCTGAATTTGCGTCTGTACATCATAGAACTCTCTCAGCCTCTCCTCTTTTTGTGAACACAGCTTCTCCAATGTCGGTGCAACAGCTGCAAGTTGTTCCTTAATTGTTCCAGAAGTTTTCTCAGGCTGTCCAAAAGCAACGTGTTCAAATGACAATTGAAATCTCACAAACAAGAATTTGACTTGTTTACCCATTAAAGCAACAATAAAATTGAGTTATGGTAGAAAACAAACCATTCCAACAACAGTTTTTTTCTCCAAGAGCAGATAGGAGGGTCGAAAGTTCAACATTAGCATCAGCCAAGGTCTGGAGAAGTTGGGCTCTTGAATTAACAGCCAGGTCAACCTTCCTTTTGTAGACATCTAAACATTCCTGCTCTATCTGAAGAAGCATCTTGTCCCTGTCTTCATCGCTTTCACCAACTTCATCCCATATTCGCTACATCCCATCAAATTATGACAATCAGTACAATTCTTAGTTCTTAAAAAAAAAATATAGCACTATCACCTCCAAAATCATTTTGGTTAGTTACCTGTAATTGCTGCAGCAGAGACCCACAAGTGGTTTCTCCTAAAAGAGGATTTTCTACATCTGTTACTGCCATTGACGATGGAGCCTATTCTAACCTGCATTGAACCCAAAAGTTTCAGTTTCTCCATTTACAAGAAATTTCCATGATAGAGGATCAACTCCCTCACTAACACACACCTCCCCCCCGCCCCAACCCCCAAAATAATTCGTAATAACAAAACATACAAACAGAAGTTATCTTTTTAGCTAATGATCATAACACACAAATAAATTCATCTCTCATATCAGTTTCTCTCCCATCCATATACCATATAACAACCACATAAATCCAGTTAACAGCAAATAACTCGACAACGAGGGATCACATATGATATGACATTCACATAAGAAATTCCATTAACCTCAATATAGATAAGTGAAACTGTGATAGCTATGGCCTCCCACACCAACTATGAAAGCAACATACAAATGCTTAATAAGCAGGGAAAACTGCAAAGGCTCCATTGATGACTAGATAAAACGTCACACATCAGCTGATTTAACTTTTGGTACAACCATACAATTATTAGGTCAATCTAGTACTTTGGTTGCAGCTTAGCAAACATTATCCACAAAACTAAAATCTTTGGCATCACTCATAAAAAAAAAACCCATATAATGATAATAACATCTAACCCTTAATTATTTTATATATATAAGTAATGATAATATAATAAAGTAGATAAAACATACTTTAATATTACCAAATCAAGAAAGGGGGAAAAACAGTAAAAACCCACATAAACAAACACCCATATAATCAAAACCCACATAATAAAAAACTCATAAGACAGCAAAATACTCATCTTTCACACCAAACAAACAATGAACAAATTAAGGATCTTTTTAAACCCACAACATTATAATAAATGATCTAAAAACCCAGTTAAGAAATTTCAAGATCTTTAGCTCAATAACCCACGAACCCAAAAAATACAAAAAACCCAAAAATCAAAACCCACCAATTAATTAAGTCAAAGATTAGTCAGATCCTCAAAAATCCAAGAAAAAAAAAAACCCACTTGATTAAGCTCAAATAAAACCACATTAAGCAATAAGATCAAAGATTAAGCATGCCATTAAAGAAAGATTAAAGAAGCTTAAGAAAACGACAATGTAGAAGAATCTGAAAGAAGAAAAACTAGAAGAAAAAAAAGCTTACCCAGATCGTTTTTTGTAAAATCTTAATTAGGGTTTTCTTTTTTGAGAGGTTTTGTGGTTGTTAGATCTGAAGTATTTTGGTCGTCTCGAGGAGAGAGAGAGAAAGAGAAGAGTGAAGTGAAGTGAAGACAGTGGTAGAGTGAGTAGAGAGAAGAAGATGAAGAAGAAAGAAAAGAGGAGAGAGAAAATTAGTATGGTAGGACCCACATTTGTGAACACTATATGATTGTCTGGAACTCTTAAAAAAAAGCTTTTTTTTTTTTTCTCTTGCTTGTAATAATAATAGTTTTCTTTTTCTTGTTTGAGAAATTGAGACTCTTTTTCATTTCATACTTGTGGTATTTATTGATTAAGACACTGTTACCTGCCAAATGACAGTCTTGGACTTGCACTTGTGGTCATGAATTCCATGATTGAAGGGTACTGTAAATTGTTATTAGTGTCGAGAGCACCTAAAACTATGTGTTTTTAAGAATACTTATTTGTATTTTTATTTTTTTTGATTTGCTTAAAATTTAAATAAGTAATTTGTAAAATGTTCAATATAAAATGTGCAAAAAATGTAAAATTTAAAACCTAATTCTAGGTACTCCCGGAATTTCGAAAGCACTATGAAAGTTTTGAATTTTTTCCTTCAATAATGCTAAAATGGGTATTAATTCGCGAAATGCTAATGCGAGTTTAAATTAATTCCATGCACCGTCCACGTAGGACAAAGACGCTGGAATTTTATTTTTTAACAAAACCGCTACTCCAAGTAGCGGTTAATACCAATAATGTAAAGTTGACCGCTACTTCAAATAGCGGTTAAATGATGTCCCTAAGACAAGTTATAAAAGGCATGCATATAAACCGCTACTTCAAGTAGCGGTTAATACCAATAATGTAAAGTTGACCGCTACTTCAAGTAGCGGTTATATGATGTCCCTGAGACAAGTTATAAAAGGGATGTATATAAACCGCTACTTGAAATAGCGGTTTACTATGAAACAAAAAAAAAAAATTTTTTTTTTTTTTTTTTTTGTAAACCGCTACTTCAAGTAGCGGTTTTTGCCTAGTAAACCGCTACTCCCAAGAGAGCGGTTTTACCCCATATATCGTTTTCAAATAACTTGAAGTTAACCGCTACTTCAAGTAGCGGTTTGCTTTGAAAAAAACAATTTTATGGCGTGCCGTCCTACGTGGACGGTATCCATGGAATTAATTTGAACTTGGGCACATTTCAGGAATTAATACTCATTTTAGCATTATTGAAGGAAAAAATTCTGAAAGTTTTAAAGGGGTGCCATGGTCCATGGTAATGGCAGTGTACTCAAGTTTCAAACTTTAAATGAACATAACTCTTACCAATAGTGCATATACCTAACATATTCATTAGAAAAAATTTGTCAAACAATTCATTTATAGTAGAATTTGACACAGTACAATAGTACCATTTGAATCTAGTAAAAAGTTACTATGATAAACTATAATTTTTTTTAGGGGGGATAAACTAGAATTCAACATGACGTAAATACGAGAAACAAAATATATGAACATGTCCAAAGATTATTATTTTTTCATATTAGGCAATATTTTAAGTTAAAGAGATATTTGGTATATTTCGAAACAACTAAAATCAATATCAAGTCAAATATGAATGTGACTGGTAGTGGTTACCCAAATTGCAAACTCTAAACTTTAGGTTGGATATAAATTAGGGTAAGTTTTAGGACGATATTCAAGCAGTTTCGATGTCAATGCAAAACTAATTTTTTAGAATTACTCGATGATATAATATGAAAAGGTATGTTCAAAAGCCAAAGCCTATATATATATATATATATATATATATATATATATGAATGAGTATATTTACTCGTAGTATTATTGAGCTTCCGTGAATGCAATATTAGTGATGCATGGATTAGTAATTTAGAATTTGTTTACTTCACATTATTTTTATTTATTTTATTTTAACTATCTAAATATATTTGTGATGGAATTAACTCATATCTTGTTTAGAACTTATTGTAATTATAATTCAATGAAGTTAAATAGGCCTTAATAGCTCTTATCGTAGTTTTCTAAATTCAATTGCCTAACTAGAATCTAACTTATTAAAATTTATTGGTATTGAACTTAATTCCTATGAGCTTTATTTATGTAGAACTAGCATTTTTTGCACGCTATTTTCTCAATTAGTTATTCATCAGTGTTACAAATTTTTTGATTCAAACATACATTTGTATTTTTTTTTTTTTGTTTTTCTTAAATCAATGTTTCGTTGGTTTTTTAGTTATTTGTTCATCATTATTCAAATATAGTATTGAGAGAAAGAAATTTAAAGTAGAGAAAAGCTTGTGCTCAAATAAAATGGAAGAATTTGTGTATCAGGTTCAATCGTTGAATATTAATAAAGTGGAAGAATTTGATTATATAATAGAGTTTACCGAATAATAATCAACATTTAGGTTTTAGAATATTATCAGTATAATTATTAATATGAAATTCAAGTTATTGTTTTTTTTCTTCTTCTGATTGTTTCAATCAAATTATATTATAAATTTAATTTTTGATCATAGTTTTTCACACATACAAGAAGAGGAAATCATTCTCCTTAATTTAATATTTAATTGAAATGTCAAATTCATTTCCATTGTTAACTTGTTCAATATATATGACAAGTAGGAAGAAGAAAAGATTATTTAATATATATGGAAATTTAAATTCATTAAGGGTAATATCTATGTTGTCATGTTGTGGATGGACATTTAAGTAAATTCGAAGGGGGACACCATTGCTCCCCCCTTGACTTATATAATAGAGATATATTAGCCTTGACATTTAAATTTATCTGAACTTTTTATAGCTTTTGTTGGGAATTGTAAAAAGTCAGTGTTCAAAGTAGCTTCCTTTACACTTACTTCTTTTTCAAATTGCAATAAAGAAATCTTTTGAGATCATTACAAATGGTGGAGAATAATACTAGTAGTAACTAGTAACCAAGTACAACTGATTATGGCAACCAATTGTTAGATCATAATGGAAAAAAGGGCGTAAAACGTGAACCTTTTTAACTCGAAATGTTATTTCGGGCCATTGTTTGGGCATATAAATCTACCAAAATTTGGTAGATTAGCCAAAGATTATAATGGTCTAAAATGACATATTTAGGCGGATCTATGCCTCAAGACATGGTCTAACTAATATAAATGTCCTACATTTCGAACCAAAATTAGGTTGTTTAAACTCGGTTCATATCTAGTCGAGTTACACCATACTTAATCAACTTTATACGCGGGCCAAGAAGCACAAAAGCTAACTAGTAGCTTGGCATAGGATGGCGAAGATCTAAAACAACTTCTCATGTCTGTTAGTCATTTGGATATTTTATTAAATTTTTTTTTTACCTTTCACTCAGTAGGTCAATCCCAATTTAACCCACTTTGACTTTTATTTCACCAATCTATATAATTCAGGTCAAATCAATTTTCGAGTTGCAAGATTATATTCAAAACTCAGAAAAATAGATGGGGAATTTTGATTAAGTCAAGAGTCCTACCAGCAATTAAGTATTTTTCCATTCTTGCATGTCAAATTTCTCCTCCATTCTTTTGACAAACAGGGTCTTGTTGGTAGTTAGAGATGATGACATTTGAATTTTGTTGTTTCTGACCAGTTAGAGCTACTTCTTTGACCGGCAATAATTTTCACTTTTGGCGTACGTAGCTGCACAAAAATAAATATATTATTTATGAGAAAAAGAGGCTTCTTTTATAATATTGTTTGAGGCAGGACAAATTACAAAAGACTATATAAGTATATATACAGCTAAGATGAATTAATAAATTAAAACTAGTGGACACAGGGATGGCATGCACATATCAACTAATCTTCACGAGTAGATAACCTTAAAAAGTTGATTAAATAGGTCACATTAACACTTACAAACATCAAACATGCATCTTTATGTAAATATATTTACTTTATTACTATTACAAGTTTATAACAGTGCATTATATATAAGCTGTAGATGTACTAACTTTTTGTTCCTTTCTTGCATTAGTGATTTTGGTAAACTGCTTAAAGCTACCATGATCAATCTTCTTGATTGATATTTGATAGTATCCTTTTTGTTACTTTATTTGGTAATATTATATATAAGTGTTACTTTTTAAGCTTTCTCCATATTACATGCAATGTGTCATGTGTGGAGCATTGTCTCGAGGAAGGTTGTCTTATCCTGTTGAACCCTATATATGTTGTGCATATGTGAGTTGTCCCACATTGGAGAAAAAAGAGAGAAAGTATCACAATATAAGCTAGAGGAGCTACTCCTATTATTGCCAAATGGTTTTAGGATGGAACCTCATTTAGACTTGTATGTGGACCGAACTCTCATCCTCCTTATTGGGTTGCCCAAGCCCATTTTCAGTCTATTAAATTTATCATATCATCAAATCTTGGGAGGCTTTAATGGACTAATAGATAACATCTTGGTATTTTTTGGCAAATTCAAAGTAAAATTTCATATTGCGAGTCTATAAGTGGTTTAATTAGTTCCACTTTTCGTATCAATTAAAAAACTTTATGAAAATAAGTATTCTTAAAAGCACATAGTTTTAGGTAATAAAATCCTTACAGTCTCAAGCGGTACCAATTTATATAATTTTTCTTATCAATTTAACATTTTTTCGGTACCAATTCAAAGCTTATAGATTGTACTGTTAGAGTTAAAAGTACCGTAATCCAATTTAATTTGGAGTCCCACGGTCATAAGTTATGAATTTCTCGTCTTGAGAAGGTAAGGATTATATATTATTTAGTAATGTATTGACTCCATGACTATTTTTGTATTCATACTATGTGCAGGGTCCACCTGTATTTTCATCACATCTTTAACTTGTTAAAATTTAACCAAGTAGATTTTTTCTCTATATTTCCTCTATTCTTTTTCTATTGCAACATAAGTATTACGCTTGTCATTGCACAACATTAAACCATTAATATTTTTAATTACCTTTTAGTAAAAATGATTAAAGTTGATATATTTAAAGTATATATCAAGACGAATTTAACAAGATCACACATGACTATATTTTTCCTTACATAAAATCACAATTGACGGTGATAGTGTAGTGTGTGAATAATAGTATAAACATTCATATGAATAAAAAAAAGTACAGATTAAGTATATGAAATAATATAGAGGTTTGTTTATGTGATGTGATGATGCTTTTGCTATAAATTCATCAACGAGGATGTCATTAATTTCTATATATGACATGCACACTACAAGTGTTGCTTGATTTTAGAGGTGGCAGAAGCTTTTGCTATTAACATCTAAAGTTTGTTGATTTCTTATAGGGAGGTCCTGGAATCGATTCTTAGAGCAACTCTTTGGGTAAAGGGGGAGGGGGGGATTTTTCTTTAGGTGTTGATCTATGTAAGCTCAAGTCCAAGTGAACGTATACCTAATGTCTAGTGATCTGGTAATCCGTACTAAAACAAATTTTATATGTATATTATTTGAGTACAACAATGCTAGATTCAACAAAACTATAGAACTCCATAATGACCCAACTCACATTTAAGTTGTTTCCGTAACTAATTAACTCCATATATTTGATATTTATTAAAACTAATTCTCCTGTGTTTTAGTTTTATGAATTCGTACTCCTTTGAATAATGATTAAGTGTAACACGATCAACCCAATCCAAACCCAAATCCACCAAATTCAATCAACATGACTTATTTACCACCTCTAAAATCATCTCATATCAATTAGAGCTGACAAAAGTTGACACGACACGAACTAGATGCAAAAAAATGGGTTAGTGTTGAGAATTTCCAACCCATTAGTTAACTGAGTCAACACGACACATCCTACTAAATGGGGTGGGTTAATGTTGAGATTTTCAACTCGAAGATGACACGCTTGAAACCCGTTTACCCCAATTGCTACAAGTATAGGATATTAATATAGAAATTTGCTTTTTAACACGAAAACACATGGGCCGGGCACGAGAAAAAAGGGTTACTGTTGAGATATTTCAAACACGTTTGATCAAACGAGTAAACATAACACGATACATTTATTAAATGAGTCGGGTTATTGTTAAATATTTTCCAACCCTTTTATACATAATAGGAACATGAACACGACAAGGACACCACCTTTACCCGGTCTAATGCCAACAATAATGTAACCCGAAAGTGACCGAATTGGCAATAGTATGCTCAATAGTTTCAGCGAGTTCAAATAGGAAGCTGAAACAAACATATTTTAGTCGACTTGGTGAGTCCCAAGGAAGGGTAAAAGACTATGGGGCCGTAACGTTGTGGCCCATTGAACCATCCAAAATATTTCACATGCAATTTGTCCCTCTCTTCATCTTCAATAATTTACACTTATATTTCCATCAAAAAGACTTACTCATATACTTTCTTCACTAATCTGACCACTAAAATGAAAACAAGTTAAAAAGGGAGACTTATTGTATTTATCTGATTTTAGAAATGAATAGAAATCCTTAAGCATGGGCCACATGATATGCTACCTTTAGGGGGGTCAGATGGACCCTTATTCATTTAATTCGAGATGAATAAGTTTCTTAGCCCAATATTAATAATTATTGTCAAGAGCCTCTATCTGCCAGTTGGAAAAATAATTTCATTTTCAATTGTGGGGGCATATAAAAGATTAAGAGATATACATAAAAGTCATAACAAAATGGTCTCTTATTAGATGATCTAATCAAATGAGTACACTTTTTTGGTGAGTCCAACGAAAGTTTTACATAGTTTGCTATTTTTGTGTTACTCTCTAATTTAAGGTTTTTAGTATAGTTATTTAAAGGCTATTTGTTTGTCTATATTTGTTATTCTTACCTTTTTTTTTATTCGGTAATTAACTGGCCCAAGCAAGGGTCAACCCTCATATGCTAGGGGGTAAGAAGGGGGATCACAACCCATAAGGAAAGCTTCAGAGGCGGACCGGGGATTTATGCAGGAAGCCAAATATTTACACAAACTCTCCAAATTGGGTTTGATGAGAGTCAAACACCCGACCATAAGGTTGGGAGGTGGGAGCTCCAACCATTGGCCTCCCACATAATTCTCGTAATTCTTACCATTTCTGATTTTGACTAATACCGGATTCGATACAATGACTAGTAATTCATCACGTCTACACAAAATCTTTTTAGTTTTCAATATAGTATGATAATTACCATAGTTATGGTGCCATGGCTTGTTGAGGGAAATAGCTAGTGGCCAATCAGACATGCACTTGTGAGAGGATTATAGTTTAGAATAGCATCACAATTATAATGATGGTTAATTCAACTCTATTCTGTTTGCCCTAGTAATTACATTATATTTTTATTAATATTTAATATGTACCGATAATCATCTTTTTCCTTAAGTATGTTTCTCAATGCATGTTTTATATAATTAACTAGTACTTTGGCCCGGGCAATGCCCCGGAGTCGATTCTAATTATCAAATATATTATTTTTAATCATAAATATCATGTTGATTTTATTAGCTTTTTTTAATATTCTATTTAGTGTAAAATTGAAAAATGGACGTTATGGCATAAAAATTTATTTTTAAAAAAAACTTTAAGGAATTGGGGATAATATAACAATTTCAATGGAATTAGGATAAGAAAGTGTTATCCCTTCAAAAAAAAGGGTAAGAGAGTGTTATTACTTAATAAAATGGTTAGAGATAAAAAGGTTTGTCTATGTCTTTATGATTAAATATAATTATGAGATTTAATTATGTTTTACACATTTTATTTCAAAGGTCATGTGTTCGAATCCTAGTAACTACATATCGTTAATTTTTTAAAATGAGATTATAAACATGTGTATTAGAAGATTGAGCAGAGTGCCACGTGGCACCGTTCCTTTGATAGGAACGTCTTTTAATATATTAGTATAGATAGATTAGTTGTTGAGTCCGAGCAATGCCTCTGGTAATTTATTTTAATAAAATAAAGAGAAGGTATAGTTCATTGGTTTGGGGTTGATATCATGTCACAAGTACAAGTCATAGTTAGGGATGGAAATTGATAGGGTTCGGTGCGGGTGAAACTTCACCCGCATCCATCCGCTCACTAGTGAAAAAAAGCCCATCTGATGCGGTCAAAACCGGGCTTACTGATGCGGTTTTGGTCTGCATCAGATGGGCTCGCAGCAGTTACGAACGACAATGATGCGGTCCAAAACCGCATCAGTCTCTCACATACTGATGCGGTTTTGGCATGACCGCATCAGATTTTGGGTCATGAAATTTTAAAAAAAAAACCTGCTTTGCACTGCGGATCTGCAGCAACAAAGCAACAACAACGCCATTTTGTACACACACACACACACATATATATATATATATACATATATATACATATATATATATACAATAATAATAAATACGAAAATTATATAAATTACATAAACTAAATCTAACTAAATAACAATACATATGAAAATGAACGAAAATAAAAAAACTAAATCTAACTAAAATTCGTAAATTACATAAACTAAACGAAAATTACAAAAAAAAAAAAAAAACGAACTAGATCTAACTAAAAATATAAATTACAGAAAATAAACGAAATTTTCGTCTAATATAAAACGAAATAAAACGATATTTTCGTCTAATATAAGACGAAATTACAGAAAATAAAACGAAATTTTCGTCTAATATAAATTACAGATTCGACTAAATTTGACTAAATTTTCGTCTAAAATATAAAACGGAAAAAAACCTTTCCAGATTCGACTCAATTTTCGTGCTTTGCCTTCGACGTTCGTTTCGTCCTCAATTCGTCTTCGTCTTCGACTGGTGCAGATTCGTTCGTTCATGAAGATGTTCGTTCGTGGGTTCGTGAAGACTCATGCAGATTCGTTCGTTCGTGAAGATGTTCGTTCGTGGGTTCGTGAAGACTCGTGCAGCTTCGTTCGTTCGTGAAGATTTGTGGGTGTCGTGGGTTTGAGAGGGAGGAGGGAAGAGGAGAGAGAGGAGGGAAGAGGGGATTTGGGTTGAGTTGAGTGAGGAGAGAGCGAGAGGGGGCGCCGTGTGGGTGGAGTGAGGAGAGAGAGAGAGGTGCGCCGTGGAGTGAGGAGAGAGGGGAGAGTTGAGTTGAGTGAGGAGAGAGGGGATTAGGGTTTGAGTGAGTTGAGTGGGGTGGGCTGGGATTGTGGTGAAAGTAAATGGGCCAAGGGATATGGTTTCCAGTTTTTTTTTTTAAAAAAAAATAAGAAAATCTTGATGCGGTCCTAAGAACCGCATCAAATATTCAAAAAAAACCGCATCATATTTTCTTCCTACCTTTCCTTCTTATTTTTTTGATTAAGTTACGAAGTGACATATAGGGTTTTTTCCACTAGTGCTACCTGCATCTATCCATCACCCGCATAAGTCATCATTGCATCTATCCATCCATCATCCACCGGATGAACGAGTGGGTCGGGTGGTTAGCGAGTGAGGAGATATATAACAATTTTTACAAAAAATCATAAGATACACATATTTATTAAAATTTTCAACTAAAAAATTTAATAAAGTAAGTAAATAAACATGTGTAATTGATAATATGGATGATGGGTGGGTTCTAAGCGGGTGATGGGTCGGGTGACAGATGAAAAAAATATCACCCTCATCCAACCCATATCCATCACCCGCTTCACCCGCCACCCACTTTTCATCCGTTTATTTCGGGTTTTCACCAGCTTGATAAAATCGGTTAAGCAGATGATAGATGATCCATCATCCATTTCGATCCCTAGCTAGTCATAGTTTAGTGGCTGGGAAATTCATGACATTACAAAGTAAGAGGTGACGACTCACGGATTTGATACCACTTATTCAAATTTTTTTTATCAGTATGTATTGTGACAATCTGACAAATGCAATTAACAAAACAAATTATTAATGAACAATTGACACAAGAATTAACGTGGTTCACTAACAATGTGCTAGCTACGTCCACATGCACAGAGAAACGATTTTATTAGGTTTAGGAGAGAGTACATATTACAAAATGTAGAGGTAGAAGTTAATTATAGGGTTTATATAGTACCTTACTAATTAACCTAAACAGATGGGCCTAAACCCGAAACTAAAACAGACTCGATATACTAAACAACATATGCCAAAAATTTATTCAATGCATAGTTTAACAGTATGAATACTATGTTGGGGACAAAGCGGTGTCACATCATCGTATAAGGTGGGGTGACGTAACGATGTATAATACTTGCACACGCATTTTCATAATATATATAGATATAAATATCCCTAAATACTTCCTCTATTTTTTAATAAGTGACACAGAGAGAAAAGTGGGGGAATACCAAGGAGTCTAGAGAGATAAAGTTGGGACCAAGCCACTTGTTTAACCAATCAAAACTGAGTATTATATTGGATAAAGTAAATAGGTGAAACAATTAAATGATGGCAAAGATGTAATAAATAAGAAGTATTATTTACTACTTTGAGCTATGTGTCAGCTATTGTGACATTTTCCTAAAAGGAAAACGTGTCACTTATAAATTGGAGGAAGTACATATTAGTAGAAACTATACCAATTTGATATTCCTAATGTACTCACGAAACAAAAAGACCTCACAGTGCTTGGTTAACCCTAGCGCCATATATTTTATTCAAGGCATAGTTCAACAGTATGAATGTCATGTTGGGCACGAAGCGGTTTCACATCACTGTATATGTAACACCCCGATAATTCTCTTTTTCCAGAAATACCTTTATAATACAAAACTTAGAGAATTACCCAAGTATTATCGCCCGTGTGATAACGTATCGGCTTATTCAGAATTATGCAGCGGAAAACATCAAACTAAACTTTATAAATAATAAATTAAGTACTTCAAAAACAAACCACTTTATGAAAGTCTATCAAACCAACTTATACTAACATTATCCGACTAATGCAGAAAACATGATAAACTAAATTTACACAAGCTCTCCATTCCCAGATTCCCAATGATGCTACATCTGCGAACCTGTAAATGTCAATGCTTTAGAGAATCTGCTCACCAAAATTGGGTCATCACAGGACCAATAAGGCAAAGCCATGATCAACACACACAACAAAGCACGTAATCAGCAAAGCTGAGTACTACATATCAATACATAAAACAATCCTAATCATGATACTAAGGAATAATAACAGAGTTAAATAATAATACAACAATATAACATTCTCGAGATAACTTCTACTTGAACTAAACTTTAATCAACTTTTATTATATTAAATGGAATAGTTATTGGACCGAGTTGTCTAACTAAAAACCAGTCTTCACCTAGGAAGACGAAATACGGGCGCGACTCCGTATTCCATAATGACCTGCGATATCGAGGAACCTTTAAATAAAAAAGAGGAATGGTGATCAATCCAATTCCCAGAAAAAGCCATGGCTCGCTCACCATGTACCCCAACTCCTGATTGTCCAACTTCAGACGTGCACCAGTCTAAAGCTTATTACTATCCAAGTTACACTTTACGTGATTTACAATTTATTACTTGTTATGGCACACATACAAGCAACACAGAATATAATTCAACATTCACAACTAAACTTCTTTTATCTTAGGATTAAATAAGTGATCACACAACTTACAATCCAAGATTACTTTCTTTAATTCCAACCTTTCTTACTTTGTTGAACCTAGCCAACAATCAATCTTACCTTTCAAAGGCATAACTTGTCAACTTACCAAATAAGGCCCACAGTCCTCATAAAGTAGTGAAATACAAAAAAGGGAACAACGATCAAACATGATCCAATACTAATAAATACCCCCATATGAATTAATAAATAAGGTTCCCAATCCAATTAACATGCTTGCATCAATATTCCATACAAACATGATATTCCACTCATAATCAAATATTATAATTAACATGTTTGCACACAGGCATAAGACATGCAAAATCCATCATAATAAATATCATACATGAACTCAACATAGTTCCTATACATGATACTATATAATTCTCCTTCATAAAATCATGATACTATCTCAATCATCACATAGGTATGTACGTACCTTGTGTAAACTAGTTGACTGACCACTTTAGCCCCTTTAGAAATCTCTTACGGAATATTCTCCGCCTAGAATTCAGATATAACTAAAATCAATACTCTTAAATAAAAAGACAGCAACTTAAAAATATTTAAAACCCCCTTTAAACATATTCAAAAGTTGATTTTACTATCAAAACTTCCATTACTTTTAATTCCTAGCATAGTACTACCATACTAGTAATTAAAATTCTTAAAATTCCCTAAATAAAATGCTTTCTGAAATTCCAGCAACTTATAAAATCATAAAACCTTCTTTAAACCCTCTTAAACATGTTTAAAATCATAAATTAAATTAATCTCATAGTATTTAATATGGTACTATGGTTTTCTAATCATTAACACCCTAAAAATCCATGCTTTAATTATTAAAACTTAAATCTAACAATAATAAACAAATCTGAATTTTTATTCTTATAATATAATATATATATGAATCAAGATTATTCATTAAAACAATAAATTAACATTGATAATCATGATTAACATTAAAATAAAGCATAAAAACATAGTCTTTAATGGAAAACTTGAGGAAAGGAAAAGAATTAAACCAACACAAGATGCAAGTGATGATGCGCCGGCCAAGGAAGGGTCTTGGTGGCAGCAGCGGCGGTCAACGGTGGTCAAAGGCGGCGGCGGTGACGTTTCTTAGCGAAGAAGAAATCGTTACTTGAAGAAGAAGAAAGGAAAACTTGAGAGGAAGAAGAAAAGAAAAATCACATGGAAGAGGAGAGAGAGAATGCCGAAATTTTTGAGAGAAGGAGTGAAGAAAATAATTTGTGTAGGGTAAAATAATTGGGCTTAGGGTATTTATAGTTAGGGTTTCCTTTTGAGCTTAGGAAAAAGGAATTTAAGTTTAAATAGGATTCGATGATAACTAGGATTGATGAATGAGGACTCCTAGTATCAATATAACTCATCTTTCCTAATCTACTTAGAATTTGGGTTCCTCAAGTCCATTAGACTTCTTTTCTAAATCAAATTCATATTTCAAACATTTTTCAAAGCATGATTAATTAAAATATTTTCAACTTCCTTAAATCCGTAAAATAATTTCATTTGACTTTCAAAAATAGTCAACCTACTTAAATAATAAAAATCATTTGAACTAAAATATAAATATATAAATGATAAAATATATTTATAAAATCCTTTAAAATTATGGGGGATTACAGTATAAGGTGGGGTGACGCAACAGTGTACAATACATGCACACGCATTTTCATAATATATATATATATAGATATCTTTA
The DNA here is from genome assembly GCA_947646795.1 of Beta lomatogona. Classification (NCBI taxonomy): domain Eukaryota; kingdom Viridiplantae; phylum Streptophyta; class Magnoliopsida; order Caryophyllales; family Amaranthaceae; genus Beta; species Beta lomatogona. Next base: position 68,138 of record CANSNZ010001154.1, read on the forward strand.
AATACATATTAGTAGAAACTATGACAATTTGTATTCCTAATGTACTCACGAAACAAAAATACCTCACATTACTATGACCCGGTTTGGTAAAGAAAGGTTTGGGGGAAAATTAAAGGTTTGAGGTTTGAACTCATGTTAGATGACTTGATCATGTCAATTCTCTAATTTGAATGTTTGGTAAAAAAGAGGTCTAGAAACAGCTGATTGGGGTACAAAAGCTCTTTTCGAAAAATTTGGAGGAGGAGCTTTTTGACATTAGAGGTTTCGCAATGAATGAGATAAATTACATTTATGTCCTAAACTTCTTGAAAATTAATAAAAAGTACAATAATGAATTATGCTCATATACTTTTTGGTCATTTTACGCAATTAAGTGGAAACCAGCTATCAACTATTTACCAAACACCTTAATACAAATAGGGTCGTATACTCAAATCAGCTATCCGCTATTTGCCAAATAGGGTCATATACTCACGGCCCGTTTGGTAAGAGGTTATAAATGGTGGGAATGGTAATGCATTATAGTGTAAATTTGTACTAGAAATCCAATGTCATTACCAATGGTAATGCTACCTCATCACAAGATATCCATTTTCTTCCTAAAATCTCATTACCATCCATTACCACTTGGGAAGGTGGTATTGGGTGGTAATGAAAATTTATAAAGGGAAACTCATGTTTTGTGATAAAGTTTCATTCCCATGGTCATGGACATGTGAAAATCTTTACAAATTTACACTAAATTTCATTACCATTACCACTATTTATAACCACTAACCAAACGGGCCGTCATAGTTTTATTTGTTGGACTTGGTAGTACGGGCCAAAACCCCAATCCTCTACTGGTACGTGTATCCGTGCTAACATATTTCACGTGTGGATCCAACAAATAAGTTAATAGTATGATCATACATGATACAACGTGCCTTGCTTACAAAATTGCGGGACCCAAAATAACCCCAAAACACAAGTTTCATCTTCACAATTTTCATGAGATGATCTGATCAACTTCCTCATTGATATTTCTCGGTACTTTCTCTCTCATTTCTCTTATTTCTTTGAATTTGATCAACTATTTTTGTATATATATACTGTTCGAAATATTACGTATAATCTTGAAAAATTGAAATATTGTAAAATTGTAATGTACAATATTATAGTATATCATATTGATTAAATATGCTATTTGATGATTATTTGAGTGATTAATTTACTGTGATTTGATTAAATTAGCTAAAATAACCTCATTTATCATTTATGATGGTGGGCAGTTTTCGTATAATATATGATTTGACGTACATTATGTACAGTGGCGGATCCAGGAATTTGGGAATAGTTGGTCACACTCTAGGTAGCACGGAAACGGATATAGGGAAGGGTATGGGGATGGAAAACGCCAAAATCAAAATTTCATATAAATGGATACGGCATGGATTCGGCTAAAAGAAAAAACAATTTTACTAAATTAAAATCATTACATAAGTACTTCAAAATACAAAAAAGAACAACTAAGTTTAGATATCTATCAAAAGAACTGGTTATGTTATAGAAGTAGTTGAGTTGATATTAGATGGTTGAAAATTTTCACAACTCCAAAGTTTGAGTTCAAACATCCTCATGTTGCACAATCTATTTCAATTTATCTAATCCTGGTTCCATTACTACTAACACCCTACTAGAACACTACTAGAATAATTATGTTCCTTGTATGAACAACCACATGGTCGTGTCGAACATTTTAGAGTCCCTGTACTAATAGTTAAATTGAGGACCAAAAAACGCAACATGAAAAATTTACCTTTAAAAAAGTATAATGTGATAAATTTTATGATATATAATATTGTAATTATAATTGTTCTTTTTGAAATTGTTTTCTTAGTAAATAGCACCAAAAGTTCCTTAAACTAACATATTGATATTGTTATGAACATCCCAAGTTAACTTTAAAATCATATCAATATAAAAAGTTTTAGCCACCTATTGAAAAAATATTGTTTGTCTAACCTTATATGAAATGAAACTATCAACCTTCATAATCTTATATTACTACTAAGTACTAGTGTAATACCACAATGAAGCAAATGGAAAACTCTATTATGAAGCTAACATTAGTGTCAACTAGTCCATTTAGCATAAGCTTTCATCATTTTTGTAAAAGCAACCAATTAACAAATAGAAAAAAAAAAATAGTTTAATAAGAAGGAAAATGACCAAACGTTATGTTGGAGGAGATAAATTGCCACTGTAGTTGAGGGCACGTGAGGATCAAAACCTTGAAACTCTAGTCTTGTCAAGAGTTTAGTCCATTATCATTCTCTTTCATTTATTAAAGAAAAAGTAGAAAAAAGATGAATGAACAAAAGGAAAAAAAGACAACAGAGACTCTCACACTTCATCTTCTTCTTCTCTCTCTTACATGCATATTGCCTGGCTGCCTGCACCATACGAACACAAAAATTCTTTCTCCAGCAACAAACCCACCCCTTCATGAATTAATTTCTTCCATTTCGAGTATCTATGCTTTTTTTCTTAATTGCATGAAAGGGATGAAGTGCAGATTTTAATAATTTTTTTTAAATAATAGTTGGTCCCGTGACCAACCGGGACCAAGCCTACATCCGCCACTGATTATGTACCATTTGTTATAAAAATGTCGTTTCAGTGGGGTTTTATGATATGTTTTTTTTTTTTTTTTTTCTGTTAATGTTCCTTTTTTTTGGTGGAGAATATGGATTTTCTTGGATTGTTTGGTGGGATAAATTCTTTTCTTGAAGCTATTTGAGGAATTGCTTATGTGATGTAAAATTGTAGAAGTGATACTTTTTCGTATCAATTTACTACTTGTTGCATTAGCTTGTGGTACGAATACGAACTTTAACAAGAATGTGAAAAAGTAGAGAGAAAAAAGTGCGCGTAGGGCCCAAGTTTAAGTAAAAAGAAATGACAATTAAACTTGGCGAAAGTTTGTACGTAACAAGTAATTTGGGACGTCCAAGAAGGAATAAGTACCAAGTAAATTGGGACTGTACTACTGTAGGATGGAGGGACTAACAGATAAGTTATGTCTTATATCCTATTAAGGTCTTGTTAGAAGTTTGGAATTTTTTTTCTTTCTTTTTTGCGAAAGAGGCCTTAATTAACCTTCATGTTGTTTTGTGCATATGTATGAATATGTAAGGATGAAACCCTCAACTAGTAACATTAATTATTTATAATAGAACTTAGAAATGGATAGTTGCCAAGGAGCTTGTACTCAATTATCATGGTGATTTGGAAGCGTAGCATATCACAATGGTAATTTGCGTAATATTGATACACTAATAATAAGGACTCCCCAAAAATTAGTGGTGGCCATTTGAGGACCCAATGGAGCAAATCATGACATCGAAATTGAGACGAATTTACCACCAGATTTGCTGTGTAAATGGTTGTGAATGTTCTCAGAGAAATTTGTTAGAATATTTAAGAGAGAAATAAAGAAACCAACAAGTAGAGGGGCCTGGGATTTGGCCATTTGGGAGTCAAATGTAATTATGAAGTGTAAGAATGAGAAAGTTCTCCTGGTTAGGTGATTGGTGATACTACTTAACCAGTATACTACCCTTACAGATATTTTCGGCATTAATCATAAAAATAGAGGGAAAAGTTCTTTTTTTAACATTTTCGAAAGTAACCTACTGCATAACCTATTACCATTACATCAATACCACCTTACCTTAGCCTTTCTTCTGCTGCGTGTGATTTTTACTGTTTTTATTACTTGATTTCCTACCAGTGCTTAGTATCTATCATGGTGGTATATGATGTGGGTTGAAAAAAACAGCATTACTAATACGAATGGTCAATTCATCAAGAGATGTAGTAATACTGAGAAACTAATTACCATATGGACTTATAGTAGCTAGTTAGCTGGGGTTACAAAATCAGTGAAGCGAACCCCTTTGTTTTGTCGGGTTTATTGAAAATTCAGATGGATTGATCAATCAGTTCATAGGCATAGCAGGAGCGTAAGGAAACGAGATGTCTCAAGAAAATAATACATTTATATTTGATCTTGCAAGAAGCCTGGATAGGCTGAGAGTACACTGATATCGGGTGTGCATTGACATATGATCATGCCAATCCTAGCGTAGATTGCTAATATGACATGCATTACATGTGACTCGTTTAATGATCAATGACACAACTTTAAACTCGTAACACTGATTTTTTACTTTTGTCAGGCTTCTCTACATGATCCAAGATATACTGTCTTAATTATCTTATGCAACCGTTTTCTAGTTATAGAATCATGTTCTATGTATTCGATTGAGTGATCAACTTAATCCATTTTGGAGGGTATAACAGAAACACCCTCTCTGTTTTCCAGGATAGATCCTTATAGTGATCAGTTGTGAACTTTTACCGTCCTCTCAAGGTTGCAACTATCTCAGACAGGAGTTGTTGACTTATTGTTAAATGATACTACTACTAGTATGATAACTTGCGTACAAGCTCGTTACTTGATTGTCTGATTTAGAGACTTGATAACATTTCATGATAACTTATCCTATATTCTACATGTATCAATAATTTATTTTGTTATGTGATCATACAAACCCAGAAAAGAGGACTGATGGTTGGTAGGATGACTAAATCAGTTAATGAAATATAAAGGAAAGACATAAAATAAGAGTGGTGCAGGGAGGATAACTAGTGCAAGTCTAAGTCCCTTCAAATCAATTGGATGGTCCTTTGATCATCCAAGTTCCTGGATGCAAATTACATACTTGCAGAACAATAATCTTTTACCTTTCTGTTTCCAGGAATATATTCTTGAATGCACGATGCAGTATCAGTAGACTAATAGTAGTCATATTACAGATTGCCCAGGAGTTGTGCTTGCCTTTTGGTGTTACTTTATAAGACTAAGAGATGCCCGGAGAACGTAATCCTGGTCCATCAACACCTAGGGTTCGGCATCGTAGACGATCTAGTGAGGTTAGTAATTGTGCTGTACTTTGTAAGTCTTCTACATGTACGGGATCTGTATTCTCATTCTCTGGCCTTTATTTTAATTAGTAATAGTGCTAGTGCTCAGGTTTGTGCTCCTTCAACATGTAGGCATAACATCTTCTACCTTTTGTCTGTCTTTGGTTTATGACCCAACTATATCTGAGTTACGCAACTATGGTTAAAGGAACTAATCTTGTCTCTTGACATAAAACAATGATTTATGCCTTTCATAGTGACTATAATAAATTACAGCGTGTGAACTTGTCATAAAGATTGCTTTCTAAAATCCTCCTTATTTCACAGAGAGGTTACTTGCCTGGTTGATATAAACAGCAATTTTTTTGGTTGGGAAGGGAAGTTTGGTACTCATTGTTGTTTACGTCTTCATTATATGGTTCTTCGAACCTGCCAACTAGTGCTATAGGAGACTTTCTGAGCATCTTCGCTGTCATAGTAAATCTTGCTATTTAGCTCTACGCAGATACTGGTATTACTGATCTTCTCTTCAGAAATAAGTTTCTGCTCTTCAGTTTCAGGTCCCTTCTGACTTGAGTAAACAGAATGGCAACAATTTGCTTGTTCACGACAAAAACAAGTATCAATCTATGTTGGTCCGTGCATACTCATCCCTTTGGATGATTGCACTCGCTTCAATTGTAGTGTATCTTGGTCATCTCTACATCTTTGCCGTGGTGGTTATCATACAAATATTCATGGTCAGTGAGCTTTTTACCTTGAGTAGAAGAGCTCATGAAGAAAAGCGACTTCCAGGATTTAGGCTTTTGAACTGGTAAATGTTAGTTGTCATATCTGACACGTCAAATTGACTTCTAATTTTCTGGTGACCTACTTGACAGTATGATCGTAACTGGCAATAAATAGTTTTCTTTTATTCATTGTCTCAGGCACTTCTTCTTTACAGCAGTGCTATTTATGTATGGCCGGATACTCAACCGACAGCTTGTCAATACTGTGACTTCAGATAAAGTTTCCTATAAGCTTCTTAGTGGTGTTATCAAGTACCAGATGGTTATCTGTTATTTCCTGTATATTGCAGGTTGTTTTTCTTCTATGCTTCTGCCACTAATCTGGCATCAAAGAAACTTGAATTAAATTATCTGCAATTCTTCATTTCTATTTGTCACAACTCATGAGAGCATTGTTTATTTTGAGCCTCAAGGCAGTGTGAAATGATATTTAAGTCACAATATACTCATTTTGTATTATTATATTTTTGTTAAATGCCTGATATGGGTTTATGCATGGACAATTAGGTTTCATGTGGTTCATCCTCACCTTAAAGAAGAAGATGTACAAGTACCAGTTTGGCCAATATGCATGGACACACATGATTCTTATAGTGGTCTTCATCCAATCCTCCTTTATGGCAGCTAATATATTTGAAGGGATGTTCTGGTACTTACTGATATTTACTCATATCTTGTCATCAGAATCCTTCATTTTTTTTCAAGATGAGAAGCCAATATTATGAATGTTGCCTTCCTTATTGATTTATCACATGCTCTGAGAAATCCGACAGCTTGTTAACTTTCTTCTCTATCATTTGCACCTATTTTATTTATGGGAGATACTTTAATGACCTCCTAACTGTAAGGTTGATGTCGATGTGCAGGACAGTCATATGTCGACATTTCAAGCATTTTCAACTTTTTTTTCCATTGAGTTCATGATAGATCATTAAGTTTCTTTTTTAAGGTCTCAAGACTCAATAAACTCATTTTCTGTGCACCTATCCGTAGTTTGACTACACCCAATAGAAGATACTTTCTTTTTATATTTCAGCATGGTATAATAACAAATACTGAACTTAACAACTATTTCAGGACATCTTGATCATGTAGCTTTATCAGTTGAGCTTGATAATTGTACGATAATCCCTGCATGTGTGATGCACTCTTTTCTGCCAAACTTGGAGGTGCTTAACTGCAGCATTTTATTACAAGGGCTTTAAAAAATATATATAGCATAATAATTTAAGTGGGCTATATTACTTACGTAACCATGCATAGCATAATGGTCTTAACTTTATTCATGGCTGCTTCTGGACACGAAACTACATAAATTGTATCACATCATATTATATCAGTTTAAAGATAAATATTATATTAACGGATTTTATACATCTGTAACTGCTGCCAATGCATACCATGATACCAGTCTTGACTTTATTCTTATCATGCTTTTGGATATCAAACTAACTCCCAGTTCAGGAGATGTCAGATATGATGATGCCTTATTGGCATTGGTGGTTCAGAAAATAAAGCATATACAGGAATAATCATCATTGATTTCGTATAGTTTATATGTTGATAACAGGCTTCCATCGAGTTGGATATTAGCTATATTTGTTTTTGCCCTTTGTACAGTATGGTTGTTTTTCTCTTATGTCTTCTTGCTGAATAATTGTAGGTCCTGATTTTTGAAAGCAAGTCTCTAACAATGCTATCTATTTAGGTTTCTACTCCCTGCAACCCTCATAGCTGTCAATGATGTTGCCGCTTATATCTTTGGTTTCTTTTTTGGAAGAACTCCATTGATAAAACTCTCTCCCAAGAAAACCTGGGAGGGTTTTATTGGAGCATCAGTTACAACACTGCTTGCAGCATTTGTGGTGAGTTTGAAGTTAACTAGTTAATTTTGCATGAGTTGTGAGTGTTGACTGAATACTTCAATTTATGATACTAATAATCATAAGAATTACTTTCACGCTATCTGCAATCCATAGTTCAGCACTCAAGCCCTGGCAGCATTAGATAAAGTAGCCATTTGAACAAAATGATGCCTTGCTAAGTTGGGTCACCAACCTTATTGTCCCCTTGAGCTGTTTGATTGTTAAAAAAAACATCTAGTCAAAGTGGAAGATATAACCATTTCTGAAGAATACTAGAAAATACAGTGTAGCTTGCTTCATGCATGTGGAACTAAAGGTCCAATTGCAACACAATGAAAACATCGTATTTCATTACTTCATAACCAGAACAAATTACTCGCAGAACAGCTGTTATAGTGCTCCTTTTCTCGTCTAATCTGTTTCCTGTTCCATATACATGTATGTTTCTTTTGGGCTAAGTGTGGTTGGACGGGATACACTTTCAATGGAAAACGATTCTCTATGAGAAAATATTTTTCCAAAGGAAGATGCAATTGTAAATTAGTTTTCCTTTGTTTGGCTCTTTGCAAGAGAAATTTTAAGAGAAAAGCAAGAATGGAAGTTAAAGGGGAGGCTGGATGGGAGGAAGGAAATAGGAATGTGAAAAAGAGGGAGGGAAATGTGGCATTTTTCCATTTGGGAAGGAAAAAAATTTCCACCCTTGGGATGCAACAGGATTTGTCTAAATGCAACAGGATGTTTTTCCAGCATGACTCAATTTGAAAGAAAGAAGGTATCTAGCATGTCATTGTGAGAATGCCAGGACTTAGTAAGGTTAATGTCATATACTCATTGTTTCACCAAACATCTGCAGTTCTGCACATCTTATCAATTAGCTTCTTTGTGTGTATGTTCTATTACAAAACAATTAACGCAAATAACACAAAGTAAATATATCTATACGCGTCGACTGTCATCTCTGAGCATATGGTGTTTTAGTGTGCTCCAACTATTTGATATCACCTGAAGCCATCTGCTTTTTACTCGGTTTTGGGGCTGTGCAGCTTGGAAACATACTTGGTCATTTCCAATGGATGACATGTCCTAGAAAGGTAATTGTTTGTGAAATTTTAAAGCATTGCACAACTGGGCATTTCAGAAGCATAGAAGTTTTGGCTCTTACTATAAGAACATGCAGGATTTGTCTACTAGCTGGCTTCGTTGTGATCCTGGCCCGCTTTTTAAGCCTGAGTATCACGCTTTGCCACAATGGGTTGCTCGATGGGTGAGTATTTATGAAGTTTCTCTTGGCTGACGAAGCATTGTGATCCAAATTTCAGTTTGACTTGTCATATTTGCAATTTAAGTATATTAACGAGTATTGCCTTCATCTAACATAAAGTAAAAAATGAAAAAAGGAAGGAAAAGGGTCCAAAAGTCTAAAGATTGTAATAAGAAGTCTGCAAAACATGCATTCTTAGAAAAGTTTTAGGTTACAACTTTTTTGGAAGTCTGTCGGATGTTATAGGACTTATAGCGCACCAATTTTCTAGATCATAGGTTGCTTTTAACATACCTGTGCATGATATTGTGCAGTTTCATCACAACGAAATCGGCATTTTACCAGTACAGTGGCATGCCTTGTGTATAGGACTGTTTGCATCAATAATAGCACCATTTGGAGGCTTTTTTGCCAGTGGTTTTAAGAGAGCATTGAAAATAAAGGTAAAGCTCGTTGTTGTTGCAGAAGGAGCACTCACACGATCTTTAAGCTCTTCTATTTCTGTTGTCTTACATTCTGATTGTTGGGTATTTGCAGTGAGACACTCTTATCTTAATTATCGTGCTTGATGAAGCTTCATTAATCTCAAAAAAAAGGCTAAAATCTCTAACTCAATCAGGGTTGCATTAACATAAATTGCTAACTAATACTTCCTCCTTTTTTTAGTTGCACCATGTGCTTTTTGGCACTATTCATCAATCAACTTTGTTAAGCTATCTTGCATCACAATATAAGATAAAATATAGTCAGGTGAGATCTTGTTAGATTCATCTCAATGCGAGGATTCCAAATATCAAATTTTTTATAATTTACTGATACGCAAGTAGAGATACTAATGTTCAAAGAAGTGTCTCGGCAAATGTGAAAAAGTAAATGGTGCAACTAAAGAAAAACAGAGGAAGGATTTTGTGGTTTTTATAAATGTACCTTTGACTGAGTTTGTGATTTTAGCCTTTTGTGTGTAGAATTGACAAACTCTAGCAATCTCGGTTGTTAACTAAGATTTCCTTGTTTGCAATGAGTGGTTTCTCGTGTTTGGAAATATATTCCTAGTTAGTGATACTTTGTATGTCTTCATTTCGTTGCAGGATTTTGGAGATAGTATTCCTGGACATGGAGGATTTACTGATAGAATGGATTGCCAGGTACAGACATTTCTGAGTATGCATGTTAATGTGGATTTTATGATGTCAGTGCCACTTTGTATCTTTTGAGATGTAAATGTCGTAGTCACTTTGTGCTTAGTACGTTAATTACCGTATATTATTTCATGATAGGGAATAAATAATATTAGTAAAAAGAATGTAATGTCAGCCGTTTATATTTGAGGAGAATTGCTATCCTGATGTTCCTTAAGAGTCGGGTTCATCCAAGAGCAGCAGGAGTGGAAGAGTCTTTAGATAGGCGACCAAATAAATCGATATTGTTCTCTGATGGAATGAATATTGCACCAAGTCTAGACATGGGTGGGTGCGCATCTACTCATTCATCTATTACTTTCATCATGTAATATAGAATTTTCATTTATGCAGATGGTGATGGGCGTTTTTGCGTACATATATCATCAATCCTTCGTTGTGTACAGGGACCTTTCTGTTGAGACAGTTTTGGATCAGGTAAAGCTACAGATCAACCTGCTGTGACACCAAGTCTATCTATGTTGGCATATATCATAGTTCATGTTTTGGTCAATTTTTCCTATATTTTATCTGCCAAATTAGGGTGATTAAGATGGCCTGTTGTTGATTTGTGGTTTAGATATTGAACAACCTGAGTTTCGAGGAGCAACAATCTCTTTACACGAGGCTCGGACAGATATTCTATGAGCAACAAATCAATCCATCACCATGAGACAATCATTCAAGCTTGAGTTATTAGTGGTCTCTTGTGTTTGGCCCTCCTGACGTAGTATATGGCAAAACAAGGATTTCACTTCTTTTGGACAGGAAATTCTGGAGTGCTTTTAAGAGCGAATTTGTTGAGTTTTCTTTTCAATTATTCATTCAAGACTTTTCTTGCTGGATGACTAATGATGCTAGCTTAGTTTTATGTCATCCTCTAATGACTTTGGTACCAGTAACGAGAAGATACAAGATCTGTACTATCAGAGGAACTAACACAATTGTTGTATCACCTTATTCTTTGTGTACATATGAAATGAAGTAACACTTTTGTTTCCGCTTCCTTCTGTCTTCTTTTCTACTTTTATCTTTGTCTGTTTACACCTATTTGTTGAAATATGCTATATGCCTTGAATTATCGGTGTATGTGGTGTAGTAAACCGTTTCTATTTCGGTTTCGGTTTTAGGCCCAGTTTGTTTAGGTTAATTAGAAGGGTACTACCTCTCCAAAAAAAAAATTAGAAGGGTACTATATAAATCTTCTAATTAACTTCTACCTCCATATTCAATAATTTGTATTCTCTCCTCAAGAATAATAATAAAAATCGTTTCTCCTATGTATGTAGACGTAGCTAACACATTGTTATGTGTTAGTGAACCACGTTATATTTGGGTGGCGATTGTTCTTTAATTCTTTGTTGATTATTGCGTTCGTTACAACACTATCTAACTAAACCTACTAGTGATTCATTCAAGTGACTGCTGATAATGTTACAGTTATTAACCTCTAATTTGTGTAGTCCTAAAAAAAAGGGTTTTGTAAAGTCCTCAAAGAAAACCGGTTTTGTAAAATCTCGTATGAGACTGACAGACGGTTTCCCATAACTTATTGTGAGAGTGAGACTAGGATAACTGTTCCTTATGTTTTTGCTTGTAATGTTACCTAAGTCTTGTTCTTTTCCTTATCAAACATTTCAGGTTTTAGATTGGTTGGTCATATACTTCTGTCCAACCAAAATCAGAAAATCTGACTAGTAATTTATAAAGAAACAGACACTCCAATTACCAAAAGCAGCCACCTCATATATTCTGATATACAACAAAAATGGTACTCCAAATGCCAATTCTCATATTACATTCAAGTCACAATGACACTAAAGATCTCTATATCTCTTCGATTTGAGTTGCACCACAGTGTAAAATAACGCAACTTCAAGGTGTCAAAAATTACAGGCCACACTACCCTAGTGTACACACCATTCATAGATACAGGGCATTTGAAGTAGCCTAATGAACATCAAAACAAGCTATCTTACCAGTTCAAAGAATGATTTTTCTGCTATTCAGCTCATAATAAATTGAACTTCAGCATGTTCTCTCAGCCATTCCAGCACTTTTGCTCCCTCCAGAACCTCTTGAACCTTAACAATTCAACATGTAAATGTTGACACACGTTTAAGAAGGAAAGGATTAGGGGAAAGAAATTTTATTTGAACGGGACAAAGAGTAAACCTGTTCTTTGATACGTTCTTCATCGTACTCTTGCTCGTGTTTTCTAAATTCTGCTATAGAGTTTTCTACCTCTTTCACCACCTCATCAGTTGATACCTGCATTCAGTATCATCAGCGAGCAGTGTAGTTATTCTTACAAAGTTAACTCTTAAAATCCTATTCTCTTCGCCTGACTTATACTAACTTGAAAATATTTCACTGATCAAAACTGATATATACTAGTTAACATCGATTTTTGTTCTTTCTAGTGATTTAACTTGTATACTAGTTAAAACTGATTTTTACTTATCAACACTAATTATTACTGACTGAAACTGATTGTTATTGATTAAATCAAATTATTATTAGATATAAGGTTAATTAAAAAGCCCCTTTACCTGCAAATTTTCTCGTTTAAATATATCTCCTACTGCCAAATTCTGTTTTATCACCTCCATTATATTTTCCTTCTCATGCTCAATGTAATCAGCTACTGCCTTCGAATTTGTCAATGATGCAAATTGCTCGTCACTCAACTTCATTTGTGCCTGTCAAACCAAATGCAAAGATAAGAAAGATAGCAGTATAGCAGGACATGGAATGATAGAGCAATCAGATCTAAAGAAAAGCTATAGGCTACCTACAACGTAGTCCCTCCATCTGGTATTCGTCGTCATAATATCCCAACCCTTCATAATGAAGAATACACCATGGTTTGACAAAAGTACCCTTGATAATTATATTTCTTTTCCCCCTCTTCTACTTATTTTTCTTCACTTGAGAGACTCCCCCTTCACATACTTTTAAGGGTTTATTAGGAATTTTTTGTTTAGTTGAGGGTTTATTAGAAATCTAATCATCAATCATGAGTTCATGACTATTTATTTTAGTGAATGTGAACTTTTCTAGACATCCTAAAATAGTACTATAAATTCCAACTAAATGGAAATACCACCTTATAAAGTTTCCTCTTTTATATAATTAAATGGCTCTTTTGACTCGCCAAACCTAAATTGAGAGTAGCTTAAATGCATGTCGAAACAAGCAATTGAACGGGAAAGGCACTCAGTTACTTCATGCTTATTTGTAATCTTGTTCAGTCCAATAGGTAGAGTCGAGTAGTAATAGCCTCCCTAACAATGGTTTCCCAGCTAAATAGTTATGGTCTTGCAGGATATAGTCAGTGGCGCTGACCTGAACTTGCAGAAGCTTTGCTCCATACATCTGCCTGCCTTCTTCCTCAAACAAGGACTGAGGAATATCAATTTCAACCATCTGTAATAATCAAAAGGTTCCAAATTAGATGCTCTGACAGCATAACATAGAATTAGCACTATATATATATATAGGTATATTTCTCCAATTGACCTTCATTATAGCTATTCTAGTGAAGCAGACATGAGAGGGTTTAATAGTAGAGCTATACCTTACGAAGCTGGTCTAGAATTGCATTATCTGTTGCTTGGTCCTTGGCTGTTTGCTCTAGCTCTCTGCATTTCTGCAGCAATGCCTCCTTGACCTACATAAATGTAAAATGAAATAATGTTAAACATAATTCCCTTTCACAGGCGAGCAATAATGATTACGACAATACGTCATATTTCTTTTATATCAGTGGCATTTTCTTTACAACATGGGTGCATTTAGGGGAATTCTACGATTTTCTTAACCAAGTAGAAATGCAGTTTGCGAATAAACATAGCAGAAACTGGCATCTGAAACAGCGTACCTCCTCTAAAGTTGAACATCCTGGCTGGAGCTGTTCAGCAAGAGAATCATCCAATGGCGGCAAATCTCTGTAGAACAGTTCTTTACACTCTACCTGTAAAATTAAAAGTTAAGGTACCATATCCATAATTTCATCATTAGAATATTGTGTCATAATTGAACAGTGCAACATGACATCAAGTGGGTTCTAAAAAATCAACGTAGTGAAATACAAAGTTCTACTTCTATTCAATCATGCATTTACCATCAAAATACTCTAAGCTGCACTAATGCAAAGATTTTAAGAAAAAAAAAAAAAAAAGTAGCAACATAATTAGCCAGCATCACCATTTTATGCTTTTTATTTATGTATAGAATAGCTAAGTTTAGGTTGTTCTGAAAGAATAACACTCACTGTGAATTGAGCTTGCACTCCACGGAGATCTTCTTGTTTCCACGACTCGGGAAATACAAGGGGAAAGGATTTTGTTTCACCTGGCCGGATTCCAATTAACGAATCAAGGAAACCAGGAATAAGATTTTCCCCATCTTCTGTGTCAAAGTTAAAACCTGAAAAGATATAAATCAATAAGTAAGAAATGATGCATGATTACCTTAGCAAACAAGCTAGTTGAGTGTATACTACATGAATCTTAGTACTCTCAGTAAGAAAGTGGCCAAGTCTTAAAAGCAAAACCTTTGCTTTCGGCAGATGGAATCCTTTGAGAATCTTTTCCACCTTCCTCAATTGTTGCAGCTGATATATCAATTACCACAACATCACCAACCTGCATAGTACAGCCTCATATAAGAAGACCTAGAACTATAAAGTGCAAGGAGTAGGATTGTAGGAAGTATAATGAGTTCATTTAACGTTGCTTGATAGCTTGTAACCCTCTCATGTACAAAGACAATGTAAAAGAGAGATTCATATGCATGATCAGGTTCTGTACCGCAGAAGAAATTAGAATCAGTATCCTACTAAAAAATACTACACTTCCTCCATATTAGAAAGTTCATAACACTTTGGGAGTCAAAAAAACTGGATTGTGTAACTTACCCATTTTTTCAATTTATGGAAGAGGGAATTATACCCAATTTACAAGAAACGTGGACGAAATTGAAATGTCAATACCTTATCCTACAATTATTAAACCAAACAATGGCAGGTGCACTAACTTTCCTATACAATTGCAAAGTATATTTAGTAATTCTTACGATAGTGAAACCTTTACCCTATACTGAGATGGAGGGTGCACAACTTGTTTGAATATGGAAGCTGCTATAATGTAAAGAAAAAAGTTGAAAGTTGATCTCGTCTTTATTAATTTTTGTAGTTCCAAGGAGTGCTTGACCATGAATTCACAATGACAAAACTTGTAAAGCAATGTGAATGATTGAATATCTTGTTTCTAGCATATAGATGCTCACAGTTATGGAAAAAAATTGTAAATAGTAGAGATGCTAGCTTGAAAATGAAATGACTAATTCTCCATTCTCGACAATTACCTGAAGCCCTCTATCAGCGACTATTCTCATTGGACCTAATGTCTTATGACGACGTTTTAACTCACGCTCGCAGGCTACCTCAGCAGTTATTTCATTATCTATTTCAACAACAATCTTTAAGTTCTTGTATCCATTCTCAGGAGTCCATCTCACTTCAGGCAACACATCAACCACGACATCAAACCTGTATGGAAGGTACAACTCATTAGCACAACTCCACAAGATACAAGCAACAAAACCATAATTTCATCCATATATTTGATAACAATGGATCTCTCATGTTAATTTCATCAAGATGCCTCAGAGCTTCAGGAGAAGAATAAAGTATTAATATATATATCATCATCAACTAAGCCCAGTTAAGTCTGACACCATTAATTTTCTACCATCACATTTCCTAATTATCGACACAATATTCTGATACTTCGATGAAAAATTCTTTAGGTGCCACTTGCAACGAGTGTGCAATCTGCATAGTATGCTTCTAGGTTGTTGGACCATGGTAATTGACTAAATTGATAATTGATTTATCAAAATTGCATCTACTCACAGCAGCTAATACTTCAATTCAAAGGATACCTGACTACAGAAATATATCACTTACTTCAAAGAGTCTGATATATCGTATGTCTCCTCCATCTCTGCAAATGTAGTAGTGATTTTGACAGAATCTTGCAAAGCTATCCCATTTACCTTTTCCAGATGACCAGCAAGGAAAAAGTTAGAAAAGTAAGCTGCAGTGATGAGGCTGAACTATGGAAGCAGAATAGAACAGTGCACTCATCAATTTTAAAGATGAAGGCATTGAACATGAATCAGGAAATTATACTCATATAATATGAAGGAAAAGGAATTGTACCGATGACAAGGCATGAGGAAGGGTCCTTTTCAGTATAGACTCAATAATAGCCCTATGAACATTTTGCTTCCCGGCATAATTAACAAGAATACTATCAGGAACTTGCTTTCCAGAACGAAATCCAGGAACCTAAAACAATAAAACCATGACTTGTATGATTAGGAGCAATCATCAGAAGTACACACAGATAGATGTATATCATAAAAATAATAATTTTTTTTTTTCTATTAAGCATTTCTCTATAAGAACTTTGAGACTTTGCAAAACTGATTTCAACTTCTACCTTCCAAGTGATGCATGCTAAATATAAGTATTTATCAACATAGAGGTGAATTCCATCCAAAGTTGATCTTTTTCTTTTCAGAGTTTCAGATTAAGATTCACATGTTTGAGCAAGCAATAAATGAAAATCTACACATTCACAATTATAGATTGAAGGGAGCAAAATCCTAGCACACATAGCACCAAGCTTCAGAACGTATCAAGTCCTTCGAAATCTTTATACTGTATTTCAATTAGAGTCGATATATTTTTATGGAGTAAAATGTGATCCAGCTATGAGCTACCAAGTACAAGAATTTGAGAAGTTAAAAAGTGGAGAGCAAGCACCTTTGCCATCTTCGCGACCTCTCGCATAACTGTTCTATAACAATCATCGCATACTACTGATGGAACATTCACACTCAACCTAACCTGCAATCAGAGAGGACGAAAAACATGTGATAGATAAAAAGCAATTTAATTCAGGGAAAGTATAGAAAATTCATCAGGATTCCATGCTAATTCAAACTCATTAAGCAACATTATATAATTGGAAGAGATATAAGCATACTAGAAAGTCTACATTGTCTGAGGCTCTAAGAACTACCAACATATATTCCAAGTAGCTAGCAAACACACAAGCTTTGCCTAATTCCTCCCTGGGAGCCGGGAGAAACGAAAATTGTTCACATCATGACCAAAATTCATTCCCTTTCTATACAACATTAGTAATATCTTATACAAACTTTGTTGTTTGTCATACAACATCACTAGTTTTGTATACAACATTTGTCATTTATTATACAACATTACTATTTCAGTAAACATCATTAAGTTTTATTCATATCTTTGAAAAAAACAACTTGCATTATTTTTATTCACATAACCGCCATGGTATGTATGTTCCCGGATTGTAACTATTATCTCCAAATACACTAAAAGTAGAACCACATAAAAGTCCATTATTATATACTACTAAGCTAATGCAGTCTAGATGATTTCAATATTAAGAAAAATATAAGAAGTGAGTAAACATATAAAAATGTGTAAGGAACTTCAACTCATTAAGCAACATAAATCAAGAATTTTGATTTAAAATAATCAATAAAACATACAGTTCAACTTTACAACATAACACAAAAAAAAATACATATACACAAAATTTACAGATAAAAAAGATGATCCATTTGTATTCCAAGGAATTTCAATTAATTAAACAACACCCACATGAAAATTCAGAACTAAGAGAAGAACCATTTGGATTCCCTGGAAAATTTCAACTATTTAAGCAAACCCACATGAAAAATTCAGCTATATAAGCAAAAACCACATGAAAATTTATGACTAAGAAAACAACCAAGTGAATTTCCATGAAAATTTCAACTAATTGAGTAATATCCACTTGAAAACTGATCAATAGTTAACTAATTAAGCAAAAAGATTACACATTTCAAGACAAAATTCGATACTTACTCTAGAATTGGGCTCTCTAACTTCTGTAATATCAAGATCAGCAGGAAGCTTATCCTTTTCGACATCGGCTGTGGAAGAGGTAGAGGAAGAAGCTGAGAGATGGATAGGAGTTTGAAAAAATGACCGTTGGAGGGCAGAGAATTGGCGGGAAGGAGGTGAGAAGTGAAGGAATTTGTAAAGGGTGTTTTGGGTTTTATTCAACTGAAAAAGGTGGGAATTGTTAGTTGGTAAGAGAGAGAAAGATGATGGTCTGCCATGGAATAAGGAAAATGCAGAACTTCCGAGCTCCATAGACATGGCCATAGTTTGAGGGGAGTAAAGAGAAAAAGAGGGAAGGAGTTGTTGATCGTTATATGGTTTGGAACTTTGGATAGATGATAAAATTGGAGATGAGATGTTGGTCCTTTTGTTTTTTGTTTTTTTTTTCCCTTGTTGCAATGGTTGTGAATGTCGTGTTCTTTTGGGCACAGTTTCAATTCAGTTCAGCTCATTTTACTTCAGTTTAGCTACTAATCTCTTACGGTTTTACTTCATTTCAATTCAGTTTAGCCCAAAAGAATAGAGCCTACGAGCATGTACAATGGGGTTGGTCTTACTTGGTCTAGGAAAAAGTAAGACTAACTTTACTTGGTTTTACCATTGGGCCAATTGGCCCTTGGAGTTAGTTGGTCCAGACTGCCAAACCAAATGAACCTCGAATGGCGTGCACACAAGGAGTAGTCTCCCGACGCGTGGCATTGGAAGCTGGCCCAGTTTTTTTTTTTTTTTTTTTTTTAAACCATGAAACGCTGCTCTTAAAGTGAAAAGAAATAAGAAGACTGGAATCAAACCATGAAGTACAGCGTTGCACAGCCCAAAGCATTAATTTGCTGTCAGTGGCCTTGACGCGCGTCAGAGGCTCACTGAGCTTCAAATATGATGTTGCCGCGTGTACAGATAAAATGAATGTTGTTGTGTTCATTTAACGATACAAATTTGTAACATTAATTAAAAAAAACAGCTTATAATAATAATAATAATAATAATAATAATAATAATAATAATAATAATAATAATAATAATAATAATAATTAGTAGTGTTTAGGCCCAAGCTGTGCCCCGGGTAATCATAATTTTCATTTAATAGCATTTTACTTTGAAATTATAACACCAAACATTACTTGGTTTAGTGGTTAAAAAACTTTAGTATACAAGCTTGAGGTCACGGGATCAAATCTTATACCCTGCATTTTCTAATATTTTTATTGTATGTGGAGTACATGAAGTCAACACTCTAAAGGATATCGCCACGTGGCACAATTCCTTGTTGAGGAACACCTTTTAATATATTAGTATAGATAGATAATTAGAGTAACAACTATAAAATATTTTTATCTATAGATAGAGACCAAATTTCATATATTTTATCACACTTCTTCCCAACCAAATTTCATAAATTTATAGGTCTTTTTTTTTTTAATTAAAAATAATTCATTGATTCAAAGTCATACGACATCTAACAATAGAAGTCAAAACTTCAAAATGAAATAAATACAATTCTAATATGACAAAACCACAATCTTTGAGTAGATCTAACACTTCTGAAAACCCTCGTTTTTCACATCGCTATCTGATGCAGCCTTCTATAAGAGGGTCTGTCGATCTTTTGTAGTTTTGAAGTAGAATTGGATTCAATTCAAGTGATTGTAAACGAAGTATTGACATCTGTTGCAACCCCGCACAAATTCGATCAACAAAAGTACACAAAAATCAAAAACAAAGTCTACAAACTCTCACATGAGAGATAAAATCCAATATATGGGTAGAGAAACTCTCCATTAGAGAGATCTTGAAGTTTATTAGAACCATTAACATAAAAAAACTAGTAACAAAGGAGAAAAGGGGCTTACCACTGCCCAAAAGGGTGGCGGTACCCCTAGGTTGAAAATTAGGGTTTTGTGGGAGAGGAGATGAGAGAGAAGAGAGAAAAAAGGGGAGAGATAATTAATAGGTTAATATATCACTAATTAAAATATGAATACAAATTATCTACTTCTTATAACAAAAAACATTGGGTAGGAGAGAGAGTATAGTGAGGTATAGCAAAAAGAATAGGAGAGAGATATAGAAAAACCAAGTAAGACTAGCCCCACCTATTGTGTAAAAAAGATGAGTGGGTGGGGATGTGAGGAGTAAGAAGGAGGAAAGGAGATAGAATGGAAAAATTCAAAGACCAACAAAAGTTCACTCACCCATTGTACATGCTCTAACTTGCCTTGTTGGGGTCTTGTTTTTATTCTAAACCTATAACTGAAAGAATAATTATATTTCTTTTGTCTTCATTTGATTGTTCGACTTTGATATTTGCACCATTTACGTAACTGACTTTGATATATAAAAACTAGTATTACATATAATATGGTGTTGGATGTGCCTCAATGTTTATTATCTCATTGTAATTTTTACTGATTTGTAATTAGAGATATTAATGGTTAAAATTGTACATCGCTATATGTAAAAGTCTATATAAACAACTAAATAAAAGGAAGGGAGTAATAGGTTCTAGGCCAAAGTTGTACATGGTCAAAGTAAAAGTCTAGGTAAATATCTTGATGTCAACAATGTGTTTCTTCGGGATGACTTGTGTAAACGTGTACAAGAGTCTTCATCTTGGCTTCCTTTCTCCAACTCATGGAAAGATGTGTAAATTTCAAAATTACCTCTATGGCTTGATTATTGTTTCATATTTGTATGGTTTTCCTCATGTGGTCACATATAATGACATTGCTCAAACTCGATTCGACTCGGTCAACGCTCGGCTCGGTTAGCTCGACTCGAAATCTTAACGAGCACGAGTTGAGCATGACCCTGCTCCACTAGATAAGCTCACGAGCAGCTCGATATATATAGAGATGAACACCTCAACCTAGTAGAGGCATTTTGGGTAGGACTAAGGTCCTGCATCAAATCAAATCCTTGCGGGCTAGCGCTTAAAGAGGACAATATCTACTAGTGGGCTCCCGCACACTCAGGGGTGTTACAGATTGTATCAGAGCCACGACCCATTCCAGGTGTCCTGTAGTGACTACAGGGACGCAGACTCCTTAAAGGAGGGGAGAAGGTGCCTAAGATCTTGGCTATCCCACATTGGAAGTTGAGGAGAACGAAACTTTCTTTATATAGAGGTGGACACCTCAACCTAGTAGAAGCCTTTTCGGTAGGACTAAGGTCTTGCACCAAATCAAATCCTTGCACACCCAAGGGTGTTACATATTCTTCTAGGAATTTATTTTATTTAATATAGAAAAATACCCATATAGATAAATATTACAAAATAGAAAAATAAAATCCTTCCATACCAATAATGTCGCAAGTATAAAATCAAATAAACCCTCTCTCTTTTTATTTATCCAAATTAAAATGAAATTAAGTGACTAGCTCATTAACTAAAGAAGCAGCAGATTGGAAGAAAGAAAAAAAATGAAGTAAACAACAAAACCGTG
Source organism: Beta lomatogona (assembly GCA_947646795.1). NCBI lineage: Eukaryota > Viridiplantae > Streptophyta > Magnoliopsida > Caryophyllales > Amaranthaceae > Beta > Beta lomatogona. The sequence continues at coordinate 89,649 of CANSNZ010001154.1, forward strand.
GAAAAGGTGCAAAGTAAGGGAAGCATTAGTCCCAGATCGATGGATTATCATGAGATGAGAGCTATCAAGGTATATAAAACATTACTCTTATACAAACAATTTATAAAGTCTCCTTAGGCCTAGTATACTACTATATACGGGATTTACGATTAGCTTGATTGGATTCGAAATACTTGAACATATTGAGCTCGAGTCGAGCTCTTTGAGCAAACCGAGATAGAGTCGAACGAAGAACCGAGTCGAGCTATTCGAGCTCGAGTCAAGTCGGGAAGGGATTTACGACTCGCTCGATTAGCACCCCTAATAATGCTACTTTTCCTTGTTGCTTTATGTTGATGGCATCTTGATGGCTGAAAAAATGTCACATCGTATACTTTTAAAAGTATTTGGATTCTGGATGCGGCTTGTTTCCAAATTGAGATCTTGACTTATTGAATTATTTAGTTTGCATTCAGTAACTTGATTTGGGGAAAGTTTGTTTTTTGAAGTAGCATAAGTACGTTCCTGACATTTTCCACAAGGTGTTGGTCTTCTTGTCTTTGGGCCAATTGAGACACCACTTTCGCAAAAACCACTCACTTGGGGAGAATTTTGGTCCACCTTATATGGATCTCCTTTAATTTGTATCGTCAAGTTGTTAGATGTATGATTTATCTTCAAACACTAGTCTGTGTTGTCATATATGTGAATTGGTGTGCTTTAACAATCATCTTAAGCAATTTCGATAGCAACTTGCAATTAGTTTACTTTGTTGTGATCATCATTGTGTTGCTTATCCTATTTCATGTTGCCTCCCCAATGATAAATTTGTTATACTCGACGCTTAACTTATTTATATGTAGACTGAGATATAGACCACCACTTCTCCATCTTCAGCAAACGGTGAGTATTGTGCCTTGACTTATATGTACTTATACGGAGTTTTTTTTTTTACCCCCTTTCGAGAACCCGTGTTAAGATGAATTTCCTCTCGCCGCACCCACATGCGCCACACCCGTAGGCCTAACAAGCACCAAACCCCCTCCCCTCCCCCAACAATATTGAAATTTTGCTTCCACAAAGATTTGAACATTAGTCTCCCATGTGGGAGATAGTAAGCCATACCATTGGACCCCTTAGAGTGTCCATCGCCAACCTCTACAGTTATTCTACGACAATCGAGTTGCAATCCATATTTGTTGCAAAGCACCAAGTAGTACTTGGTCTAGTGGTAAGGAGAAGACCCTTCCAACCTCCCAGGTTAGGGGTTCAATCCCCACTAGAGCACTTTGAGGGTAGGGATTCCCTTACCCTCCCCCTTACTCTCAAGTGCGACCCATTAAGACCCGAGCGAGGTCCGGGCCACTTCTTCTTACCCAAAAAAAAAAAAATTTGTTGCAAAGCCAGTTTTTCACACAAACATACAAACATATCCAAGATTGATTTTCTACAACACTACAAGCTCATGTGTACATCAAATTCTCGTATGTCAATACTTTCACAAAGGCACTTAACGCACCCAAATCTCTTTTCTTCTATCCAAACTAAGTGTATGTCATCCTCACGCTCTCAGTCCAGGGGTAATATTGAGATACTGTTAGAAATGTGTGTACAATCATATTAGGCATGTTTCACATGTTTCCTACTATAACCAAGATTAGCTTTCCACTTATCTCCTATAAATACTATATGATAACATTCTCCTTAAATCAAGTCACAAAAACATAATCCTTTACACACACACACACACCTGAGCACAACATAGAGTTGCTGCAGCCTGCAATAACACCCCCAAAATATTTTTAACCATTCCAAAGATCAAAAATCTCCATTCTCAAAACCTCAAGAACAGCAAAAAAACAGTGAAAGAAGTAAAAACAAAAACATGGAGGGAGAAGGAAAAATGGGACCCACTGCCACCTCACACTCTCACTCTTACACTCACTCACACTCTCGACCAGTGAGAACTTCTTCCCGTTACTTTTACGGCCACTCTTCTTCTTCTTCTCCGGCCAACTTTAGTGGGCCCGTCAGAAGGTGGGAGAAGAAATGGGTCCACGTGTCTTCATCTCAGCCCTCTAATCCTAATAAACCTCGTAAATTCTTCCTATCCAACGGTCTCAAATCACCCAGTTCACCTCTTCTCCTCTGTAAGTGGACCCCACTTTCTCGCCCTCAATCATGCTCCGGCAACGGTCAAATTTCTCGTCGCAAGTTTCGGTATACTCCGGTGGGTCCCCCTTCTATTTTTTTGGGCTTTTTTTCTAAAGTTTATAACTTGTAAGTAGAAAGTTAGGGTTTTTGAGTGTTTGATTGCTTGAGTTTTGTTAATTTTATTGAAGGATGTGCTAAGAAAATAAAATATAAAATTGAATTGATATGCCCTTTTGCATTTAAAATTCTGGGTGTCCTTTTTTAAAAAAAAAAAAAAAATTCCTTTTGTGTGTAATTGGGGTTTTAAAGTTGAAAGGTAGGGTTTTTGGGTGATTTAGATTATGTTAAATGCGTTGTTTATTGTTGGAAAGATTTGCACTTTCTTTCATGCTGTACATTCTGTTTGGATTCAAAATTTTAAAGGCACTTTTTTTTTTATTTTGTATTTGGGGTGGGATCAATTGAAGGTTCATTTGATTAAATGATTGCCATTGTATGATTGGCTATGAATTTCAGCTTATTATGATTATAATGTGTCGTTGAGACGTCAATTATTGGTGATGGTGTTTAATATGACTAAAAGAATCCTTATTTGTTAGTGTATATAGTAGTATTGGACTATGTGTATATGCTTAGTGGCAAGCATTTTTCGAGTGTCGAGATTATGCTTGTAAAGGTGAGAAATTCCTAATTCAGAACGTTTATGAAAATTTTGTTCAGAACTACTAAATGTTGTAGGTAGAATTATAAGAGTTGTACATGAAAATGAGGTTTCATATTATCTATCTTAGTTATATAAGATGGTGATTTTTTAGATACAACATATAGAATTATATACGACATTTGTACATGTTCGGAACAAAAATCGTTTAGAATATTTCGGAATTAGGCACAACTCTGCAAAGTTGGGGAAGTAAGGAACTTGGGTGCTTCAATGCTCATCACAGAACTTTCGACAAGTAGGTTGTTGAAACTCTTGATGTTGCTTTTTTTTTAGTTGAGGAATCAAGTTAATCATGATGCTCAGTTTATCTTAGTATATTTTATCATTTTGTATTGTACATTGTAAGGCAGATCTGAATTTGTTCAGCATTGCATCTTAAATACAAAAAATAGTTAAAGTTTCTCGAACTTACTTGGTTGAATTCCAACGTCAATTCATTAATGCAAAGGGAAATTTGAATCTTTTGTATGGTGTAATAGTGAGGTATCTAGACTGCAATCTTGTTTATGATCAAGTACTTTCTCTCAACGATTCTGAATGTGAGAAGAGCTTGCTATCGGCTGCTGTAAGTGTTCTTTTGTTCTCAACATGCATCATAATCATTAGTATTTATACTTGCTTTTTCCTCTATTTGAAGTGGATTCATCCAAAAATATCAGTTCTTTAATTGTGTGGCTTATTCGTGCTGGCTCATGGACTTCCTTAGTAGTTAGTACTAGGCTAGCCTTTTTCTCTCCAAAGGTTTTTTTTTTTTTTAGCAAAAAATATGCTGGATTTTGGAGTGCATATTCTGTATTATACTAATTTATAGAAAATGCCTTTCATTTGCAGATTACAGTCTTTGAGGAGAAGAAGAAGCTGACAGAAAAAGAAATTGCTGATAAAGATAGAATAGAAGAAACCAACCAGTCTGTGGAGAGGCCAGCAATGGACAGTGATGATATCTATGGGTTGCTCGATATGAATAGTGACCTCATGGGAGCACATCAGGTAAATCAGTCCCTGTTAGAGTTGTCTTAGCTCGTACTCCATTTCGTTTTAAAAGTATGCCTATTTGCCTATGTTTTAATTAGCTAATTTGTTCTGCCATGAGTCTAGTGGGGCATTTTCGCGACTTCACTTTGTGTGCCGCCCACAACACTCTTATCTAAATAACCAAACTTTGCCAAATAGTTTCTTTTTTGGTTTTTAAATGAATGCAAATTTTTTTCCATCGTTTCCAAGACACAACTTCCCGTGAAACTTGTGCTCTTATACTATCTGATGGGTTCATGTTTGGAGCTTATGTCACTCCCTTCTCACAAGTGATACACAAGGAGGAGCCAAACCTGTTGTAAGGTAGATTAGGCCCAAACCGGGTATCTTATAATCATTCCACCATTAAAATAAAACTAAAAAGAGAATTGGGGGGAAGAAATAGAAAGCTATGTTATTCGGACTCTAGTATGCATATCGGACACGGATTCGCATCCAAGTGTCTGACTTGGCTAGTCTATGAATTTTTTTTCTATGATTTTGGCCCAAAATGAATTATTGAAGTGTCCATACTCGACACCCATGTCAAAGTGTTGAGAGTGTTAGGATCATGGGTAAACCGTAAATGAGTTAAAATGAAGAATCTAAGTGATATAGAATAAAAGTGGATGGAAGGAGTTTTCAAGGTTTTTTTTTATTGATTAATATGAGGGCAATCTTCTTGCGGTATTATATCTACGCAGTTTAGTATTTCATCCCTGGCTGATCTGTATGCAGGAAAGCAGTGGGGTTGATTTGATTTATACGAGGAGAAGCCACGTGAATCTCGGGTTAAACCTGGAGAACAAGTATAAAGATGGTCTGATCTGAACATAAGAGGATTCCGGGCCACAAATTAATATCTTTTGCCTGTGGATAGTGTTGCAGTGAAGGCTCTTGTTTCGTGGTTCTTGTAGATTGGTTCCACCCATGACTTCGGCCATATAGGTAGTAGAATTATGTTAAAGTTTGTAAGTATTGCATCCTTAGGCTTGTAAAGTCCTGCTGCAACTGTATGTTGCTTGAATGTTATGTAATGACAAGTTTCTTATGGTGCATGACAAGTTAGTTCATGTGCTAATATGATCACATATCCCCCATTTCCCCTCATATGAATCAGATTACTTTGAATCATATTGCACATTCTGCATCTTTCTAACTGGAAAAGGTAGTGGCCCCATTAAAACATTATCGGTCTACACTAAACTTTAGTACTCTACCCCATGATGCAATTAAAAGGAGCTTCACTATAACCCTGTGTGTGGATAATAACTCTATTCTTCACCATGCACACACACTATTACACCATCATCTAATGCTATTACATCTCCTAGTATAATCATTCAAATTGAGATGTCCATTTGAGATTTATCAACACATTACAAATAAATTGAGTACTGAATTAGTGATACAAAAAGAACATGATCAACATATTTTCTTCATTATTGTGCCCATATCATAAAATTTAAAAAATGAAGAACTCCGATTTTTTTTTCTTTTCTTTTTTGTTTTTAACAATAATATCTACTTTATTCTTTTAATTGTACCACTTTTCTTTTACGGATGTTTCTTTTTAATTGCACAATTTCTTATTATGGTGAACTTTCTGGTCCAAATGTATCTTGTTACTCTCTCTTGACTTACCCATCCAATCCATTTAATTATCCAACTTACCAATAATAATTAAGGACATCTATATCCATTTTCACTCTCTATCATATATTTTTTTTTGTGCCCATATCAAATGGTGCAATTAAAAAAAAAAAGAAAAGAAAAAGTTAAAATTTCTTCATTATTGGAGAGTTCTCTATCTTATCCTTTCATCTCTATTTGTGAGATGTTGGAGTCTGATTTTTTTTTTTTTTTTTTTTTTGACAAGAAGTCTATGATTCTTTTTTAGTATACTATGACTGATTCAGTTTCTCGACAGATTTTCATCTATGGTCGGTTGAATTAAATGGAAATCAGCCTCAAAACTATAACAAGTCAACAAAAGGTTTGTATGATAAAAGACCAATTTGATAAACATCAGATCCCAACTACAAACACCAAAAAGTTTGGTTGAGAGTTTAAGACAGTATTCTCCTCATCCAAATTTGATAATATGTATTCATCAAATTTGAACTTTAATTTTAAACTTTCATTTATTGAGTCAGTATTAGTCAAATAGTATAACAAACGGATAACGTCTTCGCAAGTACAAACAAAATCGACAAAATAAACATGTAATTGCTTCTAATTGTTCAATCACTATTTCCATCTTGGCGGCAATTATCAACAACTGAACTCAACCCAACTCATTGTTACTACGATGAAAACACAAAGTCAGCTCTGGTGTAAGATATGGAGGACTATGGCCTAATTTCGTTTGCCATTGTAGTGTTTCAGCTTACAGCTTACAACTCACATAATAATTGGTAGTCAAGGGATGAACGATGCATTCGAGTAGCGGAGCCCAAACCTAACCTGATTACAAGTATCTGAAGCCACAAGTCTTAATCTCCATTCACTTAATAAACAAAAAGCAGAGCTAAAGCGTTAATAAAGGCTCATCTGTGCTGTGAAAAGACTTTTAGACCACTTCATAAAAACAGAACAGACCTAAAACGCAAGTGAAGCTCGTTTATGATGTAAAACAATAGATTTATGGGAGGATCAAAACTGTACCAAGATGGCACTAGCTAACCTAATGTCAGAAAAATGTAACAATACTAGACAACGTTGAGATTCTTGCGAATATCCTTGAGTATAATGCACAAGCTCCACAGAGATCTTTTCTGCCTAGTTGGCCTCGTTATTTTCTGGAGCAACAGTGACACCAACTTCAGCTGGTCGGATGATCCTCTCATGAAGCGTGTAGCCCGCCTGCATGAGTCAAAAAAGAATTTTATTACTTCAAAACCGCTAGATAGCAGCATGCTCCTTATCACTACAGGAATTTGATGGCAGTCAGTACATTGAGACAAAGCATGTAATGTTTCATGCTCCTTTCATCCCGATTTAGACAGCACATTAGTTTTTCTTCAGTCTCAAAGACACATTTAACCATTATAATCTCTATTATGATGTAAGAATTATAAAGTTGATAATATGAAAATGTACATCGAAAGAAATCTAACCATCACATGACATATATTTTTATATGCTAGTGAACTACTACAGTCAAAAGCTAATTTGACTTTGACAATCAAAAAGCAGATGTTACAACTAATTTGGATAGGAAGGAGAAATTCACAAGCGAATGTTGATCCCATCCCCGTACTCTAGTATAAAGGCCTTCGAAGTGAGCAAAAATAATGTCATCCCAAGGTGAGAAGAGGATGGCAAACTCTAACACGTAGATGAAAAAAGGAACTCTACTTAGACCATATGACACCGTAAGGATCAATGCCTTAAATGAGGGTTCTAAGGTTCCCATAACACAGCCAATTATAATCAAATCTATAGCAATACCTTGACCTCAAAACTCCTGGAGTTGCAGTCTCAAGAGCTATGTTACTCACGATTGTCAGACTCGGCTATTTATGAAAATATTCTGTGGTTTTGGCCCAAACTGAAGTGCCAAAGTTTCAGTACCATGTCGGAGTGTGAAGGACATGACATAATTACTATATATAAAATGAAGAGTCCCAGTATGATAGGTCCAAGAGGATACCTCATACTACAGCATGCCACAATGGCATAATCAACACCTTACTAGAGTCACTAAGGCAGATACTTCCATACATGGTAAAGATACCATAAGTGGAGCAGAATCTTTTCCAAGCCATTAGGCTCATAGCAATAGGTGTTGAGGTATAACTTATTAATGGGAATTGTCATAAGGGTCACAGCTATTCAAGAGCATAAAAACATCATATGAGCCAGTTTTTGTTAAACTACATCTAAAAGCTAAAAAAATCATATTAACTCAATCAGTTTTTCAATTGCTGGCATTACCTTTAGGACAACAGCGACAGTACCAGGAGGCTTAGAGTTGTCAGGTACTTGAAATACTGCATTATGCCTGTTTGGATCAAATTGCTCGTCACTAGGGTCGTATTTCTCAATACCAGCTTTTCTGAAAACCTGAAAGAATGACCCCACACTCAGCAAAAAGGATTCACTTATAGCGAGAATATATTTTATATGACACCTAAACTAATCAAGGATTCATATAATTATGTTATCACATTCACAAATAACGAAAACTTCATGTTGCAAATGAAGATGGTATACTAGGTCTCAACTTAAGTCCAAACTTCCCTTAATCAAATAAGAACAGATGATACCTGTACACATAACAATGATGGCAAAATCGAAAGCACAAGAATAATGTGAAATTCACACTCAGAGCCAAAACACGCATGAATGAGAATTTTGACAGGTAGAGACCAACTGTACAACTGCTTCAATGAAGCTATAACAAACAATGTTGATGGTGACAAATCCAAAAAAATAATAAAAAAGAAACAAAAATCAAATGACTACGAGGTGAATATGACTAATACAAACTAAATGGTAACTGGAGATGTTACCTCTGCAAGCTGCTTTTCAGTCATTTCTACACCTTCTAGCAGTGATTTTAAAAGTGGCATTGCTCCAACAGTATCCTTCGATGCATCAATTTTGTTGGCACTCTCTTTAGTTACAGAGGAAGCTCTGTTTAAATTGTCTGCCACATCCAGTAAACTCTTCGCAAAACTCTGCAATATGAATCCACACAATGTGTCGCGAGTGCATTTGAGAAGAGCTATCAAAGGCAATGCAGTAGAGACAAACATCCAACATACAAATACAAACCTGTACGGCAAATTTCTTTGTATTCTCTGCATCACGTCGTGTTCGATCCATGATATTCTCCATTTCAGCATACTTACGGAGAACTTTGTCTTTCCATTCGTCAAACTCTTTCTGCTTGCTCTCCAGGACTTCTTCCTTTTCGCACACGAGTTTCACCAGATCTTCTTTGGAAAGGTCATCCATGTCTCCCTCAGAATCTGAATCAGAAAAGGCAGTTCTTTTAGTGCCTCGTCGCCGTCTTTTGACGGTTTCAGACGTATGTTGTGCTTCTGAAGCAAAACCTGTTTTTTCACTTTGTGCAGAAGCCTCATTGTCTGCAGCAGAAGCTTCATCTGCTTGTTTTGCAGCATCCGCACCACCATTATCCCCTTTCTTCTCTGCATGTATCCCCTGCTCTTCTTCAGGGGATGCAAAGGTTGCCATTCCACAGTGCGGGAAAGCAACAGCGCTACGTAGTCCATTATGCAAGGAAGACGCCTAACCCAAAAGAAAATTAACAGTGTAGCTACATTTTTAGTAATAATGACTTTATTTAGCTTGCATTACCCAAAAAAAAAGTATAATGTATTTGAAATTAGGTATCCATACACCATGCTAGACAACTTTGAAGCCAGGTTGGGGTCCGGAAACAGAAACAAAGGTAACCTCAATTTCCATCCATTTCTAGGCTCCATTTGCATGAAAACAATTGAAAGTTCAAGAGCACAAATTTTTCAGAAACAGGGAAACCACAAAATCTTTAAGGTTCCCTGCTTCATAGTTCATACTTCATACCATATTTCAGATAGTAATAGGACTGAACATAGACATATAATAAAAGTATCTCTTAAGACAGGTGTATTACAAGCTATAAGCCACAACAGTTCTTGATGACAATCGAGTAAAACATTTTGAGAGGTTTCGAAAAAATAAATGCTCTAAAAGTTAAACATAAAAAGTAAAGGAAACCTTGCTACCGCACTAATATACAATCAGGAAAAAAAAGCCGGGACATAGAAAGTAGACACAATAAAACCCATAACTGTGCAAAATATACAAATGTGGTACAAAAGTATAAACAGTAAACCTCAACCTCAACCAAAATGCGTAACAACTTTCACTCTGGAAGCAAATATCAAACACTCAATAGATGAAACCTGTAATGGCAGACAACAAGAAGGGAGTAGAGATCTTAGGTGAAAAAAGAAAGACAACTTACAGAATCAAATCGTGCTACATAGCAAATTCCACTCTAGAAAAGAACGTCAGCCAATAAGGGAAACCTTAAATAACTGATAACAATAAGGGAGAAGACTCACAGAAATCTAACTATATTACAATCACTTGTTTTAAACAGAATTCGTCATCGACAGGCACATGAAGATAACTTAATGACATCTAACTATACTACAATCACTGTTGTTTTGAGCTCGTCATTAACTTGAATGCACACTATGCAAACCTAAAAAGCTTAACCAAGATCTAGCTACCAACCCTTGGAGAATGCCAAACCTCATGCACCCATCCTCCGGAATAAGCGGAGCTAGCCGAATAGACATACAGAGGGACAAAGAAAAGAACAGAGGTCAATCTAATGCCCATATTATGCCATCATGAGAACCTTACTACACGCCTATCCAATTGGATAATCTTCAGAATAGTTATCAGGGCACCAACAATCGAGATATTATCCCCAGCAAGCAGTTTGTCCTTAAAACATATCCAATATTTTCCCTCACTAAGTCACTAGTGCAAGGCCAAAACAAGCTCAATTCTATATTTTTTTACTACATCCAATCTTACACTGAGGAACTAAATGTGAAGAGGAGGAATCTATAACTGAAGAGTTTTAGTTAGGAAATCCGTAACATGATAACACAATTTTATTCTAGATGACTCACTAACATGATAACCCAATTTGTCCGTAAAAGACTCACCACATCAGGCCCATCAGAATTTCTAACTATATAAGTCAGCCGCAAAAAAATGGAGAATCAAGAAGGAAAAAATAGCAAATATAATAAAAGCATGTGTGCAAGGAAATTCCCATGTCATAGTCTATGGGGTAATCAGTAATGCAACTCCACCAAATATGGTTTTCTTCAAAAATCTCGATTACCACCCAATATCAATACCTTTTATATAGTAATGAGTAGAGATGCAAATTTATTTACAAAAATAAAAAGCACAATATTTCGAGGTGGAGTTGCATTACCATAGACATTGTCATTGAACTATCCTTGCTAGATACACACAACCAAAATAATACTACTATGTAAATCCAAAGCTTCGGACCACCACAACAGCAACAAAGCAATAAATTCCAAAATCATTTGGGTTCGGCTAATGCTGTCATAGATGGAAATCCTCCACAGTAACAGACAAATCTTATGCAAATCAGAAATCGAAATGCATACTAGTGTTGGCCAAAGAAATAGTGCAGAGAGAGTAAATCCACAAGTAAAACAAAGCTCTAATACACTTCAATCGATTCATGCTGAACAACATGACGATTCTAGAACCTCAAATTTCGAACTTTCGGATGCCAATTTCACAGAATTAGCAAAAATTTAAAAAACTAAAAAAAAAAAAGCACCACATCAAATTATACCTCAATTAAGAAACAAACGGCAATAATTTGAGTTAAAAATGCATAATATTAGGAAGAATAAACTTTATAATCGTTAAACCCTAGTAAAACCCTGCTTAACCAAAAGAAGGTGAAATAACATTTTAAAAAAACTACAAAAAATCATGAAAATGAAGATGAATTACCTTGTTGGAAACGTCTGAGATAGAATGAAAGCGATTACAGAGGAGAGAGAGAGTGTAATTTTGGTGATGAAGAGATGATTGAGAAGAGAGAAAGTAGGTCCGAGAATTAGAGAACGCTGTCTTTGACGCTCTTCCCAAAACCCTAATTAGCGACATCTTCGAACGAAATCTAGAGAGAGAGAGAGATGAAATGGGAGAGGAGAGAGAGTGGGAGGAAGAAGAAAGGGGAAATTGTCTGAAGGTTCTTGGAGAAGAAGCAAACTGAAACGGCGTCGAAAAATAGTTAAGGCTTCGTATTTTTGGATGGTTGGAAATTTGGGTACGTGTGAGTGGGATTCTACTATTCTAGTATCTGGAGGGTTTAGAAGGATCTAGAAATGCATAGTGTATTTGAGGGGGGTTTTGGTTGGGGAATTGAAAGAAAAAACTATATGTCATGGTTGAAGTGTTTTGATGCCCTAATGTAGTGTTCTTGTCTAGAATTCGTAGTGTTGGTGGGTGGGGGCTATGAGAGGTTGCGAAGTGGGAGCGGGGAGGACGCGATGGTGGCTGCGAGCGGCGGTGGTGGTGGCAGTGTTGGTTGGGGGTGGTGGTTATGGAGGAAGAAAAAGTAGAGGAGGAAGAAAGAAGGAAAAAATACCGTATATAAATACGAACGGCAAATAGTTTTCTTTATAAAGGTAAGAAATATAAGATTAGGAGACCCTACGCACGAGAGTAACTCCTACAGCATTTACAAGAATAGCGTGTAAGGCAAAATTACTACAAGTATCTATATGGAAACAGAAATCAACTAAGTGACCCGCATTAGCTACCCAATTTGTTGATTTGTTTGCTTCTCTATTGATCTGTCGAAGGACATGAGAAGTGTTTTGATGTCTTGGATGATGTGTGCCATTTGCCATAAGGGGACCAAAGACCTTGAACAACATTAACAACAAGCAAGTTGTTGCCTTTTATTTGTAGATTTTGAATCTTCTCGTGAATGGCTAGGAGGATACCTTGATGTAGTGTTGTTGTCTCTGCAATGAAGACTTGAGTGTTGCCCAGATTGTTGGTAGAGGCTTTACATAGAGTGCCTTGTTGATCGCGGATGATAACTCTAGCTGATATTGAGTGCTGAGTTATCACGAATCGAACTGTCGGACGGCAAATAAGAGAGTCCTATAAATCACAAATGAAGGTCAAAGTAGAATATGTGCAGAGTGCCAAAATATTAAATATAACTATTTTTGTGAACCGTAAGAAATAACTGAGAATTATTTCCAAACATACATGAAAATAATTTGGACATAATTTTCTTTTTTGGAAAATTCTCATTGGTAACCTTATGTTTTGGCTATTTGGATTCAATAAACAAATAAAATAATTTATTTCATGAAATGGCTATTTCTTATTGTTCATTCTACAATGTGAAATTAGTGAAGAAATTTGTTAAAAGAATTTGTTAGTTGTACTCTTTGGAGACTACTTAAGGTTGACTTTCCCTAATAAGGTACAAAATTGCACGAGAAAAACACAATCATAACATTTCACAAAATTAAATGTAAGTGTCAGTGGTTTCGTGTCATTCTTTGTGTAATTTTGTGGAAATGAAATTGTATAACATTACTTAACCTCGAAAAAGTGTAATTATCCAAACACCAAATCTTCAGTCAATCCCTGACCAAATTAAGTTTCCTAGATAATGAAATACATAGTTGATCCCGCTATCTGTATAATCCAAGTATCATTAATGATGGTTTGTATTTCTGGATGACTAAGGCACCAACTCTCGATTTGATAGGGGTGTCTACTCTTAAGCATACTTGGTTCCACTTGAAGAAATATCGGCGCATGGTCAGATGTGGTTATTGGTAAATGCCGAATTATTGTATTCGGGAAATCCTCTAACCAACCAGGGGAAGCATATCCTTGGTCCAAGCGTTCCATAACCAAGTCATCATTGTCGCGATTATTTGTCCAAGTGAATCTTGGCCCATGGAAGGGGATATCTTGTAAATTCTATTCATGTTTCCATGTGACGAAATCTTCCCAACCTCGTATGACGGCAGAACCCCCCAACTTATCCTGAAAGTACTCTACTTGATTAATGTCACTGATAATTAAGAAGTTGGAGTATGGTTGAAGCAGATGTTGAAGCTCACTCCAGAGCTGTGAGCGATATTGAAGTTGCGACTCTTCGTACAAGAACAGTAGATGCTTTATTTTCCCATTTCTACTAGTAACTTTACAAAATATTTAGGACCTAGAACTACAGACAACATCAACAACGAAGGGCCCCAACAAAGAACAAGACCATCCCTTGTTTCCTGAGCATCTACACCAAACACAAAAGTAGGATTAGTGCTACGTAGTACATTTTCTACATATGAAACATTAGTTTTAGTTTCCTGGAGAAACAAAAAACATGGACGATATTGAGATAAAAGCCAAAAAAGATAAGAAACTGTGAAATTGTCGTTGGCTTTGATTCCTCGACAGTTCCAAGCCAACACATTCATTAATCTGTGGAAGGCTGATTTGGATCAGCCGCATCCTCTTCATCATGTGTATCTGTGATCGTAATTTCTAGATTAAAAATAAACTCTCTTTCTTCCGCACGAGATGTCTGGTCAGGTTCTGCTTCTATCATAAGTTAGCCCTCCCCTTCATCTGGATTATTAGACTTTGTGCGCTTCAAAGACCACGGGGTATCTGGGTCTGTCGCCGAGACCACTGCCTGGTGTTTTTTCGCCCCAGCTGAAGTGATGGAAGCATCAGGTTGCACACCTAAGAGATCTGCCATAGATATATCGGTGATGGCTTTAGACTTGAATTTAGAAGTTTTGCCTCGAGGCCATAAATTGAAGCCTCCTTTAGTTCTTCCATTCTCCTTTTCTTCCTCAGCATTTTGGGATGGTTCTCAACTTATCATCATGGTTTGGAATAAAGAAACTTCCAAGCGACTGACTTCTTGTTATAGGATGGTGTCGACGTATCTTTCCAGCAAAAAAAGAGGAACAATGCAAAGCCAATACGATCTGTCTTGGTGGTTGTGGCGAAGTTCTTGTAGTGACTGGAGAAGATCCTGATGAATTAAGTCCAGACAATTGGAGCGGACTAGTTGGCGAGTACACATCAGTATATTCACGCTTCCTATTTAATTGGGCCTAATTCTGGGTCCACCTGCAAAAGAGGGTTAGTTGGATCTGGGTCCACGGGGGTGGGGAAACCTATCATTGATGATGTGAGAAATATGCTGCAGCTCAATGGGCTCATTTTCAGTGTCTGAGCCCACATCCCTCATTAAGTGTCGAGAATTGAGGCCCGTATCAGTAGGTAGCTCAGGAGCTTGCATTGTGGGCCTAGAGAACCAGTCACTGGGTCCAGCTTCATCCAACCCAGCTGGCGCCCTTATGGCCCATCCTTGAGAAATAAATACATCGAGGGTATTCGCCCTGCTCCCCTGGTCCATAGGAAACATTTGTATCTTCATAGTTTCAGCTTGGGCTTGTGGAGACCTTGTTGTTGGGCTGAGACGCGAACTCGAGCATAAGTTAATAGCTGCCCTCATAGACCTTTGGGCCCAGTTACCAAGACCCAAAGTAGAGAAAAGACCCCCACATGTAGGGGGCACATTTGGCTCCTGTGGAAGAGAATTAGGGCTAGCATGTCCGGGTGGTAAGATAAGATCCAGCCCATTGCCTGGTCTCACTTCCAACCTAGTCACTGGTGCCACCGAACCTCTTGCTGGATAATCCACACCAAAACGGGTACCTGGAGTAGGGGAGTGCTGAAAATGTTCCCTGAGCCGGGAAGGAGTGAGGTTCCTCATGGAGGAATTCGAGAAATCCATAGGCGGGTTCGTGTGGTGCTGTGAATTGGAGTTCGAACACCCCTAAAAAGGACGCGGTTGAGGCTCTGGAGACGCGTCATAAAAGACATCTTCAGCATGTTCTTGGATAACAAATTCACGAGCAAAGTGTTGTGGAAATAAGTATGGATCTTGTTGAGGCCCAAAGAGTGGAGGTAGAATTTGCCGAAGATTAATCCTCGGATTTCGAAATATAAACCTGTCACTCAAACCTCGAACCATATTAGTAAACAAAGGAATACCTTCATTTGTACGTAGGACGAGCATACCATCTTCTTCCAGTTCACGTACTCTTCTTTGTATAATATGATTTGTGTCGCAGGCAGTTAAGTTACAATAACCCGTATTATGCCCGACGCATTCGCATTCTTTACAAAGTTTATAGACCCCTTCATACCTAAAATAGACCCATGAAACACGATTCTCCTCCAAAGGTAGAAAACATCCCGGGATAAGTGATTGAGAGAGATCTAACACCACCCTTGCCCTGAGATATGGCTGTAGCGGAAGTCCCTGCCCATACTTATCAATTTTTTCCACAAATCCCACATGGCTTAGGATTCTTACCGCCCATTCAGTTTGAAGAAAACCCCATGGGAGGTCATGCACTCCGATCCAAATACACGCAGTGTTAAAGTTGATATTAGTAGGGATCTGATTTTTCGAACCTCGGCGGAAAGTGACGGATTTTCCATCAATTATAATAGTATGAAGATAGAGTATTGTCTCGCGACACGTGAGATTTTCACATGTTTGGATAAATGAATGTTTTGGGGAATAAATTGGCAAACAATTATGGATCAACTCCAACACTTGGGTACAAATGTTTTAACATCTCAGGGTACTTGTCTCGGTGCTAGGAGGTGAGTAATGATAGATGAAGCTTCCTCAGCTTATTCATACTGGCGACAAAGATTGAAAGCACGTCATGTTCAGTTTGGGGAGCTTCCATCTTCGTTTCTTTTTCAGAGGATTAAACAACGTAAACAAAAAAATACCATCTCTATGCTGTGGGATGCGAATGGAAATTGGGTAGAGGATCAACAAGAAATTGTGCAGGTCATAGTTACACATTTTAAAAATCTCTATACTATTTCGGGGCCTCATTTTGAGGATCATCACCAACATGCCGAGAATATTGATCTGGTTTCACGAGAGCTTCAGCTGCCTACTATTTCTACGGATCAGTCGGATTTGTTATTGGCTCCATTCACAGATCAGGAAATTCAGATTGGTATGTTTGATATAGCAAACGACAAGTCGTCGGGCTTGGATGATTTTCCCTCAGAGTTTTTCAAGCTTCATTGGCCTATTCTAGACAATCATGTTATTCAAGCTGTAAATCGATTCTTATCTAGGTAAGATACTGAAGGAATGGAATCGTTCTCTTTTGATTCTTATTCCGAAGGTGGATTCTCCAGAAGAGGTAAACCAGCTAAGACCTATTAGTTTGTGTAATGTCGTTTATAAATGTGCCTCCAAATGCCTGGTAAACCGTATGAAACCCTTGTTACCACATTTGATTCACAATTTTCAAAATGCTTTTGTGCCGGGGAGACAAATGGGAGATAATATCCTGATTTCGCATAAACTTCTGCATAATATTAACAAGCAAAGGACAGGTTGATGTTATTTAGCTGCTCTAAAACTGGACATGAATAAAGCCTATGATCGTGTGAGTTGGTTGTTTATTCTCAAAATATTGACAGCGTACGGATTTCCAGCAAAATGGGTAAATCTAATTCACCAATGCATCTCCACAGTATCGTATCGCATAATGATCAATGGCACCATGTCTGATCCTTTCATCCCTCAATGAGGTCTGAGGCAGGATGACCCTCTCTCACCATACTTGTTCTTGTTTTGTATGGACATTCTTTCCAGAATGACCTCGTTAGTTGTGGATATTCAACAGTTCAAGGCTATCTGAACTCGGGCTCGATGCCCTATCATCTCGCACCTGTTCTTTGCAGATGATTCACTCTTCTTCTTTCATGCCTCCAAAGAAGCCTGCACTAATATAACAGCAATGATCCATCTGTTTTGCACTATTTCAGGCCAAATGCTGAATTTACAAAAGTCTTTTGTAAAGTTTAGCCCTAATATTCCTCCTGATAAGTTACAAGAGTTCAAGGATATTCTTAGAATGAAGTCTCACTCCTCCTTAGGAGTATATATCTTGGCACCCAAGTTGATATTCAAGGGTCGAAAGTTCAGTATTTCACCCCTCTTCTTGACAAAATATCGGGGAAAATATCTCAATGGAAGCATCGTACCTTGTCCCAATCAACAAAGATGATCATCATTAACTCAATTCCGGTTCCAACGATAATGCATCAATCGGTTGTTTTCCGCTTGCCCCCAAACTATCGTTCACAAGCTTGATGGTGTCCTGGCACGTTTTTTCTAGAAAGGTACGACAAATCAGGGTATACATTGGAGGAAACGAGCTTTTTTACATCTCCCAAAAGGTTTAGGAGGTTTAGGGCTTCGTAGTATTGGTAATTTTAATGAAGCATTATTGATGCAAAAAGCTTGGCGTATCCAGCAGAATCCACAACTACTCCTTTCTTGGACTTACCACACCACTCGTGAAAGATCAAGATATACAGGTATGTCTTGGGGTGCTTGAGGGATTTTGACGGCAACGACAACCCTAAACAAGTTTTGTGCCTGGATAGTTGGGGATGGTCAGAATATCCTCGCGGTGCAGAACAAGTGGGTTCATGGTACAATCCCGATAATGAAGGATGATGTTCCATTACGGGTGACTGTACGACTCAAAGTAGTGGATCTTATTTCACAAGATCGGAAAGCATGGGATAGCAAGAAAGTGCGCGACTTGTTTATCCCTTCGAGTGCCGAGGCAAATTCTAGGAATGGAACTCCATGTACTTTCCAATCCCAGAGATGAAGTGTACTGGCCATATACAAAGTTTGGTATGTACTCTACCAAATCAGCATACGCTCTTCTTCTTCAGCAACAACAAAATGATATCTGTAGCATGACAACTCCTCTTCATATGCGTTTCTTTCGCATTCTCTGGAGCTTGAACATCATGCCCAAATGAAAACTTCTTGTTTGGAAGCTTTGGCATAATAGTCTTGCGACTTCGGAAAATTTAAATCGTCGAGGTCTTGCTGATTCTGACTTGTGCCCTATTTATTTGGGTGACATGGAGTCCCGTCACCATCTGTTTCGAGAATGCCCTCTTGCTCTGGAAGCCTAGTCTTTGGATAACATTTTGAATCCTGAGTTTGAAAGCTCAAATTTTTCTTTCCAGACTTGGCTTCTCAAATACCTTATATGGTTCAAGGATATGGAAGGTATTAATAGTAGTATGGCTAGTAGATTTATTGGTATTCTCTGGGCTATCTGGACGACACAGAATGATCAGATTTTCAGACGCATACGTGCCACTGTTGAGATCCTCCAACAACACATAGAAAAGGGAAAGCAACAACATGAAACGTTCTCCCAAAATCCCGAACCCCTCCTCCGCAATCAAACGAAAGATGGGCCAGCCCCAAGTTTTCTTTTTGCAAATTTTGGCAGGTATACTCAAGCTCCTCCAGAGGTTATTTTCAAGATTGACGGCTTAGATTGAACATACGCAACAAGGAGCAGCTACTTGGATAGCTAAGTTCCCAGGGACAAATACCACCACTAGCCATGCCAAACGGTTTATAGCTTCGTCCGCTCTTCAAACAGAGGCAACAACATGCCTACTGGCTCTTTCTTAGGCAAAATCTAATGCTCACTCAAGTATCCTGATCTACACTGATTCGTCTATGCTAGTCCGACTCTTGCAATCTCCTATATCTCGTGACATGTCGGTTCATCATACGCTCCAAGACATTCGCTCTATAGCAGGTTTTTTTGATTGGTGTAGAATCCTTGAAGTGCATAGGAATGACGTTGCTCCGACCCATGTACTAGCTAACATATGCCGCGGGCCACATTCCCGTACCTTTCATTTTAAGTTTGTTTCTTTGTTTCTTTGATTCTTCTTGTACGCTTTCTCGTTGTCAAAAAAAAAAGTGTAATTAGGACAACATAATATAAGTGTTCATGAAGAAGAGTTTGATTCATTCATTCATTGAGACGCATAATATTTACAAACCTGTCATATCGACCAATTTTTTAATTTGCACATAACAGCATCAAATGAATTTACTATTTTACTTCCTACAAAACTTTCCAAGCCTACTGAACTGCTTATGCTTCTGGCTCCAACCTCCAGCTCCTTCAAACTCAGCCCTCCCAAGGAAAACCTTGAACAATATTCAAAACCTAAACTAAACCAAATGGATGAGTACTATGGAGTTCCATTCATTCTTTACCTCAGCTGCCTGTGTGAATATGCAAGTCATATATTGCTACTTAGTTTTTGAAAATCCAAATTATCCAGAGGCCCCTGCTGCAGCACGCTTATCATATTCTCCTTGCTCTTCTTTGGCAAATTCTTCTATAAGTTCCCGCTGTCTTGGGGTCAAACTCCTGCCAATTTTACGTCACCCAAATGACACCCTCGCGTTAGATAGGAAAACGTGAATATTGAACAATCAATATATCATAGGTTCATAGCTGCCAACCCAAAACCATCGCAAACATACAAATCCCCTAGAAATAATATTGCCAATGGATAAACCCAGCAAACTTACGTTGGAATGCTGACATTGAAGTGTACAAACTGATCACCAAATGAGGCAGAGCCCCTTGCTTTGATTCCTGCAAGAAATCATAGATTGTATCAAGCTTTCACGTTTCAACTTCAACAAAAAAAGGGTACACAGAGGGGTTCAATGAAACAAATGCATAATGTTGGCTCTATCCTTGAATTATTCTACTGCCACATTGATGACCATAATTCTAAATCCAGAGTTGCAAATATTTTGCTTGGTTTGTGAAGAAGGAAAACGAAGCACGTTTGGTTAGACATATAAACATGAAAGGGACTTCCTTGAAAGGAGATGGTGCAACAGGTAATGAGATGACCCCACTAGTTAAATTCAGTTAATAAAAATAACGAAAAACGGTTTCCACACCACAGAGTTGGAAACTGTACTTCCAATTTCTTATAAAATATTCTGCGAAACGTATTGACAGGTTCACTACGACCTACGTGATATAAAAATTTATTTACGGCAATTTTATCATACATATAGGGCAAAGGGTTCATCACCTCGGAAAACCTTACAGAACAAAACAAGCAAATTGCAGCATGCAATTATGCCTTCTACTAACCTTTTTTCTTCAGCACAACCTTCTGACCGGGCTGGGTCCCAGGACGAACCTTCACGGGGGCAAAGAAGTTCAGTGAAATATGAATCTTCATTACTGGGAAAAATACAAAGTATACGCACGAAAGATGTACAAACCTTAAGGACAACATCTCCGGTGAGTGTTGGAACCTGGATTGTCCCGCCCAAAATTGCCTGCAGCAGGGATTAAATTCTTGGTGATTGGATAATATAAAGCACATAGGGGGGGAAATAAAATTTGGTACGCAAAACATAGAGGAAGAGATTAATATCAACTCAAAACAATAAAAATTGGAGCCCAAATCTAACTAAAAACCAAAAGTCAGAAATAACATATACAATCAAGTTTCTTAGCAAATGCTTTGTGCTATAGCCTATGTAAAGGATAGGCTGTGTAATGTAGATTCCCCAGGCACTAACGCAGGAGGGAAACCTCAGGCTTGGGTCACATATTTTAGCTTTGTCCAAACATGAGCTAAAAGTCTTGGGTACATGATTTATCCATCATAGCAGGTCCACGAAAAATCCCCTCGTACATATTGTGAAGAGATTATGCAAATGGTAGGTTACCCTTCTTTTAAAAAATTAGGTTGTAAAATGAATTTTCAGAAAGCTCATACAAGCTCTTACTTAACACCCCCCAGGGGAAAAAGTTAAAAAAAAAAAAAAAAAGAAGGTATCAGCAACAACTGGTTTTACTCCGGCTTTTGGCTTCTCGCGTTAATGGGTCTTAGCTCTTAAGTTATTGGATTGCCAATAATCACTTTGTTTACCCTTTAGAATCCCCTGATGAGAAAACCCTCTTTTCACCTATGTTGCCTGGGTACGCCTCCCAGCGACCGTTTCCCGTACCGGGTACGGGTACGTACCGGGTACGGTACGGATTCGCCTGGGATTCGTACCCAGAACGAACCTGTGGACCTGGGTACGCGGGGTGTTTTTGGGGACGGGGAACTCGAAGGCGGGTACGGGTTGGGTACGTATTTCCCACCAAACCCACGTACCCTGGCTTAATGAAATTTCAGAGGCCCAAATCACATTTCATTTTCGAAATCTAGGGTTTCATTTTCGAAATCCCCCAAATCTCTCTCTTCACCTGCGATTTGCGAAAGGGGCGAACTCTTCTCGCCGCCTCTTCTCGCCGGCCGTTTCTAAGTTCGCCGCCGCCGCCTCTTACTCTTCTCGCCGGCCGTTTCTCCTCAATTCTTCACCCGCGATTTGCGAAAAGGGCGAATCTCTACTCGAACAAGACACAACGGGAAGGGAAGTCGAGAACTTTGGAAGTTGGAAATTCTTCACCGGTTTCTTGATTTCTTCTCGCCGCCGCCTGCGGTTCTTCTTCTCGTCATTTCTTCTTCTCGAAGGTCAGTTTTTATTTTTGTTTTTTCGAATTTTATTTTTTATCTTGCTTTTGTATTTTTTTTTTCACTCCCTCTCCTCATTTTTTCAGTTTTCAGTTCACTCCCTCTCCTCATTTCTTCATTTTTTCACTCGTCTTTTTGCCGGTTTTTTTTTTTTTTTTTTTTCTTTTTTCGTGTTTTTTTTTTTTTTATTGAGGATTGACTCAATAGGCGATAAGTTAATTGTTTATTTAGTTAAGTTGAAAGTTGAATTGTTGTGGTGTTGAATTGTTGGGTTGGATTGTTGGGTTGTTAATCAATTGTTGTGGTGTTGAATTGTTGTGTTGGATTGTTGGGTTGTTGAATTGTTGTGGTTGAATGTGTTTAATTTTCATTTTATTAGGACAAATATGGCATCCCAATCTCAACAACAAAGTACTAATATTGGTAGTAGCACGGGTAGTGGGTCAATTGGTGCGGAATCAACACAAAGTGACGGTTCTCCTCCATTGTGGAGGTTTGTAACAAGAATTGAAAAAGTTGGGGCGGTTGGTGGAACATGGAAATATAGATGTAATTTTTGTAATGAAATTCGAACATCTAGTTATTCAAGAGTTCGAGCCCATTTGCTTCGACTTAAGGGTCAAGGAATTGCATGTTGTAAGAAAGTGTCTCGTGTTGATAAACTTGAAATGCAAAAACTTGATGATGAATTTGAGAATAAGAAACTTGAGTCGGGCCCTAGAGAAGTTCCTTTGCCTAGTGAATCTGTTTCTCATTTGGATATTAATGCTACATTCAAGAAAAGGAAGTCTGATAAATCACCTATTACTAGATGTTTTGGGATTGAAACTAGGGATCAATTGGATCAAGAAATTGCAAGGATGTTTTACACGGGAGAGTTGCCATTTAATCTTGCTAGGAATCCACACTATATGAGGGCATTTACTTTTCTTCGCTACCCATAATATAGCAGGTTACAAACCTCCTAGTTACAACAAGCTCGGAACTACATTACTTGTGCAAGAAAAAGCTAATGTAGAAAGGCTAATGATACCACTAAAATCAACTTGGAGAGAAAAAGGGGTAACAATTGTGGATCGATGGATGGAGTGATCCAACAAGAAAACCTCTCATTAATTTCATGGCTACTTCGGTAATGGTCCAATCTTTCTTAAAGCCGTGAATTGTTTTGGTGAAGTGAAAGATAAGTATTTCATTGCTAATCTTATGAAAGAAGCCATTCAAGAAGTAGGTCATCAAAATGTTGTGCAAATCATAATCGACAATGCAAAGAAATTGCAAGGGGTGGGGAGCTCATTGAGAGTGAGTTTCCTCACATTTATTGGACACCATGTGTTGTTCATACCCTTAATCTTGCTTTGAAGAATATTTGTGCGGCAAGGAATTTGAACAACAATCATGAAACTTATGAAGAATGTAGTTGGATCATCGAAATCCATGGGGATGCCATTCAAATTAAAAATTTCATCATGAACCACAACATGAGATTGGCCATGTTCCAGAGGTTTTCTCCTCTTAAGTTGCTTTCCGTGGCCGATACTCGCTTTGCCTCCATTATTGTGATGCTTAAGAGATTTAAGCTCATCAAACGAGGTCTTCAAGCCATGGTTATAAGTGATGAGTGGACTTCTTATAGAGAAGAAGACATGGGGAAAGCAAACTTTGTGAAGGAGAAGATTGTGAATGATGATTGGTGGGACAAACTATCTTACATTGTTGATTTCACAAGTCCTATCTATGACATGATTAGGCATTGTGACACCGATAAACCATGCCTTCACTTAGT
Organism: Beta lomatogona; assembly: GCA_947646795.1. Lineage (NCBI taxonomy): Eukaryota > Viridiplantae > Streptophyta > Magnoliopsida > Caryophyllales > Amaranthaceae > Beta > Beta lomatogona. The sequence continues at coordinate 113,327 of CANSNZ010001154.1, forward strand.
GTATGAGATGTGGGATTCTATGATTGAACAAGTGAAGCTTCGAGATTTACAAGAAAGAATGTCGTCCTCATTCGGAGTTTAGTCCCTTTTTTCATGTGGTTTATGAGATCTTAGTAGCTCGTTGGGCAAAAAGCAACACTCCTCTCCATTGTTTAGCCCACTCCTTGAATCCGAGGTATATATTCTTTGACATTTTTTTATCTTATTATATTTATACACAAATCATTAACCCTTTTTTTTTTAAAAATATTGAAGGTTCTATAGTGATGAATGGCTACTTGGAGCTCCATCTAGAGTTGCTCCTCATAGAGATGGTGAAGTATCTCGAGAGAGAATGAAGTGCTTTCGTAGATTATTTGCACTTAGTGATGATGTTGGAAAAGTGATGGATGAATATGCACTATTCTCTATGAAGAGTGGACCTTTTGAGGATTTAACTTGTATTTCAAGGATGCATTCTATGGATCCTAAGAGTTGGTGGGCAAACTTTGGAGCTCAAACTCCTCTCCTCCAATCTTTGGCATTTAAAGTGCTTGGGCAACCTACTTCATCATCTTGTAGTGAGAGAAATTGGAGTACATATTCCTTCATTCACTCACTTAGGAGGAATAGGCTAAATCCAAGTCGTGCGCAAGATTTGGTTTTCATCCACAACAATCTTCGCCTTTTATCAAGGAATTCCGAAGAATATTGGGAGCTTTATACAAAGATGTGGGATATTGGTGGAGATGCATTTGATTCCTTAGAGGATGTTGGGTTTCTAGAGTTTGCGGAACTCTCACTAGATGAGCCGGATTTAGAGAATGAGTTGCTCCTTGAAGAATGAAGATTGATGTGCTTTGTCTAAGTTTTATCTACTTTAAGACGTTAAATTTAGTTGTTTTTTGGTATTTTCAACTTTGAACTATTTATGTATGGATGTTTAATTTAGTTATTTTTTTTTTTGCCGAATCCAAGCCGTACCCGTTTTTTGCATTTTCGATTTTGCCGTTTTCCGTCCCCGTACCCGTCCCCGTATCCGTCCCCGTACCCGTATCGGTGCAACCTAGCTTTTCACCATACCCTATACAAGCAACATTCGTAGCTGCAACTCTGTTGCCCATTGGTCCCCGTCCAATAATGAGCTGTACTGTGATGCAATTCTTCATGCAAATCCTGTGGGGTGTAGTTAAAGCAAAACACCTTACTATGAATTTTGAAAATGGGATATGGTAACTCATCTAGTGTCCTTTGTTGGGTAAATAACTCAATTGATGTGATTCAAAAGGAGATTTGGCTAATTAGTAATAGATGATTTAGAAAAAGGAGCACACCCTCCGATTTGGAATTTCTTTGCTGCCAGTATATACACTTTTTCTTAGTATAATAAATGCGTCCTGATGTGTACTACTGTTGCAAAGGGCAAGAAACATTTCAATCCAAAGCACAAACAAAACTTCACCAAATTCCAGCATTTCACCAATATAGAAAGAGAAACATAGAGAAAACCTGGGTAATACTCAAAACAGTATCAACATGGATGTCAGAACCTTCTCTTCGGAAAACTGGGTCTTCTCTGACCTGAACAAGCACTTTTTGTAAGATCATTGCTACACAAGAAGTCCAACAATAAATGCCAGAAACAAGAATTACCAAGCATACCTTGATAATAACGTAAAGATCACCCGGTCCATATCCATCAGGATCAGCCCCACCACTTCTAGATACCTTGATAGTTTCACTATTATCAACACCTGTGACCATACCATAATACCAATATTACTTCCGAAACGGCTTTCATAAAAAAACTAGGACGATAATATTTCAGCCTTTTATGAAAAATCAGTTGTAAGATATTAACCGATCAGTCATTTTGATTTTAACTAATTTCCAGCTACTCCATTCTGAAAACTACTAGCCATTGGCCCGGTGATGTGCCGGATCGTTGTGTGTAATTTGAAACTAGACGTTTTAAAAAAAAATAAAGTTTACATTATTTGAGATAGAAATTTGTGCATCTAGTCTTTTATTTAAAGTATCATATAAAATTTTATTTTTATTAATTTTGAATCAAATTTGAATACAGTACTATGTTAACCAACAATAAGAAAACTAACTTTTAAAGTTGTTATATAGAAGTCTTCAAATTCTAAACTGTACAGTTGAGTTGAAAATTTGATATCCTTAGTGAGTTAAAGTTTTACGAAAAGGAAAAGAACAGTTTAATCAACTGAAAAGATAGTGCAATATTACACATTTTAATTGATCTGTCACCTTTTATAAATAGCTCTATGAGTGAGTATATAGGAAAATTTGAGGCGTAATTGCATTATCACATAGTGTTATTAAAAGTAAGAACTCCCTCTGTTCCGTGAAGAACTACCTACTATGCTTTATTCCTCTTATGGCAAAAAATATATAATACTTCAATCATCCTTGGCCTATACTCTCACTCTCGCTTCCAAATCCATGCTCTCTGAGTCTCTGTCTCCCTCAAAATAAATCAATTCAGTCTCTCCCCTCATTAAAAAAAAAAAAAAAAAAAAGTAAAGAACCCAAGCTGAACATGAAATCAAAGTTTCAATATTAATGGGCATGATTAATGTCTCTATTTGCCTAGTCTGTGTCATTAATCATCATTAGAATAGTAGTAAAATTTCTATATTCTGACATGAGGTCGAGAGAATCAATATATCGTACTATCTGCGATTCAGTTTATCTTTTACACTTTGTACTTTAGCAATATTCATATACTACATTTTGACCATTGTTTGCGATTCATACATAAGCAACAACATACTCATATGGCACATTGTTAGCTTTGTCTAAATATATATTCCAAAAATACAGAAAATTATTCCCTCTATTCTAGAATAATCTGAACACTTTCCTTTTCTGATTTTCCCAGATAAGTTTGAGCACTTTCATTTTTGGCATGGTCTCACTATTATTATATTGGTTTCCTAACATACCTTTGGTCTATAAGTAAATTATACATGGGCCTCCAACTCTAATTCTTTCAATAAAAAAAAAAAAAATTAACCACACAACTACTCATCTCCTAAACCGAGGAAATCACCCTCTTCCCCTCCATTGTAGCTCCTCGCTTTTTTTTCTTTCTATTATCTCCATTACCACCTTTTTCTCTTGATTTTGCGCTTGCACTTTTATCTACAGAATTCATCAATTGACGAGTACTTCTCTCATCGCTTCTCTTACTATTTATCACGCTATTTTCTTCCCCTTCCTGATCTTTTCTTTTTCTTTTCTAAAACTGCTCCTACCATTTGTGTTACTTCTACAAGTTTTTATTGTTTTTGGCTCGTGCTTTATGGTGATGAATAGAAGGAGAAGACGAGGCTGAAGTGGCGAACAAGAGCAAGAATAAGACCCAAGTCACTAAAGTATTGTCAAATTGCAGGTGACAAATTATTCTTTTGGGTTTTATAAGAAAAGGGTGTAAAGTGATATCCAAGTTACGAGGTATATTAACCTAAAAATTAAGACTTACAAATTAAAACTCAAAAAGGCCAAAAACAACCAAAACCATAAGTCTAATATGTGAAAACGCCTACTTTAAGAGTAAGGTAAAAATTACATTGGTTTCTAATGCAGCAAAAATGATAGTAGTAACCCAACAAGTTATGCTAGCAATTTGGACTCAATGATGTGAGGCCTCGATCCACATCATAAATACAACTACTACCAGCAGTATCGGGTCCCAAAAACACATTAAGGAAGAATGATAAAAATTGAAAAACTCGCAGGAGGAAAACTCAGACAGGGGCATAGAATTAAAAAAAAAAAACATAAAAGGTTACAAAGAAAAGAGTGCATAATCCGCCAATTAGAAAGAAGCCTTTACCAGGAATAATATCCAATTTGACAGACTTTGATCCCTGCACCACTCGATTACCGCTGCAGGACTTGCAATGTGTCTGCATGCCCACATATCAAAGGGAATAAATGAGATGCAGTCAGTATTCATCACAAAAAGACTGAAATTTTTTAATTTGCGTTTCCATTTTCATTGTTGTGGTTAGTAAGAGTCGAACACATCTCGAACCTCTTAAGCCGAGCTTCGAGCCGAAGTTTGTTTGTTTCGAGCTCGAGCTGAGCCCAGCCTACCCAAGGCCGATCTTGATTTGGCTCGCTAACAGCCTAACACCACTACTCATTTTCACATCTCCCTTTTGAATTCAACGCACAAACACTCGGCTAACCATATCATGAGGGATACATATATCTTTAATAGAACGTCTACAGAGATTATCCATATATTCTACAAACTAGAGGAATGAACACATTAGAAAGGAGAATGACATGACCGATACATATAAGATGAAGCCACAAGGCCTAAATAATCATTTCACATATTAAGCACTACGACTGTGTTCTCTAAACCTGAAATAAGGTAATCTTGTGTAAATTTATTAAAGTTTGATCTTATCTAGATATTTCTGGTCCTGTATCCTGTTTGTCGTTTTGACTAAACTTTAACCATCTTTAACACTTATAGGGGAAAAAAAAATATCATGTCGGAACTTGTTAGATTCGCCTCAACGTGTATTTTTTAAAAATCATTTTTTTTGTTATTCGGAGTTGCACATGTATGGTTAAGTAAACGGAAATAAGAGAGTTTGTGGTCTGAATTTTTATTAGTCTGATCTAATTTGATTTTAAAAAGAATAAGTATTAAGCTTATGAGATAAAGTAAAGAGAACATCGCCTAATTCAAATATAAACAAAAGCAAATAGAATATACCGTATATGTTTTCCCCGTTCCATTACAATGAATACAAGTAGTCTGGATGGCGATTGGGCCTTTTTCCATGAACATCTGCAAATCAGAAAATCAAAACATCGGTATAGGGGAGTAGATTTACTGTGAAATTGAAATAAAGATTGTGCTTCATGTTCACTCACCATGCCTCTCCCTCTACACCGCCTACATGTCTCGGGTTTGGTTCCAGGAGGAACACCTGTTCCACCTTTAAGAAGTTCACAGAAGACAAATATGTAAGAAAAGAGCAAGCAAATTGAAACCATGCAGTTTCGGAGTCAAGAAACACAATAAAGAGCTAAATAACACTGCAGGGGGGGACAATCAGCATACCACAAGCTTCACAAGGCAAAGTTGTTCGATATGTCACTGTTTTGGAGCATCCCCGAACAGCTTCCATGAAAGATAACTCTAAGGATAACTTCACATCTTGGCCTTTTCTTTGCGTAAAAATGTCAGTGAACTGCAATCCACAACGACAGCATGCCATTAATACCACAAAGATAAAAAGAGAAAGCATTACAAAAGTTGCTGAAAGATAAATACTCACAATTATCTATTCTTCTAGATGTATGCATGTTCACCAAAAAAAATAAGGGTTGAGTACTATTAAATAGAACCTTCCTTGCTACCATGAACAAGCTAGGCAGAAAATACCTCTAAAAGCTCATCAAGATCCTCAATGATTCTAAAGTCACAAGATCAGCTGTTCATGCTGAAGCCTGAGTGGCAGTATAAAAAGAAACCCTATTCCCAATTCAATTACAACACAGAACTAACTGTAGAAAAAAATTACAAATTAAGAAAGAGAGTATCTTCTAGTTTTTGATAGCTAATAAAAAAAAATCAGAAAATGAAAAGCCCCAAGGACCCTTCAAAGACTTCCAAAAAAAATGTAAACACAACCACTTCCTTACACTATATAATCATGCACGATCTTATACTGAGGTGCAAAGAGTCCCAGGAGCCTAGGTTCAAAGCAAAGGCGAGTGCATCCCATAGGCGAGCCGTTCTTTTGCTTTTTTTTTTTTTTTTTACTTTGAGGTACTAGTTTCCAGTAAAAGAGCCCAAATCTAAGTAAAATGAATATAGTTCAAAGTAAGCGGTAATCGGAACCACTCAATATTAAAAGCCTTTAGCAAAAGAAAAAACAACTCAGGTGACTACCTGAGTCACTAGTCACAAGCAGAAGTGGAGCACTTACCTAGGTCGCAACTCGCAACTCACAAGTCAATTTACCTTTACACCTTAATTACCTTCCACACCTCCAAAACCCCACTTCACCACCTCCATTAAACTAATTTCAACCTCCGGTCAAGCCCCACAAATAAGACCAAATGCTACTTTACCATTGCGCACCTTCCTGTTGCTACTCTGCTCTGTTATCGTCGCCGTTCCTGGTACTTCTGCCGCCGTGCTGTGGGAAATACAGCCAATGTCGCTGCTGCTGCCCTTTTCTCTCTCCACTTCTCTAATTGTGCTTCGACTCTACGGCTACGCGCTACCTCCGTGTGTGCCGGCACTCCACCACTACAAATTCTCGCCCCTACTGCTCTCTTGTGTACTGTTGTTGTTGCTTTAATTCCTAGATCCTGGTTTTTCCCTCTTCTTCTTGTTCAAGGAAACCCAACATCAATTATGTATTTCTGATTGCAAGGTAAAACTAATTTTTCTAAGTTTACTTTGTGATAAAATTTGCATAGGTTTTGGAAGGAATCAATTTATAACTTCCTATGATTTGTAGTTGTAAATAAGAATAGGAAAAGAAAAAATATCATTGGAAGTTATTGGGTTCAATTTCACTTGATTTTTCTGGCAATTACAATGATAAAGGACTTAATCTTTGGTAGGAGTTGAACTAATAAACCAGATCAATGAGAATCAAAAAGAGTAGGAGCTGAACTAATAACCCAGATCAATGAGAATCAAAAAGAATGAAGAGATATGAAATATGAATGGAAAAAGATGACAGAAGAAGAAGATGAAAGGAAAGAGTGTAAGAAAGACCGAATAGCAAGAAAAAAATTTACCCATAAACAAATGATCGGCTACGACCATCGTAAACCTTGGTGGCGGATATCACCAGCAAAAAGTGACCACAAATAATCAAACTTGCTAATTAGGATTTTTTCCCCAATTAGAGACTATAATTCAGAGATGAAATTGAAGAGATACCAAGCATTTAATTGCGGGCCTCGCCTTGAAGTTGAATCTTAAAGCTTGGCTGCTTGAAAAAAATTTAATTTGAAGAAAAAGTTGATCTTTTTTTAGGTTTCCGTTCATAACTCGTCTCTCTTCACTTGCTTCTACCCTTAAAGTGGCTCGCCTTACGCCTCAACAAAAGCGACTGGAGGGGTGCCTCTCAACCTACGTAGGGTTTTGCTAGCTCGGGCATTCGTTCGAATCCTTCACTTGGACTTATTCCATAAGCTGGGTCGTAGTTTCTTCCTATAGGCTAGCCCGTTACTCCCTTTGGTCCTTCATTTCGGTAGGAGAAATCAATCACTGAAACAGTATTCGGCCTACAAATAGAGAAAATAGGCTAGCGAGTTGAAGCAATAGCCAGAAATTAGGAGGTGCCCTTTGCTCTATGTAAGAAGAAATGAAAGATTCCATATCATTCCTGGTGTACACACCTCAAAGAAAGCAGGCTTTATGGACATGGCATCGTGAGATTATCACCCAACAATCGAAAAGTTACTTTGCCAACACCTATATGCACACCACGTCTAGGCCTTCCTTTTAGAACTACATCGTCTACAACTTCAAAATTGATAGCTAATGCATACAAGGAAGTGCTTGATTCCATTTATACAAGTTCCTAAACAAAGATTTTCAAGCATACACTTCTTCTTCCCCTTCCATCTACACCACTAAATAGTCAAGGAAATGCCAAGGGCAAAAAAACTATCTGACACTTCAGCAAGTTTGCGAAAATTACATTTCTAAAACCACTAAGATTAAAGGTAAGATTACTATAAACCAAACAAAGACTGGAGTATTATTATATCTCACAGTTGCATTACTTGCATATCATAAATTAAGAACTTCAAGTCAGAGAAAACCAGCATAGAAACAAGATCAAGTTAAGGTGGCACGCTATGCAACAAGATGCATTTCATTCACAAACCCATTAGACATGAACATAGCAAGATACAGATTCTCCAACACATCCCTCTTATATATAGCAAGGAGGGTTTCAACGTGAATTATGTGCACATAAACTCGCTTGGTACCAAAGGAGCCCCAACTCTCAGAATCTTGTATAGGTTTTATGACAAAAGAAACTAAATCTTGGATTTTCCAAACATTCAAAAATTGTTTTCACGATCCCAAATCAACTAGTTGACACTATCAACAGACCAAGTTTAAAAAAACGAAGTAAAAATATAGGGGCACTTCATAAAAAATAAAAATAAAAACTTGTTCCAGTCAACTTCTCAATATTGCACACATCAACACATTGCCAACAAACTAAAAATAAACGTATACATAAAAATAAATTAAAAATTATGTCCATTAAAATGTAAAGTAACTTTAACTCCTTACATCGAAAGGGTTATTGTGGAAAAGATCCTGAAAATTAAAGCCACTGCTTTCATACGGATTAGGACCACCAGTTTCTTTGCCTTGTACATACGCATCATGGCCCATCTACATTGAACACAATGCAAGGAAACAACAAACATCAGTAAGTTAAATAGAAGGTGCTCTTTAGTTTAGAAAATTAAACAGCCACAAGACCACAGGGTTACCCCATAATCCCTTTGGCAGTATGAATCCATTTAAACACAAGGCTTGGAACTCAGAGATGTAATGCTCACTCAAAATCAATGTAACATAGCTCCAACAGACGTGCCAACATAGCAACATAAAGCATACAAGCATGTCCAAGAAACTGACATTTTTTATACATCAACTCAACTTCTTAAAGAAAAAAAAGTTAGAAATATTAACTTATGTACTACATTAACAAATATACCTTTCATCAAGTAGTGCTATGCCATACTCGAAAGACAAAAATCAACCTATTAGAAGCATTTAAAAAGAACGACTTTCAAGTTTTAAGCTTCTTAGTGCAATAGATTGAAGTATGCATAAACTACAGGCAGGGATCCTTGAAAGGCAATAGAAAATTAGTTGTTCACACATCATACACTTTGACGTATCAACTTCTTCCACATAAGAACGTATTCCTAAGTTTGTCTATACACACACAAACATCTTCCACAGTTTCTACTTTCTAGTACCATGTGAACATGCTTTCACAAAGAACTACACTACCTTAATTTGTTTCAAAACATCATAAAAAGAGATAGGAATATAAGATAATGAGAAGCTCACTGTTAGAAGGTATTCTACAGGAAGCACAAAATACAGTGGACATCAATGAGTTAAACTAAAACAGAGAAAATAAACGGATTACATTAAGAGGTTCTTTGGTTAGAGCAGACAAGTATTGTATAAGAAACGGAATGGATTTTGTTAAGGGGATAAATGGACTGATTTTTAATACTTTCCTTTCCTTAAAAAAAATGTTTGGTTCATCAACTTTTTCTTCCTTCTCTACAAACTCATTCTACTAATTGACATACAAGCCTAAATTCAAACCACACCAATTCCAACCCCTATTGTTATCTCCTCAAGATCAATTTCACTCTCCTCCTTGCTCTTGCATGTTAGTACATCCCTACATTTTCTCTCTCCCTTTTCCTTCATCCTTTCCCTTCTCTTTGTTCTCCCCTGAGTTTTTCCGTTTCTTCCATTGAGACTATTTGTTCCTTCTCTTTCTCCCAAAGTGTAACTTTGAGTTATTTTCACAGCTCAACAAAAGACAAGTTAGTATAAAAACTGTTAGAATTCAACAGCAAATGGCATCACTTTCTTGCTGGATTAATGAATTATCAATCGTAGATGGTCAAAATTAGGTTCTCTCAAATTGGATTTTTGTCTCTTCTAGGCTCTGTCCTCAAGGATTTATCCATTAGTGACAGTGATTTATTCATGACTAACGGTGGTGAACTGATGATGATGGTGTATGATGGACATATGGTGGTGGTAGGCGTGAACGTCTATTGGAGAGGTTCTATTAGGTGTCTTCATTTTTTTGTTTCCCCTAGCCAGCGAAATTTGTTACCAGTATGGCAAGATCGTATCAAATTGGAGGGAATCAAATACCCTCAAAAAATGTTAGATGGAAAACATAAATTCAAAGCAAATATATAGAATCGAAAACACGTTTCCATTCCGTTACCAAGTGCATACAATTTTTGTACCAAACAGCACCTAAAGGAGGACAAAAACTGTGGACATTAATGAAATGAACTAAAAACAATAATAAACTGATTACAATTCAGTTTTGGATTGAATTGTAATTAACCCTTCACAAGCACAATTCCAGACACATCATAAAATTTAGCATGCATACACAATAGTAAGTAGAAAAAAAATAAAAGCAGTTCCCAAGTGACATAACAAGAAGTCATGCATTGTTATTCTTCTGATCATAAATTGCACATTCTTGCTTACCTGATCATAAGCTACACGTTCTTGCTCGTCTTTCAAAACCTGTACAGGAACAGAAAGAGACATGACGCATCTGTATGTGTATATATATATATATATATATATATATATATATATATATATATATATATATATATATATATATATATATATATATATATAATCCCTGTACAAGAAAGATATATTTTATGTTTCGTCTACTGGATATGGAAACAGACATACCTCGTAGGCCTTATTAATCTCCTGAAACTTCTTTTCAGCATCCGGATCATCTTTATTCATGTCTGGATGATGTTTCTTTGCTAACTGTAGCTCATTTACACCAATGAATAGAGAAAAGTACAAATCAGACATGATAAAACATAAGTTAAAATAATGGGAGTCATCAGAATATTTCACTATACTAACTTGTACCCTGCAACTTTTAAAGGAGGTAGGAAAAAAAAATCTAACTTTTCACAGACCAAAAAAGCCTAAAAGTTATTAGCTTTCAATTGTCAAATAGTGTTAATGATTTAGAGAAGATGTTAAGCTGAGTGCATACCCCATAGAAAGCTTTCTTGAGTTCAGATTGAGTTGCATTCTTGCCCACGCCGAGGATGTCGTAATAATTTTTTGACATAACAGCTATCAGACAAACACCCGAACTTAGTATCAGATATTTCTATACATAAACTAAGGCACTAATGAGTAAGGACATCATAATAATTTCAACGAATATACATCTCAGCCTGACACGCAACCACTATGAACACCAAAGTCAATTTGGTGGTTAATGGTTATAGAATAAAAAACATGGTTCTAGAAGTACCAATGTCTTGGCATAAACAAGAGCCATAAAGTATATAATTTTTTTTTTAAATGAAAAGATATCACAATTTTACATAGATAATTGTCGTGTTACCTTAAATGAAAATTTTACCGCACCCAACCAACTAAATCTATATGATGTGAGTCCCTCTATTAACTATCCCTCTCAAACACTTTCTTCATTTTTATGTGATGTAGGGACCGCCACCAACTCTCTCTCTCTCTCTCTCTCTCTCTCTCTCTCTCTCTCTCAACCAAATTTTTATTCTTACTCTATACTCAACATTCCTACACTCCCTTATTATTTACTCTTACTATGCATGTCCAAACCTGAAGAGAACAATAAGGATGGAGGGAGTACGTCAGTGTTTGTTCCCAAGTAACACACCCATCACAGAACAACCCCCCAAGCCCAAAAAGAAAAATAAAGACGTATTTTCTTATGTAAAGCAATGGTCTAGCCTCTAAGGACCGAGGATCAAAGAGGATGTGCATCGAGTGATAAGAAACCAACATCACTAAGTTGATATAAAAAGTACTCGCAATTATTCAAATCAATATATTTCTTCTTTCACTAACTATTCATGTCAGTCAAAAAGGGAAAAGGGATGGAAAAAAGTTAGTTGCAAAACAAACAAAAAAAATGACAAGGATGTATACCCGAGCCATGAATAAGTCTTGCAGCACCAAATGCTCCAATTGAAATACCGTGTCGTAACCAGCAATTGTGATGGACTGCTCATCGAGGCGAAACATGAAGAAAAGGCAAAAATCAATACTCATTTTGGGCAGTTCGGGGAAGGGAAATTTCCAGAAGTGCTAGAACAAAACCAAAGGTACCATCTTTTATGCAGGGGCCTCCAGGGACCCTAGTCAATCCAAAAATGGTTGTAGAAAAGGAATGGGGTCCACCAACACCTAACAAACCATAGACCTGCATATACCAAATTTTAAGAAAATTTCACAAAGTTGGACTTAAACCATTGAACAAAGCCATTAAAAACCCATGAACAGTAGGATTAAAAATGGAAGAGGAAAGCAAAGCGAGACAAACAATGTGGGAGCCTGCTATTTTCTCTGCTAGCTTCGCAGAGAAAAATGGACTGAAAAATGGACTTCGTAGGAGCCTCATCTGACATCAACATTACCATGATCCCCCGTTTCCACTGCAGGTGTTCCCTGCCCATGTTCAAGGGATGTGAATGTTGACATACCATAATCGAGAAAGCAAGAGCACTATGAAGTCCATTATGCAAAAGACGAGCCTCACCAGGCCGTGACCCAGCCGAAACCTTTGGGAGGTCAACCCCGCCAGAGTTAATAGGCTAAACGCTTTGGGATTGGGGGGAAGGGTAGGGGGAGTGGGGATTGAACTCCCAACATTGAGGTTGAATGGTGCAATCCTTTCCACTAGATCAAGCTTAACTTGATTAATACTATAACATAGAAAAAATTAACCTGTAACTCGTTAACTAATTTTCGATCCATCTCAACCCTTCAAACCTAAAACCCTTCCAAACTACATGTAGTTAAACTCTCGAATAATCCCCAATACGACAAGCATAAAACTTGTTACCCATCCCCTGCCATTTGCCCCCCTTTAATGTTTTATCTTGAAATGAAGCTCTTATACTAAAATCACTAATGTACCTCAATTCATTCATGCTTAACAACACCACAATAGTTCACAGAATTAGCAACAATTTATTAAAAAAAAAAAAATAAATAAAAAATAAATAAATAAAAAAAAACCACGTCAAATTATACTTCAATTGAGAAATAAAAGGCAACAACTCTTAAGTTAAAAATGCATAGTATTAGCAAGAATATAGCTCAATTTCAAATAAAACGAATCCAAGCAATAAACTTACTAATCCTTAAACCCTAGTAAAACCCTGCTCAACAAAAAGAAGGTCAATAACATCAAAATCGACAATAAATTATCTAAATGACGATAAATTACCTTGTTGGAACCGTCGGAGAGAGAATGAAAGCCATTACAGAAGAGAGAGAAAGTGTGATTTTGTTGATGAATAGAAGATTGAGGAGAGAGAAAGTAGGTCCGATACTGAGATGACGCTGTTCTTGACGGTCTCCCCAAAACCCTAATTAGCGACATCTTCGAATGAAATCTAGAGAGAGAGATGAAATGGAGAGGAGAGAGAGTGGGATGAAGAAGAAAGGCGAATTTGTCTGAAGGTTCTTGGAGAAGAAGTAAAGGAAGAGTATGAACTGAAACGGCGTCGAAAAATTAAGGCTTCGTAATTGCTCAATGTTTGTTATTTTGTATGGTTGGAAATTTGGGTACGGGTGAATGGGATTCTATTCTATGGAGGGTTTAGAACTTAGAAGGGTGAAGGATCTAGAAATGCATAGTTGAAGTGTTTTGATGTAACACCCCCAAAATTTCTCTCTTTTTGAAGAATATATGTTAATATAAAACACTTGAGAAACTTGGGAGTATTACTGCCACGTGATAATGTTAAAGGCTAAAACTACTAACTACTAACTACTAAATCAACAATGCAGCGGAAACTAATAATAATAACTTCTCTTTATTGATAATATAAAAACTCTATTATTCAACTATGACAATAATGGAATCTATAATAAGTAAAAATAACAACTCCTAGCTTAAGTATTATTCCTCACTAGCTCCCCCACGCCAAGATGCATCAAATCAACCTTGTAAATTTTGCTCACCAAAAGAGTCATCACGAGGACAAAGCCATAAAACAAACAAACAAAAACGCGTGTCAGGTAAAAATACGAGTACATGAATATGCGGAAATTTAAATATTTTATTAAACATTCAAAATATTTCTATAAACCTTCCTTAAATGCTTGTAATTAGTACTTGTATAATATAAGGTATATAACTTTAATAAAAATCCTTTTTCCTTGCCTAGGTATCTTTCCTAAAAAGTGTGCACACCCCCAAGTTTAGTATTCCTTACCGAGTCTATTACGAGGGGAACTACCTTGTCCACATGACTTATACAAAAGTACATGGGTAAATAATATAATGGCTACCGTTCTTGCTAATAAATAACAAGCCGTTGCACGGGTAAATAATAATAGCTACCGTTCTTGTTAATAAATAACAATGCCGTTGCCTCTTTATAATTGTGATCATAAAAGATCATATATCTAATAAAAAATCCTTTGGAAATAATCCTCCTTTAAAAAGAATAATAATACTTATATACTTAGCCATATAAAGGCATAATATAAATAAAAGTTTGCTCGAGTAATAACCTTGAAACTTCACGCCATATGCGGCACAAGATAATAATATGACTAGTGAATTTAGTAATCAGTAACTATATTAATTTTAGCAAAGTCAACCATTACTATCAACACCCTAATGATTCTAAACGAAGTTAGACCAAGCAGTAGAGAACAACATCTAGAATTATTCATTAGTGTATCAATCAAACTAATATATTAACAACTAGTGGTAAGTTTATATGACAAGTAAAGTGAGTCTTAATACCGCAAACAAGATAGACGAAATAAAGTCGGCGGTTTAGAATTTTACATATGTGTAGTTAGTATGTATTACGGTTATTACCCACTAAACATGTATATACTATCATTATAATACCAATTTGATGCCAAACGTTTATCAATCTTTAACAGAATTATCAAATAGCTCATAAGTTCATATAAAGCATGATTTCCAATCCAAAACAATAACCCTATAAACATGATACTATATAGACATAATAATATTTAAAGATCTACATATACACGCACCTTGAAAATTAAGAACTACTAGGGAGAAGAGAAAAGGTAGGCTAAGAGAGAGAGAGAGTTTAAACTTGAGAAAAGAGATGTATTCCTCAAATTTGGTGTGAAGAATATGATGGGTGGAGACCCCTATTTATACTAGTTGGACAGGTAGAGTCGTACTAGACTAGGAAACTAAAAGATGAATTTAAAAGAAAAGATAAATAAATTTAGCTAAAATCCAACTACTTTTTACGATCATCTAACTAGGATTAGAGAAAAGATATAATTTATCCTATAAAACAAAATTCTAGATAGTTAACCTATAAGATAACAACAAAAACTAAAAAAGAAACAAAGTGGCATCAATGTGAAGTATACAAGCCGGCTGCACTAAGCGCCGAAACTTTTTTTTTTTTTTTTTTTAAACATTTTAAATTTTGTTTTAAACAAAATACTTGGATTTTAAAATTAGTAAACCTAGGCCCAAAATCCAAATTGGGCTAGAATTTATTTTAAACACCCAAAATCTTTTATAAAAGCCTATTTTAAAAGTCTTTTTAGTAAATAAAAACCTGTTTAATAACCAAAACTTTTCTAAAAAATATAAATATTAACTACTAAAAATACGGAGTATTACAGACTACCCCCCTTAAAAGAAGTTTCGTCCTCGAAACTTAACGCATGCAATTAAGAAATGAAGCAGGTAATTCACATATACTATAAACTTCCTATAAAAGTAAGCTGACTCACTTAATAACTCATGAAACAAGTCAAAATTAGGTCAAAAATAGCGTTCTAAGGTCAAACGCGCGAAATTCTATCGCATTCTATCCCCCTTAAAAGGAGTTACGCCCCCGTAACTCGCTAAGACTTAAAACTTGACTAAAATATTTTTTTCACCAACTTTGTAATACAAATAATATAAGAATCATTAGTTGACTAAGAATTACAAAAATCACTAGATAGATTACACCTTCGAAAAAAAAAATCTTTTGAGCTTTGAAAATTAACCTTTTTTTTTTAAGGTAATAATAATAGAAGTATTTGCCTTCAATTATAAATCAACATAATAAAGAAAATATTTAAATAAGTCCAAAAGGGTATAGTTTATGACAAACTGAAAAGTTTTATAAAATTTGAGTAGGAAAATTTTCCAAATTCTAGAATAATAAAAAATTTCAGCTTAACACTAATGACAAGTGTTGTAGGAAAAATATTTGAGGGAAATACTAAAATGTTATGAAAATGCTATAATGTAATGAGAACAAAATAATTTTATAAAACCCTTCGCAAGTTTTACTCGGAAACGCCTTTATTTAAATAAAAATAGACTTGCTTTCTCCTTAAAAAGCTTCAAAAACTCATGAAGAACTCACAATGACTAAAAAAAAAAAAACTCCTGATCCTAATTTATTACAAATCAAATCATTTCATCATTCATAAGCAACACTTGTAAGTATAACAACACAACATATACTTGAAGAAAAATAAAATTTCTTACTTAGGTCCTCAAAACTAAAACTCCTCGAAATTCATCTTCAATTTTTTTTCTTAAAGTACCATAATTAATATTCTCTCAAAATAGACAGTAGTCAACTAGGACTTGAGACAACAAATAAACAACATTGCTTGAAATTCATATAATATTTATTTCAATAAAATTAACTCCTTCACATAATATATACTCAATGCTTAAATCCATAAGACAAACATACAACTACTTTTTCCAAAATCAATTACCTTGATTGACTAGTTTATTCCCTTTTCTCCTATATTAAGCTCCTGATTTTTTATTTTTTTTTCCAAAAAAGTATATTTCTTCCATTATTAAAGTCACTTGACTCCTTTGATAATTGATATACCCAATCCTTTATAACTCTTTATAACAACAATAATACACTATTATTCAATCAAGAGTTCAAGACTACTTCTAAAAATAATACTCCTCTTGACACCCAATAATACTCGAAAATCAACTTAGCATACATTTAGAGAATCCTGGTATCTTACTTCCACCTTTTAAAACAAAAAGGATCCAAAGGAACCTACTAAAAATTCAAATATGGTCTTTCGTACTTTCTTTGTTATACTATAACAACGATAACTCCTTTAAAGATAATTGCAATTAAGCATAGGGTAAGATTTCTTAATTAAATCAAACTTCAAATATGGTATCTCATATACCTATAAGGTCCTCATAATATCCCTTATTTTGCCACCTTTTTAAGGTTATATCTATATCATAGCTAAAATGGGGTTGACTATATCCATAAACAAAATATATAACTTATCTAAATCATGATAATTTGCCCGCCCAAACGAGTATGAATCATTGATCTCCTACTTGTACTTTCCACAAATCATAAATTTTCCCTTTCTTACTCATGTCACCAAATATTAAAGATCATCCAACTTCATAAAACTTCAAATGACTAATTTCACAATTCTTAGCATAACTTAAGGAAATGTCTTCTTCATGTCTATATGAAAAAAAAACATAACTACTAAACTTCTTTCCTTCAAAGGAATAAACCAAAACGGTATTCACCTATAATGAATCTAAAACAACTAGGCTTACTATGAAGTCATAGGTTATTGTAACACTTATAAATCAAAAAAATAAACATATAAATCACTTTGCATGAATTAAATCACATGCATACATGTCATATAAGACACTTAATAACTAAGTTCATCTCGTAGAAAATATCTGTGCAAAAAAAAAAATGCCTCAAAAGATAGTAATATCACAACTTGCAAGTAGCTTCTTAATAATATGTCATGAAAGACAGAATAATAACTCAATTCTTATAATAAACAATAAACTCTTTCTTTTGCTTATGAAAAATACAAAGATTTTCATATTAACTTGACAATAAGTCAAACCTCCTTGAAATATATTCAAAATAATCATATTTCTAATATAACAATAAATACCTAAGTAGTTCATCTTTTTTTTAAAAAATTCAAAGTCTATCATCTTATGCACATAAAATGCTAAAACTTTTCTTGCCAAAATTATTTTTTTCAACCTTTTGTTTTTCCAAATATGTTTTATAATGAGTACTTGATTCATGACATGGAATAGTCGGGCCAATGAATTTCCCAGGAAAGAGTTGGTTACACGCAACGTTGGTGAGAGCCCAAGCCTTTCCTTGCCAGAAACATTGCCAACCCAACTTATCCAAATCAATCGTTTTTCCTCAAATAATAAAATAGTTTTTTATGCATATTTAATATAAATATGAAAAGAATGCGAAACTCTCTAACTTATATGCCCATCCTTAATTAAGTCTACCCATTAATTTTAGATTCCAGTTTCATATCCCTAGGCTTTTAAACTGATACCACTTTGTAACACCCCCAAAATTTCTCTCTTTTTGAAGAATATATGTTAATATAAAACACTTGAGAAACTTGAGAGTATTACTGCCACGTGATAACGTTAAAGGCTAAAACTACTAACTACTAACTACTAAGGGTCTGTTCTCTTCGGCATAAAACTACCGAATCGAATCGAATCAACCGAAGCGAACTCGAATCAATTGAATTGAATCGAACCAATTGAGCCCGAACCGAATTGAATCGAATGAATTAAATTATAACTAATTAATAGTAATGATTATCATTTAGGAACCGAATTGAACTGAACCGAATTGAACCGAACCGAACCGAATCAATTGAACTGAACCGAACCGAATCGAATCGAACGGCCCGAATTGAACCAATCGAAAATAAGTTGGGGAGAACAGGCCCTAAATCAACAATGCAGCGGAAACTAATTATAATAACTTCTCTTTATTGATAATATAAAAACTCTATTATTCAACTATGACAATAATGGAATCTATAATAAGTAAAAATAACAACTCCTAGCTTAAGTATTATTCCTCACTAGCTCCCCCATGTGAAGTATGCATCAAATCAACCTGTAAATTTTGCTCACCAAAAGAGTCATCACAGGGACAAAGCCATAAAACAAACAAACAAAACGCGTGTCAGTAAAAATACTGAGTACATGAATATGCGGAAATTTAAATATTTTATTAAACATTCAAAATATTTCTATAAACCTTCCTTAAATGCTTGTAATTAGTACTTGTATAATATAAGGTATATAACTTTAATAAAAATCCTTTTTCCTTGCCTAGGTATCTTTCCTAAAGTGTGCACACCCCCCAAGTTTAGTATTCCTTACTGAGTCTATTACGAGGGGAACTACCTTGTCCACATGACTTATACAAAAAGTACATGGGTAAATAATATAATGGCTACCGTTCTTGCTAATAAATAACAAGCCGTTGCCTGGGTAAATAATAATAGCTACCGTTCTTGTTAATAAATAACAAGCCGTTGCCTCTTTATAATTGTGATCATAAAAGATCATATATCTAATAAAAAATCCTTTGGAAATAATCCTCCTTTAAAAAGAATAATAATACTTATATACTTAGCCATATAAAGGCATAATATAAATAAAAGTTTGCTCGAGTAATAACCTTGAAACTTCACGCCATATGCGGCACAAGATAATAATATGACTAGTGAATTTAGTAATCAGTAACTATATTAATTTTAGCAAAGTCAACCATTACTATCAACAACCTAATGATTCTAAACGAAGTTAGACCAAGCAGTAGAGAACAACATCTAGAATTATTCATTAGTGTATCAATCAAACTAATATATTAACAACTAGTGGTAAGTTTATATGACAGTAAAGTGAGTCTTAATACTGCAAATAAGATAGACGAAATAAAGTCGGCAGTTTAGAATTTTACATATGTGTAGTTAGTATGTATTACGGTTATTACCCACTAAACATGTATATACTATCATTATAATACCAATTTGATGCCAAACGTTTATCAATCTTTAACAGAATTATCAAATAGCTCATAAGTTCATATAAAGCATGATTTCCAATCCAAAACAATAACCCTATAAACATGATACTATATAGACAGAATAATATTTAAAGATCTACATATACACGCACCTTGAAAATTAAGAACTACTAGGGAGAAGAGAAAAGGTAGGCTAAGAGAGAGAGAGAGTTTAAACTTGAGAAAAGAGATGTATTCCTCAAATTTGGTGTGAAGAATATGATGGGTGGAGACCCCTATTTATACTAGTTGGACAGGTAGAGTCGTACTAGACTAGGAAACTAAAGGATGAATTTAAAAGAAAAGATAAATAAATTTAGCTAAAATCCAACTACTTTTTACGATCATCTAACTAGGATTAGAGAAAAGATATAATTTATCCTATAAAACAAAATTCTAGATAGTTAATCTATAAGATAACAACAAAAACTAAAAAAGAAACAAAGTGGCATCAATGTGAAGTATACAAGCCGGCTGCACTAAGCGCCGAAACTTTTTTTTTTTTTTTTTTTTTTAAACATTTTAAATTTTGTTTTAAACAAAATACTTGGATTTTAAAATTAGTAAACCTAGGCCCAAAATCCAAATTGGGCTAGAATTTATTTTAAACACCCAAAATCTTTTATAAAAGCCTATTTTAAAAGTCTTTTTAGTAAATAAAAACCTGTTTAATAACCAAAACTTTTCTAAAAAATATAAATATTAACTACTAAAAATACGGAGTATTACATTTGATGGCTCTAGCAGGATGGCAATCCAGGCCGGATCCGACCCTGGTCCGATCCGCTCTGAGGCAAAAAATCCGAGCCGACTCTGAGAAAAATAAAATTCGCATCCGACTCCGTTTAAAAAGTCCGACTCCGAGTCGGAGTCGGATCTCATATAAAATCCGACTCATCCGATCTGACTCCAACTCTGACATTCGACTCCGACTTTGAGGCAATTAGTCATATATATTTTTTTATATTAATGTATTACGTATGTATACTCTAACTTTGATTGTAACTTTCAAGGCAATTGGTCTTATTTTATATTTATATTATTTTATGTATGCTGTCTAAAATGTGTGTGGCAAAAGATATATATATAGCCATTAGCCAGACGCAATACACATATCATGTCATGTCATTTATAATAGTTAATTTTAGTTAATTATATACTGTATTTTGGAAGATTTTTGGCTATCATTTGAAATATATACAAGTTTTTTTTATAATATAAAACCATGCCAAAAAAATTCAGAGTCGGATGTTCAGATTTTAAGTCGGATCGAAGTCAGATGTCGGAGTCGAGTCGGAGTCGGATGTCGCAGTCAGATTTAAAATCCAACTTCTTGTAGGGTCGGAGTCGGATTATGCATAATCCGGTCCAAGTCCGACCCATTACCATTCCTACTCTAGCCTCTAGTACCTCGGTTTTTTAATATATGTAACATTAATAAATGACACATAAATTAAAGATGAGGAGAGAGATTGAACAATGGTTCATCTAATGTGTGCATTGTGCTCCTGTGCTCCCACAATATAAAATAGAACATTTACGAATACAAAAACGAACATTTACGTATACAAAAACGAACATTAGACTGTTGAAATGAAACATTACAAAAATTCACTTACGAAAACGAACATTTTACAGTTGAAATGGAACATTACAAAAATTCACTTACGAAAACGAACATTTTACCGTTGAAATGGAACATTACTAGAATCCAATTACAAAAATGAACATTTTATTGTTGAAGTGGAACATTACTAGAATTCAATTACTTAAATAGAACATTTGCTTATCAAATATAGAACATATTTTCAGGGAAAATAGAACAATTTTTTTTGCTGGAAAATAAGCTTTAAAAGAACATTTTTTAAAATAGAACATTTGTTCATCGAAAATAGAACAATTTTCACGAAAAATATAACATAATTTTATGCTGAAAAATAAGCTTAAACAGAACATTTGTTGAAATAGAACATTTGCTTATTGAAAATATAACATTTTTTACGGAAAATATAACATATTTTTTGTTGAAAAATAAGCTCAAAACGAACATTTGTTGAAATAGAACATTTGCTTATTGAAAATAGAACATTTTTTAAGGAAAATAGAACATATTTTTTTGTTGAAAAATATGCTAAAACGAACATTTGTTGAAATAGAACATTTACTCATCGGAATGGAACAAATTCACTGGGTGCATGGGGCACACCGTGCTCCTGGGAGCACAATAGAATTTTCATGGTTCATCTGCCTCTCGTCTGATTTGTTTATTAAATATGGTTTCAATTTGTCCGTTGTTGCACCTCGTAAGGATTGAGGGGGTGTATTAGAATATAACGTGTAGAGGACAATAGAGATTTTTCTCTCTAGTTAGGTCATTGTACTATTAATAATAATAATAATAATAATAATAATAATAATAATAATAGTAATAATAGTAATAATAATAATAATAATAATAATAATAATAAATAATAATAAGAAGAAGGAAAAAATAACAATAATAGCATTATTAATTATAATTACCATAATAATTGTTATACCAATTACCAATAACAATAATAACAACAATAGTAATAAGTTTTTAAATATGAGCATGACCTGAACTTATTATTATTAATACTAGGTTTGAAGCCCGTGCGTTGCACGGGTTGTTTATTTTATTTTATTGCAATTTTTTTTAAAAAATTATTGTTGATTTTGTGTTGTTGTAAAATGAGATTTTTGAATATCATTGTATTTACATACTTCCTCCGTTCTTTTTCTATTACAACAATTACCACTTTAGGTTGTTTCATCTTTTAGAACCATTCCACTTTTGGTAAAAAAAAGAAAGTACAGTTGACAATAATACCTTTACTATATGTTAATAAAACTATCATTAATTACCCGAATTGCCTTATAAAGTTGCGTTTACTTTAATAAGGAATTATTTGTCCCATACTCTAGTTAACTAAAGAGATACCACTATGCTAGACTACCCATTTTTTATTTCCTTAAAAACCATGTCCAAACCAATTAAATGGTATCCCAATAACAGGTATGACTAACAATAGCTAATACAGTTTTAACATGAATAATACCCGAATGATACTTTAAGAAAGTAGAGGCTATTAATTTAATTGGTGCAGGACATTAAGAATACTTTCTTAAAAATTGATAAGAATGACATGGCATGTTTAGGTGGAGCTCTTTATAATATTCTAAGGATGTTTTATTTAAATCAAACTCTAATTTTTACATAATTCAAAACTCTAATATGTAACTTTATCGCTATAGATTTTAGTTAATAAATTTTGTTGCAATACTATATTGTTTTAGTTTAGTTGAGTAAGGTTGAGGTTTTGAAAGATAATATGTTTAATCCTGTAAATCGGACCTATAATCAAATGTTATAATCACATATAATACACTATACTTAATACTTATAGCCATTATTATATTTATCTAAAAAAAAGACTAAATAATATCCTACAATGCATCTAATTTAATATATTTTCATGAGTTGTAACACTATATTGTAAATAGATCATATTTTGAAGCATATTTCAAGCACTCTCCAATGGTAAAAAAATTATAATGTTTTGAATTAGGTAGCAAAAGTTAAACTCAATTTACATAATATAATAATTTAGGTTGTTTATTCAAAACGCAACTCTGATTTTCCCCTATCCAAAACTCTTTTATGTATTTAAATATATGTAGAATTCTATTTTTATAAAATATTTAAAATAAAAACTAATGACATGACAATCTTAAGTGCCACTCTCTATTTCATAAATTGTAGAACTATATTGTAAATGTATCTTATTTCAAAGCATATTTCGAGCACTATCTAATGGTACAAAAATTATAATATTCTGAATTAAGTAGCAAAAGTTATACACAATTTACATAATACAATAATTTAGGTTGTTCATTCAAAACGAAACTCTAATTTCTGCTTATCCAAGACTCCTTATATGTATTTAAATCTATGTAGAACTCTATTTTTAGAAAAAATATAAAAAACAAAATTGATGACATGACAATCATACACGGCGCTCTATATTTCATAAGTTGTACAACTATATTATAAATGGATCTTATTTCAAAGCATATTTCGAGCACTCTCCAATGGTACAAAAATTATAATATTCCGAATTACGTAGCAAAAGTTATACACAATTTTCATGATATAATATTTTAGGTTGTTGATTCAAATCCAAACTCTAATTTTCGCTTATCCATATCTCCTTATATGTATTTCAATCATCTAGAACTCTATTTTTGTAAAAAATAAAAATATAAATTGATGACGTGGCAATCATATGTGGCACGCTCTATGAGCTCGAAATCTTGTTGTTTATTTTATTTTATTGCAAATTTTTTGTTAAAATTATTGTTGATTTTGTGTTGTTGTAAAATGAGATTTTTCAAGATCATTGTATTTACATACTTCCTCCGTTCTTTTTCTATTACAACAATTACCACTTTTGGTTGTTTCATCTTTTAGAACCATTCCACTTTTGGTAAAAAAAAGAAAGTACAGTTGACAATATTACCTTTACTCTATGTTAATAAAACCATCATTAATTACCCGAATTACCTTATAAAGTTGCGTTTACTTTAATAAGGAATTATTTGTCCCCCTACTCTAGTTAACTAAAGAGGTACATCTATGCTAGACTACCCATTTTTTATTTCCTTAAAAACCATGTCCAAACCAATTAAATGGTATCCCAATAACAGGCATGACTAACAATAGCTAATACAGTTTTAACATGAATAATACCCGAATAATACTTTAAGAAAGTAGAGGGTAATAATTTAATTGATGCAGGACAGAAATAATACTTTCTTAAAAATTGATAAGAATGGCATGGCATGCTTAGGTGGAGCTCATTATAATATTCTAAGGATGTTTTATTTAAATCAAACTCAAATTTTACATAATCCAAAACTCTAATATGTAATTTTATCGCTATAGATTTTAGTTAATGAATTTTGTTGCAATACTATATTGTTTTAGTTTAATTGAGTAAGGTTGAGGTTTTGAAAGATAATATGTTTAATCATGTTATAATACAATGTTATTATCACATATAATACACTATACTTAATACTTATAGCCATTATTATATTTATCTTTAAAAAAAGACTAAATAATGTCCTACAATGCATCTAATTTAATATATTTTCACGAGTTGTAACATTATATTGTAAATAGATCATATTTTGAAGCATATTTCAAGCACTCTCCAATGGTAAAAAAATTATAATGTTTTGAATTAGGTAGCAAAAGTTAAACTCAATTTACATAATATAATAATTTAGGTTGTTTATTCAAAACGCAACTCTAATTTCCCCCTATTCAAAACTATTTTATGTATTTAAATATATATAGAATTCTATTTTTTCAAATATTTAAAATAAAAACTAATGACATGGCAATCTTAAGTGGCGCTCTCTATTTCATAAATTGTAGAACTATATTGTAAATGGTTCTTATTTCAAAGCCTAATTCGAGCACTATCTAATGGTACAAAAATTATAATATTCTGAATTAGGTAGCAAAAGTTATACATAATTTACATAATACAATAATTTAGGTTGTTCATTAAAAACGGAACTCTAATTTCTGCTTATCCAAGACTCCTTATATGTATTTAAATCTATGCAGAACTTATTTTTAGAAAAAATATAAAAATAAAAATTCATGACATGACAATCCTACACGGCGCTCTATATTTCATATGTTGTACAACTATATTATAAATGGATCTTATTTCGAAGCATATTTCGAGCATTCTCCAATGGTACAAAAATTATAATATTCTGAATTACGTAGCAAAAGTTATACACAATTTTCATGATATAATAATTTAGATTGTTGATTCAAATCCAAACTCTAATTTTCGCTTATCCAAATCTCCTTATATGTATTTAAATCATCTAGAACTCTATTTTTGTAAAAAAATATAGATATAAATTGATGATGTGGCAATCCTACGTGGCGCGCTATATGAACTCGAAATCTTGAGGAGCTCCCTATGCTCCCAAAAAGTTTCTCCTTTATATATATATATATTGACTATTATTGGTTTGTATTTCATTACTAGTGTTGCTATTACTATTATTTTATTACTATGCACAACTTTTAATAATAATATTTATAATAGTAATAATAATAATAATAATAATTATTATTATTATTATAATAATAATAACAATAATAATAGCATAATTAGTTTTTTTTTTGAAAAAAGAACACGTAATATGTGAACATGTAATTAAAAATAAAATAACACATGTTTTAGGTAAAAAAAACATATTGTTCTCGGTAAAAAGAACATATTGTTCATGTCTAAGGTCCGTTCATAATAAGAGTTTAGGTTGTAATGAAAAGATTATACAATAATAAAAAAAAACATATATTAAAAGAGAATACAAAACCTATATAAAGAACACGTTCTAAAAATAAAAAATAGATGTTAATTTTATATTGATGACATGTTTGGATTTAACTAACAACACGTTATTTGTTATATCAATCAATTGTTTTTTTTTTTTTATATAAACAAACCTATAAATATATATAATCATATGACCTTTAACAAAATTGTGAAATATTCTTCTTATATTGTTGTCTTGCTCTATATAAACTTTGTTTTCAAAGATAAGTTGAAATCCCTTGTAGGGGAAATATGAAGGTGATGCCAACACCATTAGGCTATCCCATACTACTCATGTTTTATATAAACTAGTAACATATACTTTATATTATTCTGCCAAAATTGTTAAAAAAATAAACATCATATATTATTGTCATGTTTTTTACATGTACAACATAAAAAAGAACATCGCATATGTAACACCCCGACAATTCTCTCTTTTCTAAAATACCTTTTTGATATAAAACATAGAGAATTATCAAAGCATTATCGCCCATGTGGAAACGTATCGGCTTATTCAAAATTTTGCAGCGGAAAACAATAATAATAAACTTTATAAATAAAACTTAGTCAACAACAAAGTCAACTCCACAACCAACCAACAAAACCAAAGTCAACCTTAAAACCAAACCAACTATGAAAAGTATAATTCAAAAGTACTATAAATGAACTACACAAGCTCTCCAATCCCGAACCCAATGATGCATCATCTTCAAACATGTAGATAGACAATGCACTATTGATCCCTAGAGACTGCTCACCAAAATGGGTAATCACAGGATCAATAAAGCAAAGCCATGATCAACATACACAACAAAAGCACGTAATCAGCAAAGCTGAGTACTACATATTAAACAAGTAAACAATCCTAACATGATACTAATAAACAATAGGCAGAAATAAATAATAGTGTAATAACTTGCAGATAACTTTTACTGAACTAAACTTTAACAACATTCTTATTACTTTAAATGGAATAGTCAATGGACCGAGTTGTCTAACTAAAACCAACCTTCCATCTGGAAGACGAAATACGGGCGCGACTCCGTGTTTCCGTGACCTATGATATCGAGGAACCTTTTAAATAAAAATAGAATACGGTGATCAATCCGGTCCCAAAAAAAGCCATGGGCTACCACCATGTACTCCAACTCCTAATTATCCAACACTTTAGACGTGCACCAGTTTAAAGGTATTGATATCCAGTTTCACTTTACATGATTTACCAGTTATTACTTGTTATGACTCACAAGCAACACAAATAATAAAATCATCAAACAATCACAATTCTCTTTTTATCTTAGGATTAGATAAGTGATCACACAACTTACAATCCAAGATTAGTTTCAACTTTAATCCAATCTTTCTTATTTGTTGAACCTAGCCAACAACCAAATTACCTTTCATAAGTAGAAAATATCAACTTACCAGATAAGGCCCTCGGTCCTTATAAAACAGTGAAATACTCAAAGGGAACAATGATCAATTATTATCCAATACTAATAAATATATTAATTCCCCCATGTGAATTAATAAATTAAAGTTCTCAACCAACATGCTTGCATCAATCTTCCATACAAACATGATATAAACATCATAATATAAATCTCATAATCAACATGTTTACACAACAGCATAAAACATGCAAAATCCAACATAATACATATCATATATGAACTCAACATAGTTCATATACATGATACTACATAATTCTCCTTCCTAAAATCAGTATACTACCCAATCAACACATAGGTATGTACGTTCCTTGTGTAGACAAATTGGGATGCCACTTTAACAGACTTAAAAATCGCATAGAGAGAATTCTCCGTCTAAAATAACCAATATAAATTCATAATCAAACCTTCATGAATTTACAGCAATAATAAAATATTTCAAAACCTTCTTAAACGTATTTTAAACCTTTCCCAATAATAAAACTTGATTACTTAACCTCCTAGCATAATACCTACTACACTAGTGGTTAAAATTCATCATAAAACACCTTAAAAATTCTTCCTTTAATTTTCCAGCAACATAACATGGATTCAAACTCCATTAAAACATATTCAAACATGCTTAGAAACATAAAAAGCAATAACTTTCATAACTTATAATAAACTACTAGATTTTTCTAACTTCCAAAACCCTAAAAATTCATGCTTTGACAATAAAAATCTAGTTTAAACCCAAATATGCAAATCTGAATTTTATTTCATGAATACACAAATTATATAACTTAGATTCAATAATAAATCATCAACTTATATCTTTTAAACATAAACTAATTAAAACAAAATCTAAAAATACAATATTTGAATAAATCTTGAGGAGGAAGAAAAGAAACAAACCAAAGCAAAGAAGAGAGAGCAAAGGGCGCCGGTCAAGGGCGGCGTGGCAGCTGGCCGGCGGCAGCACGGTGGTTGGCGCGGTGGTTTGATGAGGAGGGGAGGTTACTTGTCGAAGAAGAAATCGTTGCTTGGGAAAGAAGGAAGAAAAACCGTGAGAGAGAAAAAGAGGAGAGAGGGCGTCGATTTCTTTGAGTGAGGAGAGAGAAAATATTGTGTGGGGAAAAATATGGGTTTAATGAAATTATATATGTTTTCCTTGTGGGCTTAGAAAAAGCTAATTGGGTTTAAAAATAGAGTTTAATGATGAGTAAAATTGGCGTTTAGGTCTCCATACCCAACTAGAAGTCCTTTTCCTAATCTAAGAGTGTTTGGGCTCCTCACACCCATTTAAAAATCCTTTTTCGAATCCAATAAGTATTTCAAACATTTCAAAGCATGACTTTAATAAAATATTTGACTTGAATAAATCATTAAAATAATTCATTTGACTTTCAAATAGTCAACCTTTTGAAGAAATAAATCATTAAAATGATAAAATATATTTAAATATAAATAACTATATAATAAAATATATTTATAAAATTCATAAAATTATGGGGGATTAGAGCATATCAGTTTTGTTAATTCAAACAAATATAAAAAAGAACATGTACAAAAGGCAAAAGAACATTATTCTTCATGAACATAAATTGTTGAAATAGTGATATTAGTGACATTTATATAATAGCAACGACATTAATAACAATTTCCAATATTAATAATCAATAAGTGCGACAATGACAATTGACAACAATAATAATCCTTTTGAACAAACGTACTTGTAAATGGTAGTGTTAATAGTAATAGTAATCGTATAAAGTAATACTAACAACAACAACATCATTAGTAATACTAATCATCATAATATTCATAACAATAATGCTTACCCAATAATGGTTTTATGTCCAAAAAGTGGACAATATCCTTAATTGTTTGCCAATATCTGCTAGCTCTACTAAAAAACCTCATTTTATTCCTAGGGAAGTCTGGTGGATAAAGCCACCGTCTGAGTCTTTTAAGTCAAATTTTGATGGGTATACATTGCAGGATGGTAGTGCTTCATGTGGTTTTATCATTCGTAATTGGTTGGGAAATATGGTCATTATGGGCGCCATGTCGATCCTAGTAATCATTCTATTCTTATTGCGAAAATCTGGGGCATGAGAGAAGGTGTTAGAGCGGTTATGGCCTCGGGCATTAAGAATCTAGTGGTAGAATGTTGGAGGGTTCTCTGAAGGAAATCAATGCTTTAATTTGTGATGCTCGTTTTGATCTGTTTCATATTGAGAATGTTGTTTTTTCTCATTATTTCAGGGAGGCTAATCAGGCGGCAGACTTCCGGGCTCACAAAGGGTATATGTGTCGTTCTCTCCATCACTGGTTTGAACTTCCTGATCTTAATTTCCTCTCTATCATCCGAAAGGATGTTTTAGGTTGGTCCTATTCGAGGGGCTAACTTAGGTTTCTCTCTTGTTTTTTAAAAAAATATAACAATAATAACAACAATAATAATAAATTTTTAAATATAAGCATGATCTGAACTTATCTGATTTGATATGAGCTTATTTTTAGTAAACATAAGGTGAATTGAACATAGCCTAAGTATTAGAAATTATGATACACAAATGCTTACATCTTTTACACTCCTTTAAAATCCCCTACTTTCCCCAAAGTTTAGGTTGTGTTCTTTTGGATTGAATTGAACTGAAATGAATAAAAACTGTGAGAGGAAACTAATTGAACTGAACTAAATTTGTATGCACTAAGCTGAATTTTATTCAGTCCAAAAGAATAGAGCCTTATTCGGAACATCCATTATCATGACTAATCAATAACAGTTAAAATTATGTTATAGCTCCAAACAAATACAAACTCTGAACAATTTTTAACTTCACTGTCATTGACTATATGAATTTTTTCCCTAAATAATGCTAACATACAAATTATTTCCCACTTTACACTACAATCAAAATTATTTCCCTTGATACCGTCCACGTAGGATTAAGACACAACAATTATTTTTTTTAATTTGTTTAGGCAAAACCGCTGGGCTCGTTCGTTATCGTTTTTTGTTTTCAGTTTTTAGTTTTTTTGAAAACCAAAAACAAAAATATGAAAACCAGAAAAAGTAGTTTCCAGTTTTCTGTTGTCAGTTTTGAAAATTGACATGTTTAATACTTCCTCCGTTCCGAATTAAACGCAACAGTTTCCATTTTGGGAAGTTTCAAATTAAATGCAACAATTCCAAACTTGCTATATTTGGTAAGTTTTTTAGGCGTGAATTTACGAGAATACCCTTACTAAAAAATTAAACCACATAATTAT
Source organism: Beta lomatogona (assembly GCA_947646795.1). Taxonomy (NCBI): domain Eukaryota; kingdom Viridiplantae; phylum Streptophyta; class Magnoliopsida; order Caryophyllales; family Amaranthaceae; genus Beta; species Beta lomatogona. The sequence goes on from CANSNZ010001154.1 coordinate 144,189, forward strand.
ACAACCTAAATAAAACTAATTACTATCCTAACCTAAATTAATCTACCAAAAGTCCAAAATATACTTCAGCTATCTCTCTCTTGAATACCCACCTTAACCACCAGTCCACCACCATCATCAGTTCATCATCTTCACCCACCACCACCAACTTCTATCTTCATCACCCACCACTACTAACTTCAGTTTTCATACCACCACCATCCTCCTCTTTTCCGACTCTGATTTCGGGCACCATCACCACCATCACAACCATCTTCTCTCTCCTCACCACTCCATGAAATCAACCCACCACTCCACAAATTCAACCCACTTTTGCTTTCCACCGGTGGGGATGCGCGCCGAAGGAAGGAGCGGAAGAGGAGGAGGAGCAATGAGCCAAAGGAAGGAGCCGAGGAAGCCAAAGAGGCGGCGCTGAAATCGAAGACGGGAGAGGATGAATCGGAAGAGGTGTCGCCGAAGCCAAAGGAGGGAGAAGGTGAACTCGAAAAAAGTGGCGCCGGCCGAAGGAGGGAATGGAGGAAGAGTTTGAGGCGGGCGCCGACTGCGGAAGAGTGGCGCCGAAGCCGAATGAGGAGGGAGAGAGAAAGAGAAGATGTGGTAGGGTTAGGGAAGGGGAAGAGGGAAGAAAATGGGGCGAGTAAGAAGAGGAGGTGGAAGATGTGTTGGAGAAGGAGAATCCAGGTGAATCCCACCGTCGCGGGTGGGACGATTCGACGTGGCGTGTCGTAGTAGTGGTGGTGGTTTCTGTGGTGGTCGGTGGTGTGTGGCAGTGGTGATTGGTGGTGTGTAGTAGTAGTGGTGGTGTGTGATTGTGGATTGGCCCCACTTTTTCTCTCCACTTAAATTTAATCACATGCCCCTTCCTTTTTCTAATCACCCATTAAGAAATTTCAACTAGGAGTCCGTGTCGTCCAAATTGTTGCGTTTAATTTGGAACGGAGGAAGTATAAGTATGACTAATTTTAAGTTTATTATACCCTTTATATCATATGACTTTTATATTCATAAGACCAAAAACTGAAAACTTACAGTGATGCTGAACGGACCCTATTAGCGGTTTATAAGGTAAACACAACAAAACCGCTATTTGAGATAGCGGTTTATAAAGTAATAGTTCACTCTCGTTGTATTGTTCTCTTAACTAGTTCGCCATTCCCGCCCAAACAAGGGATTCTCCTCAACTCTCGACTTCTCCTGCGACAAACCTTTCGCCCTAGAATCTCCCCTCAAAAGCTCCAACAATGGCGGATTCTGATTCAAACACCAAAACCTTACATATTGAAGAGCAAGTTGATGTAGAACATATTCCAACAACCGATTATTTCTTCTCTAAAGTTGGCGAAGCTGTTTCTATCACTTCCGACGGCTCGATTTTCGATGCGAGTAACCCTCCTTCGGTGCCCTTGGTCATCTCTCAGCGGTCCGGCGTCGTATTTGTTGCTCATTCATCTGGTGAGTGAATCGTCTTAATTTGTTTTTAATCAATTTTGTGCTTTTTTAATGGAATTGTTTTGTTGAATGTTGATAATTACGTAAGCAGGATTTTGTGTTGCGAAGACGAAGGACGTTATAGCAGCGGCGAAAGAGATTAAGGATAAAGGAAGTGGTCCTTGTGTTCAAGAGTTGAGTGTTGTTGATGTTGCTATTGGTAGGGTTTCTATTTTGGCTCTTTCGATTGATTCTTCGGTGGTTTCGGCGGTTGTTGGAGGAGAGATTCATTGTTTTTTGGTCGATTCGCTCCTTAAGAAGGTAAATTTCCCGCCCCATGCTTTGTGGACATGTGGTGAATTTTAGAATGGTTTACTTAATACATTTGCTTGGCATTAGTATGACGGAAAATGGGGATTCTGAGGAGTCCCTTGGGTACTTAATACACTTCAGAGGAAACCTATTTTAGGACCCATGTGTAGGAATGTATGTAAATTTCACTAAAATGTTCATAGTATATGAGTGTTAAATGTTGAAACATATGGTGAAGTTTAAGCAAGCATCCAGCTTTTGTTTCTTAATGACAAAGGGACCAATGTAGTTATTACTTTGATATAAGTTGTTTATTTCGTGATCAGGGAAAGTAGAGGGGATGGAGTCTCTCCCCTTCGCTCTATCTGATAGTGTGATGTGAATTTGTAGGAGATAATGTAGTTAGTTAGCAAGAAAGAGGAGGAGATATAGACATCTCAACATCCTCACTAGTTTCTGCAATTATGAACAGGCTTGGTCGAGAGGGTACTGCTAGACTATCTTGTGTAGAGTACCTTTGTGGAGAGGAGATATATCTAGATGTTGCTTTTGGGCTAAGGAGGTGTTTGATGATGCTAGGAAGAAAGAGGGATCGTTTGGTTATCATCTTTGAGCAAGACTCTGTTTGTTGAATAGATTGCTTAGGATATGCTTTTGGGCAATGGCAATGAGTGTTTCAGGCAAGGTAATTCTCGTTTCCTTATTATGTTACATTCAGTATCAACTGTTGATCCCTTGAGTTGCCTTTTTGCTAAGGGGGACCATCTGGACCTCTTTGAAGGTTTCTGGATAGTGGTTAAGTTACAGAAAGTATCACTATTTTATTATTTTCTAACAGCTTTTAAGGTTAAAAAGGGTGCTTACTTTGATATAAGTGCATGAGAAAAGGTGGTTCCATGTAGACGAGCACTAGGGGTAGTGTCTTGAGGGTGATTTGATGTATTTGCTTTTCTAGTGCTTGCAATTACTTATTTTAGTGCTCTTTAGTTTTAGGAGGTAAGGTTACACATGTTTGACTAGTTGGCAAGGGCCTATTTAACCGTAGGAGTTTGTTATCTCATCCTTGTTTACAATTGTCTCGGTTGCTTTCCATCTATTTCCTTTCTTTTCTTGGAAATCCGTACAGTTACGCTAGAACTTTGGAGAACCTTGGAAGGGACTTTTTTTTTGGTGGAAGCTGGTGGAATATAAAAGGAACCAATGCATAGGGTGAGACTTTGTTTGCAATCTAAAGATGAGGAAGGTTTGCGGTTGGAATGTGGGTCTTTTAAAACATTTCCTTTGTGGGGAAAATGTCATCGTGAATTCCTTTAGAGAATCCAACTCTTATGGCACCAATTATTGACACTATATGTGGACTTAATTGTTAAACTTGCAGGAACTTAAATCTTTTAATCCAATTGTTAGAAAATTTTGTTCCAGACATTTTCTTTGTTCTTTCTCTATGGCAGATATAGAGTTAGAATGGTTGATAAGATAGAGGGATTGGAGTTTTTATTGGAATTTCCATTATTAAGAAAACCACCACAATTGGCACAGTAGATTAAAAAGCGCGACTCAAGCACAAGATGATTTCAAAGAGGCACACTCAAGGTGCAAAAAGGTGCAAAAAGGTGCATCAATGCGGACCAAGGCTCATCCCAGGAGCCCCACAAACTTCTAGGGTTTACGAAGGCTTGTTCCTATTTAGAGTCTTTGTGTCGGAGAATGTAGCTTAGGGTTCTTAAGGGCCTTTTTTTTTTCTTCTTGCAACTCCAAGTGTCAAATGCTTCTTTCATGCACTCTTTGGGACATTTAAAGATTAAGACTTTGGAGACGAGTTACTTTCGTTGGCTTCTTAGTTTCATATTATGGGATTCTTTCTCAGAGGCTTTGGTTGTTGTTTAAGATGTGGCTCTCATGCTCGTCATCCATTCTCTTGGAGTACTCTTCCTTTACGACTCATTTGGTAGTCAACAATAATTGATGGTAATGACCACCAATCTATATGTAAATTTGTAAAGAAAGTTCCATGCCGATACCCTTGTCTCTATACATGTGTTTTTCTTCATAGAGTTCCAATACCACTTTCAGGAATGGACAAACATTCCCATGGACATTGGCATGAGACTTTATTCACAATATTACTATTTATTACCAATAATATCATGTAATTCCATGGTACGACCTACCGAAGATGCCGTTTAATCTTGGTAATAGTGTAGCTCCATCAAGATGTAGCTGCTGGTCAAAATTAAAGCTTACAAAAAGACCTTGAGTCTGGGAAGTATGCTTCAATTGGGTTATGATCCCTGTAATTCCCTTTTGAGTGCATCATCACATATTATTCATAAGAATCTTAAATTTCTACTGTCACCATGTAGTTGTCTGCAATGTTTTAACTTCATATGTGGACTAAAGCATTTTGACTCCTTAGATCGTCTGCACTTCTTATTTGTTGTGAAGTAGCAGATCTTTGTTGCATTTTGGCTTAGCAGCTTTGTTGTTATTGAGTGGGGGAAGGTTGCATACATGGAATCTGACCCCCTAATCCATCTAGGGCAAGAGCCCCTTCAAAGGCATCAGGGTAATAATGGTCTTGATGTTTATATGCTGCATTGTAATATCGTCTTATTAGCTACTTGCACAATTTGCAGGATAAGAAACCCACATTCTCCTGTTCTGTTGAATCCAACCACGTGAAGGACATGATTTGGATCAAAGAGATGGAGTCTTCCTTTATTCTTCTAACAGATAGTGGGGAGCTGCATCTTGGAGCTATAAACAACACTTTAAAACGTGTGATGGATCAGGTTGATGCTGGTGAGTGCCTTGTATTGATTTTATGGACATTGTACTTGCACATATATAGGAAATCTGTTCTTGTCCTTTCGTGTATGATTTTATCAGTACTTTAAATCGGAACTGAAGAAGCAGGAATTCCAGAATTAGTTTTTAGTTTAGCTTTCTAGCTAACAACAGAAAGGAGTTACTGCTTCTTTTGATGATTATCCTCCCCCTCCAGAAAGAGAAAGTCTCTCAGCTTTCTCTTATTACCTACGGATTGCCGATGAAATTTTACGTAGAATAAGGTCCTTATGCCCGTATAAAATGGACTGGTGCAAAGTCACGAGTCAGGAATGGTCGTATATGATTTTTTTAAAGTAATGTGGCTTAGTTGATAATCTTGATATCTCTTCAATCAACTATTGTTAGGGGATATTGGTAGGCTCCGAAAATCAATGTTCTTTATCATTTTCCAACATTTTCTGTTTATCCTTTTCCTATACCACATTACCACCCTTCTTTGTAGATAGTTGGGTCTATCCTTTGGAGGCTGGATACTTCTCTTATCTCTTTTTATAAAGTCGGGAGTTGGGACGGGTTGGATATGATTTCTTTTTAAGGAATGTGTATTAGTTGATATTTTTCCAATCAACAATTTTGAGGACATAATGGTAGGTCCTCGAAAACAGTGTCCTGTATCTTCTTCCCAACTTTTTCTGTCCATGCTCTTCCTATACCATTTTCTCTTTGCAAATTGTTTGAAGAGACAAAATTTTTCTTAAAAGCTTTGACTTGCTCATGTGTCCTTAACAATCTCTATGCAAACAATCTTCTTCCTACATAATCCCCTTGTTGCAAAGTCTCCGCCAAGTTCAAGCTTTCACTTTGTTGTGTCTTCAACAAGGCGGTTCGGTCAAAGATATTTGTCTTAATTATGGAAAGTGGACCAAATAGGACTAAGAGCCCCATAGAATGTGGCCCCGAGGGATGTGAACCTCGAGCCTCACCCGCCCACCGCAAGACGGCCGGATATAGAGCCCAAGGACGAAAGACGACCTATAAAGGATTCATAAATCGGGAGATACCACATCACAAATGAAGCAACGGAGCATCTAATCTGTCGTAACTACCGGTCCTCGACAACCTCTCAATGGCCTTTCGGAGCGCCGGAAGAGCCTCATACCGAGCGGGGCCTTGCGAAGACCGCAGCGGGAAAGAGCGACCCATGCCTCCGTTCGAAGCCAACCCCGGAAAGTACTCATAACACCCAAGCCGTAGCAACGATATAATGTAAGGCGAGCACGAAGAAAATTGTTAGACAAAAAGAACAAGTCACTATTTATACCTCCAATAGTCTCCGTGGGCCAGTAAGTGAAATGACAGATCGGGACACACCACTTGCCGCAAGCCGCGTGCAAACCAAAGATGAGGCTACGTAGCCCATGTCGGTCCAATCATACGAGGCCACCTCCGCCGAATCGAGATAGCGCCTACAAATATCGAGGCGAGACGGGTATCCCTATCATTCCGCATAGTTCCGCCGACAAGCAGCAATAAGAAGACAAAGGCCTTCGCTTCGTCCATAGTGCCCGCCATAGTCGGCACGCGTGCCACCTCCATAGGCTTCGCGATCGTGTGCTATAATCGACAACCATTCAAATGGTTGCAAATTGCAAGCATGACAAAAGAGGAAATTATATCACTAGGTTCCTTAACCTAAAAAAGCATTTTCTTCCTACAAACATACTAATCATTCTTTCAGATTAGGTTTCATGAATCACTATCGAAAATTTGCTCATGTGTGCATAATTACTTTGAAAATCTCAAGCAAAAGGAATGTCAATCAAGACATGCAACACAACCAAAGCATTCAGACCAATTTCCTAAGTAGGATCTCTACCAAAGCACTAACTCCCGGACATTGAACATTGCAAAAATTTAGAAAGTTCCCTAGACATGTATCTAAGTTCCGGATGTAGAAATTTTGAAGTTCTCTAAACATGCTTCCAGATTTCGGATCTAGAAATTCCAAAATTGCGAAACAAACGCGAAAACTCACATGAAACGAGTATTAAACTCTTGGAGAACAAAAAGGAGGCTGGAAAACTCGTCGAGAAACTCATCGGAATAGCGCATGGTATGCCACCAATATCGCTGGCAAATCTGAAATCAAAACGAAGACCTCCTTCATTTCCGGCCGAAATTTATTAAAAAAAGGACCCTCATTGCTGTGAGAGCGTATGTAAGCGTGAGGAAACGTGCCAAAACCGTGTAAACCGTGGCCTATTTATAGGAAAATAAAGAAAAAAGATATGATATGACGATGTGCGACATGCATCATCGTTGCGCGAAGCACAACACAAATGCGTCGCGCGCACTGTTGTGCGCTAACACATTTTGCTGTTGACTCCCTTGTAGTTGCATACACAGATTTGGTTGGGTTTTAAGTTTCATCCAATCTTTAAAAGATTCTTTTTATCTTAATAAAATATTATCATTTAAAGTACAAAAATCAACTATCCAAGAGGATAAAATCTGATTTTTATAAAATCATTTATCTTTGAAAATATCTATTAAAAATAATAATTAATACCATTAATTGTCATGAATAATTAATTAGGCTTTCCAAAGAAATGGGCTCAAAATACAATTAATTTTCAGAAATAATTAATTAGGCCTTAAAAAATTGGGCTTTGAATCTTTCAAAACAAATAAACAGGCTTTAAGCTTTTTAAAACGGTTTTGGGACAAACTCTTCGGATTGGTCTCCCTCGGATCAGATCATGAGACCAATGAAGACGACGATTTGTATTATTGGGTGCTCAAATGGCGAGGCACGATTATGTGTCTACACATGTCACACTTTCTATAACTCATGTGGTGACTGGTGGTGTGTGATGGATGAGACATAAATGAGAGGGATTAACCTTGTACCTTGAGAGTTGTAAGGGGAAGAGAGAATTCGATATTATTCAGAGGTTGGCTGTATAGAATGTAAGGGCCTCTGGGAATTACATATGGAATCATACCTTTTATGTGAACTCTTTGAGGGAACTAATGTTAAAGGAGATGGTATCTATCAGAAGATGAATGCTAAATGTGGGAAAATGGAAGACCGATAGGAATTGATACTTTTTTTTTTTTTGTCAAGGTGGTTAATAATGGAAGAAGCGGAAAGAGATACATTAAAAAGCTGAAGGGGTTGGTTGTATGTTGGTTAGAGATCACAATTTTGTAGAGAATCCAATATTGTGACTTATGAATACTTTTTCACTAAAGAGTTTTGAGATAGAGTCATGTTGGATGGTCTAGATTGGTGTCCTATATGTGGTGCTAATGATGTGTGGTTAAGGATGTCTTTTGCAGTAAAGAGATTTATGGTGCTATGGTGTGTCGTTTGTGGATGGTTTCACTTATGCCTTCTTCACAAAATTGTTTTACGGTAGCTTAAGTCAAGTTAAGGTTTTTCAAGTTATACATGCATTCTTATATGTACATGTAGTATGCTTTTGTATATATATGTATATTGGTTTATAATTATCAGCAATATAGTAATATATATCACTCACAGCTATTTGGGTACATGTATATTTACGCACACATTTACACATGCATACATAGACATATCTACATATCTCGATATGTATATATATATATATGTATGTATATATATATATATATGTATGTATATATATATATATATATATGTATGTATATATATATATATGTATATATATGTATGTATATATATATATATGTATATATATGTATGTATATATATATATATATATATATATGTATATATATGTATATATATATATATATATGTATGTATATGTATGTATGTATGTATGTATATGTATGTATATATATATATATATATATATATATATATATATATATATGTATGTATGTATATATATATATATGTATGTATATATATATATATGTATGTATATATGTATGTATATATATATATATATATGTATATATATGTATGTATATGTATGTATGTATATATATGTATGTATGTATGTATGTATGTATGTATATATATGTATATTATAGGGTATTAAATCTTGGTTACTTACTGTTTTATCAAGAGTTACGTGGTTTTGGTAGAAGGAGAGAAGCAAGCTCATGATTGATGAGGTGGGAGGATATCTGTTCTTAATTGGAATTGGCAAGGGTGCAAATTATCATGAATGCATAATTTTTTTGATGCGTAGCTTCTGATGGACTCTTCTTATTTTGGTTCATAAATTGCTGATAAATTGCCAACATTATGGGTTGAAATTATATTTTTCTTAGCTGATTGACTATGAGCATATTCATTCTTTTAATATTTCATTTCAGGAGCATTGCATTTGTATCCTTACTTCTATTGTACTTGCTGTTTCCTGATTTACTTGCAGTTGGAAGGAGTGTAGATGGAAAATTTGTTGCTGTTGGGAGAAAAAACAATCTTAGCGTTTATTCTTCAAAATTCGAAGAGGTTGTACAAATTTCACTTCCAACAGATACATGGACTGGCGAGAGCGACACCATAAAAGGTATTGGGCTTACCACTGCTCCGTGTAGTTTTTGACTATAGTAAGCTGATATAGGCATATATTACTCTAATACAACTCAAAATGACTATATTCTTAATGCTCTTCTGCTCTCGCTCACATGTTAGGGACAGGTCCCACATCCTTTGCATCTGATAATCTGTTTTCATGGATCATGATTGCATGGATAGTGATAATGTGTTTATAATAACACTAATACAACTCAAATGACTTTCTAATGTTTATGTATTCTCTAACACTTGCTAAGCTGCTTGTTTAATCTGTTTCCATGATTGCAGGGATGTTGATAATGTGTTTGGTGTATTAGTTAAGATTTAATGTACTTGATGGATTACTATTTATGATTGCATGGGTGAAATAAATCAATGTTGAACTTATTTCGTGTCCTTTTCCACTCTGACTGGATTGTGTGTAAGCTTGCATCTTGTTTCAAATATTTTGTTCAAACTTTGGATTCTATGCCAGTTTTTTGAGATACTTGTGGGACTTCCCTTTACATTTCTGGATGCTCTCATGGCAGTGGATAGCATCAGATGGGTTCGCTCAGATAGTATTGTGGTAGGATGCTTTCAGCAAACTGAAGACGGCATGGAGGAAAATTACTTCATACAAGTTATCATGAGTGAAGACGGAAAAATCATTGACGTAAGTTCATCTAATATTTTTTCAGCATTTAAGTGCTTGGCCACCAGCAATCTGCTTGGGGTTGATGTCATGATTTTCAAACATAGTATTATCAATATTTTTTATTCACTATAAGAAAGGTAAGGTGGGATAAACCCGAGAAGTTAACTATGTATCGATTTGTGGGTGTTTGTCATGTGCTTTTGTTGGGATTCAGTCTATGGGTGACCCTAGGAGGTGATTTGGGGCCGCATGGTGTTGCCATGAGTTGACAATATCTTTCCTTTCTTACTGACTTGGTGATTGAGGCTCTTGGTTGTCTTTGTGTTAAGGAGGAAGTTTGAGCGGGTTTGGATGTTGATTGATCTGGTTGGGGTTTGGAATGTTTTTACCATTCTTGTGGTGTTTCAGGTTCTTGTTTATGCTAGGTGTGTCATTATCTATTTAGGATTAATGTGTTGCTATGAGTTTTGAGATAATTATGAGATATTTTCTCTGGTCTGGAGTGGGGTAGGATAAGAAAGATCATCTTGTTGTGTGTGTGTGTGTGTGTTTGGGGGGGGGGTTGTGAATGTGAGATAAGGTTCATAGGCCTTGGGAGGAGGATGGTCTAGCTTTCAGAAATTTGGTGTCCAACCTTTCCTTGGTGGAAATTTTTGAACCTGATTTTCTTTGGTAATGCATCATTAAAGACAGGCATGTACTTGAGAGGGATGGATGGGTTAGATAGACATGTATCTTCGTGCTATGTGTATTGTGCATATGTGCTTTCCCAGTGTAAGGTGATTTAGGGTTGGGAAGAAGATTAGTTTTGAGAAGATTTCTGGACAGGGGAGATGTTCTTTTCCTCGTCTTTATCACCTATCTTTTTTGTGTAATGCTTCTCTTTTTTTTTTTTTTTTTTTTGGGGAGCGAGTTTGTGAGGAGGAGGTGTTACGCCGAACTTCTGTTTTAGGGGACAGCTTTATGACTGAGAGTTACGTTAGCTCACATGGAGTGTTGGTGGGTGTTTCTTGTTCAGTTCTCTGGATTAGAGAGCATGGGTTGTGAGATTCTTTTAGTGTTCATTTTGGAAAGCCAAGGTCTCTAAGAAGATTAAGGCGTTGGTGTGGACGGCTGGTTTGGGTAAGTTATAAAATTATTGGTAATCTGCAGAAGCAGAGACCAAGAAGGTACTTTCTCCTAATGTTTGGGTTCTGTTTCTCAGTAATGAGTTTGGAAGCATATTTTGCTACATTGTGGGTTAGCATCCCTTACGCCTATCAAACTTTTTAAATGCTATATCTAGAAATTAATCTGACTTACCATTTGGTATGGGCGTGTATTGCCTGTGACTGTTCAGTGTCATATGTAATTTTCGCATAGATTAGTGCCCTACCAAAATGAATAGCTGATCTTACTTGCTGTTGTGAAGTGTGAACTAGGAATGCTTGAGCAATATAATTTCTAATATTGTTATGTTTGATGGAATGAATACTTATTTCCTCCTTTGTTTACCGAGTAAGTTATCCTCCTTCCCGTCACATCGTTTTTCTTTTTCTATACTGACTTTTGGAATTCCTTATCGATTTCCTGTAGGATTCTCCGAAGCTCACTTCAGTGAATATCAGTGATCTTTTTCTTGGCATTGTTGATGATATTGTACCACATGGCTGTGGACCTCATCTATTTATAAATTATTTGGAAAACTGGTACTTTCACTAAACACTATTTCCTTTTGGTTTACCTTTTTAGTATGTCGGTAGTAAACCTGTTTAGATTTGCTGTTGGAACCTTGTACAACCAGAAAGCTGGCTTGAATCTGAATTGATACTTTGTTGGAGTGCATGGAACAGGTATATTGAGTCAGTATCCTGTGCCCCCTCAAAAAAAAAGTCAGTATCCTGTGCAATCTATTGCTTAAAAGTTTTTGGTTCTGTATCTCATGTTACCTATTGAATAAAAGGTCGAGGGAGTTTTCTCTAGGAAGTGAACATCAGAGAACTGCAATGAGGTGCTGAGACATGGGTGGTGGTGTGTTGGCGGTGATTGGGTCATGTGCGGCTGCTAGTTTACAGGCCTTGAAATCTTGGATTGAACTGTGGTTGATTTTCTGAGTCAAGGTGATAGCTGGTGCCTGGTAGGGAATGAACTGGTACCGTCATAGTTAATAGGCGACGTGATAAGACTGCAAGTACCAGTCTGTCTTAAGTGATGTAAAACTAGGCTTCAGAATCAAAGCTGCTCAAGCTTGTTTGAATTCTAGTTTTTTGTATACCTTCTCAAGCAAGGTTTAGTTTCAGCTTATTTTGGACATATTGGGTTTATTAAAAATTATTATGTCTTGGCTGTTATGTAGCTGTTTATTGAAGAAGTCTACTGGGAAGCTAGAGACTGCTCTCTCTCTCTCTCTCTCTCCCTCTCTCTCTCCCTCTCTCCCTCTACGCACAGACATACACACACTGACACATATAGGGTTGGGTGTTGGCGAGAACAATTCTTATATGAGAACACTAAGTATTAATCCTTTTTAATCAACAAGTAATCCATTTTGGTTAAAATGTATCCATATTTTTCCGTTGTGGGGCTAATCCTTTAAAAAGATTAAAGAAAAAGGATTACCATATAATATTTTAATAGAGAATTACATTTCTATGAAAATGGATTAATATCTTACTGTTCTCAGGTTCTCACATAAGAAGTATTCTCACCTGAAGTTTATTCTATATATACGTATATAAAATAGCTGATCTCTCTCTACACACACACGCGCACACACACACACACACACACGCGCACACATACACGCACTTCTCTAAAAAGCCAAGGTCGTGAGTGGCCAAGAGGGCCCACTTGGAGACTTGGGATCTCAGCAGAAAATGTGAAGGTTGCTTAAAGCCGGTCTGACACACACGCACGCACACACACACGCACACACACACACGCACGCACGCACGCACAAACATACGTATGTATGTTGTATGTATGTATCTGTAGTAGGAAAGAGAAGAGCTTAAGTTTTTGCGTTAAGAAAACAAAAAGATTTTGTATGAGATGCTTGTCTACAGCAGAAACATTTAAAGATAATTGTGGAAGAAGCAGCAAAGTTAGAATAGAAACATCAATTGTGATTGTCCTGAACATGGAGATTGCATTCCTAAAATATAATCCTCTAATAGTAGAAAAATTGATCAACATATCATGTTCAACTGTGGCAACTGATGGAATCTTGTTTGGACTTTTGCAGTGAGTTTGCTTTTGTATCTAATAGGAAGAACACTGATCAGCATATTATGTTGTTTGATTGGTCGCAAGGGGACAACCGAGTATCTGTGATTGAGATTGAGAGAGACGATAATTTGATTCCAAGAATTGAACTTCAAGGTACGCTATCTAATGTTAGACTGGTGAATCTGCCTCCCAGTCCGTAGATGGGACCCAGCATCTCCTCCCCTGTCCCATGCACCTACCCTTCATATATAAATGTATATATATAGGTGTGTGTCCTAAACTTTTTTTAGATGTGTGGACATAAACCAAATACTAGTCAGGCATTTATAGAACATATGAGAGTGGCTACCTATGGACTCTTTAAATTGTTGAAGGTTATTTTTTTTCCCGTTTCTTAATGAGACGATTAAACACAAAGGGACAACAGAGATGTCGTGACATTTTTATATATTCAATTCTCCAATGCCTAAAGTCTAAGCTTTTTTTTTTTTTTAAAAAAAAAGGTATATCTATGTTTTTCTTTTCACATGCCAATTGTTAACTGCTGATATCTAGGGTTTATGCCGCCTACCACCAAACGTGAAGGCTTTCAGCTGAAAAGTAATGCTGTTATGACTTCAACTGTGGTGTAACTTATCCTTGTCTCTTTTTCGGTTTCAGAAAATGGGGATGATAACTTGGTCCTCGGGCTTTGTGTTGATGAATCATTGGTTTATGAAAATGTGAGAGTCAATCTTGGAGATGAAGAGGAGAGAGAACTTCCTCCACATTGCCTTTTAGTGTGTATAACGCTTGAGGGCAAGCTTGTCATGTTCAATGTTGCCAGGTAAAATGGCCATGTTGTCAAAATTGTTGCATATCTCTTGTCTCCTTTAATGTGGTTACAATCATTACAACCAACACCTAAATTGGTTCTTGCATCTAACACACATCTTTCTTCTAATCATAATCTACATATAAGTGAAAACATTTATTAAAGAAAGGGAGCAGTTTGTACAGTTATGAACACCATTAGTCTTCCAATAGGAAGGAACCATGTCTCACAACATTGAAAGAAAGCCCTTCAAAAACCGTGCCTCACATCACTTCAGAGTCTACTCAATGTCTGCGATATATTTGGGACCCATGTATGACCAATATCCGTTTGAATTTATTATGCATATAATTTTATATTTCACGTGCCCTTGTTCTTGCAGTATTGCTGGGTGTCAGCGCTCAAGTCAGTCTTTATCTGCTTCTTCTCTTGATGTTCAAAATACATCTGGGGTCGGACCTTCAGATCTTGGAGAAGCTCCTTTGCCGTTGGACGTGGAAAAAACCAAACTATCGGGTCTAGATTCGGAATTACATGAATCGGATGTGAAGAAAATTAGCACTGCACTTGATGACGTTCCTGTAAGAAAGGATCAAAAGCCTTTTGAGCAAAACAAATACTCTCCTGGTATCCCTAATTTTGATCAAAATATCAGAAAGGAACTAGTGGCTGGAAACAATAATCAGAAGGCCGAAGTAGATGTCAATAACTCTAAGCCTCTTGGGCATTTAGGGCAGTCTCGTGAGGGAACTGCAAACCAGTTCTCATTCGAGAAGTTCCAGGAGGGCCTAAGTTTTGGTGCAGGAGATACTGTCGCGACTGAAAAATGGAAGATTGAGCGTGGTGAATCTTCGACTGATAAGTCTCTGGAGAAAAAAAGGACTGACAAGAGTGTAGAAGAAACGATTGGATCTGCTCAGTCAAACAGTACTTCGACCCCGGCAAGTTCAGGCAGTTCTTTGGGCAGTTCAGGTGTATCCAATGTTAGATCTCTTTCTCCATCACCAGCTTTGGCTAAAAGTACCTTATCTGGGAGTCCTTTTACATCCACAGACATAGCAAATAGTTCTGCAAGGTTCACTGGAAACTTTGGTTCTCATCTGTCAGATCCATTCAATTCTTCAACAGGAAAAGCTGCCAACCACAGTCAAAAACCAATAGCTAGCAGTGGTCTCTCAGGAATTCCACTTGGTTTTCCTAGCTCTAAATTACAGCTGCAAGAAAGAGCCAAATCTCAGAACTTTACTGACCAAAGTGTACACCAAACGCTGGGTAATACTAAGAAGTCTTCTCCTCTTGGGCAGCTGAACTCTGAGCAGAATTTATCAAAGCAATTCTCCAATGTAAGATCTTTGCTGCTGTGTGTTTTTTCCTTCTCATTTTTCTGATTATAACTGTTTGCTTTCATCTTTCTTGTCTTACAACATTAAAACAAACTGCCTTTATTGTTTGTTTTTAAAGTTTACGGGTGGCAAAGTCTCTTAAATGTAAGCTATCAGTTTTTGATAAACTTATAAGCTTTAGATAAACTTATAAGCTTTATTAGTTTCTGATCATTGGACATTATCCCCTTCCTGGCCCGAGCTAGGTGTGAGAATTTAATTGTAGGATTATGTGTTTCCCCCATCCCCAGCCAGATACTTTTTGTTGTTTGGGATATATTGTCCCCTGGATTGTTGTTTGCTCTCTCTTGCTTGTACAAGCTTCAGCTTGAAGGCCCTGTACCTTTTTCTGGTGGCAGGGGTGTCATTCAGGGGAACTTGCATCTGATTGGTTTAAGATTTGTTCTTTGTGGAACTTCCATATCCTGTCTTTCTCCAATTTTTCCTCAACCACCTTGGCAAACTGTAATTATTGATGACGCCTTTGCAGGTAGTCAGCTACCAATGCACCAAGATAGTCCTACCCTTGGCATTATGGTGGAATATGGATTGATGCGTGTCTCTCGTTGCTGTAAACATTTTATGCAGCAACAACCTGATCACAATGATTTCTCTTTTGCTTTTATATCTCTCCTATATTTCCTATTTTCTAATGATTTTTCTCTAATTCTCCTCATTGGTGACACGCTGTCACCCTGAATATACCAGTGTTTGTTAACAATGTGGAGCAGCAATAGAGGCCTTTCTTCCATTGTCAATTCCTGCATCAGTCTTCCAGTTACCCATTATATGGTCTTCTATAAATAAAGTGAATGTGCGTGTCTCGGTTTCTTGGCTTTTTCAGAGTTCCGTTTATGTTTTATATCTCCATTTCTGGCTATCTAGTGTCTTATATACGAGTAATTATCTTCTGTGGGATGCTGATGCAACTCTGGGCATGCATTGATTGATCATCCTTCTTCTTTGCCTGTTTAGTTTTAAGAAGTGGACAATTCTTTTGCTTAAATGAATATTGTGCAAGTGCAGGTGTTGTCTTTCCTGGAGTGTGCTTACTGAATTTGTGACTCGGGTTTATATATTTTCTATATTCTCGCTAGGTACAAAACATGGCTAATGAGTTAGACAAACTTCTGGAATCTATAGAAGAAGCAGGAGGTTTCAGGGATGTTTGCACAACTGCTCATAGAAGTTCACTTGAAGCCTTAGAGGAAGGCATGGATAGTCTCTCTGAAAGGACCAGAGAGTGGCAGGTAGGTCATTTTTTTATATTAATTATAAGTGGTTGTTTGGTATACATGGGAATTTAATTCTCATGGGAAGTTCCATTTCCTAGGAAGTTATTCCTCTTATGTAATTCCTAGGAAATGGAGTTAATATGTTTGGTTGACATTAAGATATTTGTAATTTCCATGAATTGATGTTGGAATTTTGAGTGACCAAAGAGGGGGGGGTGAATAAATTCCCATGTTTTGTGGGAATTTCAATTTCCCAGGAATTTTCATTGTTCCCATTTTCTCCACTTTCTGTCAACCAAACAACTACCCAAATTAGAAAATCATGGGAATTTCTATTGCCTACATAATTTTTTGTATACCAAACAACCACTAATTATAGACAGCTTCATTCTTGGCGCACAAGCCCCTTCTATCTGTTTAATATCTTTAGAATTTGGTTCGATCACATGATGTAGGGAAGATGCAATAGGGTCTACTTTTCCTCACCATTTCTCTCATTCTATCTGTATCTCTTGATAAATAAATTGATATGCATTTTTTTGCATCGGGGAGGGTTAAAGAATGTGGTTGTACGGTGTAGTTTTAAATGTCCTTGAAGTGGCAATGTATGTCCAGCAATGTGCAGAAGCTTCCCTGCTTCTTATCTTCCAAATGATAGTGATTGAGCAGAATCACAGTTTTCTTTTTGTTTCTGTTAATTGTCTTTTCTGAAATTTCTGGCTAGTTTAGTTTTTTCTTTTCAGTGATGTAATGGATGTTCATGCCTTTACTTATGGGAAGGCATCGGAATTATATAAAAAAATTTGGCACTTATCATTTGGACTACATTAGCTATTTGTAATGGATGTTCATGCCTTTGCTTATTGAGCTGAAGCAGCACATTGATATATGATAGTTAATTCTGAGCTGTGGGTGCAATTTCATCTTTAGGTGGATAAGTACTTAGTGATCTTGTATGATAGTGCATCTGCTCCTATTAGCTAAACATAGGGGATTTACCTTTATGGCCAAATCCCGTCATCTGAATATAAATTTCGTGTGCTTCTAACTTGAGTGGTTTAAGGTTTGAAAATTCTGGAATTTCTTTCTTTAGAGCTTCATGTAAGGAATTTTTGCTCCTCTTTCTTACTATATTCACTCATCTAAAAATGGTTTTCACTTTAGGGAACTTAAGTACTATAAGGGCTATTCTGACATCTCTCTTTATTTGTAGCAATTAGTTTCTGTTCAACTAGCTGTCAGTTGATTATTTTAGTTATCCTTTATTTCCCTTCATACCATACTTTTACAGTGACTTTATCTCTTTCGATGCACTTTGCGTTGTCTTGATGTCAGATTCATGACTTACCCATTCGAATTTATGAATTTATGATGCTAATGACTAATATTATATTTCCCCTTTGTTTTCCCTTTTTTGCTACTTATAAATTGTTTAATGAATTTCTAGAGTTGTACGGAGGGACGGCTGAGAGAGGTGCAACTTCTTCTTGATAAGACTGTACAAGGTACTTTACAATTCCTAAATGCTAACTTGCTGTGTTGCCGCGTTTTACCTTTATTTGGCTACTATGCGACGAACAACTGCTACTTATCATTCTGGTTATGTTGTCCTCCTTTTTGACGTGGCTTCTATCCTAGTTTAATATTTTAATCAACTCTTTGAAGAATTTGTTTTCTTGTCCTTAACAAAAGAAAACTCTGTAAATTATCTACTTTTATAGGCAAGATCATCAATGAATTAGGATTATCCCTGTGAAATGCATAATAACTGCTTTTCTTGATGATTGGCCTTACGCTACTATGGTGTTTATCAAAATTAAACCATCCAGTCAATCAAGGATTTAACTTGTCGTCTTTCCCTTTGCTAACCTACTGGCCTTTGCTTTGTTTCATGGTTAAAATAGTTTTGGCGAGGAAAACACACATGGAAGGCATTGTTAGACAAACTACAGATGGACTATATTGGGACTTGTGGAATCGCCAAAAGTTAAATTCAGAACTTGATCAGAAGCGAGATAGCGTATTAAATCGGAGTCAGGTATAAATTTGTGTTCTACTATAGCATATGGGAAAAGTACTAGCTCAACTGAATTATTGATCTGTGTTAGTGCTTTTTTCCATATTTATTCTTGCCTGTCTGTTATGGGTGCCTTTATTTAAGTTGTTTAGGAATCAAAAAGCATTTGGTGCTGAACTCTCGCATTCATTCTTGTAAGAATATTTACTATGACTTAACAGAGTGAGCCACTAGACTGCTGTCTTGCAGTTTCCAGGTGTAAGGTGTAGATTTTTTTTCAAGTTCATGATAAAGTTATCAGGAAGTTTGGACATACTTGTAAAAAAACAATCCTAACTAAACTTATTGCTTGGCATATATGGCTTGTAAGACAAATCACACACTGTTGATATTTTTAACTCTGTGTTAGAAAATTCCAAATTTCGTTGAACAATAGGCTATCAAGTCTTTTGGCATTTTCTCCATCGCTTGTCTGCTATTCCCTAAGCAGGTTTTTAATGGGGGCGTTCCAAAGAATTGTCACATTGATAAGGACTGATACTTTAGAGTCTTCTAATACACATTCCTGATATAAAATGCCTGTGGAGAAATTTTCCTTTTTAAGTTCTCTATATAAGAATCGTGGCTAGGATTTTCATCTTTGCATTTCTAGTCTATTTGTGGCCACTTGCAGAATTCGTCCCTTTGTCCATTTATGATTGATTCCAAAAGATTGACTATTGTTTGGTTTTAAAAATTAGTGGACTAAATGAAAATGGCTCATTAACTATCTACAGTTCTTATTTATCGTCAAGTTGTTAGGCATACATCTGAGTCCTCCTTATTCAGGCTGAAGCCTCTCGGAAGGCAACGTGTTAATGTTGATATTGAGTTGCACAATGTTTACCCCTTTCTCTGTCTTAATTTCATTTGGACATTGAAGTTCTTGAAGGTGTACTGGTGTAGGCCTATGGACTAACGACATGGTTGCAAAGTCTCAACATCTATGATTTTTTAATATACAATGCCCAATTTAGTGTTTGTTGAGGACAGGTCCATCTTTTCTGTCATTATGACGTGGCTTCTTCTCTATGGAACATGTTTGGAATTCTGGGGACCCTGTGGGTGTTTCTATCTTCAACTTTGTCATATGTGCAGTATGAAAAAGAAAGGAAGGAAAACTCTGTGGAGTTTGGCATGCTTGGGTATCCATTACGCTTTTGGCTGTATGGTTGGAGCCTTGGAGGGGAATTATAGAACTTAATTTTACAAATATTAACATTAGTGATCTAAAGGCCTTGTAGGACAGTGCCGTATCTTGTATCCCATGCGTCCCCTGGGTCTCAGACTCTCAGTTCTATGTTTTTTATTTTCCCCCATGGTCGGTTTACTTTACATGATTTGAAGCATAATTGACCCTCTTTTTCTATTAATTTACTGTAGAGGACTTCTTGCTTTACATGATGCTTGTCTCTTACACTCAATGAAATGATAGTTGACTGAAGACTTTTGTCTTGCAGTATGAGGGAAGATTGTACTCAATTGATCTTTGGATCTGAGAACACAATGAGTAATAAGCACAAATAGGTTAAAGACCCATTTTGATTCTCCACTAAAAACCAAAGCGGAAAGTAAAGAATCTATTGGCACCATTTAAATTGACATAGGATACAAGACTATGATATGCCATCATTTTTGTTGCAACAGTTGAAGCATTTAACTGATATTGTTTTTACAGGATCTGGTCAACCGGATGATTGAACTAGAAAAGCATTTCAACACCCTTGAGCTTAATCTATATGGTGAAAGCAGTGGAGTAAACTTAATTTCTCGAGCTCGTAATTCTAGATCTGTGCCATCCAGGTATTGAACTGCTTCTTTTTTTTTTTTTTGAGGGAAAGGTATTGAACTGTTCTATTCTAGACAAGTATATGTGATGCAGCTAGACATCCCCCCCCAAGTGATTGGATATGCGCCTGGTGTTTACGACTGTCTTATTCCATGTGACACAGCATCTGAACAAATTGTGCATTGGAAAATTAAGATTCTTGAATATGTGCCTTATATATATATATATATATATATATATATATATATATATATATATATATATATATATATAATAGTGGTTCTATCTATTTTTTTCCTCTTTTTGTATTATGGCTCTGATTGGTTCATCTAATTTGAATTGATCTGATCAGAATTTTTTGTGGAACTTGAAGATCGTTACTACTATAGTACCAAATAATTCTAGGAAAAATTGATTTAATCAGTCCCAATTATAGGCGTCCTGACAAAAACAGTCCCAACTATCGTTTTTTATTGTTCAGTCCCAACTTTGACCCCTCTTTTACACTGGTGGTCCGAGTGGACTGGTGACTTGCTACATCGGTCAAAAAACCTTATTTTCCTTTTTACTTTTTTTTTTTTCACTCGTTCCTTCTACCTCCTCCTTCAGTCTTTCTCTAACCTCCCTCCTTCCTTTCTTTCTCTCTCCTCCCCCACCCTTAAATCCTTACTACCATGCACCACTCCACTTCCTCCCACCAAAACTTCCACCACCGCGCCACCACCACCCACAACCTACGCCAACTCTTCCTCGAACTTGGTTGGCCGTCTTCACCGCTGCCAGTATCAATACTACATTCAGTCTTTCTCTCTCCTCCCTCTTTCCACCTCCCTGCCACCCCTCCTCTTTCCCCTCCCTGCCACCATCTTTAATTTCTCATATTGACATTTTCACACACACATAATGAGCAACTGTCCCTACAATCTCTCCATATCAAAACTGCACAAAAAAACCCTGATACCCCAAATCAAAGAGCCCATTCAATCTCCTCACAAAAAAAGAACTGGGAGTTAATTGACCTGGCGTACTCTTAAACCAAACAAGCATATAATCCAATCTCATTGATGTTCCTCCTCTTTTGGGTCTTAATTGACCTGGGTCTCGTCAAATGAACTGGGAGTCATTGTAAGAGAGAGACTGGAAGGGGTTGACTGAGAATTCTTGCCATTGAAGAGCATCAAAACACACAAAAACAAAAATAACACTTTTGCCCGCTATTTTTCTCTCCTCAAAACACACAAAAACAGAAAAAAAAACCCACCTGAATTCACTCAAATTGTTCGATAATTATGGTGAAATTCAGGATTTTGAATCATGGGTTTACTTTAATCTTGTGTTTTTTATTGTTGCAATCTTCAATATTGGGTATAGATGCAAAAAGGTCCCAGTCCACCAAGGAAGACCGCCATTGTTGTTAAAACGCAAGGTTTCGTTCAATGTTGAGCGATGAGGATTCATGAACTCATCAATTCCACTCAATGCTTCCATAACCATCTATATCAAAATATTATCAGATTTCAATTTCACCATTAAAATTGTAACATGCATTTTTGAAATTGAAGATGTATACCTTGCGACGGTTATCATGATTTAACTTGAAATATTCGTGCATCTTAACAATCTTATGCAAACAAAAAGATGGAATTGTTAAAGAAGAAATCATAGTTCTCAAAATGAAGAGGTTTGGGCATTACTCTCGTCGCCATTTTCTCTTTCCTCCAAGAGTTATTTGGATTGAACTCCCCTGTTCAGCAAATTCTTCAATTTTCATGCGATTCTCTGTTATGAAAATTACCTAGAGGTTTGGGCATTACTCTCGTCGCCGTTGATGGGTTCTCATGATTTGCGGCTGTTAGTTTGGCTTAAAATGGTTTGGGCTGAACGTAGCTGAGATTTCTCCAACTCCTGTAAGAGGCACCTATGGACCTTCAATAAAGAATTCTGCTTTGTCTTCTTTGACGAGCGCAATGCTGACGGCAGAAAATAATCGAAAATGGAGATGAAGAGGAGAGAGAAAATTAGTGTTGTGCTGCCATAGGAGGAGAAATGCAAATTCGAAGTTTTTTTTTGTCGCAGAACAAGAAAGGAAGGTAGAAGCAGTCAAGGAGAGGTGTTAGGGGGAAATCGGGGTTTTATTAACTAATTAAGTCACGTGACAATTGTTTACCTGCATTAGCAGGTTGGTTACCTGCAAGGACCACATGTGTAAAGGATTCCCAAAAGTTGGGACGGAATAATAAAAAATTGAAGTTGGGACTGTTTTTGTCAGGACGCCCATAGTTGGGACTGATTAAATTAATTTTTCAATAATACTATTGATATTATTATTATTATCACTAGGCTTTTTTCTTTTGCTAGTATTCATCCAACTTTCTTCACCTGTGTCAGTACACTAGAGAGCACTTATTCGAACAAGTAAAATATAGTAAAGCAACTCAATTTACAAAATTATGGATTAATCTAGCTATTACACTAATCCTCATTAGTTTATTTTATTTTAAAATATGAATGGATGATATTTGCCAAATTTTGGTTTGAAATAATAACATGACGATATACAGATGTTATATCAAATTTATTTACTGTAAAGATAATGTACGTTTAAATTTCTATTTATGAACATTATATTATGTCCTAGTTTGTATGACTAGTAACAGTATGAGGTCTACAGTGTATCTGAGATGTGTTTATGTCACAAACTACCACTCACATAGAAGTTGTCATGCCTCAGGGTCTCATTGTGGTAACTCTGCTCCATTATGCCTCATCAGGTTTCATTTTTTTTTTAAATTATAAGAACTGGGGTAAAATGACAATTGGCAGGCATATGTAAATGATGATTATCTAATTTTAGACTTATGAAACAGAGCTAGCCCTAGGATTCAATTTACATTTCTACTACTATGTTTCTGTTTGTGTCAAGGAATTAAAACAATCCCGTTCCGTTACAGAACGGCCGTTCTGTAACGGATTTTGGATTTGCCGTTCCGCGAAATGCCATTACGGAACGCCATAATAATAATCACATACTTCTCGCCGCGTTGTCCGTTCCGTAACGCGAACTCGCCGCGTTAGAACGCTTTTATCCCCGTTACATCCGTTCTTTTCAAATATTAGCCAAAAGTAATTTATTATTAATTATATAGCTAATATAACATGATATTCTGATAGATTTAATTATATTATATTGTAATAATTCTTCATAAACTAAAATAAAGCAAATAAGGTTAGAACATATTAATGTGAATTTTTTAAAAAAAAATTCACACCGCTTCGGCCACGAAATGTTCTATTTCCCCGTTACAAGCCGTTCCCGCGACAACGCGACCGTTCCCGCGAACGCGACCGTGACCGCGTTTTTTTTCTATACTTTGTGTACTATTGGGTATTGTCAAAGCTGTGAATTAGATTTGGTAACGTTTCTGGGATTATATTTCTTGTTCTTCTAGCAATAAATTTTTCATAAGTGGTTTCTTATAGTTTTGAATTATTATGTCTCCGCATCCTGGAAGTTTCCTCTTGGGGGGTTTGTGTAACATTCTAGATGACCCAACTCTAATAATTTCATATTACTACTACTGGTTTGTTTTCTGGTGAAGCCTCCATGTTTTAAAATATCTGACAATGTTTGTACCAAACAAAAAGAAAAGGTATCTGACATTGACCAGCAAGAATATTCAGGCTGACGTCGATGATTTTGCAGGCACAGCCAGTCATTGCATGCTATTCATAATGCAACAATTTCACAGCTAACTGCTGCAAAGCAACTTTCTGAATCTCTGTCCAAACAAATGGATGTATTGAGCATTAAGTCACCTCCAACAAAACATGCTAATGTCAAAAGGCAAGTGTTTGAGTCCATCGGGATACCTTACCCAGATGACTCTCTTCGTTCGCCAGGCACAGCAAAGATGACGGATTCCCCATTAAACAGAAATCCATTAGTTTCTTGCTCAGGTGAAACTCGTAATGCATCTAGAAGGATCCAGTTGAGTGGTGTCAGCAGTCATGATCTGGAAACTGCAAGAAGAAGGAGGGATTCACTGGATAGGGTAAAGACTTCCTTTAAATGCTGTTGACAATTTATCTTCCGATACTCTATGCTCTTCATTGTTCTGTCGTGTGTAGTTTTCTTGTAGATGATGTGATGAACAATTCCAAGTAGGCTTACTGGAAACTTTAGATGCTGTTATTTTTGTTTATATTGAATGCACCTTCAGTGAGGATGCCATGTGAGTATGAACCAAAATGTTGGTGAGTCTAGTATCCTTATAACTAAGGGCTGCGTCACTTAAGATCCTGTTGTGAATATCTCACCATCTGTATGTGAGTTGTGACTGAAGCTTATAAGTGTCCCAAAAAAAAGAGTAATCTGGGAAACCTTGGAATTTGTGGTAGAGTAAATCAAATTTAGAAAATCCTTGGTTGGTATGATTTGATCATTTGAACGAGGAACCGGGTACTTTGTACGGAAATCATTATTGTAGTGGAAGATATTACTTGTAGGATCATTAGACATAAATAGAGAGGACTATACGTTTACATCACTCTTTCTTACATTGATTTTCCACAGGCTGTGGAGCTATAATCCACAAAAGTAAGCAGTGTTGAGCAATCATTGTTATACTCAATTTGTAATTATACGTAGCAGAGCTGCCTTTGGTCTGGTTCTGCTGAGTTGAGTGATGATGTTTCTCTTCATTGTTATATATTGATGCCAAGAAATCACTTTGCGTGAGTGGAAATAGCAAACAAGGATCTTTATGCAAGTTTGGTGAGGATTATGTAATTTTAAATAATTTGGAAAATATATGACGCACAAGTTTATATATGATTTATGAAAGAGCGGTTGTGCTACTATGAATATATATATAGAGATGGGCAGATGGCTTAGAGGTCTTGGATTTTTAGTTGTCATCTGTTGCCACTCTTACTCCAAAAGATCATATTAATGACATTAACTTAGCCACGTCATTTTGTTTTCTCTAATTGATCAGGAGTTATGATACTAATGACACTTATACTGCTAATTATCTTGGCTTTCTACAGTTCATGCCTGCAGATGATAATTTTTACCATATCTGATGATAATCATGGGTTACTATTTTCATCAGTCATCCTAACTGTTAATATGAGGTCCTATAGCTCACGTACATGTGCTTGTTTTCTTGAGGCATGCTTTCCCTTATTCTTATATTTATTTGACACGACTCTTAATCGCAGAATTGGGCAAACTTTGAGGCTCCAAAAACAACAGTCAAAAGGATGGTGGTACAGAATGAGAGCCAGAAGGTTGGTGGTTTGTTCTCTTCAATGGATAAGCAATTCGTCAGTCCTTGCAAACTGCAAGGGTCAACAACCACTTCTTCCAAGGTTCTTGCTGTGCAGGATAGGAATGGTAAGCGGTGATGACGGGAGTCTGGTTATCTTCTTCTTTTGTAAACAAGTTTGTTCGAGACTTGGCAAAATAACAACTCCCTTTTCTCCTCTCCCTCCCCCACCCCCAACAAAGAAAAGTGAAATCTGATTAAACTGTCCATGATTGCACAGAACATAAGGGCACACTACAAAAAGTCAAGTCTGACACTGCAGCCACATCTAAATTCAAATGGGTTGGAGGCATCCCTGAACTGCCACAAGCTGGAATGGAGCAGCCTCTAAGATGGAAGCTTTCACAAGGTGACAGTTTCTCGGCCACCCAAAGCATGTCTTCATCATCCTTTGTTGATCCAAATATGAAGGCAGGACACATTTGTTCCAATGCTGAAAGACAAGGGACTCAGATAGGTAATAACGACAAAACTGATAGGTCTGGTACCGCTTCAGCTGACACGATGCCGTCTGTGTTACAGTTTAGTGAAACCAAATCAACCACCCAAAAGACCCAGCCACGTCTATTTTCCTTTTCAACAAAAGGTGGCCAAACACCAATTTCTGGTAGCGAGCAGACTATTGCTGGGCAAAGTTTTTCCAATGTTTCAACTAGTAAGCAAGATATTAGAGCCTCACCTCCATTGACATATCCCCCTGTCAGCTCTTCCACATCACCTAATCTGAGTATGCAGACCTTACCAGTCACGTCGGTAGACGGTGGATCTGTAACCAGTCCAAGGAAAGTCTTACAATTTCCCTCTCCAGCATTTTCTGTATCTTCCTCACATGCATCACCTTTGAGCTCTTTAACCTCCAGAAATTCTAAGGAGGTTTTACAATTCCCTACACCAGCCATTCCTGTTTCTGCCCCACAAGCAGCACCGGTGATTAAGGGTACAGAGGTGGCGAATTTTGATTCTACTGAATCTTCTGTAAATCCATCTGCAGAGCCGTTAACAATAGGGCCTCAAGCTGCTACTACTAAAGTAACTGCAGCCAATAACCTTGCTACAGCTCAGTCTCCAGAGAAGTTATCCCCTTCCAGTGACGACTTAAATTTTGTGCCTTTGATGCCTTCTGCTTCTTCAACTGAAGCTCCAAAAGTATTTGACTCAAGCCTTGACATGAACAAGACTGCCACACATGTATCTGGCATGGTATCAAATACTCCAGAAAAGAAATCTGCAGCAGTTGCATCATCGCCAGCATCTCCATCAGAACTTGGAGGTTCCACTGGTGGAAAGAGCAATAATGATGCTACTGTAGCACAGGAAGATGAAATGGAAGAAGAAGCACCTGAGACAAACGAAACAGCAGATTTTTCTCTAGGAAGCCTTGCTGGATTTGGGATAGGATCAGCACCCAGTGCTACAGCTCCCAAATCGAATTTATTTGGTGGTCCAATGACTAGTGCACCACAAACTATGCCTAGTTCAGTTTCTCTAACTGTTCCTTCTGGAGAGTTGTTCCGTCCTGCATCTTTCAGTTTTCAACCTCTGCAGGCTTCCCAGTCGTCCCAACCCGCAAGTATCGGAGCTACTTCTGGTACCTTTGGTTTTACAAATCCTCTTCAGCAGAGTTCCTCGGGGAATGGGTTTGGTCAGCCATCACATATTGGCTCAGGACAACAGGCTTTGGGTTCAGTTCTTGGTTCGTTTGGACAATCAAGGCTACTTGGTGCTGGTTTATCTGGTAGCGGTTTTGGGATTCCTCAATCTCCTGGTGGTGGCTTTCAAAATGCATCCACTGCTGGAGGATTTGCTGGCATTGGTTCCACAGCCAGTGGCTTTGGCAGTGGTTTTGCTACTGCAGCTACTGTTGGAGGTGGCTTTGCTGCTGCAGCTACTGGAGGCGGATTTGCTGCTGCAGCCCCTAGTGGAGGCGGGTTTGCTGCTGCTGCTGCTCCAAGTGGAGGCGGGTTTGCAAATGCTGGTGGCGGGTGTAAGTTTGGACTCTGAATATCTCTAGCAGTGATACCTCTTTTTATATCTTAGCTAATCTATCCTTTTTATATTGCAGCTGGTGGATTTGGTGCCTTTGGTAAACCAGGGAGTGGTGGCTTTTCTGGGTTTGGTGGTGGTGCTGGTGGACGACAGGCCCCACCAGATCTATTTACACAAATGAGAAAATAATTTAATCCGGAACAAGAATGGCTTCTCGAGTTGTTTTGACTACGCTCTGTAGATATTTGTCATGATAGTGTAGGCATATGTAGTCAGCCATTGATTTGATTGCATTTTGCATTAGCAATTACTAAACACTGCTGCAGGAATGAAACTTCAGAAGCCTTGATATTTGTCATGATAGTGTAGGCATATGTAACGTACAGTTGTTATTGGCTTATTGCTATAGGTTGTATAAGATTAAATATTTGGTTGACGTGTGTACAAGATTTCAGCATCATTGACACAAATAGAGCAAAACAACCCTCTCAGTCTCTGTCCCTAACTAATAGGCTGTATTTCTACTTTTAGGCCATCCTTAAACAATAGACTGTATTTCTACTTTTTAGGCCATAAGTTACGGTGTAACAGTTACATTCAAGACTTTTTGTAAATATTATGTCATTGTAGTGATATATTGCTACCTATACTATCAGCATTTTGAAGACGTATAATTCTTTAAAGTGATGATTTCTAGGCTATCATTCCATGAACTTCAATGATAATTGAAACCAATGAGAAAATTGGCTTATGATCTCATGAACAAGATAAAGATTAGCCATCATTAATTATAATTTTGCGAACAAGATAAAAACTATGTACACTCTACCTTTATCAATAAGTCTACGACACGACCTCTTATTAAGCTATTCCTAACCCCAATTTATATCTTATGTAGAAAAAGAGATTTTCTTTAACGGGTTTGGAGAGATCCTTGCAAATTCTATGATAGACCCGAAGACAGACTTGACCGCTTGATAATATTTACTTACTCATTTGGAGCTCTGAAAAGCATACGAGCAATAAATAAAATTCAATTAAGGTACAAACTGACCTATGAAAAAATGATCCTGCAAAGCCAAAACTGCCATTGTATTATTCAACATTTTGGAAGTTACATTATACAATATACAATCATTGGATTAAGATTTAAGACCTAAGATGCAGAAACTATGATAACCATTTATGTTGGCAAAGGTGATGACTAATTGGGGCCTGGTCCTGATGAAAGACGTATACCAGGAAATTGGGTCCTAATCAGCAATAACTTCTGATAATCATGTACCAAGTAAGTGTTGGCCCAGTGGTGATGGGGACTGGCTTTGGTAGGACGGACCTGTGTTCGAATCCCCGCAACATCCTTGGGAGAGGAATGGAACCTAACCACCCCGAACTTAGCCTCGATCCGGATGTAGCCCGAAGGGTGAACCGGGTGCAAACACCAAAAAAAAAAAAAAAAAACTTCTGATAATCATGTCTGTTAGCAAAGGTGATGAAACTATATGTTAAATTGTCAGCCACCAATAACAGTTCCCCCCAATAAAAAGGGGGGTTTAGATGAGAGGTTATCCAAAATTTCCATGGTTTAATTTGGTGTGTAGTTCTGCATAATAACACTTATTTATGCACTAGCAAACTCAAAATGTCCCAAATTAAGTCATTTAATTGTCTAAATTTTTGAAATTTCTGAGAAGCTCTGGGATGTCATAGCCCAACATCTCGTCAACAGCTTGAATCATTTTTGGTTTCAACTTCTCAAATTTGTCGATATTATAACCCTTAAGGACTTCCTTAAAGTGCTCCACATTGGGGAAATCCCCTGCTGGTAAATGGTACTCCCTTTGGACCTAAAAGTACAAGAAAAGATATTTATAATTTCAATTAAAAGAGGAATTCTGCATCAGCTGTTTTAAGAAACTATACAAAAATAAAATAAAATTGGGGGTACCAACTACCAAGTAGAGGATTAGCTAGGAACCTTTCTAAATTCAATCTCCAAGTTGTCAATAAGAGTCTCTTGCGCCTTGGCTTTGCCTATCAAAAGAGGCATCTCCTTCTTCAAATGGCTGATGATAAGGGCATGGATCTTTGCTGCCCTAGCACGCTTCACAAATTCGTTAACCTGGTGACCGAACAACATGAGATATCTTTTATCCGTTTGCGTAACTTACAATCTAAATTCTAAATACTTATTCATTCTTTAAATTTTCAACACTTAAATTTTTATGCTTGCGAACCCAAAACTTTGACCATATATATCTTTGATTATTTAGTAGAAGTAGTATACTTACAAAAAAAAAAAAAAAGTTAAGATTTCGAGAATATACGTCAAGTAACAACATTTTACACAACAGCATTTATTTTTAGAAATTAGATAAAAGATATGGTCAAAGTCGGGTACGTGAATACTGCAAAAATCTAAGTGTTGCAATTTTTTAAGAACACAGGATGGCAGGAAGTATAATTTACCAACTTATTTGCTAGGAATTTCCATCCCAGTGAAAGTTTACAATAAGATCTAGCAACCAATTGGTAATTCGAATTACCAATTTCATCAATTGCATTCATTGTCCTTGGTTCATAATCCTAGTCAAATGAAATCAGCAAACTTACTCTTCGATTGCAAGCATTTTTGGGAATATCCTTCAGATCAGCAAGAAGATCACTCTGTTCCTTTAAGAAAAGATCCCGTCCCATTGGACCAGCAGCTGCTTCATTTAAAGGCTCGTCATTAAAAGACCTGCACAAATTACGGAACTACATATCTTTATGATAAGCATTATGGCTCATAAAAATGCTTGAAGCTGGAAGAAATCCAAGCAGAGCACTCGTCGTTTATAACCACTTCATATTGACATAATATATCTGTTCCCAAATTCAGCTTAACAGGACAAAGCTTACCCAATATAGACACGAGTAACCTCAGGAGTATTCAGAACCTTCCCCAGTGACCACATCAAGGCTCCATATATCCTCATTAACTGCCATATACAGAACGAATTAGCTAGATTACATTCCAAACAAAAACTTATAAATTTGAACTTGCCATTCACCTGCTGAGTTTCCACTTGATCTGCCTTGTTCAAAACAACACGTATCTTGTCATCATGACCTTTTAGAGATGAGATCACACGCTTGAATTCATCACTGATATCGAGTTTGTGGGGATCAAAAAGAAGCAAAATGAGGTCAGACTTGGCAGCAAACCAAGAGGTGACACCAGTGAAGTCATAACTTCTTTCTATCCGCTGCTTCTCCCCAGACAATACCCCAGGGGTATCAATGAGAGTCATATGCTCCAAAAGCTTCAAGATATTAAAACAAAAGGTTCAATTCCTGCTACTGTATAATGAAGATTTATTTGTTGAGGTATATTGCCATATTGCTGGTAACTCACTGGGTGTGGCATCTGAGAACACTCAAATTTTGACAGAAAGGCAGATCCAAAGACTGTAAGACCTTTGTATGGCATGTCTTCTTGGACAGTATTTGTGTTTCCTGGTATACGTCTCTCATCAGGACCAGACTGCAGATAATCATACCGGATTAACCAAAGAAAAAAAGGCATATATCAGCAATTATTCAACAAAGTCAGAATAGGAGGAAGTTAAACCTTTGAGAAGAACAAGAAGATAAATTAATATTAATCCTTTTTCTGGTTACCATAATGACAATAAATCTATCTGTAGTTGGCTCTGGCCCGACATGTGCTCCTGCAAATAGCCAGTAAAGGGTCGATGAGAAAAGCTTCCATGGCTACACCATTGAAGCAAATGAAAAGAGAAAAGGGAGCATAAACTACCAGGATAATCACTTTCCAGTAAGTGCTTGATGAAGGTCGTTTTCCCAGTGGAATACTGTCCCAAAAGCATGACCATAGGCTTTGCATCAAAATCGCTATTTGTCTGCCACAGACAAAGGCACAAATAACTATGGATTAGCCGTGAATGATAAGACTGTATAAGTTATGCAAGATAACTAATCAAGGAATCGACAGGAATGATGCCCTTACTAATAAAGGTGATGCAAAATCATGATATTGATAAGTTAGCTCCAGTGGCTTCAGTTTCTGTTCATACAACCTCTTCAGACCATCAGAAATAGATCGCATTGAGGACGATTGTTCCTTAAAAGTTTATCCAGAAAAGATGATCAGTAAAGTTGGTCTATAGTTAATCATCTAAACCTCAACACTTGAGCGCGACAACAGATAATAAAAGCATCAGATGAAAATCAGTAAAACAAGTTTAATAACATGACTCAATGGCTATAAAAGCACAACTATCAGAATGTAAAAACATAGGCAAGAAGTTCTGAGCAATGAAAAGGATTGTTCCAGCTACCAAAGGATCCAGGTAAAGACAAAACTTCCCAACAAAACAGGGAAGTCCTCAGAACAATGCAAAACCAGCAGGCATATATATAGATACAAGAACATCAGAATATTATAGACTTACAGTAGCCAGTCTATTGTTCATCCTGCAAATGGAGATGAAGAAATTTCCTAATGAGGAATGATCAATTGTTTAAGACAGCAAAAAGTGTTTCACCTTTTCATCCCACCTGTGTTCTATTTAAAACGTGTGCCCTTTCCAACAATCTGTTATGAACTAACATAAGTTGGACACCACTAATGGCAGAAATTAAGGAAGAAGAAGAGTATTTAATTCATAAACTGAAATTACAGAAAATGTAAATGATATTCAAGCTTTAGAGAGGCTTGATTCTCTCCCAAAATGAACTCTTAAAAGCTCTCTAATATTCTCAATAATTTTCAACATCATTTCTCTCTCCCCATTCTATTCTATTTATAGAGATATTTCCTCCCTAACTCCCTAACTTATTCTTCAAGCTACTATTAAAACTAACTAGTTATATAATACCAAATGTGCCCCTCTCCCTAGGTTGATTCATTACACAATCTCACGTTGAGCATTATTTCCATATAGTTGTGGTTCAAACATAAGATTCACATATCCAGTCCAATACAAGAAACTCTACAGAAGTTATGTGAAAGTTCAAAAATGATTGAGTTAGCTGCTTCCTAAATATCATCCAAGATAGTCCTTGGAAATGATAAACAATATGGATTCCATTTTACCATAGATCATGTGGACATACCCGACATGCAAGATTGGACTACACAAAGACATATTTGTCATTTCAAATTTTCATATCCTCCTAGTTCCTACCTTTGATTACCCAAGCAAGTTTGGCAACGGTCCGAATCGGTGATTTATCACTTCTATCACGGCTCGGTCTCAATCAAGAGCTTAGTGTCACAACCGTGTACACGCATAGCTAGATTCGGAAATTTTTTCTTCATTCGCTTGTCCATGCCTTTTATGATACAATCGGACAATCCCAAAAGTCCTCCTCCTTCTATAGTTAACTAAAGGATCTGACCCAATCCCCTTGAAGAGATATATTTCGCAGGACAAAAATACTCTTTGCTGTTAACATCATTTAGTAAAACAGCTTAACAGTATTCTTGTGAAAAAACTTTGAGCAATATTGTAAATTTTCTCTATTCTCACGTAAGCGCGAAAGCCACGACCTTTGAATGTTGAATCTTCCGTATAGACACACAGGTTCCAAAGTGTCTTAGTTGGCTCTCCTTCTTATGAAGTCATTCCATTCTTCCATAAGGACAAACCTTTCATCCGGTCAACATTTTCTCGTTGCCTTAAGGCTTTCTCCCATGTTGTTTCTACTTCCTCTAGCCTATTCGTAGCC
This sequence comes from Beta lomatogona, assembly GCA_947646795.1. Taxonomy (NCBI): domain Eukaryota; kingdom Viridiplantae; phylum Streptophyta; class Magnoliopsida; order Caryophyllales; family Amaranthaceae; genus Beta; species Beta lomatogona. The sequence continues at coordinate 177,428 of CANSNZ010001154.1, forward strand.
GCAGAAGCGACCATAACCTTCAATTACTCATTAGGCCTATTAGTAGCACCTATATTAATTGAGATTTTATTTGTAGTCCTTCCGGACCATGGTTAGCATCCCAAGCATCAATCGACCATCGCCCAAGCCAATAATAATGTTTTGGAAGGATTCACCTAACCACCTTGGGAGACAGCGCTGAAATTTTGGTTTAGATGCACATCAAAAGATTTGTGTATTCCTTGTTTCTTAACATACAAGATATAAACCACATCTACTACTTAGCGATTGATAAGATTCCGCACCACAATAGTATATTCTATCACTAGCACTATCTCGTAACCAAAAGACTTGATAAATGAGGTCCTTTACTCAAGCAATAAACCCATGCAACCAAGTACCCCACATCTGGAGTACTTTCCATAGACCAAGCTTATTGATACATACTATTCCTTACATCCCAAATATTTTTTGCATGTTCAGAACTTGTGAGAGTTCTTACTTTCCTTGGCAAAAGCGAAAATGGAACCTTTTTTTATAACAAGGTGTGGTAGTATATAACACTTGCTATATGTGTTGTACAAAAATCATATTCACCAAAACTCTTCAAAATTGGTTCCTAGCATTGCATCCATGTCTACATATCATCCAAACATGAACTCTTAAAAATATATCGTTATCATGTTACGCAACCAAACGATTCCGTGTTCCGTGGCAATGCTGGAGCTACAATCACACGTGGGCGAAATACTTAAACAAATTACAAAACCACCTCTGGCAACAATTTAGATGATCCTTTTACTTATTCCACAATGGCTATCCATTTTCCTGTAAAGATTCTCCCTCACACCCAAATACTTTTTTCAGTAAAAAAAAGTACTCTTGATCCTCCACTCCCAAATTCAGCTTAAACAAGTCTCAATAATATGAATTTCCATCTCGAAATCCATTACGATATCGTAGATGTTTATACTACTATCATTCTCTCGCTCCTCCAACAATCTCCCCCTTCCAAACAATGCTTTATCTCATCTCAGGCCTATACTCTTCCTCAAAATCCACAATTTAGCCAACTTTTTCAGCTACTTATTCTACTTATCTCAAGCACAAATCATACCTCTACCCTACGCATAGTAAATCAACGCGAATTCCTCGCTCAAATTACAATCTATATAAATCACTTCATTCCTCAATTATAACTTAGAACAAACAAATTTTGACTCACAGTATACAAATCAACATAAAACAGAAAGGCATAGAATTGGCAATGATGAAATTGAGAAGAAACCCTAGAAAAAGATAAAAACTAATCTCGATAGGAAATTGAGGAGAGAGAAAATGGAGAGGAGTACCTCGTCGGAAATGTTGGAGAGAGAGTGGACGCCATGGAAGCCTAGACGGTAGTGCTGATTGTGATAGAAAGTAGAAGGAGGAGAGAGAAAATAGAAGCTTCGAGGTTGAGATAGAAGCTTCAATGGCGATCTTCGAAGAATCGTTGATGCCGCCATCTTTGCAAAGCTTCAGAATCTGGACAAAGAGAGAGAAAAGAGAGGGGAATTGTTCTTCTTACAGTTGACTAAAACGGCGCCGTTGCTGTAATTGAGTTATTAGAGATGTGATTAAGACACAATCCCAAGTGTTACATTCTTATGTGTTTTTTGTATGATTATGTTGTATTATTAGTGGATGTCGTCTAATCTAGTTGGTAAAATATTGTTGGAATGTTATTTCAGATGTGAGATTAGATTAAAGTCTACAATACTGTAATTAACCACTTTCTTAAACCTAAATATTATTAAATTTGGCATTAACAAATGTAAAAGTTTAAATGAAAAGAAGAGGACGAGACAATCTGATGTTGTTCATCGGCAAAGGCTGGAGGTTGGTAGCTCGTGAGGGCTCCACCTTGTGATATTTCAATAGAATATTATGTTTGTTTTATAATGACCTACCTTGTTCTTTATATACTAGGAGAGCAAGGATAAGTTATAATCCCTAGTAAGATATTGCACATCACCATAGAAACAGACAAAAAAGTAGGCTATACATCATGCGCATATCACAAGTTTTACATATACTCTACCAATACTACTTCCTATTTCCTGTACGACAAATACAATGGCATGTAGTGCATTAGCTCATCTCGATTTCTTGACAAACAAGCATACGAAGGAAGATTAATGTTCAATTTCTCTTTTTTTTTGGGGGGTATTCGATCCGCAAGGACCATGATTAGAAATTGTTTGATTGTCTTTCTCTTTTTCTGAGGAACGTATCGAGAGAGAATTGAATTTGACTAGACAATGTGTGGTTGGTAAATAAGGATCGGTATTTAGCACCATTAGCTCATAATTCGCCTATAAGGGAGTTTTAATTATAAATCCATCCTTAATTGATAAAGAAATCATAATAATGATAAACTTTTTTGTGTTGACTTTAAGTGGTTTTGATGATAACAACGTAAACTAATTCTTCGGAGAAGCTATTAAGAAACTAATCCATCCTTGGTTGCGTGATTTGTATGGAATCAACACATTTAGATTATTCAAAATAAATTACACCTCAAAGTTTAGGCGATAAGAAGCATATCACAATTACAAAGAAAATGCTTAATTTGTAATGCATCAGCCATCATATTGCATTTGCAGCGAAAACTTTAAGTTTATATCGAATAGAACATATAAATTCACAACCTTGAACAAAAGAGAAACAATCGAAAAGAGAAGCTACACTTGAAATATGCGATTCTTTTTTATTTGTTTCATATAATAATAATAATTAAAAAGTTGCATAATCAAAGTTCATATATATTGTATTTTCAACTACTAAAAAGTCTAGAACGATAACTTTGAAATAATAGTATCATTAAATACAGATGCAATTTCACTGGTTGATTATACAATATTTTCTTTTTGACGAAAAGATTGAATATAAAAACAAAATATATTATACGCAACTATTATCTATAAAGTTGTGAAATACCGTTAGTGTCCCCGAAATATAGAGCTAGAGGTTTACACAAGCTTCTACACAAACTTTGATGATCATTTCCCAAGAGCAAGAAACATACTTATAAACTACAAACAGGGTTTTTCTATACCAAGGAACAGTTTTGTACTTCTATTTATGCGACTCCGTATTATTCCTCTATAGCAGATTTTTCTCTTTCAGAAGAGTAATCATGCCTGCCAAGTGCCAATACAAAAAAATTGAATTAGTAGTTTACATATGTGCCTTAAAACTCATTATAAAGTAGTACTATTTTAGGGATATAAAATCGTAATTCTAACTCATACTACTATTTAGGATATCAGGAAAAAAATTGGTTCAATTTCTAATATAATAATGGTTTTTGATTGGATTTTCCAATATACCACCACTTAAATTAAGTGATGAGTAGCTGATAGAAAATGCCTTAAGAATATTTATGCGAAAATCATATCATTTTCTTTATTATAGATATTTAAAACACGTGACAACTAATTTTGAGTAGAAGAAGCACTACTAGATGTTTGGAGTATGCCAATCCCAAATACACAAAATATTTGCACTTCCTTAGTCATTGTACGTGCTCGAGTATTAGGCAAATCAACTAGTTTTTAAGTCCGGGCTACGCCTCGGGTAATTATATCTTTCATTTATTACTATTTTACTTTGAAGTAATACCACCAAGTATCACTTGGATTAGTGGTTAAGACATTAGTATATATCCTTGTGATCACGTGATCGAATCTTACATAATACATTTTCTATTTTTTTAGTGTGGATTACATGGCATAAAACATTCTAAGCAAAGGCGCCACGTGACATCGTTCCTTACTTAGGAACACCTTTTAATATATTAGTATAGATATGATCCAAGAGTGGATTATAATTGAACTAGAAAAATAGAAAATCATGAATCTTTATTAATTACCTAAGCTTCCTAGCTAGTTGATAGAACCCTGTTGCTGCCATCGCAAAATTTACGCTAGACAAATTCCAATTTCTCTGCAATGAAACACAAAAATTGCCTACCATCAGATGTTATCCTAGTTGATCGAATATCATATATAAATCATATTGTGATAATATAAATCTAGTATTAAGAGATATGATTAAAGTTAATAAGATAGAATTAGGAAATAAATTATTTATTATACAACTATGAGTCTACTTATATACAACTTCTTCCGTTCTATTTAATTGCAACGTTTGGATTTTCACACTTGTTGAGACACATTTGAGACGAATCAAATAAAATCCCACATGACTATATTTGAATTATGTATAAACCATTATAGAAGGTCAAATGGTGAATTGTAAATAGTGGTAAAGTCAAGGCTCGGTTCTTTTGCACTGAATTTGTTTGAACTGGAGTGAACTTAATTTTTTTGAACTGAACTGAACTGAACTGAGTATTATTAATAATTAAAAGTAGAGTAATATTTTTATCATCATTGATAATGATACTAATTAATAATAATATTAATAATATTAATACTAATACTAATAATATGCATAATAATAATTTTAATAATAATATTCTTATGATGAATTAAGTGATATTTATAATAACAAGTAGAACAATAATGATAAGAAGTAATAAAATTATTAATAATATTAATGATAATTAACTATATTAATCTATCAATAAAAATACAAATTATTTCATTACGTTAATATTAATAATAATTATATTAATCAAATACCTATAGTACGGATAATAATAATATGTATAATAATAATATTCTTATTCAATAATATATCTTATGTTGTTAAAAAAATTTGAATTCAATAAAAAGACACTTCTACAATTCGTTTTTTAATCTTATTACAATATGAATGATGTTGGTTGGTAAGGTTTTAATACATTGTTGGAGAATTTAAATTTTTCCTGATCGCTGTTGAAAAATAATACTCCCTCCGTTTCACTTTAATTTACTCACTTCACTTTGGGGGAGAACCAAGGAGAAAGTGCAAAAGTATGAGAGAGAAACTGAAAAGGTGGAGAGAGAAATTGAAAAGTGAGAGAGAGAAATTAAAAAATGGGTTAAAATATTAAAAAGTGGATGACATGGGTGGAAAAAGAGGAGAAAGTAGATGTGACATGTTATCAAAAATAGAAAAAGCAACGGTGTGTAGATTAAAAAGAAACGGAGGGAGTAATAATAGTAATAATAATAATAATAATAACAACAACAACAGCAACAATATAATAATAATAATAATATATTTGAATAATAATAATAATAATAATAATAATAATAATAATAATAATAATAATAATAATAATAATAATAATAAACTGAACTGAATTGAATTTGTCTAAAATGAACTGAATTTGTCTGAACTCCATTAATTCAGTCTAAAAGAACAAAGCCTTAGTATGATATTTAGTTTAGGATTTATTTTCCTAGTTCTACCTAAGTTAGGTTTTATACAATGTACTATAAATATCCCCTTTGGGTTAACAATAATTTCAACCCTTCCCCCTTATAAATACGTGAAAAGAACAACCAAAAACAACAATACACAAAATCAAATCCAAACCTTCTGTTGTTCTACCACCTACAGCCGGCAGCCATGGGTGAAGAGCAACCAAAAAAAACCGACTTAACCTCTCCCTTCTTTCTTGGATCCAATGACAATCGAGGGAATGTGATCACCCAAGTGGTATTGAAGGGGGATAACTATGATGAATGGGCGAGATCGATTCGGCTTTCTCTTAAAGCACGACGTAAGTACGGGTTTGTTGAAGGGACTATTGATAAACCCAAAGATGCTACAACTCTTGATCAGTGGCATACCGTTCATTCAATGATCGTGTCGTGGATTATGAACACAATCGAGCCTACTCTCCGCTCGTCTATGTCCTATTACGAAGATGCATCTTTCTTTTGGGGAGATTTATATGATCGGTTCAGTGTTGTGAAAGGGCCAAGAATACAACAACAGTTGAAGACGGTTATAGGTGATCGTAAACAATTCGAGTGCGTGGCATATAAGTCGAGGGAAGATCATAGGAAGGAGTTAGAATTAGAGGAAGCTAGGAAAGTTGGGCTTGCACCAGCTGAGGTTGATGAAGATGGAAAAGAAATTAATCCTCACATTCCAAAGTATATGTCTTGTGCTCCTTGGTATATAAGTTCAAATAAGCCTAGTTTGAAGCATCAAAGGAAGTGGAAATCGGACACGAATTATACGAAATCATGGTATAACAGAGGTGAGAAGGGTTTTCAGGCAGAGAAGTATAGGAAGGGTTCTTGTGCAAATTGTGGCGCCATTACTCATGATTCAAAGTCATGCATCGATAGACCTCGAAAAGTTGGAGCGAAGTGGACAGCGAAACACATTGCACCAGATGAAATAATAGAGGAGTTTGAGCTGGATTTTGATGGGAAACATGACAGATGGAATGGTTTCGATCCTGCAAGTTATGCCTATGTCGTTCACAGATATGAGGCGAAAGAGGAAGCGAGAAAAAAGTACCTCAAGGAACAGAAGTTGAAAAAGCTTGAGGAGAAGCATAAAACAGGTGATCAGGAGGGTGAGGCTAGTGATGATGATGAGGCAGAGGATGCTTTGAAAGTTGACGAGGCCAAGGTTGATGAGAGTAAGCAAATGGATTTCGCAAAGGTTGAAAAACGTGTTCGTACTACTGGTGGAGGAAGTACGGGAACTGTAAGAAATTTGCGTATACGAGAGGATACAGCCAAATATCTGTTGAATATTGATGTTGATTCGGCCTACTATGATCCTAAAACTCGGTCCATGCGTGAAGATCCTACGCCAGATGCTGATCCAAATGACAAGTTTTATGCTGGGGATAATCAAAACAGGCTAAGTGGTCAAGCTATGGAGTTCAAGCAGATTAATTTGCATACTTTTGAGGCTTATGACAAGGGACAGGATATGCACCTGCAAGCAGCTCTATCCCAAGCTGAATTGCTTTACAAGAACTTCAAGGTTAATAAAGACAAGTTGAAGTCCCACGTGAAGGACACTATGATGGAGAAGTACGGCAATGCTGCTGCAGAAGAGGAGATTCCGCGAGAACTTTTATTTGGCCAAAGTGAAAGACAAGTTGAATATGATCGTGCAGGTCGGGTAATTAAGGTGCAGGAGACTGCACTTCCCAAGAGTAAATATGAAGAACATGTACTGTTACTGTACGCCAATAATCACACGAGTGTTTGGGGATCATGGTGGAGTGATTTTCAATGGGGCTATGTATGCTGCAAGCAGACAATTCGAAACAGCTATTGTACAGGCGCTGCAGGAATTGAGGCTGCCGAAGCATCAGGAGACCTGATGAAAGCTAACATTGCTCGCAAACAAAACCCAGCGCGTACTGAGGAGAAAAAGCTGGCTACTTGGGGTGCAGAGGTGCCAGATGATTTGGTTCTGGATGAAAAGAAACTTGCTGAAGCCCTCAAGAAGGAGAATATAAAGAAGAAAGAAAACAAGGATGACAGAAAACGGAAATACAACGTTAGTTATGATGATGATGTGACACAGGAAGAGATGGAAGCCTACAGAATGAAGAGGGTCCATCATGATGATCCTATGAAAGATTTCCTGTGAGGTTGTATTAATAAATACCTTTCAGATAACACAAGCTTAGGATTAAACTTTTAGTTAACCTCTATTATCACAATAATATCATATACGATATTCTATCAACTAGGATAACGTACTCAACAGTTCTCCAGCTAGTAAAATACATAAATCTTTTCCTAGATTTGAATTTCGTCACTACAATATCTTCTATATGAAGATGATAAGGATGTAAGATATTTTGGATTATGTGGCAAGATTTAACAAAAAAATATTGGATACAAGAGTTTAACTAAAGATCAGTATCTAACATCAAACAATATCTTCATTTCAAGACATACATGAAAGTGATAGCACAAACTATCTAACACTTTCTCTTACTACTCTTGTCTTGGCACTTAACACAATTAAGCACACATTATTGCCACAAGCAAATACCAGTCCTATTTATACTAGTTAATGATGTTGTTCTGTTTGTCTAACATCTTTCACACACCTATTCACTCATTGTCGAAGTCATAGGGCTATTCTTGTAGGGGGTGGTAATGGGTGGCTTAACAATTTACCTAGCAATTAATTTCGAGCAGCAATATTTTAACTAAGAAGTCTTACCGGTGTAATAACCATGCCATACCGCGACCAAATGAGTCCAGAGGCTGCTACCACTGTAAACAAAAACATATGCCAATGCATATTATCGTATCTTATGCAAGAACATCTGTTTTTTTTTTTTTTTTTGAGGGGAGCAAGAACATCTTTTAAGATAGTAAGATGAAGGGCCTTATCGGACCATCTTTCGCCAATTGCATTTATGGCCCGAGTTAAACTAACCAATTTGTAGAGGGTAAGAAATGTTCTCAGGTGGCTTGGAGAAATCTGCGATATTTGCTATGCTAAGTCCCCACTTGAATGTTGGTCCCCAAAAGTGAACTACATTAGTCAAAACATATACCTTTTAGGATTTAGCACTATACATTATACAAGTATCAATTGTTAATATTTTTTATAACTGATTTTTAGGGATCAAATTCTAGTAATAGCAAAATTGAGCAAATAATCTTATACTAATAGTCTTACAGGTACCAGATTACAAGATCCAATGGCATAGAGCCATATACCAACAAATTTACTAGAAACAACAACAAATATATGTCGATTATATGGTATGTGCACTATTTGTATATATAAATAATATTTTCGTGAAAATAACTTTCTAAAACACTCGATTAATATGTGCTATTGACATATCAGATATAAATTAGGCAAAGCTCTAAATTTACCATAATGTACAATTAATCAATGGCTAAATTATTGATCAGCTGTTTTTCTTTGTCTTTAATGTAATTACTAACTTCAGACTCTTCAATCATTTATATTAATAGCATATCAACCTTATTTTATTAAGGTAAGGAAAATAAAGGTTAGGAGACCCTTGGCACGAGGGATGCTCCAAGCCTCCAACATTATCGTTTCCAAGGATAGAATAAAGAGCTGATTCTGTACAGCTTTTTGTTAAACTGAGAGTCAACTAAGCAATATCAACATCTTTGCTGCAGAAATATTTCCTAGTATAAAATATTTACTCTTATATACTCAAATTAAGCTTTTACTACATAATATAAATGAGTAAAACTAAAGTACATAAATATGAAAAACCAAAGATGAGAAGGAGAAATGGGTAAACAAACTGGTTTTTAGACCGGCTGGATGATTCCACAAAGCTTTAAGTTTTGAAGACGCCATTAGTTTCTCTCTCCTCGTTTGTTGGAGCTACTGTTCCAGAGGTTTTTCTTTCTTATTTATTCGATGATGGATCCAAAATCCAAATTATGGGTCAATTTTTTTCTTTTGGCAGCCACAATTTCTGATACGGGATAGTAACGTATAGCTAACTACAATAAAACGTATAGCTTACAATAGTGCATTCTGACTAGATTAGTCTTTATCACTATTGGTCTTAAAAAATTCTAAAAAAGGGTTTATCTTTATCAATTACTACCTCTGTCTTTCTTTAGTCTTATCGCTATTTGCCGTCCGTATTTACTAAAAATCGCCCGTATTTTTTCCTTTAAATGCCCCCATACCCATCCCCTTTCACCCCACTCTTACTCTCTCACCTCTCATCCAATCTCACTCTACTCCTACTTTCTCACCTCCTGCACTACCACCACTAGACCACCACCACCGGCGACACCACCACCATCAGAGGTACACTCCGAGCACACCACCGACGAACCACCATCACTGTAACCACACTTGCGCACCACCACCACCGGAGGTACCACCAGTCCACCACTATCGGAGATACACTCCGAGCACACCACCGGCGGACCACCATCACTGTAACCACACTTGCGCACCACCACGACCGAAGGTACCCCACCACCGCGGACAACCACCACTACCGGAGCACCACCTCATTGTCACGGACCACCATTGTCACACCGGAGCACCACAATGTCCGACGAAGAACCGTCAACGCCTCCCGCAGCACCGCAACGGAATGTGGTTAGTTTTTAATTTTTTTTTTCCGCCACCAACTCACGATAACAATATGCTTTTTCGTTTCCTCCATGGAGGTAACGAAACAGATCTTCGTTACCACGGTAACGAAATGCTTTTTCTTTTCCTCCATGGAGGTAACGAAATTCTGTTTCGTTTCCTCCATGGAGGAAACGAAGATCTGTTTCGTTTCCTCCATGGAGGAAACGAAAAAACATTTCGTTACCGTGGAATATTCGCATAAACCTGTTAATTCGTACATTAATATTAATTTTCTGATTAGTATTGTTGTGAAAATCTGTTAATGTTGATTTGTTATTAGGTTGTGTAATTATAAGTTTTAAATGAATATGTTTGCGTATTATTGGAATTATTATGATGATTAGTTGTTAGCAAATAATAGTCGTGTAATTATTAGGTTTTTAGCAAATAATCAGTTAATGTTGATTTGTTATTAGGTTGTGTAATTATAAGTTTTAAATGAATATGTTTGCGTATTATTGGAATTATTATGATAAATAGTTGTTAGCAAATAATAGTCATGTAATTATTAGGATGTTAGCAAATAATCAGTTAATGTTGATTTGTTATTAGGTTGTGTAATTATAAGCTTTAAATGAATATGTTTGCGTATTATTGGAATTATTATGATAAGTAGTTGTTAGCAAATAATAGTTGTGTAATTATTAGGTTGTTAGCAAATAAGTTTTATTAATATTAATAGTTGTGATTATATAGATTAATAGTCTAAATAGTAAATGTGAAAATGTTTTAGGTCTATTTGCCGGATTTTGGGGATGATTATATATATTATAATCACATGTTCTATAATGAAACGCTTTGGGCTGATAAAAAGGAAATACAAGCTTGGGTTAAAACATGGGCACGTGAAATTGGATTTGTGATGGTAATTTCGTCAAGTCATAGAACTGAGGCTAGTGCTCGAGAGTATGTTTATATGAAATGTAACCGGGGTGAATAGTACATCAACCAAACAAACTTATGGGACATCAGTTGTATGCTGTGAGACGCACTTTGTGGAACCAATTACTCACTACTACAAGGACATCAAAATGAAAGTTTTGATGACAGTGTTGATGGGTAGGATCAGTTGTATGGTTTAATTTTGGTCGTATATTATAGTTTGTAAGTTTGAGTCAATGTTTTGTAATGTTTAGTATAATGATATTCATATTATGAAATAATTACTGATCTAATGATTAGTATAATATGTTGCATAAAATCAAAGTTCTAGTTAGCAATATCCGCATAGTAATCGGGAATTCCTACTACATAACAAAACATATTCAGCGTAAATAGTACATCAACCAAACAAATTTATCTAAACTAGTACATCAAAACACATCATCAAAACTAGTACATCAAAACACATCATCACCATCATCATGAGGAGGGTCATGAGCACGGTCTAACCGCAGTGCCATATCCCAATCTCGAGCCATCGCATCCATCATCTCATATGACATCGAAGTGTTGGGGCGTTGATCGTTGTGCCGATCCTCCAGCAAAGCTCTCGTACAGTCAAAATGTCGGGCCATCCACTGCAAAATATGACTTAATAAGTTAGTTATGTTAGGTAACAATAATAATTAACAACAAAATTCTTAACTTATAATACGAAATGCATACATAGTGTGTGTTTGTAGTGTTGGCCCGGGCCGGATCCATGATGTCCTCAGCGAGAAGGATAGGATGAGAATATGCAGAATACCAGTCCATGTAGTCCGATGAACAATCTCCTGGACGACCAGCACGTCTCAATTGCGAAACATTGAGGCCAAATAAATATGGCGTGAAACGCTGCCATGATGACTCAGCTGCGGCTATGTCGTGCTCAACCTCATACTTCTTCGTGTTTGTCGGTCTGTATTCAAAGACGGGTTCAGGAATCGAATAAGGAATAACCTGAACATAACTTAACTGTCGTAGTACACAATCTGGGTTGTACGGCTCAGCAATATCTCGGTAGCGTATGCAACCGACATACAACGTCCTCGGAACCGTCCTAGCCGGATCATCCCCGTATAGCATCTAAATGACCTGAAAATAGGAAACATAAATATTTTGATTAGTTTAATGTACTACTAATATATGACTACATTAATAAGCAAAATAAATGGCGTACCTCTGAAAGCTGAAGGTTGTCCAACCGTCTATGTATCGACTGAAGTCGAACAGGATCATTGCTGACGATGTGATAATCCCACTTTCTAGCCCGGGGATCGTGATCAGACACCGATAACTATCTCTCTGAGGCTGAAAACATGGGAAGTACTCGTATATCCAAGCCTGTAAAAGCGTGAGACACCCAACAATTTGTTTGCCGACTGCCTAGTCGCCACCCCTAGCTGACGATATAGAAAAGCCAAAGTCGTTGATCCCCATGAATACCTATGTACTGAATCAAGGTCATCCAACTCAATAATGTTCTGGGGTGAGAGCCGGGTACCACTCTTATCAGTAAACAACGTACATCCAAGTGTGATGAGCAGAAAAGCGCGAATCTTCACATCAGCGGGACGACCAACACTCCCGCATCTGTCAAAGATTTCGCTAACACTGACGCCCCCGTTCTTCCAGCTAGGTGATGGGTCCTGAAATAGCTCATCCAGAGTAACATGGAGTAGCTCCTCAAACCGAACATACAAATCATCAGATGATAAAGCACCCCTCACTGTGTGACCATCAATAGGAACACGTATGATCTGCCAAACGTCATGCAACATGATCGTCATCTCCCCGAAAGGCAAGTGAAACGTGTTCGTGTCCGGCTGCCAACGTTCTATAAACGCTGAAATCAGTGGGTAGTCAAGGTTCAAATACATAATAAACGGAAGATGGCTGATACAAGACACATCTACACGCAGCTGCGACTGCGGATCGAAGTTCCAATTCTTCAAACTACTAATCACACTAGCACGATTATGACACATCATCACCGTATAAGTAAGCGGATCATGGTAGATACGTGCGCTGATGTGAGTCGGATAGCTAGGAATCATGCTACCGTCACTACGGCCCCCAGGCATAGACTCCGTAACTCTCCAGGAAGTACCACCAGCAGCTCTGGCCCTGCTCGAAGTCCGAATACGTGCGGAACCTGACGACTCCGACACAAATCTCCCTCCTCTACCGTTCCTCACAGTGACGCGGGAAGTGGCCTCCTGTGGATCACTACTCAAACCATTTTCCAACTCTTCCTCATCCCCAGTATCCCAACCCGGACTATGAGGCGCATCCTCAGGAATAGAATCCGCCCCCGCTCTTCTGCCCTCGCCCTCCTACTCGATGCATTGATACCACGAGATCGAGTGTGTCGTGGCCCAGATCCCTCAACACCCACACTCTCGCCGCCTACGACCCTCGACTGAGCCTAATTATCAATATTTTTTATTAATCACTATTTAATCATTTTAAACTATTTAATTCAATATCTAGCACCTTCGTCGTTAGTATATTATATTAACATTAATATAACTAAATTTGTCGCATAACATGCTAATTTCACTAAATATTAGAACATGCTACATTACTATTATTATAACTAATTAACATGCTAATTTTACTAAATATTATAACATGCTACATTATTATTATTATTATTATAACTAATTAACAGGATAATATCACTAAATAACTTTTTTCGGCGGTATTGTGGTGGTGCCGGCGATGGTAGTCACGCTAGTGATGGTGGCGTCGGTGGTGTTGCCTCTGTCGTCGTCGTTGATGCAGTGGTGATGGTGGTCACCACTTGGTGGTGGATCCGGTGGTGGTGGATCTGGTGGTGGTGGTTAGGGTGGTGGATGGGGTGAGGTGAGAGAAAGTGAGTGAGAGTAGGAGAGAGAGAGAGTGAGTAACAGTGAGTGGAAGAGTGTGAGAGTGACTGGAAGAGAGTGAGAGAGTGGGTATATGTAGGGGTGGTTTAGGGATGTCTTAGAAAAAATATGGGCGATTTTTAGTAAATACGGGCGGTAAATAGTAATGCCCATTTTTAGTTGCTACATTTTGACCATGGGCACTATTCACATAATAACTTTGACTGTCTTTAAGTTTATATACATATGAAAAAACATAGTCATGTTGGATTTTGTTTGATTATTCCCAATTTGTATTTTTCAAATATGTAATTTTTATAATTTTTTCATCTATGTAACTCAAGATATTGGTGTTTGAAGTTGCATCTATTAAACTGTGGAAAAGCAAATGTAACAACTAAAAAAAGACAGAGGGAGTATCGATGATTTAGACAAATCTTCACAAATAGAAAAATAGTGTTAGTATTTTCTTATTTTTAAGTTATCACGTTTTTCTAGGGGTGATTATGACTTATGAGAGTACTTTTGTCGTCTTCTTTTTATTAGTATTTATATTATTATTAGTGTTGATTGTGAAAAACCCTAGCCGTTTCCTCTTCTCTCTCCCTCTCCCTCTCCAATTCTCTTTCTAGGGTTTTTAATTTTCTTGGCCACCTTGGGAAATTAGACTATTTCCGGCCCTTTTCCTTAGATTTTAGTGTTTTTTAAGTGTTATTATCTTCTTTATTGCTTTCTTATGTTCAGTTCTCTCCATCTGTGAGAGTTTTTGTCTCCCTTTTTGGTGGTTGTTTCTCATCTTTGTATGAGTTTTCTTTCTTCATGGTGTCAATAATTTGGAAGATGGTCTGGATCCATAGGGGTTTAGGTTTTTTCAGCAATTCATCACTGGGAACAATTGTATCACAAAATCAGATTGTGAAGGTCTCCATATGAAAAGATGCAAAGACATCGAAGTACACTGCTCGCGTTAAGCTTGAAGCGGTAGAGTTGGAGCTGTGCTCGAGTATGCTTAAAATTAATTGGTTCCACTGTGAGAATTGTTGCAATTTGCTAAATCTGTAATTTTCAGATCTTAATTATCATTGTATGTGCCGTTTGGCTTATTATTTATACGAATTATAACATGTTAATTTCACTAAATAATAATATTATTATTACTAATTAACATGATAACATCACTACTAACATAATCAAAACATAATATTATTCAAAAAAGACATGCAAAACATAATATTATTACTGATATTACAACAAAACATGATATTTTTTAAAAAAATTGCAACAAAACATTTGAAATTCAAAAAAAAAAAATTAACGGATTCGATGTACGTTTTCGTTTCCTCCGCCGAGGAAACGAATTTTTTTCGTTTCCTCTTCGTTTCCTTGGTGGAGGAAACGAAGATCTGTTTCGTTTCCTCGGTGGAGGAAACGAAAAAGTATTTCGTTTCCTCAGCGGAGGAAACGAAACAGCACATCGTTTCCTTGCTGGAGGAAACCAAAAAAAAAAATTTCTCGACGTGGTGGTGGGATTTTCCGGCAAATAAATAACTAAAACTGACCTGGGATGATGATTCGCCGGCATCTTTCACCATCTTCCTTGGGCACATGCTTTTTTCGGCGGTATTGTGGTGGTGCCGGCGATGGTAGTCACGCTAGTGATGGTGGCGTCGATGGTGTTGCCTCTGTCGTCGTCGTTGATGCAGTGGTGATGGTGGTCACCACTTGGTGGTGGATCCGGTGGTGGTGGTTAGGGTGGTGGATGGGGTGAGGTGAGAGAAAGTGAGTGAGAGTAGGAGAGAGAGAGAGTGAGTAACATTGAGTGGAAGAGTGTGAGAGTGACTGGAAGAGAGTGAAAGAGTGGGTATATGTAGGGGTAGTTTAGGGATGTCTTAGAAAAAATATGGGCGATTTTTAGTAAATACGGGCGGTAAATAGTAATGCCCTTTTTTAGTTGCTACATTTTGACCATGGTCACTATTCACATAATAACTTTGACTGTCTTTAAGTTTATATACATATGAAAAAACATAGTCATGTTGGATTTTGTTTGATTATTCCCAATTTGTATTTTTCAAATATATAATTTTTTTAATTTTTCATCTATGTAACTCAAGATATTGGTGTTTGAAGTTGCATCTATTAAACTGTGGAAAAGCAAATGTAGCAACTAAAAAAAGACAGAGGGAGTATCGATGATTTAGACAAATCTTCACAAATAGAAAAATAGTGTTAGTATTTTCTTATTTTTAAGTTATCACGTTTTTCTAGGGGTGATTATGACTTATGAGAGTACTTTTGTCGTCTTCTTTTTATTAGTATTTATATTATTACTAGTGTTGATTGTGAAAAACCCTAGCCGTTTCCTCTTCTCTCTCCCTCTCCCTCTCCAATTTTCTTTCTAGGGTTTTTAATTTTCTTGGCCACCTTGGGAAATTAGACTATTTCCGGCCCTTTTCCTTAGATTTTAGTGTTTTTTTAGTGTTATTATCTTCTTTATTGCTTTCTTCTGTTCAGTTCTCTCCATCTGTGAGAGTTTTTGTCTCCCTTTTTGGTGGTTGTTTCTCATCTTTGTATGAGTTTTCTTTCTTCATGGTGTCAATAATTTGAAAGATGGTCTGGATCCATAGGGGTTTAGGTTTTTTCAGCAATTCATCACTGGGAACAATTGTATCACAAAATCAGATTGTGAAGGTCTCCACTTAAAAAGATGCAAAGACATCGAAGTACACTGCTCGCGTTAAGCTTGAAGCGGTAGAGTTGGAGCTGTGCTCGAGTATGCTTAAAATTAATTGGTTCCATTGTGAGAATTGTTGCAATTTGCTAAATCTGTATTTTTCAGATCTTAATTATCATTGTATGTGCCGTTTGGCTTATTATTAGTGATATATTTTTTTCCAGTCAAAAAAAAAAAAAAAAAATTTTTAAATCTATTATTATTATAATAATAATAATAATTATTATTATTATTATTATTATTATTATTATTATTATTATTATTATTATTATTTATTGTCTTAGCATATTCAGTTTCTTAATGATGGTTATATATATATATTTTTTTATAATTCTCTGTGTGATCCTCATCATTGATATATCTGATTAAATATTTGTTTCTTAAAGGTTATAAGGTTGAATCCTCCAACGGTGGTAATTGGGGGTAGGAATTCCGCTTACCTTTTCGCCAGTGCAGGTTGAGATCTAGATTAGACAAAAGCATTATTATACTCCGTGGTTATACAATTTATAAGCTTCTGACTCTAGCGGCCCGTGTGGTTAGATGTATAAATGGTGGTAATGATAATAATTAAATTGTAAATTTGTAAAGGAAATCTCACATCATTATCCATGGTAGTGCTACATGATCCCAAAACATCCATTTTCTTCCTAAAATCTCATTACTATTCATTACCATTTGGGAAGGTGGTATTGGGTGGTAATAAAAATTTATATAGGAAAACCCATATTTTGTGATGAAGTTTCATTACCATGGTCATTGACATGAGAGCTTCTTTATAAATTTACACTAGATTACATAACCATTACCACCATTTATAACCACTAACCAAACGGGCCGTAACAATATTCAGTTAGGATAGAGCAATGGTATAAAACTTAGTTCTAGAACATGTGCAATCATATTTTGACAAAAGGATTGGTGTTTGGATTAGAATCTTAGTAAAAGACTTATCTACTCTAATCAATTTACAACACTATTAGCTTTTCAATTAACTTCTTGTGTAAATCACATAAGACTTCAAATATTATTATGTCTTTTGTAGGATTTATGCCTTGAATTCTGGTCAGAAGCGGATTTTGTCGAACCGCCCCACCGGATCGGGCAGGCTCGCCCGATCGGGCGGGGCAGCGACAAGCAGGAGATAGCAGAGTGGGGCGCCCGATGTCATCGGGTTTGTTCGCCCGATCGGGCGGCATCGCGAACTACGACTCGGGCCGTGTTCGCCCGATCGGTCCCGCGACTGGTTTTGGCTGGGCATTTACCGCCCGACCCGATCGGGCGGCAGTTTAATGACGCGGGTTGGCGATTTTTCGGGGTTTGCATATAAATAGGTTTTTTAACCTAGTTTATTAGTGACGATTTTCCCAATTAATCATCTTTGTAATTCTGATTATTCTCTCATCAATAATATTATTCTCTCCCCTGCCCGTGGACGTAGCCAACACTCCGTTGGTGAACCACGTTAAATCTGTTGTGTGATTTCTCTTTAATTTGCATTTAATATTTGTTCTTTCTCACATCTGTCATAACAAATTGGTATCAAGAGCTTTGTGTTCGATCCGGGTGAGAAAGATGTCTGGGATGAATGTGAAAATTGATAAATTTATCGGGAGAAATAGTTTCGATGCGTGGCGGATCAAGATGCGTGCTTTACTGAAGCAACAAGGGTTGTGGGCACCGTTGGCAAAGAAGTCATCGGATTCAGAAACCGCTGAGATGGCCATTCTGGAGGAGAAGGCGCATTCAACAATTATGCTATGTCTTTTTGACGACATAATTACTGAAGTTGCGGAGCAGGAAACTGCTGCTGGTCTGTGGTTGAAGTTAGAGAGTTTATACATGACAAAATCTCTAACCAACAAGTTGCTTTTGAAGCAACGTCTGTTCAGCCTGCGTATGCAGGAAGGTATGTCTCTGGGGGATCATCTAGATAAATTGAATACTATCTTGCTAGATCTTCGTAATATTGATGTTAAAGTAGATGATGAGGATGCTGCTTTAATTCTGTTAGTATCTTTGCCTTTATCGTATGAGAATTTTGTGGATTCTTTTATTGTTGGGAAATATAGTCTGTCTTTAGAAGAAGTAAGATATGCTCTTCATACTAGAGAAGTCCGTCATCAGGCATCTGGTTCTAGTACAGAAAATCAGACATCTGGATTAGTTGTCACTGGGGGTAAGGGACAGGGAAAATCTGGTAAAAAGAAATCGAACCATAAAAATTCGAATTCTAAGGGTCCTAAACCTAATAATGTCTGTAATTACTGTAAAGAGAAGGGGCATTGGAAAAATGAGTGTCCTAAGAAAAAGAAGCAACAGGACAAGAATGAAGGTTCTCGCTGCTCGGCAAACCGATGGTAATTTCGAGGAAGATCGTCCCTAGTTGTTAATAACCCAGTCACATTATAGGGATGTGTGGGTTCTTGATTACGGGGCATCGTATCATATTAGTCCCTGCAGGGAGTGGTTTTCAACTTATGAGCGAGATAGATGGGGGCGGTGTTTCTATGGCCAACAGTCTTCGCCCGCAAAGTAGTTGGAATAGGCTCTATAAGATTGAGGACTCATGATGGTACATTCTCGTACCTTGAACGAAGTTAGGCATGCTCCACTCGATGACAAAGAATCGATATCTTTGAGTCTTCTTGACAGTAGAGGTTTCGGTTTTCAAGGTGAAGGTGGAGTTATGAGTGTCTACAAGGGTTCGAAGGTAGTTCCGAAAGGTATTAAAAAGGGTACCTTATATTTTCTTCAAGGTTCTCTTGTGACGGAGTGCTCTCTTTGTTGCATCATCCGAGGTTCCCGGGGGAAGACATGACCAAGTTATGGCATAGGAGACTTGGGCATGTGGGGTGAAAGGGGGGATGCAAATTCTGTCAAAAAGGGATCTTCTGTGTGGGCACAAGGTGCAGGACTTAGAGTTCTGTGAGCATTGTGTGTTTGGGAAGCTTCATCGCAGTAAGTTTCCAAAGGCTGTGCATACTACAAAGGGCACACTTGATTATATTCACTCTGATTGTTGGGGTCCTTCCCGAGTTGAGTCTCTTGGAGGTTACAGGTATTTTGTGTCGATGATCGATGATTATTCAAGGATGACTTGGGTAATTATGATGAAGCATAAGAGTGAGGCTTTCATGAAATTCAAGCAGTGGAAGGCTTTGGTGGAAAATCAAGTTGGAAGGAAGATCAAAAGACTGCGAACTGATAATGGTCTGGAATTTTGTTGGTCTGAGTTTAATGAGTTCTGCAAGAATGAAGGAATTGCTCGCCATCATACTGTCGGGAATACTCCACAAAGAAACGGGGTAGCGTAACGCATGAATCGGACACTTGTTGGAGAGAGCGAGGTGCATGCTCTATAATGCTTGGATTACCTAGAAGATTTTGGGCGAAGGCGTAAGCACAGCTTGCTATCTCGATCAACCGTGGACCTCACACCGGTATTATTTGTAAAACACCTTATGAGGTGTGGTGCGGTAAGCTTGCAGATTATTCTCCGTTGAGAGTTTTTGGTTCTACTTGTTTATTATCATGTAAGTGAGGGTAAATTAGAACCTAGAGCTAAGAAGGGTGTATTTGTGGGTTTTGGGAATGGAGTTAAGGGCTATAGAATCTGGTCACCTTCTCGAGAGTCGAGTAATACTTAGCGAAATGTAATATTTGATGAAAATTCTATGCTTAACCCCACTCGTGAAGTCTATGGTAGTGTCTCGTTGGTAGTGATGTTGATAAACAGGTGGAGCTGGAAGTCACTTATGATGGGAGTGAATTACAGCACCAAGGTGGAGAAGATCAACATGGTGCTACTTGAATCGAATCTTCTAGTCATTCATCTCGCCTCATCTCGAAGCACATCGAACAAGTATAGCACTTGATAGAGCTAGAAGAGTTGGTGTGGGACCTCCTAGGAGGTATGGTTTTGAGGATATGGTTGCTTATGCCTTTGCAGGTTGCCGAGGAGGTGGAGGTAGATACTCATGAACCATCCACTTACAAAGAAGCGGTCTCGGATAGTGAGTCTCGCTCAATGGCTCTTGCTATGGGAGATGAAATGGAGTCTCCGGATAAGAATCGGACTTGGGAGCTAGTCAAGCGTCCTAAGGAGAGAAAAATCGTCACCGCAAATGGGTTTTCAAGAAGAAGGAAGGGACCTCACCTTCTGAGGGGGTCAAGTATAAAGCTCGGGTTGTTGCAAGAGGGTTCACTCAAAGGGAAGGAGTTGATTATAATGAGATTTTCTCACCAGTGGTTAGACATACTTCCATCAGGGTGCTACTAGCAATAGTTGCACATCAGGATCTTGAACTTGAGCAACTAGATGTGAAAACAGCTTTTCTACATGGGGAGTTGGAAGAAGAGATTTATATGACTCAACCAGATGGGTTCCAAGTTCCTGATAAAGAAAGACTATGTTTGCAGATTGAAGAAGTCCTTGTATGGGCTAAAGCAGTCTCCTAGGCAGTGGTACAAGAGGTTTTGTGACTATATGATTGAATTGGGTTACAACGAGAGTCCGTATGATTGTTGTGTGTATCACTACAAGCTGGATGATGAATCATGGATTTATTTGGTGTTGTATGTAGTTGATATGCTTATAGCTGCAAAGTCCAAGTCTGATATTCAGAGGTTGAAGGGTCTTCTCAGTGCTAAGTTTGAGATGAAGGATTTGGGTGCTGCGAAGAAGATTTTGGGGATGGAGATTTATAGGGAAAGAGATCAGAGGAAGCTTTTCTTGTCACAGAAAGGCTACATTCAGAAGATTTTGTCAAGGTTTGGCATGTCAACAACTAAACCTATAGATACTCCAAGTGCCTCCAATAATCATTTGTCTGTTGCTTTTGCACCCAAGTCTCGCGAGGAGAAGGAGTATATGAGTAGGGTTCCTTATGCTAGTGCGGTAGGGAGTCCGATGTATGCTATGGTCCGCACTAGGTCGGATCTTGCACATGTAGTCAGTGTTGTTAGTAGGTTCATGGGTGATCCTGGTAAGGAGCATTGGCAGGCAGTCAAGAGGATTTTTCGTTACCTTCGAGGTACGTCTGATGTTGGTCTCATTTATGGGAATGATGCTCAGTGTTTAGTTACTGGTTATTCTGATTCTGATTATGCTGGAGATGTAGATAGTAGGAGGTCTATGACTGGTTATGTATTTACTCTTGGTGGTTTCGTTGTTAGTTGGAAGGCAACTTTGCGGGCTACGATTACTTTGTCTACTACTGGAAGCGAGTACATGGCATTGACAAGCACTGCTAAAGAGGGAATATGGTTAAAGGGGCTAGTTAGTGATCTTGGTTTGCATCACGATCAGGCCATTGTGTATTGTGACAGTTTGAGTGCAATATGCTTAGCCAAGGATCAAGTCCATCATGAAAGGACTAAGCACATTGATGTGAGATATCATTTTATGAGGAGTGAGAAGAGGGTTAAGGTGAAGAAAGTAGGTACTGGCGATAATCCCGCCGATATGTTCACTAAGCTTTGTTCCACGAGTAAGTTTCAACATTGTTTGAACTTGCTCAATGTTCGTGATTGTTGATTGCCCTTGTTGGGGCAAGTCCGGAGCCTTTAGGGGCTAATCTGGTGTCCTTAAGGAACAAATGCGTTACGGTTGTCTTTCGGGGCAAATCCGGGCCGCAGGGGAGGATCTGTGCATTGTGTTCAATGCGTCTGTTATCTGTTTTTCTGGTTCATTGTGAGAGGATTCAAGTCAAGGTGGAGATTTGTAGGATTTATGCCTTGAATTCTGGTCAGAAGCGGATTTTGTCGAACCGCCCGACCGGGCGGGGCAGCGACAAGCAGGAGATAGCAGAGTGGGGCGCCCGATGTCATCGGGCTTGTTCGCCCGATCGGGCGGCATCGCGAACTACGACTCGGGCCGTGTTCGCCCGATCGGGCCCGCGACTGGTTTTGGCTGGGCATTTACCGCCCGACCCTATCGGGCGGCAGTTTAATGACGCGGGTTGGCGATTTTTCGGGGTTTGCATATAAATAGGTTTTTTAACCTATATTATTAGTGACGATTTTCCCAATTAATCATCTCTGTAATTCTGATTATTCTCTCATCAATAATATTATTCTCTCCCCTGCCCGTGGACGTAGCCAACACTCCGTTGGTGAACCACGTTAAATCTGTTGTGTGATTTCTCTTTAATTTACATTCAATATTTGTTCTTTCTCACATCTGTCATAACATCTTTCTTTTCACCAAAATTACTTGAAAGATAACTGACCAACTATCGTTAAAACAATCAAGTTATCATCATTGTTTCATAGTGATGATAAAACATTTATCATCATTGTTTCATAGTAATGATAAAACATTTATTATCATTGTTTATAGTAATTAAACCAAGTTATCAGTTTATAATGAAACCAAAGAGATATCTCAAGATCTCGGAGGTTAAATATATTTGTTTCATACATGAAATTCTTTTGCCAAAATTTGCATGATTTTCCTTACAAAATGACTCTTTAAAGTTCTCTGCATAAAACTGTCAAGATCAAGCTACTGATACTTTGAGTGCTTCTAAAATCTTATCATCAATCTCGAACTTCATATCTTTCTTGTCTCTTCCAATCTTTACATACTCCTCATACCGCTCTTTCAGATCTTCAGGAAGATAGGTAGCACTCTTCCATCCTAGGATCTCCTTAGCTGCCCTTGGCTCTGCGTAGAAGTGCTGCACGTAGAAGTAAAATTAGCAGTGTTTAATAGAAGTATATGTATGAGCACCGACTCTTAAGAAGGGTGAGTAGCATTGATTCGATATATATATATTTTTGGTTAGTCATTACCATGTTGCGGAAAGGAAATGCTTTCTTGGCATCAACTCCGACTGCTTTTGGATCATAATGTACGATTTTGACAGAGCGACCAGTAGCTTGAGCACAGAGTTTGGCCATTCCATCGAGGGTCACTGCTCGATCACTTACACAGTTGAATATGTTTCCGCTTGCTGCAGATGGATTTTCGACTGCTAGTGTAAGCATCGAAGATAAGTCCTTTACATGACTGATGTTAGTGAGCTGCATTCCTGAGCCGGGGATTGGAATTGGCCTGTCTCGGACAATCCCTGCCATAATTAGGCACGAATAAAAGAGTAAAGCAATTAGTCTTTCAGTAACAACTGTATATCTACCAGTTCAGATCTTCAGACTTCAGGCTGGTTATAAGTTATAAAGATAAGTTTTAATAAGTTACATACGATCAAAAAACCATTCTTCACAATCCTTGTTGTTTCCTGATCCGATCATATATTGTGGACGAAAGACTGCCCAGCTACCGAAGATTTTAGCAATGTACTCTTCCACTGCAACGTGCGAGGCATCAGCTTTGACGACATCCTAGAATATAAAGGTCAGAACATGTTCTTAGATTTTAACTAAAATTAGGATTCCTTTCTATATGCAATATAACTGTGTATTACTATGAACTAGGAATTCGTAGACTTACCCCTTCAACATGAGGAGGCTCATCTGTAGTCTTATATATTCCAGCACTGCTAATAAACAAAAATTGTTCCACTCCAGAGCTCTTTGCCCAATCTACCACAGGGCTATATGTCATAGCTGATTTTAATTAGTACATATATATTTTTCGTAATGTTTAGTGAATAGTGAGCATAAACCAAGTTTAAAAACTTTGGCCTCAAAAGTTAAACTATTGCAATTAATATCAAACGGCGAAATCTGATGGAGCAAATGCTATAAATACCTCACAGCTTCAAGGTCCTTGCCATTATTATCTAGCACCACATCAAAGGTTTCTCCTCCTACTACTTTCCCAGTGTCTGCGGGATTTCCCCAGACAGTCTTTCCTCCTGCACTTGTAATTTCCTAATCCAACAAACCAAAAATCACAATCATCATCAATTTCTTCAGATAATAATCCATTTCTAGCAAAGTTGTACTCTACATTTAAATGTAGCACTAGTTTTTTTTGCCCGGACGACGCCTCGGGTCAGTTACAATAAACTAATATGTTATTATTTTTAAATTTTATAATTTATTTTGCTACTTTTCGTATTTTTTGTCCATTAAGAAATTAAAAAATTCACGTCACAACGTGATAAGTAAAGAATAATTGAAAGGTTTGAGTTTGAAAACAATACCTTAAAAGGAATTGTGGTAAGGGTCTGTTCTGTTCAACTTATTTTGTCTTATCTTATCTTATCTTATAAGATCTTATAAAATCTTATATGATCTGATCTTATCTTATCTTATCTTATTTTATCTTATCTTATAAGATAGTTTATTGAGTTTGCCTAACATATTATTTTATCTTATCTGATTTTATCTTATCTTATCTGATATGATCTTATCTTATCTTATAAAATCTTATATAAGTTAAAATAAGTTGAACAGACGGACCCTAAGAGAATATGACATCAATATTCTCTTGTAAGTTACGTAATAAGAGTGTTAGAGATGTATATACTTGTTCAAGTCTTTTTAGTTAAGTATACTTATTACAAGACTTTATCATATTTTATTTGAAACATTAGACAACAAATTCATAGTGTATTGATGGTTAAGCTCTAACCTTTCATTTCAAAGGTCACGTGTTCGATACCTTGCACTTACACATTTCTTTTTTAAAAGTGAGGAGTACACATAGACATAGAGTATTTGCACTAGAAGGTTGAGGAGAGTGCCACGTGGCATATAGGCTTTCTTTCGCACGCCTTTTAATATATTTGTATAGATTTTCGAGTTAATCAATTATTAACTAGAAATGCTACATTTAGTTGTACGTAGGGTATCCCTAACATAGGCCACGTACAACTAAATGTACCACATTATCGCAATGATCATCCTACACTCAGATGTAATTTTACACCCTCTCACATTTTCCTCATCATCATGCTGCACACAGACAATAGGCGGAGAATGTCAGAGGGTGTAAAATTTAATCCCATGTGTAGGATGAAAATTTAACCACAACATATGTAAGACTGAATGTTACCCGGGTTAAAATAACTAGATAAAGAAATGATCAAGTGAATGAAACTTAACAGAAAAACGGTTGAAAGGGGGCTTTTTCATTTTGTCAGAGCTTTCATCTCCAACTGTCATAACTGTAACTTGATGGCCAGAACCCAGAAGCTCTTTGGCAAAGTAGAATCCAATAACAGCATGTCCACCACTATTAGTATTAACAATTAACACCTTTTTCTTCTCTGAAGAAACACTGCCATTGATACTGAAGCTGCTGTTACTGGCAGCATTGCTGCTGTTTCTGATGACCAAAGGGAAAGCAGAGCGATTCGACGAATGTAAGGGAGAGAGAAAAGAGGAGTTGGAGGAGGAAAAACAAGAAGAGGAGAGGGAAAATGGTGGGAGTGTAAGGGAAGGATTGTTGACATTGATAAAAGATTGTTGAAGAGAAGATGAAGAGATGAGAGAATTAGATGAAAGAGCAGCAACAAAAGTTGCCATTATTTTTTTCTTGTGTTTTTAGCTAAGTTTCTGGTGCTGGTGATCTTGTGATAGCTAGCCCAACAACTTTTATTTTAAGTTGTAATGCTTTGCTTTGAATTGAAGATGGGAGGACCATCTTAATTCTTTTAAGATCAAAGTTTTCTGAGGGTATTTATGTGGTAGGAAATGGGATGAATAAGGGGCCTACTTATCTTAGTTTCTATTCAAGTTTGGGCCAACAATTTACCATGCTGTGTTAAGTTTTAAGCTTTATGTGGTGGGTTTTGGCTTACTTGGAGCAGATTACTGATCTGACGCCACTAGCCTGTCCGAAATGGGTCGGGCAATCAAAAAAAGAACCCGCCAACCCGGGAATAAAAGGTCACGACAATGTGAGGAACCATGTATTTAATATTGATCTAGTCGTATCCGATAAGGGATACGTTTTATAACCTTGTGGTGATGAGATCAAAATTTTCTCTAGAGTCTCTTTAGGAGTGAGCATTCCATTATCCTTAGTTCCTTACTCCTTTTAGGTCTCACCTGATAGAAATTTTAGTTTAATAGGGTCATTTTGTGTATCATATATTATTAATAGAACTTTAGAAAACCACGTAGAATAATAAGAAATTTTTCCCTAAATATTGTCAAAGGGAGTTTTAATTCCATCTATGCGCCAAAATGAAATTTTTTCCCAACTACCGTCCACGTAGGACTGTAAGTGGGTTTTGTTTTTTCTTTTAAGTTTTAAGCAAAACCGCTAACTGAACTAGCGGTCACCTAAGATAAACCGTGAATGGAACTGGCGATGTAGTTTTGGTGGACCGCTAATTTGATTAGCGGCTCGACATTAGAACAACGCTACCACGAGTAGCGGTTTAGCTCTTGTATTTCATGATTCATCAACCCCAATTTCCCACACACTCTCTCCACCACCATAATTCATCTCTCCTCCTCTCATCACCCTCCTCCATGAGTCCTACTCACTCCTAAGTCCTACCTTCATCATCACACTCAAGATATAAAATTTCAGCAGCCAGCAGTAGAATCCATCCCTTCTCTTTGATCTCTGCTATTTCCTTATTTCCTCTCCAACACAAGATTGCAGCAATAGAAGCATTGCAAGATCAAAAATTTCAAGATGGGTTGAACTCATCCCCCCCTCTCTCTCTCATATTTGCCCCTCCAACACCCATGACCCACCGTTCCTAAATCCTCGTTGGTACTGCGTTCTTCTTTTGCTGATGATGATGTCCCTGCCTACCCAATATGTTATATAGTTATGCAATTAAATATTTCAACTTTTAATTCACTTTATTTGTTTCAAATTTTAGGATGTATCCCTCCATTTTAATTTTTCCATTTTCATTTGGCATTTTAGTGTGTGGTAAACCGCGACTTCCAGTAGCGGTTTTGTCCGAAGAAAATAAAAATATATATTTTATCTATATCCACGCTGACGTGGACAGTATGCAGGGAATTAATTCTAACTTTGGCGTATAGATGGAAAAAATTCAGAATAATAATGTTGGCCATCAATCACATGTATGTAGCATTTTCGACTCATTGAGTATATATAGAGTTCTGTGATGAATATGAGAGTGAGGTCGATTTGCATTAGATAACCCCTCATTACTTTTACTATATGATTTGTTCTAGTCTGATCTAATTTAGTATATCATCCGTTTGTATGAAGTTTAGCTTTGACCACTATCAATGATTATTAAGCTGCAAGCCTAGAAAGGTAATACAGTGTTGAAGCTATTATATAGCGCACGACACATGGGAGTATCACACATTGAAAAAACAGAGAGAGATGAGTTCATTTTATAAGACAAAGAGGGTACTCCTCTTATTGCCTTATGATTTTAAAATGGAACCTCTAGTGCTCGTTTGGTTGACAAGAATTTATGTAGGCAATGAAAATTCCCATGATTTTCTCATTTGGGAAGTTGTTTGGTTGACGGGAAGTTGAGAAAATAGGTGCAATGGAAATTCCTTGGGAAATTGAAATTCCCATAAAATGTAGGAATTTAATTACCCACTCCCCCCTTGGTCAATCAAAATTCCCACATGAATTGCAAATTTTTTGATGTCAACTAAACAAATTTAGGCCATTTCCTAGGAATTACATAAGGAAAGTAATTTCCTAGGAAATGAAACTTCCTACAGGAATTAAATTTCCATGTATACCAAACGAGCACCTAGTGTTCATGTGTTATTCATTCTCTACTGCGCATTAAACTTGCATTAAGAAGACTCAAACCAATAATCTCGAAATTCTTTTTTTCTGAATTAGATCAAGAATTTTTGGATTTGTATTCGGTTAAAGACTTACAACATATCGTAACTAGCATTTTTTGCACGCTATGCGTGCGTGTCATATTAACGTTCTTTTTTTCTCAGTTAGTTATTTATCCGTGTTACAATTTTTTTGATTCGAACAGACATTTATAATTATTTTTAATATTCTAATATGTTTTTCTTAAATAAATGTTACGTTGATTTTCTTAGTTATTTGTTCATCATTATTCAAATATAGTATTGAGAGATGGAAATATGAAACAGAAGAAAGCTTGTTCTCAAATAAAGTGCAAGAATTTGTGTATCAGGTTCACTGGTTCAATCGTTGAATATTAATAAAGGGGAAGAGTTTGATTTATATAATAGAGTTACCAAATAATAATCAATATTTAAGTTTTAAATATTATAAGTATAATTATTAATATGAAATTTATGCTTTTATTTTTTCTTCTAATTGTGTCAATCAAGTTATATTGTCAAATTAATTTTTGATCAGAGATTTTCACACATACTATGTAATAAGAGGAAATCATTCTCCTTAATTTAATATTTAATTAAAATTTTAAATTTAATTCCATTGTTAACTTGTTCAATATATATTATAAGTAGGATAAAGAAAAGATTATTTTATATATGTGGCAATTTAATTTCATTAAGTGTATATCCAACATTTTGTAAGGAGACACCATCTTCCTCCCCCTTCACTTATATAATAGAGATAATATTTGAGCATTCACAAGAATAATCGAGTACTTGCTACTCATGTTACACATTCATTGCTTGTGTGATTGTGTCATGTAAAAAATAAAGGAGTTGTATTGGATATTCACAAAAGATAGAATTAGGAAGGAGGGTTAGTGAGTGTGTGGATGATAGTTTTATGCCATGGATCAGAGAGGTGCTCCACAAGATTCTCAATTGGACCAGTGTGTGTTACACGAGCTTGCACAAATATGCCTAGCATTGCTATCATTGCCAGCCGTCCTGAAACACAAAATTACTTTTAATTATGCACTTAATCACTTATTTATGAAAATAGTTATAATGAATGACTAACCATTTTTAATTTCTTTCAGTTTCCACTCATGACCACTCTTGATGTCTTTGGCTAGGCCAAGAGGATTTAGAAATGGACCACCTGGGTACCTGTGTTCTTTAATCAATGAATCAATTGGAAAAAACTTCACGTATTACACAAATTTGTAACATGATTTTTCAGGACTAATGAAAAATCGTCACCCCATTATATTTTGTAGTAAAAATCACCCTTATTATATCGTGTAAGTCATCTGTATTCTACCATACAATTATCTCATGTAATAAAAACCATTTACACAAAGGATTACGTGCACTTGCATGTTGCAAGATAAATCATTATTACAATTATACTTGTGATTATGTTACATGTATCTCAATGTATTTCTAAATCATCAAATTTTTTTATGATTTTACTAATGCATAATTAAACATTTAATGGTTAGATGTGATGCATAAACAATGACAAATAATCGGATGAAGTATATATATTAGCTTATATTGTTTATATTGGTAAAACAAAGAGAAATATTATGTAGGAGAAGAACAATACCCAGGTTCTTGGCCTTCAAAAGCTGGTTCTAGGCCAAAGAAAAAAGCATTTTTTTGTGCTTGAGATCCAGGATAGATGAAGTCCATATACCTTTTAGTTTCCACAAATCTGACAAATCAATATAAATTAAGAAATGAGGCCATCAAGATTTCCATTTTGAGTAAAATTCAAGCAGATTATGAATTGAAATTTGACATTTTATGGTTAAAGAATTTTTTGTCTATATGTATATTGGTCAAAATTATAATTGTATACTTTTAGAGAAGTATTTCTAAAGAAGATTCTTGTTGCATTGCTTTAATATCATATTATAAAACTCTGCAAATGAAATTATATTATTGATAAAAATTAATTAGGCACAAGTCATTTAAACCAATATCTTACAAGATCGAGACTCTTTTTTTTTTTTTTTTTTAATAAGGTAAGTTGAAGTCCCTTGCAAGTAGGGGGAATTTGGGGATCCCTCTTGCAAGAGATGAGACTCGATCCCACAATATTAGGCTATCACCTGCTGGCTGCTGCTTTACAAGAACGAGATTAGAACCAAAGACTCTTGGGTCTAGTGGCCGGTTTAGTTGTCAATCTCCCAAGGGAGACCAAAGATCAAACTCGGGAGCAGCATGAACGGAGCCCGGCGGGTTGTTTAAACTTCTTAACCTCGGCTGAACACCGGCGTGTGAGAGGGTAGACTCAGGTGTTCCGTGTACCAACCAAAAAAAATAAAGAACGAGCCTAAAAGCAATTTAGTCAGGACTCAGGAGTTTACCCCATTAAGATTAACTGGACAATTAACAGTGTTCTTGTACTAGCAAAGTCGAATTTGGTTGCACCAGCCTCGTACCAAACTGGCAATTTGCTAACTCCTGTAGTACGAAGCAACTGCGACATGGTGTAACAAAAAGAGTATCAGAGTCTATAATAAGCGCAAAACTAATACTTCTATGAGCTGCACAAACAACAGAAGAAGTAGGATCAAACTTACATCAGTGAAAAGAATGCCAGCAATGCCCGCCATAGCGAAGCGGGCATGAACCAGCTCCGCTTGCACATACCATTTCAAGCTATCTGGGTCTTCTCCTAGTCCAAGTGGGTCAAAACCATAGTCTCCTACCAAACTGAGGAACAAACCAAGCACCAAAATATTACTCTAAACTATACTAGAGTCAGTGAGACAAATGAACAAACACTATCTGAATTGCTGATATCCATAACAATTAACAAGTATGCACTATCAGCCAAAATTTCACTTCAACACATTACATATTTACATTATACTATGTTAAAGATTTTAGAGACAGAAAGGTGAGAATCGGATGAGAAACTTATCCGATTCTATAAAAAGCCAAGGTCCTCTGCTGAAACGATTTAAAACATACATACATTTTAATTTTTAAACGGTTATTATTATGCAAAATGTTATTGAATTTATTTCAATGTATATTTCTACGATATCAATTTTTTTTTATAATTTTTCGGATAAGCAGTTCGAGATATTAATGGTCCGAACTGTAAAGTTGAAAGTGGAACAACTAATAACAAACGAATGGGGTATGTAACAGTAACGCGTCTATGAATTTCGTTCTTCAGAATTGAAAATATAGAAACAGGAATTCTGACCTTCCATCAAGGTGGGGTGGAGGG
Organism: Beta lomatogona; assembly: GCA_947646795.1. Taxonomy (NCBI): domain Eukaryota; kingdom Viridiplantae; phylum Streptophyta; class Magnoliopsida; order Caryophyllales; family Amaranthaceae; genus Beta; species Beta lomatogona. Next base: position 208,974 of record CANSNZ010001154.1, read on the forward strand.
TCAAGGCCAGGAAGCCAAGTGGGGCGTGCTTGAGCTTGAACTTGAAGCACAACTTGTCTTGTTAATCTAGCAGTAGGAGTTGCCAAGATTATAGAAGATTTGTACAAGTTGTTTGTTAGGAAAGATGAAGAATTAACAGGAGTACAATGTAGTGGTTGAAGGATTTTTTTTGCTGCTGTAGAAGCCATTCCTTTGCTTCCAATTGTTTCAAATCTCCCCCATCAATATTATATTTGCCATAAGTTGCTTTACATTTTACTTGGTGGCAAATACACAAATTATGGGCCCTACTTATCCTATGGAAGTAAAAATTTTAGTTAATGACTAGCAAAAATTTGGCTTTGTGAATTAAGAGAGAGTAAAACATAACTGATTATGCTAGGTGATGCTCTTTGTAATCCATAAATTTTTGCTTTTTATATGCACTTGACTAAATACTCCCTCTATCCTACAAATTTTTACTCACTTTTCGTTTAGTATGTTACAACAGTTTTACCTACATTTACTTTGTTTTTTGGGAAAATTTTTCTCTTTACCTCCTTATTTGAACATGTTGTACCGCTCCTTACTCAATTTTTAGCTCTATCTCTCTCCTGCATCCAACTATTAAAGTCACCCACATACATTTTACAGTCTCCATTCTCCCTCGATTTGTGTATCTATATAGTCAAGGTAGATTTTCGTGAAATAAAAAGAGTTATAATGTTATCATTCTCCTTTGACATTAATATTGTATGATGTATGGATGCATATTTATTTGAAGCATAATTCAATTATTATTAGAAATATGAAACTTATAATAATTTGGATTGTGACATTATAAGTTTATAACTCAACTAATAATTATGTACAAACTACAAAAGTCAAAAATTATAACTTGGCAATTATCAACACCGATCGAGATTTCAAGTATTCTAACTTGGCAATTGTATTTTATTATCAATACTATCCAATTTTCAAATATTATAACTTGGCAAATGTATATTATTGTCAATACTGGTCTTCTAATTGAACTAGCAGGTAAAATACTTCGTAAGTAAAATGTTTTCACCTATGAGTTCAAAGATTGATTACTTTTTGTTTTCGTCCTTTTGAAGTCAGATAGCTAAGTATAAGGCTTAACAACTCAGAAGACAACAAGCCTAAAGACCTATTGCCACGACAAGAGTGCAACTCTCCGGCATAAACCTATAATTCGAGTGGTACTCCACTAAAATAACACCTCTTCTCAATCAAGTATACCGTATATCAATATATGTACAACATATGACATTTTATTGTGAACCAAAATAATAATAGCGAGATGTGAAGTGTACATTAATTGAATAATGTTTTCATGTGGAATCCACTTGGCATTTGCCATACACGCACCAGTTACACAAAGCCTTCACCCCCCCCAAACCAAAAAAAAATGGACAATGAGCCTAATTATTTTATTACTTTCTCACTCTTCAACCTACCCCACCATATTTTCTCTCTCCTCCAATTCCTTCTTTGCTCCTCTTTTTCTTAGTCCATCATGAAGAGCTAGGCATCAGTTTTTTGACCAATTTTTTTCTCTCTCCTAATAAACTAATATTACTTTTATACTTTCTCCCTTATGATCCACAAGGAGAGCAACTGCTGAGGTTGCTCTAAAGGACCACTTCCCTCACTCAATACACACGGTTGTGCTGACAGGGCACACGTCTTTGCATCTATGGGTTCGCGGCCCCATAATATCATCCATCACCTTCTGGTGAGTCTGGTCCCTTTCAGCCTTCTCTTAGCCTTTTGGAGAAAACACTCAAGGGAGCAATTCTTTCACTTTGAATTAAGTACGGGTATTTTGAGATCTTCCTGACTAAATAGGAACACAGGCTTAAAGAAAGTGCCTCGGATTCCAATTACAGGGATCGACTATGAGTTCCGGAGGGGGTTCAACATTACTCCCTCGTGGTACATATTACATAGGTGTACAAAACTACCGTTTGACGTCTCTACAAGTAGTGTCCTGAAAATTAGTGGATAACTATGTAGAACAATAATGTCATCACTTCGATATTGGGTCATTTATGAGTAGATGTGGAAGCAGCATCCATCAGCTTCTTCCTCCTAATCTGCATTCACAACGCAACGATGTAAGGAACAAGTGAAATTGCATGTAAGCATAAACATAATGCTTAATACATGTAAAGATGTAGCCATATAGATAAGATGGAAAACAACTCCACTGAACAATGAACATAGAAGAGGAATGTTGTGGGGCGCACATCAGGAGATTTGCCAAAATGCCCCTACTCACATGTTCGGTGGAGAATGTTTTTCCAAATACCCAGACTTGAACAAAAAGGCTAGGATATATACTGCATTTCCTAAACTGTGCTAACAAAGGGGCGGGGTGGAAACAAAAAGGATTTAGGCATTAAAGCTATTGCCAAGACTACTTTCTGTCACCTTCCCACAAGCTTTCCTGCACCTGAACCTCTCATTTCTGACATTTATCAGAGCACCTCTTTCTATACATATTATAAATGCTCTTCAGAACAGCATTCATGGTGGTTCATGGATTTAGCAAAACAAGAAACTATAATGATTATGATGAAACATAGTAACCAATAAAAAAAAAAGGGAAGACTAGCTTAGCTGTTAAGAATGGTAATACAAATCAAAGATCGATTGTTTCGTAGTAATTTATATGGCTCCATGCCTCTATGGCTCCATTGGTGTAAATTCAATGACAGGTGGACATGCAAATGTCCATTTATATAAACAGAGCCTAGTAATGCCTCTTATATGTCATGCAGCAACATGTACAATGACTAAAAACAAAGCCTCTTCTCTTCAACTACCACAAGTTACAATATAAGCAAATTCCCTCAAGTAACAAATTTCAACAACAAATCTCAAAATTTCCCTTATGTTAGGCTTTATATCTAGCATCTCATCTTTAACAACTAACAAAAGAGAGAGAAGGAAAGAAAAGTTATTTTCTAGCATCAATCTATTTGCGTAACCAGTGTCAAAGTCCAAACCCATCAGATCCAGCTTTTTAACGTTTAAAAGAGTGCACTTAGGGCTAAAACCCATATGGTACATAAGGCTACTTTTTGGCTTCTCTTAGCTATCCTATTACAACATTATCTAGCAATTAATGCTGAAGTGCCAGCAGTTATAGTCTTCGGGGACTCCTCTGTTGATACAGGCAACAACAACGAGCTCTCCACATTTTTGAAGAGCAACTTTGAACCATATGGTCGTGATTTCTTTGGAGGTGAACCCACTGGGAGATTCTCCAATGGTCGTCTTCCATCAGACTTCATTTCCGAGGCATTTGGGCTGAAACCAATAGTTCCTGCCTTCTTAAATCCAAATTACAACATAGATGATTTTTCTACCGGAGTTTGTTTTGCATCTGCCGGTACAGGGTATGATAATGCTACATCTGATATGCTAGTAAGTCTTCTAACTTAAACAAAAAAAAAAATCCAGATTTTTAGTATTATGATCAATTTATCATAGGGTAGCTACAAATATTTGGTTCATGAATTGTTCATCTGCTAGGTGTTTAAAAATTTGGTGTTTTGACTACAAGTTCACCAATATACGCATGAATGTCTTTGACAGAGTTTATATCTGCATCAAGCAACAAAGAGAGAACGCTAACTTCATTTGACAAAATCTGAACTTGCAGTCTGTTCTCCCTCTGTGGAAGGAAATAGAGTATTATAAGGAATATCAGCAGCAGTTGAGGGACTATCTAGGTGATGAGAAAGCTAACAGAATTCTTGAAGAAGCAATGTACCTAATAAGCATGGGAACCAATGATTTCCTAGAGAACTACTATCCACGAACAAGAAGACGGCTGGAATTTAGTATTGAAGAGTATCAAGATTTCCTTATAGGGATTGCTGAAGATTTCATAGCAGATCTCTATAAGCTCGGAGCTCGAAAAATATCCCTTGGTGGGCTTCCTCCAATGGGATGCTTGCCTCTGGAAAGAACCACAAACATCATGTTTAAACGCCAATGCATAGAAGAATACAACCAGGTGGCTAAGGAGTTCAATATGAAATTGGCAAATTTGGTGGACAAGCTGAATCAAGAGCTGAAGGGATTACAGCTGGTGTTGTCAAACCCTTATGACATCCTCTTGGAGATGATTCAGAAACCATCTTCTTTCGGTAAGATATTTCCTTGAATTGGTAGTAACTAGCATGATAAGTGTGACGAACAGCAACAAACATTGGCAGTCACATGAAACATCATGCTATTTACCCTTTCATATACCTACCAGCATTTTGCAACTGCTAGGTGGCATCAGACCAATCATTGGGCAGTTAAAAATCTTTAACAAAACACAGCACTATTACTGCCTTAAAAAGGAAAATGTATTAAATTTCAAGCTTCATGGGCCTCATGACTCACAGTCTTCCCGAAATGATCTTGCACTAAGATACAAAAATTACTTTTTATTTTTGAATCAAATCTTTGTAACTTCTTTCATTACTTAACAATGATTTTAAAACCCAACAGCAAAAAGCTGATAAGCAAAGATGGAATGTCATTAAAATTACCTACTGACCTCTAAAATAACATTCAACACCTTTAGTTGTGTCAATGAATGGAATCAGTCAGTAATATATGATAGTAAATCTATTCACTGGGGGGTCAGTAAACTATGACTCTCTTCTTAAAAGTACAAACTTGCACCTCCTTTCATTTTGGGATGTTTAAAATTGAGTGACCTAGACAGCCACTGAATGCACTGGTTTGAGTTGTTTTTATTTTGCTACCCTCCATTTACCCCAACAACTACCCAAGCACTATTTTGGTATTATAGTTTAAACAGGATAATTTAGATAAGTAATGGTGTTATGTTATATGAACTATTAAACATTCTCATACAAGGGCAGATGCTAGAAAGTAAGCTAAATTTTGAGGCCTTCCACTTCCTTTTTTTTTTATTTTATTTTATTGCTGCATATTCAAAAAATTGACACATGGATGCTTGATTTCTTATTTTCAGGATTTGACTCTGCAGATGTAGCATGTTGCGCAACTGGTTATGTTGAGATGGGTTACATGTGCGATCAAGACAACCCATTCACATGTGCAGATGCTGATAAGTATATATTCTGGGATGCTTTCCATCCTACTGAAAGAACAAATGGTCTTGTAGCCGCTCATCTGATGAAAAAATGGTTAACAAAGTTTCTTTAATAAGGTATATGATCCCTTCTTGTTGCATTCCCTCTTACAATGCACTGAGGCATAATATGCAGCATTGCAATGCCCCAGAAAACACGACACAACCAAAAGTCAAGCAGTCACCTTAGTCCTTACAGTACAGGGTTCTGTTGATTTAATGTCCTAGGAGAAACTGACACTGAAACGAAGTGCAAAGGAAAAAAAACAAAGAGATACATCCAATGTATTCTTACGCTCACCTCCAATTCGAAGCAAAAGGATAAAAGAAGTTACAAGTATTGCTGCAAAATAGATATTTGTCCTGATTGCAAATTGACAACATTCTCATATGCAATTGACATAATATGAGGCAGAAAAAAAATTAGAGACTACTGTTAATAGATTATTGCAGCAACTAGCAAAGGATGACATACACCTTGACTTGAGGGTGCACATCACTTCGGCTCCTTTGGGAAATGCAATTTTATCAACGCAGGAAGCTCAGCTAGATCAACCTTTGATTTCCCAAGTAAAATACTTTTCAACTTTTCATCACAATTGACAATATTTTTGTTATGTGGATCCTGCATTGCCACACTTCTTGTCAGCATCGAGGCAAACGATATGTCACTAAAAGCAAATGTACTATAATAACTGGAACAAATAATTCATCAGTTGTCACATTTTTGCTCCCCTCAAACTGTTTATTCTTCCCTTCTTTAGCTCTTAGACACCTTGACATAATGTGGAAAATTAAGTTCCGAAACAACGTAACATGAAGTACGTTCCAAAGCTTGAGACACTATCACACTAAGCCACTAAGAGCCACAAAGTACACAAACTCCCTATTTGTTGGAATATTAAACTCTGAAACAACGTAAGACGAATTAGGTTCCCAAGTTTGAGACACTACCACACTAAGCCACTAAGAGCCACAAAGTACACAAGCTGCCTATTTGTTCAAGGTCTTAATGAGGTAACAACAACAAAATTACGTGCAAATTTTCATAAAAGGTCCCATGCAAACGTATATAGTCTAGCTTTAGTTACTCGCACTCAATACTCGAATTAGACACTTGAACATGTGTCTATGGAAGACTTCCATGATTCTGTCAAATAAAGTGTCAAAGTGTCGACAATCTAACACAAATATATGAGGTAAAATGAAAAGTCCGAGTAATCTCGTCTAGCATCTCCACCCCGAACGCAATTTTTGTAATTACTCCTAAATTTTTCATTACCACTCTCCACTTACTACCGTCTCTAGAACTGTTAATGAGAGCTAATGGCATACGGAGCCCATACCATCAACACTCACATGAGACATTTCACTCATCATCATTACACATAAACTCATTATATTACCACAATTTACGATATCGTACCGAAACATTAGGTTAAGAACAAATCAAGTAACTAAAAGAGGAAATATTTTGCATAACCTGAAGATTATTTGTTTTGATGTAAGACCAAACGCGCATGAAACACCCCAATCGAGAAATCTGAGATTGACCAACAAATTCTCGCAATGTTGATGGAAGATTTACTAGGTCAATCAAATTCGCAAGTTTCTTCGGATTTTCTATGAAACTCTTTTTTATACGCGGTGGCAGCATTTTCAAACCTTCATGCCAAAAATTGATATGAATTAGTAAATTTTACTAGCTTAATCTTCAATTATTTACACCATAAACAACAATTAAAGCTTATATAAGTGTTAAAGATTACTTCGAAACAAACCTTCAATTTGTGGAAGATACGAATTTCTGAGCTCGTCGAAAAGTTTAATTTGCGCGGAATTTTCTCCTGGAAATCCCAAATTGTGTGTGATGATTGATTTTTTTGGATGGAAATGTAGTTTAATTTTTTCGTTTACAAGTAGAAATGAATCAAAAGTGTTTTCCTCAATAGATTACAAACTCCCGGATTTTTCAAATTTTCTCCCCCAAATTTATTTTAGAAACCCTAGATTGCCCTTTATGAAGATACACTATAATTTATTAATACACTAGGGTGCATAGTGCTTATTGACAATTTGACATTGTGCACCCCAAAGAACATGTATATTTTTCAACAACTTTGAAAGATAAGAAGGACACACAATTTAAAATTAAAGAACATGTAAATATCGAAGTATAAAAGACAATATGTTGAATGAAAAAAACATATTGTAAACGAAGTTAAATTAAAATAACATACCTTTTTAAATTTAAATTTGAAAAAAGGAACTTCGCCAACAACCGTTTTTTTATTAAGGTAAAACAAGTTGTAAGATTTAAGCAAACAAATAACGATATTTTTCTTAAAATCATGGACTTTTAAACTATTAAAATTACGTCGTTTAGCAGAGGGTGCACCATGCTCTACATGCACTTGGATGTATGTTCCTATTTGAGTAAAATTTGGGAAAACGCTGCACTACTCTATTAGTGACGACTCTCCATCACATGCAGATGTTGTTCGAGAATTCAAGAACAAATCCTCCCCCATAGTTAGAGTGAGTTCAACGCAAGTCTCGGGGATGAGTCTTTGTTTCAAACTCTCCCGAGACTTCTATCAGACTTGAATTAATGCAGTTTGCAAAGTGGAGGGGTCTTGACATGAGTCTTGAACATTAAGACTCTCCTCAAGACTTGTCCAAAGATGAAGTGGATTTAATAAAATAACGTTAAAGTAATGTGGAGTGAGTCTGGAGTGAGTCTAAAGACTAAAGAAGTAGGTAAATTCAATGAAAAATTGATGTGGCACAATTTAAAAATGACCGGGTCTGGCCCATTCCTCAAACGAAGTTTTTACGGGATCCCTATCTACCAAAATTTTTACTTGTGGTTCCGGTGAACGAATAATCATTGAGTCCTCTTTTCGGACAAGACATACATCCGGAGTTTGGAGTTGAGTTTGTGGGATAAACTCACCCTTAGACTTGTCTTGACAACGATAAGACTAAACAAGACTTAGCCTTTCTCTTCTAAGACCAAGTAAAGACCATCCATTGTACATATATCTATATAAATATATTAAAAGGCGTTCCTAAAGAAGGAACTGTGCCACGTGGCGCTCTCCCTAGGGAGTTTTAGTTCATGTAATCCATGTACAATAAAAAAAAATTAGAAATTGCATAGTATAGGTTTTGATCTCGTGACCTCAAGCTCATATACTAAAGTCTTAACCACTAGACCAAGTTATATTTAGTGTTATCATATCAAAGTACAATATTAATAAATGAAATTTTTTCTTACCCGGGACATAGCCCGGGCCTAATAACTAGTTTGGAGCTTATAAAGCAGCAAGTCAACAACAATAGTTAGCTAAATCCATTGTCGTTTAAATGGGTCTCATAGCTTTACTTATCTAAATCTATTTTCAAGCTAACATCCTTTTCACTAGTTTAGCTAAATAATCACCTTGATGTATACGATACATCAGCTTATTCTACTCTTTTATGTGGGATGAGATCCACAGTTATTTTCTTAGCCAAATTGCTTAGCAAAACTACCAATTTGCTTTAGTGGTTTAGCCAATAGCTAAAATTTTAGCAAATTTGCTAGCAAGTCCAATACTTGCACCGTTAAAGATGTTCTAAGAAGGTAGTTGAGTATTCGGTAACATATAGGGGACCTTTGTTCATTAGATTGTGGTGAACAATTCTTCTATAATGACAATCAAATTAGAAATACTCAAAAGATGAAAAAAAAGGATGGTGAACTTGTTATATCTTGAACCATTCAATCCGAATTTTAATCAAATATAAAAGCAGAAAATAAATGTGGAAAAATAAAAGTTAAAAGGACGCAAAAGTAATAACAACGGGCCAAAAGATATATTCTAACAAGGTTTCACGACAACCATTCCTCAAGTTGCTAAGTTTTGATCATGCTGAGTATGTAGTGGTAGATTGTTCTACTTGTTGAGTGATATTAGTAGTCTTGATTAAAACAGGTTAGATATTTTGTCTTCTAACTTCACTTAAAATGGTTATAAACTTGTGTTTTTTATAAATTTTGCTTATTACGTGGTATCATGAGAACGGGGACAAACTTACTTTAGATAAAGTACCTCTCCTTACTCCGTAACATCCTAAGATCAATGGAATTCCAAAATTTACGTAATCGATGTTAAATCAATAACTAATGGTTCATTACATATAAGATTAATAACTAATGTAAAATCAAGTGGTGAATGTTGTAAAGAAAGAAGAAGATGGTTTGACCCCGTTTTTTCGAGTGGTGAAGGATATTATTAGGATGGCTAGGGATCTTAGTGCATTGTTTATTTCTCATGTTAAACGAGCGGGCAATGTTGTATCCCATTTGTTAGCTCGTTGGGATATTGCGTGTAATTCTGAACTTATTTCGCTTGACTCTTATCCCCAAAGTGAGCGCACTTTGGTGGAGCTTGATCTAATATAATTCTCCTCCCTGGCTTTTCCTCTAGAAAAAAAAAAGAAAGATTAAAAACTACCTTAAATAAACAAAAACTAATCATTTCCATCATTAGGATTTAGGACACAAAATTGTATCCAGATTTGATTATCTTTCTTAATGATCTATCGTTGTTTTGTTTAACAGTTTTTTCACCAAATACCCCTGACAAATAAATTTATTCACCAAATACCCCCGACATTTAAAATAATTCACCAGATACCCCTGACATTTCAAAAAATACCCAAAATGCCTTTTTGGCTAACGGACGTTAGTGCTCCGTTAACTAATTAACCTAAAAAATCTTAATTAAACCCTAATTAAACCTAAAAACCCTAAAACTCTAACTAACCCTAAAACCCTAACTAACCCTAAACCCCACCCCACCCCACCACCCCCACAACTCCAACCCCCACCACCCCTCCCCCTCTCCCCCGCCGCCACGCTTCCCCCGCCCCGCCTCCCCCTCCCGACCACCCCAGCCCCGCATCCCCTCCCGACTACCCTAGCCTCGCATCCCCTCACCTTCCCTTCCCTTCCCCTTCCCCCGGCGAAATAAGTTGCCCCACCCCCTCCCCTTCCCGCCGCGCATCGTTCTTTCGTCGGTTCGCATCAGTCCCCCCCCTCCTCGCCGGTTCGCGTCAGTCCCCCTCCTCTCGTCGGTTCGCCCGCGGTCCCCCTCCCTCGATCTCGCCGGGCGCCCCCTTCCCTCACTCACTCGATCTCGTTAGTTGATCTTTGGGGGGGTGCTGGGATCGGGAGGAGGGAGTTGCGTGGGAGGGGGATGGGGATGCGTGGGAGGGGGAGGGGGATGTGTGGGAAGAGGAGGCTGCGTGGGAGGGGGGAGGGGGAGCTGCGAGGAGGGGGAGGGAAGGGAGCCTGGTGGGGCTGGGTTGTGGGGGTGGTGGGTTGGGGGTGGGGGCTGGTGGGTTAGGGGAGAAGGAGGGTTAGGGTTAGTTAGGATTAATTAAGTTTACTTAGGGTTAATTAGGTTGACTTAGGGCAAAATTGTAAATAAAAGCTAACGGAGGACTAACGTCCGTCAACAAAAGGGTATCTGGTGAATTTTTTTAAAGGTCAGGGGTATCTGGTGAATTTTGAAAAAAGTGGGGGTATTTGGTGAATAAATTTATTTGTCAGGGGTTGTTTGTTTAATTATTGTGCGCCACATAAAATGAAGTTTAAGTTGTGATTTCCAATTTGATTGCCATGCCTTAATAAGTAAAAAGGTTATCCCATATATTTATAGAAAGGCCAACCTCTTACCAACAACTGAACTACTGAAGGTATTTGAACTCAAATTTAGACATACAAATCACATGGATTTGGCTGTGGAACTTCTTAGCTAATCACTGAAAATCATCAAATGCTGTTGTTCTCTAGCTAATGTGGTGATAGAAAAAGAAGTTAGAATGATTTGTACGATTACAATTGACTTTCCTGAAAAAAACCCGACGAAAGTAATTTTTTTGGTAAAACCATGTATATCCTCAAGTATAAGGGGTTGAGATAATGTTTATGTAACAACTAATTTGGATCATGCGAATGGATATAAATTCGCTTTGAACAAATACGAGCGGGTTGAGACAAAGATGAAAAACTTCAATGAATTGCACTCTCATTCGTTACAAGAGTACTTAATCTCATAAAACATACAACAGATCAAGTTACAAGCACTAAAACTACAACCGGTAAACAAAAAGCTCAAACCTACACATCTTCGGGAATTTCTTTATCCCAAATCACCGCAGAAGTTGAACATAGAAACGACCAGAATTATAGAAAAAGCCGCACTGTTTTTTTATTCCGATTAATTAAGGCTGTTCGTATGGCTACTCATCAGTGACACAACCCTTTGAAGCCGACTGCACATTTTTGATGTACTGAAAATGGAAGAATAACTATCAGCGAAATACGCAGAGCTCGATGTTAAATTTGGCGAGGGTGTAAAACAATAGAGCTCAGTGTTTAATTTGGCAAGGGTGTAGAACAATGCAGGATCATACCTTGTACAGTACTCCTCTGTTAGTCTTATATGCTGGTGCGGTCCACTTTCTCTTTCGCTCTTCCATCTCCTCGGCTGTCAATTGAAGATCCATTCTCTTTTTCTCGACGTCAATTGTGATGATGTCTCCATTCTGCACAAGACCTATAGGTCCACCCTCCTAAAAGTTTCGAAAATTAGATGTGCATAATATCCTACCATATGGTTAGCAATATGCTTTGTAGTTTCTATCAATCTGTCTACAATTTTGATGTTAAACACACCACATAACAAAAAATAAAAGAAGCTAATGACTAGAAATATAAGTAACCGAGCATACTTGTGCTTCAGGGCACACATGACCAATAACAAATCCATGTGAACCTCCTGAAAACCTTCCATCAGTAAGTAGAGCCACATCCTGCAACACACAGAAGTTTATAACTTAGTGATATAATCAGCAAGAAATCCGACTTTTCAACTAATATCGATGCAACAGATTACCCTTTTTGGTCTTTTGGGTTTTTAAACAGTCTTTTATCTCCCTTTGCAACAGGTAATATCTAATCATAATATCAAATTCTCACTTTGTCCCAAGATTAGAAGCTACATATGATTGAAGGTCATTTTTCAATAATTAAGTTACTATGCCATAGTTATCCTTGACTAGGAAAACTTTGACACCTTTATTACACCAAAGTAGTTTCTCTTTGGAAGTTCTATTAGTTGAAGGGTATCACTACAAATAGTAGAGGAGACTATAAAGTTTCATTTGAGAAATATTAGAAAGTGGTTTATTATTTTAGGACAGTCTAAGAAATGTACCCAATTATCTAGGACGAAGGGAGTATTTATTACAGAAAGTCATTTCAGTCACATCCCCACAAGGGCCAAAACGGTCACAAGTGACTGTGAATGCATATGTTTGGGAGTAAAGCTCGATTGAGAAATTATATGACCGTTGGATTGACCCGCACAGAAATAGAACGTATTCAAAAGAGGAGCGCAAAAAGTAAAGATCTTCCTTGCGTGACAAAAGAAGTCATCATATCATGTTTAATTCCTAAGGCATCACCCGTGATTGATGCATATTGGTCAGTGAGATATCGCTGATCCAGATATCAATAAATGAAATTAAACCGTGCCAGTAGCCTAGTCAAGGCCGAGATAAAGAACTTTGAACAGTGAGAGTTATGGCTAAGAAAATGTCAAAAATTAACACTAACATCACCCTAACACCTCTAGACCCACCTTGGGCGGAGTAAGGCAGGTCAACATGTCCGGCATTAAGCAAGCAAAGTACTGAAGTCAACATACCTTCCCAAGTCCTGCTCCCATGATGGCACTAGTTGGTGTCAACATTTCAGGCATGCCAGGTCCACCTTTGGGCCCTTCTCCTCTAATCACTACGACTTTTCCCTGTAACATGTTTGAAATGACAAGTGAGCCACTGAAATACAACGGAGATCTCAATTGACCAGCCACAATGCATGAACCAACTATGGTAACAAAAGACACCTTAAAACTCTGGGGGTCTTCTGAAATTGCAGTAATCATAGCTTCTTCTCCTTCAAAAACAAAGGCTGGACCTGAAAGTTTAATGATATGCACTTTCTCAATGACAATATTAGATCTTATGACTATTAATTAAAAGAATCTTGTTTGTTCAAGCCCATGAAAAAGTTTGTATAGCTAGAACAGAAAGTACCAGAAAAGTATAATCCTTCTTTTCCCGTTATTTTTGCTACAGAGCCCTCTGGAGCAAGATTGCCATACAATATCTGAATATGCCCTGTTTCTTTTATGGGGTTTGATAATGATCGTATAATTTGCTAAAACATGACACACAAAAGATAAATAAACGAAAGTCAGCTTGAAAGATGATCCTTTTACATGATTGGTAAGTGACACAGCCATTGAGCAAGACATGCATCATACCTGGCCTTCAGCCAAGGGTGGGAAGAGTTTGGCATTCTCAGCCAGTGTTTTTCCAGTAACTAGACAAACAAGAAGCACACAAGACCAGAATTCAGATAATATTAAATAAAAGAGAAACAAGACTAAATGAAACTCTCATGCGTGCATTAGAAACAAATGCATGTCCGAGGGAGCCAGAAGAAATACCAGTGATGCAGTCCCCATCTAAGAATCCAAGCTCAAGAAGGTAGCGAATCACTGCAGGTGTGCCACCAATCTACATAGATTAATCAAGAAATTTTAAAACATTAAATTCACCTAATAATTTAAGTAAAGAAGTTATCATTAGGCAACAAAAGATAGGAAGTTCTATTAATGCATGGGTGCTTTCTATGTACCTTATGCACATCTTCCATGACGTATTTGCCACTTGGCTTAAGATCTGCAAGGAATGGAACCTGATCACTCACCTTCTGAAAGTCATCGAGAGTTAAGTTCACACCAACAGACCTACAAAGACACAAGAAGTATCTCAGGCATCTATTTCAATTTTCAAGCATGCTGCAGAAATTTACAGCAGCCTCTCTCTCACCTGGCGATAGCAATAAGATGCAATACAGCATTGGTAGACCCACCAAGAGCCATGACCACAACCATTGCATTGCGCAGAGATTTCTCCGTAATTATGTCCCGTGGTTTTAAGTCCATTTTAAGCAGATCAAGGAGATATCTTCCAGCAAGACGACATTCATCTAGCTTCAAAGGGTCTTCCGCTGGTGTTGATGAGCTTAAAGAGAGAAGAGACCATTAAAAACCCTAGAAAGATACAAAATTGACACACCCTGAAGTTTAACAATACCTACCTGTAAGGAATAGACATTCCCATAGCCTCGATAGCTGATGCCATTGTATTTGCAGTATACATTCCACCGCAAGCTCCAGCTCCAGGACAGGAGTTACGGAGAACATCCATTCTCTGCTCATCATTGATAGCTCCACTAACATATTCCCCATAAACCTACAGCAAAAACAGGAAAAGCTAAAAGGTGAATGCCTGTAGAGTTCAGCAACTATTACAAAAGCTAACAGGAAGCATTGTGATTCAGGTCTCCATAATAGCTCCACTAACATATTCTCTATACAATGTCAATCATTAATACTCATATAAGTAATTCAGATCATGCTTTTTAGATTGATTTTGTGCATAAAAAAGTTGTGAGAAATGGACAAGGAGATGACTCTGAGACTCTAATCAATCTTTACCAAGGGAACTGTCAGGTACATGTAAACAAAGTGTTCTTGAACAGCACACATTCCATAAAAACTGCTTTAGTTAAACGGGTAAAGATTTGCAGCCAATGATTGTCATTTGTTCAAAGTACAAAGAGAAGAAAAGACGGAGACAACATAGTTAATTCAAATGAGGATATCCAGAAACAATTGAGCAAGGAGGTAACAAGAAATCCTTAAAGTCCAGCAGATTTATCCTTAAATAAAAGAAGTCTCTCTCAAACTGTCACCATGTTCGAGATAGAGCATTTGCAAATGCAATTAGCAAACATTAGCAAATTTAGATTAGAAACACCAGATAAGTGAAACGGAAACAAAGGTCAGATGGAAGTATAACTACATACCTGGAACGCACTAACGATGTCTAAGGTGTGGCCTTGAAAATGACCAGGCTGCAAACCAAGATACATAAAATGAAATTACAGAGGAACACAGAAAGATGCAGCTATATGAAGTCTACAATCACTAAAGCTAACCTTTATTGTACCACCATAGACCATGATGCCTGGTCTATTAAGGCGTCCCATAGCCATGATTGTACCTGGCATCTGCAAACAGCAAAACCATCAGCAAAATAGTAACTAACAACCGAAAATGGAAACCTAGCAATAAATTCCGTTTGCTAATTCAAGATAGTGGCCCAACTTATTGCATAATAATCTAAATTCAAGATATCAATTCGTCAGATATATGTTTCTGCCTCAAAGAAGAAGCATTATAAGATAGTAACTAACAACCGAAAACGGAAACGTAGCAATAAATTCCGTGATTGGATATCTTTACACTAAATTAAACAATTGTTCCATGTGTCACGTGAGTGGAGCGTGAGTGACGTAAAAGACCGGAGTCAATAGCCTGATTGATTATAACAAAGAAATGGGACATAGTGAGTGAAGCATATAACTTTTGAACTTTATAGACCAAATAACAAAAAAAAAAAAAACTAAATCCAACAAATGTCCTATCTACTAAGCCAAATTTAAGCAGGCTTAAGCCCAACTACCTTAACTAACTGATCCATATTGCAATATATGTATCATAAATTCTTTTAGCTACATATCTGTTTTGGATCCTTCAATGCCAACTTTTATGCTTACTGAAACAATACTTAGAAAATAGACATTCAAATGAACGAATTAATCACTAACGACTTCAAATGTAATCATTAATCAAAAATCATTTGGAGTGAACCAAAGGAACCACCACCAATGAAAGCACACCAAACGCAACAAAAAGTATGACAAAAGTACAGATATATTCATGGATGTGAGCAAACTGTGTGATTTAAACTACAACTGGGCAGGAAAACTAGACACCCATCTCATTCACTATGACCAGAAAAATAGTACTCACATTTTTGTCACATCCAGGAATAGAGATATTTCCATCATACCATTGAGCAGACATAACTGTCTCAATACTATCAGCTATCAGATCTCGTGATTGCAAACTGTAACACATGCCTCTAGTACCCATAGAGATAGCATCACTAACACCAATAGTGTTAAACCTAAAGCCGATCATCCCACTCTCTTCAACTCCTTCTTTCACTGCTTCTGCCAACTTTAACAGGTGCATATTACAAGTGTTACCTTCATACCAAACTGATGAAATACCAACTTGAGGTTTGCTCATATCTTCTTCTGAGAGTCCAACTCCATAAAGAATAGCTTGTGCGGCACCTTGCGCCTTGGGTTGAGTAATGTGAGAGCTGTACTTGTTGAGCTTACCTGTGGATTCTGATGTCACTGATGCAGGTGGTTCAGCAGTTGGGCTTGTGACTGCAGAAACACATTTTAAAGGGCGATGACATTGAGGACTTGCAACTAATCGTCTAGGAACACAGGGAGATGCGAAGTTTGATCCCACATTTGGGATGACAAGAGCAGTTTGCATTTTTGTTGATTCTACCTGCATAGAATTAGCAAAAAAAATTAGGTAAAGATAGAAATACTAGTATTGTAAAGTGAGGCTTATACTGTGAGTATTGTAAATTTATCATTTCACAAAAACTAGATTATTACAAAAATACAAGTGAGGCCTATACTGCGAGTCTGTGATGCTAAATATATACTTACATTACAAGAATGTATTAAAAAGATTTTTTGTTTTTTTAAAAAAAAAACAACCCACAATCTGTTCACTAGACAGAACTAAATTATCAAGTAAACCACTGCTCGTAGACCAGTAAAACAGAAGAATATAACAAGAAAATCAATAAAAAATTCCCCCCTTAAAAAAAACAAAAAGAAAAGAAATTAAAATACAAACAAAAATCTAGGAAAAAGGATACTACTAACATTATAAGGCTTGAAATGTATAATTCCACATTTGAGCTCCAAATCCTACTGATAAAAATTTCCCCCATAATCCAATATTGTAAAATCTGTCTGAAAAAACTAACTAATCAATAAGAAATTCCTTTCTTCACTCCATTATCCGGATTATAAATTGAGGTATGTAAAGAACAACACTTCACTCTAGGTTAAAATACAATTAGACAAATAAACAAGAACAATACGCAAAATTAAGTAGGTGTAAATCAAAAGGGTGACATCTAAATTTGTCACTGAATGAAGAAACACAAATTAAACAGCACCCCAGTACCTAGTTTATGATAAATGAGCACAAAAAACCTCATGAAAAATAGAAAAATGCACAATAAATGAACAAAAACTTAACTGGGTCTATATTGAAAAGGCAATGTCATTCACAAATTGAAGAAAAGAACACAATATACTAGCAATTTGATAACCTGGGTAATGCTAGAAATGCGCAAAATTTCGAAACTTTGAAGAGTTCAACAACAAGGATAATGCAATACAGTGAAAATAAGAAACTAAAAATAAATTATTAAAAGAGAGAATAAGTTACCTTTTTAAGCAGTTGTTACTTGTTAGACTACAATTACAGGGAAAGAAAGAAGAGGAAATTGTAAGGTGGTGTTAGGGTACTAGGGTCGGGTCATAGGGTACCCGATATTCATAACCAGACACTAGGGATTTTCCCGGGTCGGGTCATAGGGTACCCGATAAAAATCTGATTGAAAAAAAAAAAAAAAGTAACTAGCTTAATTATTGCCTATACCATGAATATGACGCCAGTTTCACCAAGAACACAATGCTAAGAAGATATTTTTTTTTTTTGAAAGATCAAGAAGATAATATTTAATGTAATAAAGAAATGACAGTTTCTTTACAATTTTTAGAGAAATCCAGAAATTCAAACACTTCAACTGCACAAAATTTTGAGAAGGCAACAACAAAAAAGGAAATTAATGAAAGTTAATTTCCCCAATGTTAGACAGGAAGACTAACTGCGTGGTGCGGAAGAGCTGATGGTGGACCGGTGGTGGCGTGGCAGTGAGAGTCAATGGTGGCGTTGCAGGACTTCACTCAAGATTTAGGTGTGCTACACTGCTACTGGGTGGGAATCTTATACCCACTTTTCGTGTTGGGCTTTGGAGTTTTATGCCTTTATGGTTAATGTTAATGGACCCACCATATCATAACCTCTCGCAGGTTAACTCAGTTTGGGTTAGCGGGCAGATACTTTGAGAATTATTATTATTATTATTATTTATTACTCTCTACCTCTTCTTTTGTTTCTATTTGTAATCTTTTTGAGAGAGAAAATTGGTCAGAGTAGGAAGAACTTTTTTTTGAAATGGGAGAGAGTAATATAATTTATTATTTTTATTAAATTGTTTATTACATTTATTCTTTTCTTTTGACGGGCCCATAGCAAACAATTTGATAATTAAAAAGCAAATTTGATGTCTATTTCCAAGTTAGATTTTGACAAGATACATACATCTTTGAGATGTTAATGTTTAACCGCCTAGGAAATAAAATCATGGGTTAGTGAGTAACTAATCTCTCTATTTCCTTTTCTTTAGTTTTTGTTCTTTTGGTCATTTCATTTCAATTTAGTTCAGTTCATATTAGTTCAACTTAATATTATAATTATTATTTTTGTTTTTAATATTATCATTATTATTGTTATTATTATTAATATTAATATTATATTTTTTATTTTTAATATTATTGTTTTTATTATTATTAATATTTATTATTATTATTGTTATTATTATTATTATTATTATTGCTATTATTGTTGTTGTTATTATTATTATTATTATTATTATTATTATTATTATTATCTACACCACCACTACGGCTTCAAGACAAGCAAATTGGAAGATAAATTATGTAAGCATGTAGCATGTCTCGATTTATAGAGAAGACATATCCATATTTTCACTATCATAGTAGTACTTCTATCAAAACTGGAAAGAAAAGATTAGACCACCACTATCAAAAAATAGAAAAGAAAAGAAAAGATTGGACCACTAAATACATGCAATAATTCAAACACACACAACCACTAATATATATATTTTTATATTTTATGTAATGCCTTTTTGCATTATACACATTGTCTATTTTTGCTCGTTCTGTTCTTCTCAAACTAACTATTAAAATGCATATAATTGTTAGATAGTTTAATAATAAGCCTTTATGTCCAACAGGCCACAACTCTAATGGGTTAAAAATGTTATAATTATAGTCTCTCTCCTCTTTAATAAGAAGGAAATGACAGCAAAGTTGGATCTTGAGTTCATCAGTTAAGGATTTCCAAAATTAATAAAGGAAAAGCCTTTTTTTTTTTTCTTCACTTCAAGCCTCAAATGACGTTGCCTTAAATTGGGTCGAGTTAACTGTGTGCGGTTCCAATTTGAGAAGGCATTTCTCCTTACAATCCCATCTAGGGGTGGCAATGATGCGAGTCGAGTTCGAGTTTGAGCTAACTCGACTCGACTCGTTAGCATTTCGAGTCGAGTTTGAGTTGAGTCGAGCTCACTCGAGTCGAGTTTTGACCGAGCTTTGACCGAGTCGAGCATTGATCGAGTCGAGCTTTGACCAAGTAGATTTCGAGTAGCTTGCAAGTGTCTCATGTTAAAAGCAACAATAAGGTGAAAAATGTTGAATTTAGGTATTTTGCTATTGATAATTGGGTGGTATTCGAGCTTCTCACGAGTTTTCGAGTCGAGTATCGATTTGCTCAACTTGACTCACCAGCATCTCGAGTCGAGCTCACTCGAGTCGAGCTTTGACCGAGTTTTGACCGAGTCGATCTCGAGTAGCTCGCGAGTTGTCTCGACTCATTGCCACCCCTAATCCCATCCCAAAAAGGAAAATACACTAACTTTTGCAAGCTCAAATAATTCTATCAATTTCATCAATCATATGAATTTTTGAAAGATTTGAGAAGTACAGAAATATCATAGCTATACATGTCATCAACAAAATGTATATTTTTGGGTTTAAGTATTAACCTTCAAGAAGTGCTCCACATTGGAAAGTCTCCTGCAGGCTCCAGATCAGTGAAACTCCCTCTAAATTGGAGTAAAAAGAAAAAGAATACTAAACTTTATCATCACGGTTATGTGGTATTTTATGTTAATTAAAAAAAGGAACAACTGTATGATAATATTGACCATGATCACTAGAATCATACAAAAATTGGTGATCACTTTGCCTAAGAAAGTTGCCTTGATCCTTGAATCAAGCATGATGGCTCGCATAGGGCAGTCTGTTCCATGTCATGAAGGCTAACCTTTTACATCTATGTCCGATCAAGTAGGATAGAGGATCTTATGACTTATAGCCGTATCCCAACTCGTTCTTCCTTGGCTTCTTGTGCACTATGGATTTCGGGTGCATCTTTACGAAAGGGCGAGCGAATGCATTTCGAGGAGCTAATAGAAGCCCTGATAGATCTCTGCTACCCTTATAGCTATTTAGATCCTTGCTACCTTTATAGCCAACCATAAATGCCATTGCAGCATCCCAAGCCGAGGCATTTTAATTTGCATGGCATGATTGTGGATTTGTAGTAATATACTCATTTCATATCAGTAGACTCTGGAGATTTACTAAGCTGTGTTTTAATTCATCTTTTCAGCTTGTATTCTCAAGAGTAGCTAGTGAAACAAATATAGGCTCCTTCTGCTGCTACACTTTGTCCTCCAAAAGGAACCTAATTACACACAAAATTGATGGCAAGTTCTCAGGTACTCCCAAGTACTTAACTTAGATCTTCGAAGATTTTTTACGATGACATCAAATAGTGCAAGGATTACGATGCACTAGAATGAATCATATAACTACACAAGTCATTTAGACTACAGAGCTAGAATGCCAAGCAAACCAGCAATAGAGAAATCAGCAGAATTATGTAACACAGCACACAGATCTTCTACCATAACATACTTTGCTTCACATTTTGTAGCTCCTGCAGATCATCACGCTGGCGAGCAAGCCTCGAGTCATCATCATAACCTTTAAAGGTATATATCCAATTTAGACGAGACCTCTTTAAGCAGATTACCTCTGATTTGAACTTCAAAATATGGAATGAGTCGAGGCTGAAGGAGATGAGCACTAACTGAACAAATCTTCCCATATTTTCCAAATGCAACAGTAGTAAGAAGTTCAGAATTGAAGAACTTCAGCAAAAACTTGATACTTTTACCAGCACCCTTAGTATGCCACAACAACTTCATGTGTGAAATCTACAAACTGTAGGATTACAATTTACAGTCTTCTAGTTCAAGTTTCTTAGCATACCTCTGAAATGCTTCATCATTAAGTAAACAAAGCGAAATAAATACTATATATATAGTATTTTGTAGAAATAAGTACATAATTAATCGAAGAGCGCACACTTGGTTAAGTTAGCACTAAAGTTTTCACCAAAAAATAATTAGCACTAATGTACATGCAAACACTAAAAAAAATCTATGTAATCATACTATGTAGTGGCATGTTTCATGTAATGCACATTTCGTCTATTTTTCCCGCCCATTTCTTTGCTAAACTAACTGTCAAAATGCATATAGTCATTTGTTAGTTAAATAATAAGCCTTCCAAGAGGCCACAACTCCAACTGGTAAAAAATGCTAAAATTGTAGTCTCCTTTCTCTTCAACAAGAGAGACATGGCAGCAAAGCTGGATCTTCAGTTCATCTATTAACGCTTTTCTCAATTCATAAAGAAGCAAAGCCATTCCACTTCAAGGAGCCTTGCCTAATAAGCTAGGCTGGGTTGACTTGTGTGAGGTTCCGCTTTGATAAAGCACTTTAGCTCAAAAAATTCAATCAGTAAATCAATCATATGGATTTTTGAAAGATCTGAGAAGTTCAGGGATGTCATAGCCCAGCATGTCATCAACAGCCTGTACTTTTTGCGGTTTCAATTTTTCGAACTTGTCGAAGTTATAACCCCTGAGAACCTCCCTGAAGTGCTCCACATTGGGGAAGTCTCCTGCAGGTAAGTGAAACTCCCTCTGAACCTGCACGGAAAATAAAGTAAATCTTATCGCGAGGGTTAGGCTGTAGCCTATGTTACTCAAACACGGGTGTGAGTGTCGGTATCTTCCATATATCACTTAGTTTCCTCTTCTTTCCCTTTTAATTTATATTTTTCTTACGAATATGTGATTTAAGATATATTATTTGGTCTTAGATGAAAATTTGAAGTGTTGTGTAAAGATTACATACCCTTGTGAGTGTCAATGTCTTAAACAGGTAGATATGATTATACAAACACCAGTTCAAAAGGAAACAAGTAAGAAGAGTAGCTAGGAACCTTTCTGAATTCATCTTCCAAGTTATCAATAAGCCTCTGTTGAGCCTTAGCCTTGCCTATCATTGCAGGCATCTCCTTCTTGAGATGACCAATAATATAGGTATGAATCTTTGCTGCCCTTGCACGCTTCACGTATTCGTTAATCTGTAAGATTGAACAACGTTATTGGAGTTTCTTATATGAAGAAAAAGTCAAGTAACTACTAATTTTTAACATGTAATCAATAGGACTAGTAGTATCATTCTTCCAAGTTCCAACTTTAGTTGCTTTCACTTATATCAGTCAAAAGAAATTCAGTAAACATACTCGGCGATCACAAGCCTTCTTTGGAATATCTTTTAGATCAGCAATCAGGTCATCGTGTTCCTTCTCAAAAAGCTCCCGGCCTATTGGACCGTCAATGGCTTCGTTTGAAGTCCTGTCATTGAATGATCTGCAGAAATGACAATGTCATTCATCAGAATGCACCAACATCATGAAACATAATAATTTTCACTTAGCTACTATCACTATAAGTTATGAAGGATAAAAATAATCAGGACTCAACCTACCCAATGTAAACACGGGTAACCTCCGGAGTATTAAGAACTTTCCCGAGTGACCACATCAAGGCTCCGTAAACCCTCATCAACTACCATATATACCCAAAAAAAAGGAGATACATGATGAATAAAGGCAAAAGTAGATAAAATATTTGGTTAGGTGCTGATATCACCAAACACTTGAAGAAAGAATTATAAGATAAGGCTGATCGCAAAATCTATATCGGCTGATGATCTCATCCCGTCAGACCATTATTAGTTTTACAAAAAAAACATAGGAAGTTACAAAAAAGTAGACAAAATGTAAGTCTATGCATAAATTTTACAAAACAAGCTTGAAATTTTAGTAAAGTTGTACAAAAACATTTAAAAGTTGAGCGAAATACGTAAGAAATAAGTGGACGAACTAGTCAAACGGCCTGATAGAGACTAGTTGCTTGCTGATTAGGAGTTAATTACCTGTTGCGTGTCCACTTGGTCTGCTTTGTTCAAAACAACACGAATCTTGTCATCATGACCTCGGAGAGAGTAGATTACACGCTTGAATTCATCACTAACATCAAGTTTATGGGGATCAAACAGCAGCAAGATAAGGTCACATTTAGCAGCAAACCAAGATGTTACACCAGTAAAGTCATAGCTCCGTTGTGTTCGTTGTTTCTCCCCTGACAAAACCCCTGGGGTATCAACCAGAGTAATATGCTCCAAAAGCTTCAAAGAAAGAGCGCTCGAGTTATCATTCTTAGTAGGAAAATGTTCTAAATATATATGATTTAGAGAACTCACTGGGTGTGGCATCTGAGAGCACTCAAATTTTGACAAAAAGGCAGTCCCAAACGCTGTGAGACCGCTGTATGGCATGTCTGCTTGGACAGCAATTGTGTTTCCTGGAATACTTCTTTCATCAGGACCATACTACACAAAAGAATAGAAAATTATCCTCTTTTAAGGGTCTGTAACAAGGTGGCAAAGTAGAAGAATGTAACCGTTCAATTATTAAGCAAAGATAAGATACTAAAAAGGACTGAAATGATAGATATAACCATCATGTTTGTTACCGTAACGACAACAAATCTATCTGTGGTTGGCTCTGGTCCGATATGTGCTCCTATAAATAATTAGTAAACCATAGATCAGAAAATTCCATTCCTAAGCAACAACGAACAATCCTTTTGCATACTACTTCCTCCATTTTGTTCTAATTGCGACACTTTGACTTTTGCACTATTTATACATATACTAACCTTGACCTAACTTTTTCACAACAGATCTCTATGTATATCTTCAAATATCAAGTTCTTTGTTTTACATTTGATTGATAGATATTGGAGAACTAATGGTACAGTTGTGAGACGAAGAGCGTGAAAGTAAAGTGTTGCAATTGAAAAGAAACAGAGGAAGTGCGTGCGCGTTGCATGCGTTCGTGGCATGTGTGTTAAAAATGAAATTGGAAGGACCAAAGATAACGCATGATTACCTGGATAACTACTTTTTAGCAAGTGTTTGATAAAAGTTGTCTTTCCAGTGGAATACTGCCCCAAAAGCATGACCATAGGCTTGGCATCAAAATCACTATTTGTCTGCCAAACAAAGTTCAATTGGAATCAGATCATCAAGTCAGATCTCGATAGCAAGTTATTTTAGCTAGATTCCAATAGAAAAATTGAACTGTAAGGATCAGTAGCCTTCTTGCAGCAAACTAAATGGACTCTGATAAACTGGCTTCTCATTTACCAATAAAGGTGATACAAAATCGTTGAAATGATAACTCGCCTCAAGTGGTTTCAACTTCTGATTATACAACTTCTTAAGTCCATCAATTATAGATGTGACAGACGATAATTGTATCTGAAATGTGTAGCCAGTGAAAATGATCAGAAAAACCAGATTCATTACATATAAGCTGAACCCAGGTGTAGTGTAAAGAAAATACTAGAAATCAATAACCTCTAATAAAGGCATTTAACAGGTCTGAGAAAAAAACAGACTTGTCTCATATAACTTCATCTTACAAGGACATCAAAGGAGAGCATCAACAAGTCCATCACATCTTAGTGCGATTACTGAAATGCAAAAACTCTGCAGCATGTTGATTTAGGTCTACACATATATATTAACATGCAGGAAGTAGCAACGTGACAATCTCGAAAGCTATGTTACTCAGAATTGAGTGCTTATGTCAGATCCAGCTATCCAACTTGCCTCTTTCATGAATAACTTCCACGAATTTAGCCCAAAATGAAGAGTCTTGAAGTGTTCACGAGGATCCAACATAGATAATTGAGGTAATGAAGAGTCCGTGTAACATAGCTTGAAAGTCACTAACATTATATGATAAAAGTAGATCATCCATCATCAAGGTCCATCCCTAAATTCACAGGTAAGAACACGACCCGATGGACTAGTATTGTTAAACTTAGAATGACCTTACAATGCCATCGAAATCAAATATCACTCTAACAGCAAAGTTAATTGGCACAATTAAACAAACATCATCTAAGAATCAAAAGCAAAGGCCTAAGTTAAGTAAAAACAAGTAATCAATTGTTTTTATATATTAAGGGTTTATAAAAACTACATGCTGTTCACAGGCAACAGTATGAACAGCAGTCTCTATTATCTTCATTTTTGTCAGCTTAATTAGATTACAGTGAAGACAAAAGAAAAAAAAAAGGAGGCCATAATAAATTGACATAGCAGATCAAAAGTACTCCCTCCGTTTCATTTTAATTGTTACACTTTGACATTTTACACTATTCACAAGTTGCACTTTGACCCTCATTTGTGATTTATACATGAATAAAAACATAGTCATGTGGGATCTTGTTAGATTCGTCTTAGTATGTATTTTATTAATATGTACTTTTTATAATTTTTACAAATACAAAACTAGAGATATATATCCTCAAAGTTTTGCATTGGCATGCGTGAAAAGTGTAAGTGTAACCATTAAAAAGAAACGGAGGGAGTATCAAATGGCCTTATTCTTGAGCATAAAGAAGGACACAGAAACCAACGCCACAGATACTTATTTAAGATACATACAATGCCTTTTAGTAAAAATGGACACGTTAATTGACCAAAATTACATAACACTGGCTGTTACCAGCATAGATATGTCCTAGAGGACAGAGAGGGCATAAATATTCTAAGCAACAAATCTAAAGAATGAAGATGCTAGAAGTCTATGACCTAAGGATACTTAATATATCATTTACCTTTTTTGATGATCTTGATGATGTAAACCAATGAGATGATGTCGTTGGCTGGAGCTTTTTACTCTCTACATCATGGACAAGAAAAGTTAGACAAAAATGTATAAAGAGAACCATTTCATATTGTTTTAAGGAAATAAACTAAGAAATCTACCATTCCCTGAATCTGATTTGAGTTTGCTCTTCTTTTTCTGTGTAAAAAACAAAAGAAGTAAGCTAAAACTTACAGACACAATTGGGACGAGCACAAAAAAGCACACACTTTATGATAGTGAAATATTACTTACAGTGATTTTTTCATTAAGACCCTGCATGGAAGGAGGCTCTAGAGTATCCCAATCAACTGCCAAAAGAAGAGGAAATTCAATCCCCTTCAAGTTAAGATTATTTAGAAACAAACTCTCTCCACTCCAGTTTAATACCCCACTTCAAAGTTCGGTGATACTACCTCCATCCAGATATCATTGTCACATCATAGTTCAGATTACATTAACAACATGACAATCGATCCAGATGGAGGGAGTATTTGTTTTGAGATAGAGAGGACCCAAGTTCACTAAGAAGGGAAATTAGTATATTTTATTCCTACAGTGCAAAAAAGTGTGCGAGCCAATTTCATTGGGAATAAGTGAGTAGCCCTAAATTTGCTTTACAACAGTCTATTATCTAACAACCAAAGGAAGGCAAGACGGAAAACAACCACTCACATTCAGCTATCAGGAGATCTTGATTTATTGTGTGCCCGGATTGCGCCAATGAAACTAACTGCATTGCAATGAAACTATGAAACAAAATTGGGAGAAAACAAACTTTGAGGTCTACAAGCTCAAAAGTATTAGTAACATACACAAGAAAATGTAGGAACACTAACCTGCATGGCAGTAATGAACTCCTGGAGACCAAGAAATCCTTGTCGTTTGGCATCTGCTATGGCCCACACCTTTCAGAAAAGAAAAACCAAAAAAACTTTTAGAGAACTGTAGAGTAAAAGTTTTATTGTATACTAAGACAAGGTATACATAAAAAGATTCAACAATAAACCTAGTAATTCAACTTTCCTAGACAAACTAGCTGGAACATTTATAAGCCGCTTCTAATCTAGCGACAGTCGATTTCAAAGGAGCATCTGTTTCTTTCCCGATGTAATGTATAACCACTAAGTAATACTGAATCTAAGTAAAAGACCAAAAAGAAGGATAAAGAAACTTAAGGAAACAGTAATTTTCTCAAGTACTTTGTTTCTTTCCTAACGTCTAATTAACTCAGTGTTGCCTAATTCCCTAAATCCCATGTGAAGTGTAATTTGAAAAGGCAATCCGATACATGCAATTGGTATAACGCTTACCTAATTTTACAAAATTAAATTGCAAATTGTGTAACTGTACCCATTCTCATACCGCGAATTTGGTAACATTGACCACTAAGTAAAATCAATGAGTAGAATGTCCTTAAGAAACTCAAGGAAACAGTTTATCTTGGCTGCTTCAATTCGTTCCTGATATACAAGCCTTAACAGTTGATTTCACAGAAAGAACTCTGTTACTGTAAAGAATAAACTTGACAGCATACAAACTGGGAACTCTCGGACTGTCATTTACATTCAAGATGCAACCATCCATAGTCATTAGCATGCCATATTGCACCCTCTTATTGAAGGTAGTTTTTTTTTTTTTCCTATGAGATCAGCCCTTACAAAAAAAGGTTATCCCTTCTAAGCTCATTATGTACCAGGACTAACAATGGAATTCAGTTGTAGCTAGCATTGGAAAGCTCTCAATGTCCATGTTTCTAGGTAAAACTATACAGTCAAGTTCCAGTACTACCATTCCCAAAAGGCTATCATTGATGCTCATATTCTATTGAATTTCGACTCCAAACAATGGAATTGGTCTACTGCTGCCTTGGGCACCCAGATCTCATCCGCAATTGCTGCTATCTCTATTTGTTTCTGTAGTGCACTTTCGATTACTTATTTTCCATGGATGATATATTACTTGGTTGTAACTTTGATTATGAACAGTTAAGTAAAATCACCATAAAATAAGCCATTTTATGACGTCCATTATAAAATGCGTAACACAAGATCCATCCTTGCAAGAATCTTATGTAATTTGAAAACATTAGATAAGAGTAAAAATAACTCATGACTTTTATCCAACTTCTAGCAAACTGTTACATTAACAAAATATCGAAGACCATAAGAGCTCCTAAATATGCTTCAGGCCAGTTAGTTATTTTGCTAACTTCTGTAGACATCCCATCGTCTTTCTCTAGATGTGCATGGTCAAATCATACAATATACTGCCATAATATGTATATGTTTTTGTCATGATTATGAATTTCGACCAGATGGCTTTGTTTGGAAAATTGCTTTCGGCAAGCTTTTTAAAATTGGCTTCTAGCTTTTAGCTTATTAATGTAATCATATCCAACAAATATGTTTGATAAATGACTTCTTAACTGCAGCTTTCTAGCGATAATAACATTGACAATTTTTTTCAGCAACAAAAAGAAAAACTTGGTCATGTTGCATACTCATAATGCTAATAACCAACAATTGATTTTACCGATTTTACCGAATATCTTCATTAACACCTAATGCGGGGAAGCATATGAAAACAGTCCATACAAGTTACAACTTGCTATTACCAGAGGTTCAAACAAACCATATTAATCAACCAACAATTCATTGCAAAATATATCAAGTTAAGCTTGGCCTAGTAGAAAGAGGAGAACCTCTAACCTCAAGGTTGGGGGTTCAATCCCCAATAGGCACTTTGGGAGAGAAGATCCCTTGACTCTTCCCCCTTCCCCTTCCCCTCCCCCACCCCAAGTGTCTAGCTTGCTCACTCGGGTCCGGTTGCCCTATGAGAGGCTCTAGCCTAATATGGCCCTTCATCTTACCTACCTAAAAAGAAAAAACTCATTGCACAACAAGACCTAGATGTAGTGATCCTACAGTTTGGATATGAACAATTGACAACCCCTACACGGGGTGGTTTAAGGCTGAGTCTCGAGCTTTTTTGAGCTTAAATTTTAAGTTCTACTTATCTTAAAAACACAACTTATGTTCTTGAGTTTCAAAATTGTTAAAACATTTTCAAAATTAAGTTTTAACTACTATTTTTAACCTTCTCACCAGTATTGTGCATATTTTTTCTACGTTAACTAAAATAACTAGAACATATTTTGAGCCGGTTCACGAGTTCTTGAGTCAAACATAGCTGCACTCAACTCATGAAAATTTCGAATCGAGTTCAAAGTGTTCACGTCTTCACGAGTCAATTAGGCTCATTAGCACCCCTACCCCCACACACCAAAAAAAAATATCATACACCCGGGTGTACCGTGAGTATGGTAGGCTATTTTTTTTGCTCATTGCTCATTTGAAATCATCCAAATGAGCAAAATGTACTAAAAAAGAGTTTCAAATAAGCTAAAATTAGTCTTATGTGCACCCGGGTGTATGATGAATGAACTCCCCACGGCCCACACACACCACACTCAAACCTTAATAAGAAGTATATAAGATAAAAAATAGTTGCAAAAGTTGCATATTCTAATAATGGTGCTTAGTGAAACCACACTATCAAGCAGAAATAATTACATAGATTAAACATTCATACTAACTGAAGAACCCTAAAAAAAAAAAAAAAAAAAGGAAAGAGAGCAAAAAAAAAAAAAAAAAAACCTGTTTAAGATCTTCTCTTTGCAAATCTGACATGCCAAAGAATTTAATTGCATCGTTCCCCGTCAATCGACCATCCCCATCTAAAAATTACTCCATTAAAACCCAGAAAAATTAAAAAATTAATTTCAGTAAAATATAAAGATTAACTATTAAGCTTCACATAGTTGAAATTTAAAAAACTAAAACAAACCCAGAAAATTATAGGATATAAAAAGAAATGGGTAACAAAATTCAGTACCAGAATCTGCAAAATTAAACCAATCTTGATATATTTTTCGTGACTCTTTTGAGCATAGGTTAATTGGAGTTCCTGATATCTCCATATTTTTTCACCTCTGATAAACATATTCATCAAAAATATCATGTTGATAGATTTTTGTGTTTATAATTGTAAGTTTTTTCCTTCTAAATTTCCGCATCAGATAATAATTATCGGAAATCCGACGGCAAAATAGGGTGGGAGAAATTTCAGTAGGACGACGCCGTTTTGTGATTGGATGGTCGTTGGAAAACCGTTACAATGATAACGACTACTGGTGCGAGCGACGTCGTTTTCACTTTTAGTGGGTTCGTCTTCGCGCCGTAACTTGATTTAGAGGCATGAGACTTGGGAGTGTTGTGTACATGGGTACCTTTAATTTATGGGTGTGAAACTTGTACTTTATAGTTCATACTATATTTTATTTTTGTATCTTAAATTTTTTTGCTAGACTTTGTTCTAGTTTTATTCAATTTTCCTACATTTTATATGTCTTTTTTAGAAGATTATATATCTTGAATTGAATATTTAGAATAAAAGTTTACATATTCTAATGAAAATTTTTAAATACCTTATTTTGGTATATAAGAATTACTTTGTTGTACCCTTGCCCTCCACATTGTAAGCTAACATATTTTGTACCCTCAATCATGTGCATCCTATAGTGTTAGTTGCTTCCTGTTTGGACCCATGATTTGGTCCAACAGTGTTAAGCAAAACCCACCTGAAAGATCTGATCTGCATGCTTCTAAGGGGCCCACCAGTTCTTTAGGCAGAAAATAACTTTACCATAAAAGGGAGACAGGTTTCCTACAGACATGGATGTTCCCCAATAGGGTTTTTTGTCTGGGAAATCCCCAACATTATAAAAGCAGCAAGCCCAATCAATGAGCAAGTATTCAATTCTCACCTAACAAAACCAGAGCATCTTTCTCTACAATTACTCACTTTCTCTCTCTACCTCAATCACAACTGACTTGATCGTCGGAGGGGCTTTCCCATGAACACCCCCGGGCCAGTTTTCCTTGTTTTGGAGGACTTCTAGTGACGAGACTCGAGACTATATTCCAACTCGGGATTTTGACCTCTCTAAACACACTTAACTCTTTTGATTAGTTTCTAGGCAAAAATAGTTTGGCGCCATCTGTGGGGCCACTACATCTCAAAGCTACGTACCGAGAGCAACATGGCACCCCGAAGGAAAACTACCCGAGCTTCACTACCGCCCCAACCAACCCCGATTCAGTCCCAACAACCCAATGTGCTAGTGGAATCGCTTCCCCTCGATGACGAGGAATCCACACCTCGTAACGAAAAGCAAACCATTTCCCGAGAGCGATTCCAGCCTGATCCGCCTCCCATCACCAGGGCGGATATAGAGAGGATAGCTCAGTAGTTGAACGCGAACATGCAACGCAGCTTGCAGGAACTCATAGCAGAAATCCCTAAACTCAACCAGGGGGCACCCTGAAAGTTGACCCAGGGAGAGCCTCGAGCCGGAGGTGATCCAAACACTCAAGCCCCTAACAGTGGCAGGCAACGAGTGGGAGGAGGGATATCCCGATAGGCTAACTCTCGCAGGACCTCAAATTCTGACACCTAACGCATTATTGAAGAAAATTGTAGGCGCCGGAGGGAACAAGATGCTCGAAACCTCCTGAACGCCAAGAGGGCCAATTAGGAGAAGACCCACCAAGAGGAACAAGCCCATTCTCGGGCTCCTAGAAGAGGGAGGAAAGGATCCCCTCTCGGGTCCAAAAAGACTAGAGCTGAAAGATAAGGAGACTCGGGGCCCCCTAGAAACTGGAGCCCCGTATTGGTTAACTGATGAGTACTCAACTTTATGACACCCTTCAGTCGGGAGATAATGGAGGTACCCATCCCGGGAAAGGTCAAGGTTCCCCTGATTGAATAATACTCGGGAAATAGTGACCCTGATGATCATATGGCAGCCTACAAGGCCCAGATGAGTGTGCAAACCGAATGCGAAGCAGCCTGGTGTCGCTACTTCCCAACAACTATCAAAGGATTAGCACTCAGATGGTTCTCGAGACTCTCCCCCGACATTATCACAAACGTTTATGTGTTAGAAGCATTATTCCACCAGCATTTCATTGCCGGGCGCCGCCACAAAAAGACTAGCATCCACTTAATGTCAATCAAGCAGCAGGAGCATGAAAGCCTGGCTGACTACATCAAACGATTCAACGAAGAGTCTTTGAAGATCTCTGATCTTCAAGACGGGGTAGCCTTTACTGCCTTGATGACGGGGCTATGGCTAGGCAAGTTCAGGTGGTCCTTGGCCGAGAATGAAGTCACCACGTTCACTGAAGCCATGAGTCGGGCACAAAAATTCATTCAAAGCCTCAGACATTTGCAAGCCCATCGAGGAAAAATCGAAGAAAAGGAAGGAAGAAGTCCCTTAAGAGGAATCCAACAAAAGCAACAAAAGCAATCAACAACTCCTCCCGAGAACTACAGACAATGGGAATGACCCCCGCTTCAACAGAAATAGACGTGAGATCTATCTAGATCTGAAGCACAAGTCGGTATTGCCCATCCCCCCCATAAGGACCTCAAAGGAAAGAAGGGATCAACGGTTGTGGTGTGAATACCACCGAGAATGCGGGCATACCACTAAGGATTGTCGGGAATTAAAGAAGGTCTTGGATCACTTAAGTTGAACAGGTACATCAAGCACTCTCGGGAAGAGAAAGGAAAAGAGAAGGAAGCAAAAAATGATAGCGACAACACCGACGGGTATATCGGGGTGATAGCAGGAGGACATGCCTCGGGAGGCTTAACCAGCCGAGCTCGCAAGGTCCACCTCCAAGCAATAAAGCAGCATATCCTAGAAATTGAACCACTGAGGTCGAGATGTCTCGTCATGACATTTGGGGAGCCTGACCGGCACCTTCATACGCCCCATGACGACCCCTTCGTCATAGAGATGAAAATTGCTAATTCAAGGGTCAAAAGGATCTTGGCCGACAGCGGCTCATCGACAAACATCATCACCCTAGAATGCTTACAGAAGCTGAAGTACACCGAGAAAGATGTAACCCCGACCAGTCATCCACTGATAGGCTTCGGGGGAGGATCAGTATACCCCCTTGGGTTTGTAAAGTTGGCTGTAAGACTCGGGATCCAGTGGAGGATAGTCTTGGCCTGAAGTGCTAGGGACCCCGTCATCCTCGTGACTTCTCTCGGACACCATCACTACACCATCAGAAATATACCTATCTAAGTAACTCCTAGTACAAGGCCTGTGCGCAATCGACACATCCCAAGGACCCGGGATTACACCCTCGTCTTCTTCCGATAAAGAATCCGAAGGGCTAGGTAAAGGAATTGCCTCGGGCACCATCGAGGGATCCGGGAACGGTACCCGAGTACTAACTAAAAAACCACTGTCCCCTCGAATCTCCTCAGAAAACTTGTAAGGAGATGAGGCGGGGATACTCGACTCCGACAACTCGGGGTCCATTCTAGGGAGATCGATCTACGACAGAAAGCAATAAGGAAATAAACAAAGAAACACGTACCTTCTCGGGGTTATAAGAACTTGGGGTGGTCACAAGCACGGAGGATCAAACGAACTCGGGCAGGAACAGATGCGGGGTTGACAGGCTAAAGTCGTATCACCTTATCAAAAATAAGCTAAAGTCCACTAACAAGTAGTCAGGGAAGTCAGGATCGAATCCACAGGGAGAAAGTTATATTATTGTATCTGAATTCTAATATTATACTAACTAAATCTGATGAAAATTGGTGTGTGACTAAACTAATAGGCAAATGATAGAACTAAATATGAAGATAATAATCAATTAATAAAGAACTAGGATTATGGATCACTATGCATACAATTCGGGAAATCAGAGACGAATAATAATCACCCAATAAGTCAATTTATCTAGGGCACATGTAATTTCTCTCGAACATTACCTCCCTCAAAGATCACCTAGCCGCTCTCGCATGGTCAAGGATCACTATGCCTAATGATTGAAAGCCTATACAAAATCTCTCCTCTCGAAGCAGATTCAATATTGCGGTAGTGGAAATACAAATCAGGCCTAATTCATAAATCTAGCATGAACGATTCAATCACAGGAAACAATTGAAATAAAGGGTAATTATACTATTCTATCAATCCTTCATTGCATACATAGATCCCCACAATCCTAGAAATAAAACTACTCACTCATGCTTGAGAAAACAATAACAAATTTCATATAAAAATCCATACTTTGAACTATTGCAAATAACTAAGAAACTAATCTAATCAATAATAGCAAAAGCAAATAATAATGAAGAGAACAAGGAAGAAGATTACCAAATTAATGAACTATATTAAACTTGCGAATAATCCAAAGGTTCAATCTTGAATCACAATGAAAAGTATTAAAATCTAGGGTTCTTGAGAGAGTCTATGAGAAAATAAGAGCTAAAACAAAGATACCTAATAAATGTTCTAACTTTTCTATTTATACTTAGTGCCCGAAAAATCATTAAATGAGTGCGCGGAGTCAGTCGCCCGATCGGGCAAACTAAGCCCGATGAGATCGGGCTCAAACGCAGCAGCTGGGATCAAAACAGGACCTCGCCCGATGACATCGGGCCGACCCGCCCGATGGAGTCGGGCCGCACACCAACGGTTCCAGGGACAGGCGCAGAACATGCCAAGGGCGCCCGATGAGATCGGGCCTAACCGCCCGATCGGGCTCCTCACCGTAATAACGATCGGACAACGATGCCCGATCGGGCCCGCAACGACGCTTATCTTCTGTATCCCCTGTCGATGACCGCCCGATCGGGCGTGTGGCGCCCGACCCGATCGGGCTCAGGTCCGATACTCATTCCTTGGCTTCAAACGCCAAGGCTTCAATGCTTCTTCGCTCAGAGATCCCGAAAAGTATCCTCAGGACTTTGGAGCTCATCAAATATGTCTTCGAACCTCTCCAGTCCAGTGAAATAGTCAGATAGTGGTAGAAAATAGAGAGATAACTCCCTTAAACCTGCAATCAGACACAGAACAGAAAACCACAACTAGATGGAGAGAGAGTTAGCATAAAATGGCTCCTAAGAGCACCATTGATACACATTTTAGCTCAAATACAGGGGGAAAAACACTATATTAAACCATCACATCAGGGGTACCTTTCAAAGCAACTCTAAGAGAGAGAAAGAGGAGAGAGAATGAAAAACTTTGAAAATGATTGTAATGTACGGAAATAATTCTCTCTTCTTCTAAATAGCCCCTTCTTCATTCCTGCGCCGCGACAACTCCTGCACCACCTTTGGTGGGCTCGCCAAAGACAGGCTTACAGTAAGAAAAGCCTAAAAGCAAAGGCCCGAAGTATTAAGGCCCAATTTATCTCAAAGTGCACAGTCAACGGTCAACGTCCCAATCCTAGCGGTCAACAGTCAATGGTCAAACGCCAGAATAGTTGACTAGGACCCAACTCCGCTGAAAAGATTAAACACACTCGGGATCATATGAGACCAATAATGCTCCTCCACCCAACTCGGGGTCCCCATAAAAGGGCTCATTACCCCCCGAGTTGGCACATATCCACCTCGGCCTTGGTTGCAGGGGACTAGCAATTAGCCAAATAACGGCTAAGCACCTCCATGACCGACTCCGGGTCCCCGTAGAAGGGCTCATTAGCCCCCGAGTTGGCACATACCCACATCGGCCTTGCCAGGGGGCTCATCACTTAGCCAAAAAACGGCTAAGCACCTCCATGACCAACTCGGGGTCCCCGTAGAAGGGCTCATTAGCCCCCGAGTTGGCACATACCCACCCCGGCCTTGCCAGGGGGCTCAGCTTAGCCAAATAACGTGTAAGCACCTCCATGACCAACTCGAGGTCCCCATAAAATGGCTCATTAACCCCCGAGTTGGCACATACGCACCTCGACCTTGCCAGGGGGCTCAACACTTAGCCAAATAACGGCTGAGCACCTCCATGACCAACTCGGGGTCCCCATAGAAGGGATCATTAGCCCCCGACTTGGCGCACACGTACCTCGGCCTTACTAGGGGGCTCAGCACTTAGCCAAATAACGGCTAAACACCTCCATGACCAACTCAGGGTTCCCATATAAGGGCTCATTATCTCCCGAGTTGGCGAAGGGTCCCCCCTAGAATGACTCATTCTTCCCTTAGGAGGAGCTCAAACTCGATGCCCAACGCACCACCTCGGGGGAGCGGGGTCCCCCCCTCTCGGGATCACTCGGTGCCAAGCACCGGCGTACCATCTCGGGATTGCTTGGGAGTTAGCCCAAGGATCCCCCGTCACTCGGGGTCCAACGCGCCTCCTCGGGGGAAAAGGGTCCCCCTCTCTCGGGATGCTCGGTGCCAAGCACCAGCACATCATCTCGGGATTACTTGGGAGTTAGCCCAAGGATCCCCCATCACTCGGGGCCCAACGCACCACCTTGGGGGAGCAGGGTCCCCCCCTCTCGGGATCGCTAGGTGCCAAGCACCAACACATCATCACGGGATTACTTGGGAGTTATCCCAAGGATCCCCCATCTCTCGGGGCCCAACGCACCACCTCGGGGGAGCAGGGTCCCCCCTTCTCGGGATCGCCCGGTGCCGAACACCAGCGCGTCATCTCGGGACGGCTTGGGAGTTAGCCAAAGGACCCCTCATAACTCGGAGCCCAACGCACCACCTCGGGAAGCGAGGCCCCCGGGATCGCTCGGTGCCAAGCACCAGGAAGTCATCTCGGGGTTGCTTGGAAGCAAGCCTTATGGCCCCCACATCACCTCGAGGTCCAAAGCTCCCCATGCTCGGGATCTACCCTGACTCGAGATTTACCTGGGGCTCGGGAATTCACGAAATCTCCCTCCTCGGGATCTGCATGCCTTGAAAAAGTTCGGGGGCGTTGCCCCCTAACCCCCACCAGGACGTTTCACCCCTGGACCCCGACTCGCTGACCCCCGTGCTTGGGTGATCCTGGCGCCCGAAGATTTTCTCTACTATGACCCATCATGAGAATTCGTGGTCTGAGTCACATCGGCGAAAATGCAACTACTTTATTCCGCCAATCAACCGCACTAAAAAGGGGGATTTCCACTCCGATTACTTGGCGCGGGGCTAATTGTTTGGACCCATGATTTGGTCCAATAGTGTTAAGCAAAGCCCACCTGAAAGATTTGATCTGCATGCTCCCAAGGGGCCCACCAGTTCTTTAGGCAGAAAATAACTTTGCCATAAAAGGGAGACATGTTTCCTACAGACATGGATGTTCCCCAATAGGGTTTCTTGTCTGGGAAATCCCCAACATTAAAAGCAGCAAGCCCAATCAATGAGCAGGTATTCAATTCTCACCTAACAAAATCAGAGCATCTCTCTCTACAATTGCTCACTTTCTCTCTCTACCTCAATCACAATTCACAACTAACTTGAGCGTCGGAGGGGTTTTCCCGGGAACACTCCCGGGCCAGTTTTCCTTGTTTTGCAGGACTTCCAGTGACGAGACTCAGGATTATATTCCAAATCGGGATCTGGACCTCTCTAAACACACTTAACTCTTTTGACTAGTTTCTAGGCAGAAACACTTCCAAACATGTTCTATAACTATGGTGAGATTATCATTTGGTTGCCGACGACCAAAACGGTATCATTGACATTGTAATTCTACATTGGGAGGGACCAAGTTGAAGTATGATATGACCCAACAACAACATAGCTAGGTGGGTGGACCTTCTTCCACCACACAGCCTTGTGTAGGGATTGCACGCCTCCACACGTGGGCAATGACGTGGTAGGGATTTTTTAATCTGGTTGGCGCTAACTTGGCACTCACAAGCACGAGCCGAGTATCGTACTTTGATTGTGTGTTTGTGCTCTAGCCAAGCCTCCATTACACTCCGTTCAACTTGAGGATCAGGTATGGTCCATCGACATTTTTATAATCAGCCCAATAATATTAAAAGCAAACAAATTTATGTATTCTCTCTCTTACCACACCTCAAGCCAACACGTGCCAATTTACTCGACCAAGTTCATCTCATGACCTTGTGAATTCCGATAACCCAAATACCATATGGCACCAACGTTTTAAACTTTCCTTCCCCCCGGCCCCAAGAAAACAAAAACCCTAATAAAACTCAAGCCCCTTCTGCCGCAGGCTCGCTGGTGGCCGTAGGGGTTGCCGGCGAGCCTGCTTCGGTTCCTTCTTTAATTTTCGTCGCTGTTTCATCGTTCTTCATCGTAGTTTTCTTCGTTTTTTTCTTCGTCAATTGCTCTTCATTGTCGCAGGGCTGTTTGAGTTTCCTTGCCGGATATTCATCCTGGTTCCCATTCCCCCTGCTCGTTCGTCGGCTTCCCCCTCCCCCTTCCTGGTTAATTCGCGTGCGTCGGCCGTTATCGTCGTCGGTAAGGTATTCTGCTTCCCCCGTTTTGTACCTCGTCGGACGTTCCTTCCCCCTCCCCTGTCTAGTGCGGCGAGCTTCCCTTCCCCTTCCCCCGTTGTGTTCCGCGTCGGGCTTCCCTACCCCCTCCCCTGTTTCGTTCGTTTGTCAGTAACTTCGCTTGTTCCCCCTCCCCGCTCCCCTGCTTTTGGTTTTGCAAAGTTAGGTTTAAGCTTCCCTTCCCCGCTCCCCGGTTCGATTAGGCAATTGATAGTGTCTAGATTCCCCTATCCCGATCCCCTGTTTAGTGTCTTAGTGCGTCTCCCCTTCCCCGTCCCCCATTCGTGTTCGTGTTCCTGTTCCTCTAAGGTTGGAAGTGCGTCCTTCTTTCCCCCTCCCCTTAAGTTTAGTTCTTGCCTTCCGTGGGTTAGTTCTTGGTTGTGTTAGTATGGTTTTGTGGTTTGTTGACTTAATCTGCTTGATACTTTTGTTAATTGTTAGAGGTAGTCGTTCTCTTCAAGATGTTTGATCTGGTTTATGTGGTTGGTTAGGGTTTGCGTGGCAAGAGATTTCATGGATGGGGTTTGTTTTATCCGTTTTTGAAAATCGGATGGATCTTCGAGATCTGACAATGGTTAGATTTCAATCTCGCTTGGTAATGGTACTATCAATCATTGCCTTGACAAAAAGATATCTGAAGGCGGCTCCCCAATTTGTCAATTGGGTTTATAGCGTGTCAACTCATTTGAGCTTCTCATCACAGGAGAAGCCTGAAATACCCTTCCAAAATTGTATTGAGTCACAAAGGAATGTGACTCTTCCAAGAAACCCGGTCGTAGAATCTCATGTGATTGAAGGTCACTGGATTTGGTCCTGGTGCGAGTTCCTAATCTCACTGTTACTTTGTTGCCCCGATTGTGAAATCAGCCCTCTCCTCCCACTCATATTGTCAGGGCTCTGGCGTTCATCATCCACCAGCAGAAGAGTTTCATTACAGTTATCTATCAACTCCGACCTCCAGATCGAGCAGTTTTATCCTAATTTAAGCTCTTTATGTTTTTGTCATTATTATGTAAGAGCGAGTATCGCTCAGTTTAGTTTATTTGTGTTTGGTTGTATTAGCATTAGGTTGTACTTTCGTATTTTTAATTAATGCATAATTTCCCCGTTGTCAAAAAAAAAAAAAAAAAAAGACCTTGTGAATTCCAATTTATCTTCATTCTTCCTCTCTTAAATGGTTCATAGTTTCCCTCTTCATGATTGGATTGAAGTCCTCTTAAAACTTTTTCTTTATCATTATTGATTTCTCTCTTCCAAATCCAAACTTATAATTAATATATGATCGAAAAGATTTGTCAATGAACAACTATATTTTTAGTTATCACTTACCCTCCTACTTTTCCGTATCCTTATTCTTATTAAATATCAACTAGTATTTAGTCCCGGGCGATGCCCCGGGGTTTCTCTGTGCTACAATTTAGTAGTAGTTAAATAAATCATCTCACACTCAATTAAAAAAGTCATCTCATTCATTATATGGATTTCAAAAGTTTTCCATTCATATATCATCATTAATTTTAGTTAAATAAGCAATAATAGTATGGTGGAGTGATGGTTGAATCTCTTTCTTTCATACTTGAGGTTGTGGGTTCGAATCTTTACGTTAAGAATACTTCTTTTTTTACTATATGAGAAAGACGTGGAAATCATGTTATTGAATGAGAGATGGTGACACGTGGCACATATACGTTCTTAGGAACGATTTTTAATATATTAGTATAGATGACTGGAGTAATTGGCAAGAATAATTCCTAGAACAATTTTCGACCTAAATTGACTTACTAAATGATTAAAAAGTATCATGTGGCACCTTTTTATTAGATCTTTTCATATTTTTATTTCCCTCACTTTAAGATGAATCTTGGAAACGGATATATAGCTAGTCATATATGGTTGCAAGAAGGGAAGAACAAATGCTCGATCATATTGCAACTCGATAATATGAACTTACAACCAAATTACAAAAATAAACCAATTGTTCCCAATAATTTACACAAATAAACAAATGATGACAAGCCTAATGGCTAATATCTTCCGGAAGAAAGTACAAATCATATGTCGTTGTCAAGACGCTTAAGTACAAGAATCAAACCGAACAGGGCTTTAGAATCTACAAATGGGTGATGTGAAAGAATTGCGGTTAAGTGCACAACATAGAGAAACTCACTATATAACCCAATGGTGTCTCTTGGCAGGAGGACCAAACCAAGACTGTCAAACTAGCCGCCTCCTCACCACCCTCACTCACTCACTCCGACTGATGGCGAAAGAGCTTCTAAGGAATTAAGGACCATAAGATCGGAGAAGCAAAGGTTGGATTATCTTGCATGCCAATGATGATGCTTTTGTCTATTAGATACCAATGGTTTTCCCGAGCAACCAAAGTACTAAAGATAACTCGATACCAAAAATGAGTTGGAGCCAAGTTCGATCCAACATGAATCCATAAACTGTAATCCCAGCTTTGTTGTTCTCAAAGTATGTCACTGCCACACCCAAGGAAAAGACAGCAATAAGCTTCAATAATTTTCTAAAATATGACAATTTTGACATCAATTATACCATATCTTACAAACTATAATTCGGCATTTTATTATTCAGGAATAATATACCAAATTTTGAGGAGTCCTCAAAATGTCCAAAGTGATCTTTTTTTTAATTAGTGCCAAGTCTTACTCCTACCACTTTGCCTACCACATTAGAGAAGTGGTGGGGGTGGGACTTATGTCTCTAAATGCAAAAAGTTGTAAAAGAAGTTGTGGATCTCATATCTTGAATAGGAATAAATAACAATATGATAACTTCATAAAAACACAAAAGCGAGTGGGTAAACGAAGAAAAACAAAGGGATTATACGTATTATTTCTGGATAATCAAAAGGTGATAGTACATATTTTAGAAAGATGGATGAAACTTGGGTTATTCGTTAGGATATTTGCTTTAGAATTATAGGATTCATTAATACGTGGTTGAAATGAAGAGATTTGCACTTACCGAGAGCTTGACGTTTCTGGAAACCGATTGAGCTGTAGGCATAAGCAGGGAGAAACTTGGTGTTGTCAACATCATCCTCTTCTGATCCAGCTTCATCTTCATCTGAATCTCCACTTCTAGCATCAAAGAAACCTGGACTTGCTGCACCAGCACTGGTGTTCTGGGCTACTGGTGTTTCGGTCTCAGAGGTGGTAAAAAAGGAGTCAATTGTTGCACAAACATGCCACTTGGTAGAAAGAGAGGTGACAGCCTGAGCTTTGTGTGTAATCTTTGTAGCACTTCGCAATATTATTGCAAGCCCGGTCATTAGAGTCATGGAGCATAGCTGCACAGATTATAAAGAATAAAGTTCTGTTATTAGTCTCTCTTCAATTTCTTGCTTTCTGTCATTCAATTTCTTGATTTTCAGACCAAAACTTTTTGCGAAAATAAAGGTTACAACGGTTTTGTCTATAGCCATCCTTTAATTAGCTCAATATTACAGAATCTTTCCTTATTTTAACTTTTCATATAACCATTTGTTTTTAACTAAAGTGCTCACCATTTGTTTCATAGGCAGTAAGTAATGTATGACGGTAATGGTAATGAATGTATAAGGAATTTTGTAAGGAAAGTCCAATGCCAATATCCATGGTAACTATCATGATAGTTTCTTTACAGAATTTCTTAGAAGTTAATTGTCATTACCATGCTACCAAAAAAGTAATAAATATCTTAATTATGGAATCCTAAGAATATGTTACCTTTCACAACAACAAAAAAAGTTAGTG
Organism: Beta lomatogona; assembly: GCA_947646795.1. Classification (NCBI taxonomy): domain Eukaryota; kingdom Viridiplantae; phylum Streptophyta; class Magnoliopsida; order Caryophyllales; family Amaranthaceae; genus Beta; species Beta lomatogona. The sequence continues at coordinate 251,301 of CANSNZ010001154.1, forward strand.
GGCAAAAAGAATTATACTCCACATATGAATAAGTCACTCAAAACTGAAATTAAAGGATTCCTTATTATCACATTTAGCACAGATAATGGGCCAGTTTTAAATTGGACAAATTTCTTGAAAAGTTAAGTAGCACAAAGGAAATTTGGGCAAGAGAGACTTACAGCAAGCTCTCCAGCTCTAAAAATGCTCATATCTGCATGGTTTTTGGTGGTGACCAGCAGGGCTGCAAGTTGGCTTGAAGTGATAATTGTCAAGGCAAATAAGATAAATGAACGATAACGATGGCTTATGATCCTCAAGTGCCTCCTGATCCGAAGGTGCTCCACCAAAACAGACCCGACATCTGAATCTACTTGGAATACGGTGGCAAAGTCCTTCAGCCGTAGGATCTGGAGGTAGCAGATCAAACGAAAGAGGACACACACCAGGAAAAAGACTAATGTTCTATAAAGCCAAGAGATCAGCTCCAATGAGCATGCTACAATGTCACTCAAGATGATGTTACCCAAGAAGGGAATTTGGGAGGACCCAGAAGAGTACCACCAGACTTTATATGTGCATTCAGCTACAAAACATGGGAGGACAAAGATAGACAATATCTTCAGTGATCTCTGCAGAAGCATAAAAAGAAAAACTTGCATCATTATCATGATTATCCTTAAATCCACAATATTAGTAATTATTATAACAAAAAAGGGTATTCAACCAACCGTTTCCCCAAGATAAGAGGTATATTTACGTTCTTACTTTTTGTTATGTAAACCATAGTAGAATTAGTAGGATAAAACTGTCAATATTTCTATTTAATGTACCTCTTTGTTATGTGGAGAACGGCTATTTGTAACGCTCAAAATTCATAGGGCCTACCACTTAGCATCAAACATTCTTCTCAACCAATCCCTTAAGTACCAATGACAAAAGTAGATCACTTTTACATGTGAGAGTTTTGGTTTAAAGTAAAGTATGTGCATGGGCCACGATGTGAAGTATTAAAGTATCATGAACAGCTTGAAGTTTCACGCCTAAGTGCAAATGGGGTGGAGTTTATTTATATGAAAAGGAGAATGTTCAATTAATCTAAAATGTCCAGTTACAGAATGGAGTCAACTATAACAGAAATCACGGGAGCCTGCAAGTTGCAACTAATAAGAAATCCATGACATTTCCAGCCTATGTACTCGCAAAACAGACTCTTATCTGATTACCCCGACCCAAATCGTACCTGAACTAACATGACACAATTCCAAATGAACCAAATTTGACCCAACCTAAACAGTCCCAAAAATAAATGTGACTAATATTGAGTAATTTATTATGATAAGCTACTTGAAAGTATTCTCAGGAATGATCAAACCCCATAGAAAATGAACAAGTGATCGCCAAACATGACCCAAAAACGACACATTTGTCACTCTCTTTTCTTTTTTGACAGGGACATATTAATCACGCATATTGATGCACGCCAATTGCCAAACTAACCAAGGCTAACTAGAGAATAATTTAGACAATTAAGAAAAGCTAATTGTTGTCAGTCCCAAATCATGCCAGAAATTTCTTCTAATTTACGCGTACAATCAATCCCGTAATGTGTGCAGGATGTACAGCATGGGAATTGGGATGAATGAATACTCTAAGGAGCAATAATGTATGGCCAGGATTATATATGTCTACATTAGCCAAATTTTACACATCACACGACACCAAAAGAAACCAAGCGATAATACAATCAGTGCCACATTTGTGGAATCCAACACACGTGCAATCAGGAAACATCCAGAGAGCATAAAATTTCCCTTTCTTCTCCTATATAATAAGTAATATTGTGCCACAAAATAAATTGTAAATAATAGAAGAAAACTAGATCTGACGTAGTGAGAAAGAAACAGGCCGGTAGCCAACCTTAAATTGACCATAACTCCAGTAGAACAACAAGCTTCACAACTGGACTCCAATCAATTACTTTCAATCAACATCAACAATGTACAAATTATTCACTGAGATCAGATTAGATGCAACCAAAGAAACTAACACAAATTGCATATTTGGACCAATTAGCAAACATGAAGTAGAGGACCAATTTCAAGGGTCATGTTCACTCGTATATCGTAATATATCCTAAACCGAAGAGAATTCTATTCGCTATCAGTTCCCAAATATCAACTCAAAAAAAAATACCAGTCATTGAATAATTAATTTAAAGCAATAGAACAACATAAGTAAGCATAATTGGGATAAAAGTAAAATCACCCATCAATTCAAACAATCAGAAAACAAGTTGTAAAACATTAATGAGCAAGCAACAAAGTTGACTAATAACAAAAGTTATTTAATGAATGAAGAAAGCCAAAATAGTCAAGGAACCAATTTGATCACAGTAACACAGATAGATTAAACAGCTAGCCCTATTTAAAAAAGGAATTAAAGAAACAACCAAATCTCATAATCAATAATTCACTTAATTATGATGCATCAACCCAAAAAAAAAAAAAAAAAAAAAAAAAAAAAAAAAAAAAAGCAGGGGTTCAAATCTAGAAACAAAAATTCACCACAATCACAATCAAAATTCAAAACCCATGTCACCCATCCAATTTCATTGAACAAATACTAAAAATGAAAGCTAATTCCAGAAATTAATCACAAATTCACCCAATTCAATCAAAATCAAGCAACCCCATTAATGAAATTGATCACAAATTCACCCAATTCAATCAAAATCAAGCAACCCCATTAATCTAAATCACCAATGCAATTCCGCAAATCAATCAAAACCCAGTTAACAAATTAACCCAAAACATGAAAAATCGCAACAAAATTATATCCTTAGTCTCAAAAAGATCTGGGATCGACAAACATGAATCGTCATAAGAAATCGTCTTCGTAACAAACAAAACGATAACCAAATTATTGATCAAGGCGAAATTTAACCAAGCAAAAAAAGAACAGAGACAAGAATTTTTAAAAGAAAAACGTACATTAAGTTCTGTAGTATAATGATGTCGAACAGAATCACTCTCATCCACAAGTTTATCAAGGAACAAAAACCTTCTTAAGCCATACTTTCGTACAAACTGAGAAATACAAACAAATGACAACGTTGCAATACTGGAGAGAGAAAGCTGCACAAGGGTATCATAAGGGCGATTGTGCTTGGCGTCGCAAGAAGGACAGGCAAGGTAAAAATGGGAAAATGCCGGGACTATGATTGCGAATACCAAAAATACAAACCATGACAAGAATGCAGTATAGATGTTTGATTGATCGACGCACATCCAACGAAGGTAAGAACGAAAACTGTGGAGTTCATCATGAGCATGGGATAATAGTCGGTTGAATGATTTTCTTTGGGTTCGAGCACGGGGTAATAGGGTGTCTCTTGGTGTTCCATCGTCACCCATTTTTATGGTTGTTCACTTGTTTGATGTTTGTTTGATGGTTTTGGTTGTGAATTGTGATGGTGAGGACTTGGGAGAGAAAGAGGGGGTGGAGGAGTGTGGAGAGAAATTGAGTTGAGGGTGTTTATTATATATGGAGTTTGTTTTTGTATTTATATGAATCTAGTCATTTGTAATTAAAGAAACAAAGTGGTTTTCTTTTTCTTAATCTAATGGAATAGATTTTTCTTTTCCTTTTTAGGATCTGATTTGTTCAACTTACTTGACGTGTTATAGAAGAAAAAGTTTAGATTAGTTTTCATAAGTTTTCATAAGATTTTGTTTCGTCCAACTAATGTTACTTATTTTAGAAAAAATAAGTTTCGATAAAATCATACCAGTTAAGATAAGTTTTTAAGTTCAGATGTGTTGAATAGAATGGACTTCAAGTTATATTATAACATCTTGTAAACAAGTTTCAATAAGTTCTAACTAGTATCTTTTGCACGCGATGCGTGCGTGACATCCCGTGTAAGTGATTTTGTGGAAGTTTTTAATTTAATCGACATCGCGTGTAAGTGATTTTGTACAGGTGCAAATGTAATCGCTTTGCAGTTGTAGGAATCTTTTTTTTCCTTTTTCTTAAAAAAGAAAAGAGAGAATGTAATTAGTAATTTTGTTTGGATATTAAGGGTATTTTGGGTAAAGAGGGTGGACACCAAAAGGTCAGGAGTTCCCATATATAATAGAGATTAATAAGTTATAAGACCTCGGGTTTCTATAGGTGATGAATGATGGTTGGGTGGGTCGGGGCATGGCATCATCACGAAAGGTTAGACTAGTGTTGCTTTCTGTTAGACAGTTTGAAGAGTAATGGCGTGGTGGTCGCCTGGAATCGCTGAAGGGAAAGCTTTATCCTATGAAATCCTTCACCATGTTATTTTTGAATTTGATTGCTTCACTCTTGTCTCTCTGAGGGTGCATGTTACCTCTCGGATCTTGATTTTATTCTGGAAGATGTCAGTTGTTTTAGCAACGATTTTGAGTTTGTTAGGTGGTCTCATGTGCGAATTGAAGGGAGCGAAACATTATCGAGCTTCACCTTGATAGATTAATTCTATTTATTTGGTGCCGAACAATGTTGGAAATTTTATGTGTCGGTTTATGCACTTATGAACTCTTTGTTCATCTCTTATGATAATTTTGAGATTTCACCTTAAAAAAATCAAAAGAAGTTAAAGATAAGTTGAGATCAGTCAATATATAAGTTGAATAGCACGCACACTTACTCTATACATATAGTAAAAAGCCACAAAAGGCACTGATATGATATCTTCTAAAAAAGATAGTGACATACACGAAAATTGTTTTTAAGATTTCACCGACTAAATTTATTGGCATTCAAAGTGTATGTATATTTGATATGAAAAATAGTTTTTGAAGCCTATGAATTAGCCAGATCATCAATAAAAGATAAAGTTGATCTTTTTTATTACCTAAGCCCCTGTTTTCTTGGCTTTTTCTAGCTTTTGTTTCATATTCACAATAAATCTCCATTCTCTCTCAAATGGAGAGTGTCTCTACCCAATTATTGAGTTATATTTACCAATCTATTTCATTTTATTTACTCATATATTGGAATTTATATCTCTACTTGTGAGAGATTTTAGGGCTATGTTTTTAATTTCGTAGGAAAATTTCATTCGTTGATGAAGATTTTCACAGTGTCGCTATAGATATTAATTCTACATCTTCAATCAATTGTATAAGATTTAGTTCTCTTTCAAAATTACAAAAGATCAAAACACCCTCTCGTGGAAGGTTGTAGGACTTGTATCAAACAATAATGTGAAAAAGGGTATGCAAAAGTATTATATCTTATTCTATAACTATCGTAGTTTGCTGATTTAGAATTATATTTGATCAAAATTGTTATGAATTTGCTCGTTTTGAAGTTTGTTTTAGATGTATGACTTCTTCACTAATGAATTAATTTACATTTGAAAAAAAAAAACCTATGAATTAGTCTAGCATCAAATCTACAAAACTAGTCTTGTATTATTTTTATTTCAAACACTATCTTTATTTAATCTTTGAGTGACATAAATGAGTCTGAATTGCATTAATGTCCGTATCGCTAATTTAATTTTACATAATCAAATAGCTATCAAGATCAAATCAATTAATATAATCGGCTAACAAATATTAAATCCGTCCACACTAGAGAAATGCTAACAGATATTAGACACAAAACGAAATCACGAGTGAAATGGATGCGACAAGAACGCAGAGGTAATGAGAAATAAGACACTGAACAACATATTAATCCAGACATGACTCATTTTGATTAAGTTGTCGTACTATGTAAATGTCATACATTTTATATAGAACTAGTTATTAGGCTCAGGCTATGCCCCGGGTAAGAAAAAATTTTATTTATTAATATTGTACTTTGATATAGTAACACTAAATACAACTTGATTTAGTGGTTAAAACTTTAGTATATGAACTTGAGGTCACGGGATCAAAACCTATACTATGTATTTTCTATTTTTTTTTATTGTACATGGATTACATGAACTAAAACTTCCTAAAGAGAGCGCCACGTGGCACGATTTCTTGTTTAGGAACGCCTTTTAATATATTTATATAGATTTGATGTATTTAAAAAGCAACTCGAAATTAATATGAAATCGAACACAAACCTAACTCGTTTCTCCGGGTTGCAGCTATAAAAGTACTTCACCCACTTTATCAGAGAGCAAATCGAATACTTTGGTCCTTTGTCAATCTTTTAATATAATATAAATATATGATCTCCTTGTTTCCATGTGAGTTTAGTACTACACAGTGTAGTCTACACTACTCAGAAGCCAATTGATTTGTGGCACTTTTGCCCATTGAGTCATTAACAATTACATCGACCATATGATGCTACCAACTTACCAACAACTACACAAATAAAAGGTTGTTTGTTCTTTACATGAATATGAAGTATATCAAGAAGGGTTATGCTACACTATCTTTATGTATAGCTAAAAAAGTATGGCCTAGACAAGTCACGACACGACACGACACAAGCTAAAAAAGTATGGCCTAGGCAAGGTACGACACGATACGACACATAGAGTTATGCCTATGTCAAACCATGCGGTGACTAAACTTGAAAAATAGTCATTTCACTAGAAAAAAAATCGTGGCTAAGTTTTTGTCTCATGCAACCGTGCCGTGTTTTCCCGTCATATGATGAGTATCACCCACAATCCATCATGCATCATAATACCATGTTGGACCTAGTTATGACAGATTTGAATAAAATGGTGTGCACTAGCATCATGCTCGTATCTAGCTAAGTCTGAAATTTGAATAAAATGGTGTGCACTAGCAACCCACGGGCCACGGCTCACCGGCAAGCCTCTCTTGCCGGGCCGACTCGGCCTCCGCCATGCCTAGCTGGCTAGCTCTACCGTTAAGACTCAAAATACACCCGACCCTATGTTTCAAAGAATCATAGACGTGATTTTTTGCAAATAATATGTTTGATGCAATCATTCGACTAATGATACTAAGGTGGGTCCGACATCATGTTATTCTCACGTAGTGTCTATGTACTTAGCACACCTTATAGTGCTTATACCCGTTAAATGCGCTTATCTGGCCATCAATGTTGTGCCACATCTTAATACATTGCCAACTTCAGTTGGAGTGTTCTTTCTTTCTTTACAATTTTTTATACGGTGAATCATACACTTTAAGCTAAGTCTAAGCTGGTTCTTGATGTATATTGACACTTGACACACAAAGATTTGCATTAATATGTAACTAGTACTATTGTTTTATACTAATCTTAAAGTAAGAGTATATATAGGTTTGATTTGAATGTTATATGTTGTCTTACCCTGCAAAACGGCGATTTGTGGGAATTTATTCGCACGTCATCATCTGGTTTTTGTCATGATAGATGGAGAAAGTGTTATTTAAAGTTGATACTTTTACTTAATTATTAGTATGTCAACTTCACCAATAGGTGACTCGCAAGTGTGGTGGAAATTTCAACAATAATGAGGCTGATAAGCTCTTTGCTCTTTTAAAATATTTTAAGATTTTACGTTATTTTGGTCTATCATCCATAGTACTAAATACTAATAGAAAATTACCTATGGCCAACCCAATCTGAAGTGAAAATACCAATATACCCGTGTTTCGGGTGCAAAACTTTTGAGTGAGGATCTTATGAGAAATTCAACGGGAGTTGTGTTTGGGTGAGTGCCAACAGTTTGATGGAGCCGTAGAACTTGCAAAACAAGGATTAGACTATCGGGGTGACTTCGGGATCGCCCCTCCGACGCTCAAGTCAAAATTGCTCAGAGGGATCAGATGTCCCAAACCTTTAAAGTCCAAAATAAAGATACAAACTTTGGAATAATCCAAATTTGGTGGGATCGAGGTCATCCTCGATAACGAATGCACTTGTGGTTAAGACAGGTCATGCATCCCTACTTAATGCAATTGACCGAGGATCGGAGATTTAGAGAGAGAGTCTAGAGAGAGAATTAGTGGGTGAACTATTCATTACCTCAATAAATGGGGATCCGATCCTTGTTTATAGGGATTGGCCGGGGTAGATGACGTCACAGCACCATGCTGAACTCCCAACCTGGTTGGACTAGCTTTTCCAGAGGTGGGTCCCACAGGTCCCCAAGGTCGATACAGTAATTTGACCTAAGACCCCGGGGCTCATTGACTTAATGGGCCCAAACAACCCATAAAAGAAGGAGGAAGTTCCCAATAATCTACTTTGTCTTTTCTGTATTCTATCATCGGAATCACCCATTTTATAAATGGTGAACAATCTTATTATTTAACTATAGTCAATTTTTAGCTAGAAAAACAAAAGCATCTCTCTATAAAATTGCTATTACACATTTTCTCTATATATCAGTCCAATCTCAAACTCAAGTATCGAAGGGGCTTTTTCTAAAATACCCCTAGAATAGGTTTCACTTCGTTTTGCAGGATCACTAGCCAACAATCCCGTCGGAGCTCTCAAACAACCCTTGAAAAACAGTTATCATCCCACCAACATCTTTACAAGATTCTTGAGCAAAATCATGTACCAAGTTAACGATTTGGTCTCTTCTAGTAATATTCCTTTGATTTTGTGTTAAATTAGTTAAAAGTTGATAATTAGACAAAACTAAGCTCTTACACAAAATTATGTAAAAAAAAAATTGTCTTTTGTCCTTGCTAATTGAGAATTATCCCAAAATATTGTGTTAACAAATTTGTTTGTAAACGATGCATAGGAGTTCTTCTCGTACGGAGGGTCTCCAATTCTTTTTTCTTCTTACCTTTATAAAAAAAAATTGTTTCATCAAAACATATGGTCTATAGGAGTAAAAAATATGTCTTTTCGTGGGATGTTCAATATATCTTATCTATAAAAGGAACAAATGTCATTTTTCTTAAGAGCGCGAATGCACGAAAACACGTCACATATTGTTCAATCTCTATTATATAAGCCAAGGGGGGAGCAATGGTGTCCCCCTAGGAATTCACTTAATTGCCCTCCACAACATAAATTATTACATTCCAAGCAATTAATCAAATCTAATTCCATACATAAACTTGCCAAAAAAATAAATCAATCAAATCTCTATTAAACTCAATCAACTCATATAATGCTCAATCACATAAACTTGCCAATAAAAAAGGATTCAATCAAAATAAAGGATTCATAATCAAGAACTTACTACACATTAATACCACATACAATAACAAAAAAAAAAAATTGAGGTTGAGGTGGTAGAGTAGTTGCATCACTTCCTACCTCATAACCCTGAGGTCTAGGGATCAAACCTTATGTGACTCATTTGAGGATTTCCCCTTATCCCCCTCAAGTGAGTCCCCTTCATCTTACCAAAAAAAAAAATAATAACAAAAAAAAATTACGGCATTCTTATTACAGAGACAACTCAAATTCAAACTCAAATAAATTTTTCCATAACACAAACTCAATTACAAACACAAACTTCAAACAAAAAAAAATCCAGTTTGCTTCATAGATTGGAGCTTCACAGCATTTTCAAATACGACATTCTCAAATTTGCGGATACTTTACTGTTAATCAGGTACACAATTCGTTATTGAAAATAAAAATATGTGTAATGTGCTATGTTCAGTAAATCTTAAGAATATGTAACATGTTCGAGTAAATTTAAACTCAAATTACACTAAATCTTCCGAATATGTGCTCTGTTAGATTTTTTTTTAAAAAAAAGATAAACTCAAATTACAGTTTATTTAAAATTTCATTCAAATTAAAATTACATCAGAAATGGTCGGGAAAATAATCAAATTTTGTCAAAAAAATAACTTCAAATTTTTACCCAAATATTAGAAAAAAATTGAGACAAAATACTTCAACACGAATTGTTTTTGTTCTCAGTTATAAAAAAAATTGAGAAAATAATACTTCAACCCATATATTAAAATTAAAAAAATTTGTGCCCATAATCGAATTTCAGCCCATCAACTCGATATTCAAAAATACCTTATCGACGGCACGAAGAGCAGCGTCATGACCTCCAAAGCCAGCTCGAATGATGACAAGATCATAATAGAAGGTCTTAAGAGAGTGAACTCGGCGATTCGGGAGCTGAACTCGGCGAGAACTCACTGAGAAACTCAGTGCTCTCTTTGAAGTCCACATAAGCGAAGATTGAGATTGAGAGGTTTAGCTAAGAATGCGGAGAAATCGAGTGTGTGGTTTAATTTGGGGGAAATTTAGGAATATCATGAAAATGAGAGAAAAAGTGAGGACTGCATTGTTTCAGTTAAATAGATAGGAAAAAAGAATTGCGTGAAATTGAAAGAGATGGGTTTGGGAATTGGGGGAGTAGTTAAGAATTGAAGAAAGAGAAAAGAGACTGCATTATATCTGTCTCTTTTTGTCATGGTTCATGGGGTTGTTTAGAATTTTGACAAAAAATATTAGTTAGAGATGCAATTTCATTACATATACTTATTTATTAACGTGTTTTTTGAATACTATTGTAAGTATTTCAATATTTCTTATTCACAAAATGGAGGTGAACTAAGATACGAACTTTCGTTTTTTGGTTTATATTACTACTGAGTAATACTTATTCCCAAAATGTCGCCGCATGCATAACGTGCATAAAAAGCTAGTTATGCAATAATGCAATCAACATGAATATGAAAGTGATGTCTAGAGATATGGCTCGATAGGTAGAAGTATGAAACAAGACAAATGAAAATAAGCCAAATGCTAATACCATCGTCATTTTCACATGTAGCCAACAAGATCGGCACTTATATAAAATTTAAAAAAAAAGAAATAAAACATGGTAAGAAATTCTTAGACAAATTCAACTATGCTAAGTAGTTTAGGTTTTGTTATGTTCTCTTCATCTTATTTTTGCTATTTTTAAAAAAATGAGAAAAATTCATAAAAATTCAAAGAAAAATACGAGTTAAAAAAAGAAAAGTTATAAAACAACTAAGAAAAAATAAGATAAACAGAACAAGCTAATATCTAAATTTTGGTGATAAGGATAGTAAGTAATATAATTATGTAGAGTAATTGGAAACTCTTACGTTCGCCTCCTCTCCCTTTTTTCTCTCTTCTCTCTCCTCTCCCACAAAACCCTCATTTTCAACCTAGAGGCTACCGCCACCTTTTTGGGCGGTGGTAAGCCCCTTTTTTCCTTTTGTTACTAGTTTTTTATGTTAATGTTTCCTAATAAACTTCAGTCTCTCTTTAATGGAGAGTTTTTCTACCCATTTATTGGGTTATATCTACCCATATATTGGGTTTTATCTCTCTCCATGTGAGAGTTTGAAGACTTTGTTTTTGGGTTTTTGTGTGATTCAAGAGGTTGATTTGTTGATTGAAATTTGTGCGGGGTTGCAACAGATGGCACTACTTTGTTTACATTCACTTGAATTGGATCCAGTTCTACTTCAAAACTACAAAAGATCGATAGACCCCCTTGCAGAAGGCTGCATCAGACAGCGATGTGAAAGACGAGGGTTTTTAGAAGTGTTAGATCTACTCAACGATTGTGGTTTTGTCATATTAGAATTGTATTTATTTCATTTTGATATGTATTTGTTTAGTTTTGACTTCTATTGTAGATGTCGTATGACTTTGAATCAATGAATTAATTTTTAATTTCAAAAAAAAAAAATGTAGAGTAATTGGAGAGAGATAAGAAAGTCATGATTTTATGAAGTCACTTTTTTGGAAATGAAATTCTAAGGCGTGAAGACACATGGCTCAGGGACCATTGAATTTTTTTTTCCTGGTCAACAAATAAATAATAGAAAATTTTGATGTTTACTAAGTAGTATTGGTTTTGTTTGGTGTTGGATTTGCGTTGCATTTGGAAAGTTATACTTTCCTTGATTTTGCAAATTCTATGTATTCTCACTTTTTTTTGGAATTGACTCGTTGAGTAATGTTGTTTGGTTGGATATAGGAAGTTGCAATCTTTATTATCGAATGTTATACTTGTTGGGTATACATCTCAAGTTCCACATGGCCACATTAGAAAGATAAAAAGTATACATTAGTATGAGACCTTTTGGGAAAGAGGCTGAAAACAATTGTGTGCGGCCTTGGCCCAAGCGGACAATATTATACTAATGGAGGACCTATAGGTGGACTCGTGGGCCTTACAATACTTACCTCCTATAACCTTCCTAGGAAGTATATGTTCATGTCAACTAAACAACCTCTTTGTTTCTTACTTTCTAAAAATTACACTACCCATGAATTAGAATGTCAACCAACCAACATCGTAGTGTTACTTAGATGTCGCTAACTACGTTTTGGTGGGATGAAAATCATTTACGAGTTGCATATTTTCTAGTTGTAAAAGCTGCAAATAAGGTACTCAACCCAACTTTTGTCACCAAAAACGTTTAAAGTACTGAACTTCGAGATAAAAAATTACTTTTGCATAAAATTTTCATTTTTATTTCTAAAAAAAGTATTATGTCTTTCTCCCTCGTTCCCCCTACTAGGCCACCATACCACCACAACACCTACACCTATGACCTATCCAATTCCACGCCACCACCATCACCACTACCTACATTCTCTCTCCTCACTTGTTTCTCAACCTCAAACTTTTTCGCCATCATAGCCCGAATTCGAGCAATTTCCTCACTCAGTTTCTTCATAATCCTCTCTTCTTCATCTTTGGCCTTCTTCTCCGGATCAACATACGCTGCTGCTCTTTCTCACTCCTCCAAATTGGACATCATCCGATGTCGTTTCGCATCATACTGCTTGTTGCCAGCCTGTTTCTCTCTCCTAACCTTGAGCAATTCGTCGAATTCTTTCCTAGCTTTCGGGTCTTTCAGGATTTCGTTAGAGAACTGAAGTTTCTGGAATCTTGTCGAAGCATTTCGATCATTGATGTGTTTATCTAGGTGCAATTCTAGGGATTATTTACGGTATGCTTGTGAGATTTCTTTCTCAGTGAGTATCGATCCTTCTTCGCCTGAAATTAGCCCTAGAACTTCGTAGTGGTCTAATTCATCCATTGTTTTTCTGTAAAACCCTAGAAAATATTGAACGTAATTGAGAGGAGAAGTTCGTCAAATAGGGTTTTGATTTGATCATTTCTAGAGAAAATACGTATAGAGGTTAGAGGTATAGAGGGTAGGAGTGATGTTCTTCTAATGTTGGTTGATTCTTCGCACTTTCTTTCCTTGTGTGGTGGTGATTTGTCGGTGCGTCGTGAGCGGTGGTGTGGTTGTATGGCAGTGATGTTGGTGGGTCGTATGCGTGGTATGGTTGGTGGCATTCGAAAGTTCGGTACCTTAAACGATTTTGGTAACAGAAGTTGGGTTGAGTACCTTATTTGCAACTTTTACAACTAGAGTACTATATTTGCAACTTTTGTGAAAGTTTAGTACCCAATATTAGAAAAAGTGAAATTGCAAAGCGTGAATTTAGAAACAAAACGCTCCACTTTTCACAAAATCAAAATAAAATACAATACAAGATCAATTACAAGCAAACACATAGAATGTCACTACTTACGACCGAACATACAACAGCGGGAATGTCACCATTCATAGCAATTAGTTGGGATATTACCCCTTACGTACAAGAAAGAACCCAAAAGAGCACTACACTACAGTCTACAGATGAAGCCTCTTTAAAGGAAGATTAAACCAATCCAATCATAATAAGCTGCTTAAATTCTCTCATCTCTCGTGTACACCCTTATGCTCGTATCTTCGAATGACAGAGAGAAAGTGAAAGTAACGTGCGAGCTTCACAGAAATCACGCGCCAAAAAGATCAAATAACCGATGGTTGGAATTAATCTGAGGCGCCAAAATCACAAAAATGATGATTACTTCATTAAATAGTGATGGTTTTTTTGAGCAGCCAGAGTACCAAGGACAACTCAACACCAAAAATGAGTCGAAGCCAAGTTCTATCCAACATTGATCCATACAATGTAATCCCAGCTTTGTTTTTCTCAAAATATATCACTGCAACCAAATAATCAATAAATAAGAGAGCAATAAGCTTCAATATTTCCTTCGTTTTATAAGCGGAGTCCATTAATCATTGAAAGAGAGTAAATGGCAAACTGTTTGTTACAAAACAAAAGAGAGGAAGAGCATGTAGAACGCAAACCCATTCCCTCCCTCGTGTTTGCAGCAAATCGTTTGTTCTTTAGCCGAACTCTTATTATTGTGCTTTATATGATACATTTAGAACTTACCAAGAGCGTGTCGTTTCTGAAAGGACATAGAACTGTAGGCATAAGCTGGAAGAAATTTGGTATTATCGACATCATCTTCCTCATCACCAGCATCATCATCATCATCTGAATCTACACTACTGGCATTAGAACACACAGAATTGCTAATGTTGTTGGTTCCCGGTAACTCAGTCTCAGAGGTGACAAAGGAGTCAATTGTTGCGCAAACATGCCACTTTGCTGAAAGAGCTGTTATTGCCTGTGCCTTATGCGTGATCTTTGTAGCACTTCGCAGTATTATCGTCAGCCCTGCCAGTAGAGTCACAGAGCAGAGCTGCACCAGATAGAAAGAACAAAATCCTACTGTTTAGAGCCCTTTTCTTTCCCTTTTCCTCCTATTACTAAAATCAAAAATCTTCTTTCGACCAATTTTTGTGGGAAAGAAGCTGAAGAAATTTGTCTAAAACAGAAAAACCACCCCTTATTTATCATACTAATTTATAATGGAGAAAAAGGACGCAGGAAGTAATAGTAAAAAGGGCCAAATGGTAAGAGAAACGTACTGCAAGTTCTCCGGCTCTGAAAATGCTCACATCATTGGCTTTTGTAGTCAGCGTCAAGAAAGTAAGTTGGCTTAAAGTGATCAACATCAAGGCACATAAGATAAATGCACGATAACGATGGCTTATGATCCTCAGGTGCCTCCTGATCCTCAGGTGCTCCACCAGAATGGAAGCCACATCTGAATCTACCTCAAAAACAGTAGCAAAATCCTTGAGCCGTAGGATCTGGAGGTAGCAGATCAGGCGGAAGAGAACACATACCAGGAAAAAGACTAAGGTACGATAAATCCATGAGGTTAGCTCCAACGAGCACGCTACAATGTCGCTTAAAATGGCGTTGCCCAAGAAGGGAATATGGGAAGCCCCAGAAGCATACCACCAGACTTTATAGGTGCATTCAGCTACAAAACATGGGAGGACAAAGCCAGACAATATGTTCAGTGATCTCTGCATAAACCGAAAAAGAGAGCTTGAATCATTATCATTATCATTATCATGATGGCAATCTATAAAGTCATAGGTAGTTGTAACAAGTAAAACACAAAATTCTAAGGGCTTACCACTAGCATCAACTATAGTTAGTTGTAACAAATAAAACACAAAAATTAAGATATTCATTAAGGTAGTTTCAAGGGCAATTCCCACCACAACACGATAAGCATCTTCAGGGTGCTCAATAAGCTTACAGAAGAAATTAACTTTAAACACAGATATGATGGGGCTCAAATGGGGCCACGAGGAAATCCAATACAAAAGTTAAAGATCTCTTTGCTTAACAAAGTTGCTTGTTGGGATGGGCTTACGAGTTTAAGAGATTTAAATGAACTTCAACCATGCGTTGCACCATGAATGAAGCATTGTCGTTGGCAAAAGACGGTCTGTTCCAGGTTTTACAGGCCAAAAGTTACAGAAACTCTCAGTGTTTTGGATTTACAGCCAAGTAGCCAACCAAGAATGCCACTGTGAGACACAATTCGGAGTCTGAATTGCATATCCCAATCTAAGGGATTTAGCATGACATAATTGTTGTAAAATGGTAGCCTATAAAAAGATTAGTTGTAATTTGCTTCATATTTTCAGATGCCCATGTCAAGAGCGTAAGAAACTAATATAATTAAGAAACTAATATAATTAACACTATCTTGCTAGACTTTATCCTCCAAATTCAAAAAGGAACCTAATACCGAACTTGGATCCTATATGATTTTTAGGATCACATCTAAGCAAGTAAGGAGTACAAATGTCTCAAGAAAAAGGAAAATGATTAGTCTTTCCAGTGTACCAAATTCCTCATTCACATAAAGGATCCACTTTGATTTTGAAGATTACATATTGTGTAAGCCATAAGAACTAATGAGTATGAGACAAGACTTTATTTAGCATGGGCAGTAACGCAAACGGATTATTATGATCCTAAGTCTTGAATATCACCTCCACAAGACTTTACTAACTAAGCTACTTGGCATCGGCTAAAATTGTCTTTCTATGTAATCCTAACAACAATAATGAAACAACAAGTGGTCACCCTTTTAACCCGAAAATAATCTAAGATCAAACAAAAACTCACCCAATTAAATCAATTAACAAAACCTAGAGCAGGGAATCATATGCACCAACAATTTTCACCCTAACCATGCAAACAAATCAAAATCCATCTCATACAAATTTTCATCAACTTAAAGAACTCAAAAACTAAACTAAAAGGCAAAATGACAGTAATTAAAATACAACATCACCCAATTCAACCAATTACTCATCAAACAAATCAAAACCCATCAAAAAGTTCAAATTTTAATTCAAAAAAAATGAAATAATTAGTAGAATAAAGATCATACATTTAGTTGGGTAGTATAATGACGCTTAACAGAATCACTCTCATTAACAAGCTTATCAAAGAACAAGAACCTCCTAACACCATACTTCCTTGAAAACTGTGTAAGGGAAACAAACGACAGCGTTGCAATGCTAGAGAGTGAAAGCTGCACAACGGCGTCGTATGGTTGTTGATGCTTGCCATCACAAGAAGGGCATGTGAGGTAAAAATGGGAAATTGCAGGGACTATTATTGCAAATATGAGAAATACAGACCATGAAAGAAATGCATTGAAATAAGTTGATTGGTCAACACACATCCAACTAAGATAAGTACGAACACTGTGTAACTCATCTTGAGCATGGGAGAAAACTCTGTTGTAAGCTTTATTTTGGTTTTTCTGGATTAAAGTTTCATCCTCCATTTTTATTTTTTCTGGGTTTTTGTGTTTTTGGTCAGCAACTTATTTATTATAGAGTAGAAGAAAGAGTAAAGTGTTATTCTAATGGCACGTCTATACGTAAATTTGTGTAATGATAAAGATAGGAAGTGTTTTTTGTTGTATAATTAGGTTATTCTCATTATTATTTTAAACTAAAGTTTTTGTCAACTTCAATATATATGACTTTTGTCAACTTTTCATCCGTGTGAGGCCACATGTTGGGCTGAGATGGGATAAGAGCAACTACAATGGCAAGCTACAATCACTTGTAGTTTTGTGTGCCACATCAGATTTTCCAACTACAACATTTCCAAGCTACATCATCTCTCAATGGAAAGCTGCAACCACTTGTGGTTTTTGTAGGTCCCACATGTCATCACCATATCAACAATTTTTAATATACAATTCATACAATCATAATTTGTAATTAACTTGTAAAAATTATAAATTCATACAATCATAATTTATAAATTTTGTAAATTTTCTAAATAAGGATAATATTGACTATATAGATCTTGAGAATCATCCATTTGTATTTTTTTGAAGGAAATAATATATGAGAGAAAGAGGTTATAGAAATTTTGTAGGTATATTTTTTTTACAACATTGCTACTCCTATTTATAGACTAAGGTCATGTTCTCTCCATCTTATTTTCAGTTCAGTTCCTAAATGATAATTATTACTATTAATTAGTTATAATTTCATTATATTCAGTTCAGTTCAATTGTTTTATGCCGAAGAGAACAGACCCTAATATTTGAAAAAAATATAAAAAAAAAACATTGCAAATTACTGTAGCTTTGTTACCGTTGCAAATTACTGATGGAAAGACAATTGCATTTACTAATAGAAAGTGAGATGAAAAGTGAAAGTGGAAAGTGGAAAGCGGAAAGTAGGGCCCACAAAAAGTTGAACAAAGCTACTTGCTTTGTGGAGCTACTTGGTTCCCCAAGCTACAACATGCTTTTCACTCCAATGACAAAGCAAGTAGCTCCAACTTTCTACAATTTGCAAGTTGGGACCTCGGCTCTCTCCATCCACTGGAGCTGCTCTAAACATTTTTTTGTAAGCCACACGTGAAATGCTTCAGTGTAGTATTTCTATTATTGGGCTGAAATAGGATAAAAAATATTGATTGAATTTTTCAAAACGCCTTTAGTTTTATTTTAATAAATTCAAGTATGATCAAGTCTAATCATGTGAAAATATAAGGTTTAGGGATAAACAAGTCTAATAAGTTCAGATGAAAAGAATACACCTTAAATATTCCCTGGTCTCATAATAAATCTCTCCGTCCAATAATATAGTGCTATAATTCTTTTTTAGGTGTCCCAAAATATTGTGCCTATTTTATTTTTTATCAATTTGTATGGACTGCATTATCCTCAATTTTATACAAACTTTTCAAAATATTCCTACATTTCTTTCAAAATATGTAACCCTATTTATTGCTTTATGTCATTCCAAGAAACATTTATTGCTTTTTTTATTTTTTTGAAGGAAAAAGAAAATAAAGAAGTAATTCCAAGACAAAAGTATTCCATTAGATAAATTTTTTAAGAATCCGACTACTCCCTTCTCCTTAATTCCCATGAAAAAAAAAGTAAACATTATATTATGTGATGGAGGAAGTACAACAATTTGACTTTTAGACTATTTACATAAGTCATCTTAATTGTAATTTTTACTATCATAATTAAAGATATTAATAGTTAAAAATATGTGGGAAATGTGCCAATCAAATTGCTACAGTTATTCAAGATAGATGAATTTAATTTGGTCAAAACTAATTAGGTTACTAGAAGGAAAAAGTCATCTTCAAAGTTATGAGTCATGTTTTAGTTGAACAAATGTAAACAGCCCAAATAGAATAAATAAAAGAGAATGAATGAGACTTGTGACTTATGAGATCAATGAAGTTCGTAAGAGATGCCACTTGGTAAGAATTAAATGATGCTTTTGTAACACTCTACCTTCAACACTTCTGGTTGAAAGTTTCCTCAACAACCCTTTTCCTCAAAATTATGAACCTTTCGGAAATGGCATTGCTTGTAGAGTGTGATATACTTTTACAATGCAATAGCGATTACCGAGGCATTATGCCAGTAAAAATGGCTAAAATGGGAATTTCAGGATTAAAAAGTATGATTAGGATTTAGGAGTGAAAAATATGTGATTCATTTTTTTAATTAATCATTGACATTCTCCTTAATTTTGATGAAAATAGATTCTATTCATTTTAGAAATTGATTAAAAGTTAAAACACTCTCACCAACACACTACTCGTTTCTCTATATTAATGGCAATATTTGTTGCCAAACCCCATTCACATCGTCAATCTAGACAAATTAGATTGTACATGGGATCATGATATGAATCATAGCCTTTTTTTCCCCACAAATTCTTAGGTGTAACTGTTACATCATAAACACACAAACCACCGCCTCTTTTGCAAAAAAAAAAAATCAAATGACAGGAAATAGATGACAAAATGACATGAGATTCATGTCATTATTTGTATATATAGTCCATGTCATTTTTGTTGAGGTTTATGTCATTAAGTATTTGTGAGGTTTTGTTACACAATAAGTTATTACATGTTACACACCAGATGCACTCTGTTTTTTGGCCGGTGTACGGAGTATTACAGCAAATGTCAAATGTGCATCATATACATGAAATCACATACACTTCAAAGTAAAATAATAATATAATCCACAATAAAATAATAAATCTCATCTTCATTCATTAAAGAACATATCTATATTATGGACTCCCTCCCCCACATGCCAATATAATTCTTAGGTAGCAAGTGTAGAGTTGGTTCTTCATGCGTGTGCATTAGTTAATACGCAACACGCGTAAGGACACGTAATACACACGCGCCATACAAAAAATTAAGGTTTAACTTGGTTTGCTGGGGGCTTAAACGCCCCTAGCCCAAAAAAGAAGAAGAAAATTAAAACACACATAATTTACACGATCTTATCGAGGGACAGAACGAGTACTTAGTGGACGGAATGCGTACTACTTGTTTCAAGTTACCTAATTTATGTCGATTGTAATGCATAGCTACTGTTTAGTAAAACATGGTAAATTGGTAAGAGAAACATACTGCACATTCTCCAGCTCTAAAAATGCTCACATCAACATTGGCTTTGGTTGTTAACATCCACGAATCAAGCATGTCAAAAGGAGGTGTGTTCCAGATGTAAGATGGTAACCTAGGCAAAATTTGTTGTAATTTGCTACAGTTTTTCAGCTTTTCATGCGAAGAGTGTAAGAAACTGATATAATTAACAAATAACAACCCTCTCCTACTGGAGAAAGTATGGGCGCATATCCGGTATGGGCCAACAGTGTACATACCGGGGTATGCAAGTAATTTGACAGAAAAAGACAAAAAAAAAAAAGTAAAGAGGACCAAATGTTAAAGTTGACTTAATCTGATCATGTAGGATAGAACTCAAATCACCTATTATATGAATCAGATCAACTATAATGTGAATCAGATCATGCATGTATGTTTGTAATTTAATTTCTATAAATCAGATCTTATATGTTATGAATCAGATCTAGTTCTATATGTTTCAGATCTTGTTGTGTATGAATTGGATCTTAATAATGCTCACGTTTTTGTCACAGATAAAAAACCAAAAAAAAAAAAAAACATTTATTTACAACTTTGCTACAGTATGGACACGGTTGGCCCATACCGAATATGCGTCTGTCACAACTCACAACTCACAACTCCTCCTGCTGTACTTTATCCTCCAAATTCCGAAAGAAACCTAACACAACATTGGCGAAAAGTTCTAAGTTCCTCCAAGTACCAAACTTGGATATCTTATTTAATTGAGTATTAGGATCACGTCTAACTGTCTAAGCAAGTAATTAAAGAGTACAATACACTAGGAGGGATTTATCTTTCGGCGAGGAATAGGACCTAAGAGCTTAGAAAATCTCAAGAAAAATGAAAATGATTGGTCTTTTGAGTGTATCAAACCCCTCTTTCACAAAAGTATCCATTACAAACTAGTATAAGACTTCTATATCTATATAAATCTATTAAAAGGCTTTCCTAAATAAGAAACGATGCTGTGGCACTCTCCCTAAGGGAGTTTTACTTCATGTAATATACTAAAGTCTTAACCACTAGACCATGTGGTATTTACTGTTATTATTTTTAAGTACAATATTAATAAATGAAAATCATCCATACCCGAGGCATAGCCCGGGCATAATAACTACTCCCTCCGCCCCTAAATAAAGTGTCATTTCTTTTGGGCACAAGTATTAAGAAGAAATCATGTGTAAGACCTTAGTTGTATTAAATCATAATTAAATATAGAAGTTGGTACACTTTTTATGAATTGTTTATTAAGGAAAGAGAATGTGGGTCATATGGGAAAGTGGGTGATATTATAAAAGTTGAAAGCAAAATAATTTTTTTATTGGTAGACCCATACCAAATAAGAAAATGGGAAATCTATTTGGGACAAACATAAATGAAAAAATAGGCACTCTATTTAGGGACGGAGGGAGTAGTATAAACGTACCGGAGAGTATTGAAGCTCGACACATGTCACAGTATTGACGTAGCGCCACGTAATACTAAGTGATTAGGAGTATCCACTGGTCAAAATCAGTAGTAATTTGATGACACTCCTTCAAATTGCTTCAAACCACATCACCGGTATTCCGTATTTGGCAATGCTTCACTCCATCACTCAGTTTTTTTATTTTGTTTACACTCCTATATTTTGACATGACTCATTATTCTGTTTCATCTTTCTTTTCAGTTTCATATGAGCATTCCTACCTCACCTAACATCCTCTCTTTCTCTCCCTTTTAGACACTCATACACACATTGTACATGTTTCTAGTTTCTATCTCCCCATTTTTGGTCTTAAGTGAAAGAATTAATTAAGCAAGAAGGAGTTTGAAGTGGTTTATTGTGTTGGAAAGCTTGATAGTGAAGATTAAGATCACACTACTAATATTATTAAACATTTATTCAATGGGTGACAAGTATTGTAGCCACACCAATGGCCTTGCAAGCACCATGAAGCCTATCATGATAGACGATGACTCCAACTTCATTTATCTAAAGTTTGTCAATCAGGTTTTTTTCTATCCTTCTCTTTCGTCTTTTTTTACTTACCTCTAACGTTTTCAGGAAAACGTTTTTTTTTTTCATTTTCCGTTGTTTGATTGGACAAGATATTTAAAAAAACAAAACTAAGGTGGAAAAGCGTTTATTTTTTTTATATTTCTGTGTAAATATTTTCCTCTAAATTTTAAATGAAAATCATTTTCCTCCACTCTTTCATTTCCAACATCTCCATTTTTCCTCAACTTAACCGTTTTCCTTCAAACTAAACAAAGTAAAACTAATACGAAGTATTTATTTGCGTTTTCTACCGAAAAATATTGTCAGGCCATGTGGCACTGGAAGGCGTGTGCCGGTAGTAGTATTATTTAGTTTTCTAGTGCTTGAATTAATTATAAGTAGGTAGGTAATAATCTAATAAATGATGCATGAATTCACAAAATGGGTGTAGAAAGATAATGCAACTCATCTTAAGGTGAAGAGAAATGCAAAGATACAAAAGGCGTTTGACCAGTATTGCAAGCATCATGACTTGGAACTTGGGACCCCTCGCTTCTACTACGAAGATGGAACTCGCGTACCAGGCTATGTCACGCCACTTGATGTACGACGTCTGTCTTCTTCTACATCTATCCTCTCCAGTTTTTTAAGTGTCATCTTAAGCATTTAATTATTGAGTCATTTACTTGATTTCATTATTGCATATACTCCATCAGTCTCTTAATAGATATTTTTTTCGAGGTCAATGACCACAAATTTCACCAATATATAATGAATGTGTAATTGTTACTAATACATAATTGAACTTATAAATAGTCAAGATATGTCTTGAAAACTGAGCAAAAACCAAGATGAAAAGTTTATTAAAGGACAGAGTATACAAGGAGTCTAACATCATACTCCCTCGGTCTCTAATTACTTGTTATACTGTTGTAGGCATAAGTGTGTAGGAAATGAGATAAGGTGTGGTAAGGGCTTGTTCTCTTCGGTATAAAACAACTGAATTGAACTGAACTGAATTAAATTATAACTAATTAATAGTAATGATAATAATTTAGGAATTGAACTAAACTAAACTAAGCTGAACTGAACTGAATTGAACTGAACTGAAAATAAGCTGGGAAAAACAGATCCTAAGTGGTGGAGACTGGAGACCATAATTCTACGAGGGGAAATGACAAAAATAAAGGGAATATTAATACTTTTTGGTAGGCTATGTTGTTATGATTACACCAAATAAAGAAATGTAATAAGGAAAATAGAATGGGAAATTCTCATTGATAATCCTCTGTTTTTAGCTTTTTCCATTGGTAACCCTCAGTTTTTTTTTTTTTGAATCTTGTTGGTGATCCTCAGTTATTGTATAAATGTCAAGCGTGACATTATGAAGCAAAAAAAAACGTTAATTGCCATAAAATGTTGAAAATTTCCGTTAAAAATTAATGGCACGCAAACTAAGGTTTTCTCAATGAGTTTTACAGCGAGTAAAATGAGGAACTTTGGGTCGTTATTTGTCAATTCTGACCTCAAATTTGATCTTTGAGGACCAAAATGACCCCTTAAACTTTAACCGAACAATTTTTATGGCAAGCAAACTAAGGCACGCTAATCAAGACATTAAGTTCTAATGGAAAGTAACCGGAGTTAACATTTTTTTTCTTCATAATGTCACGTTTGATATTAGGACAATAACTGAGGGTTGCCAACGGGATTTAAAAAAATTGAGGGTTATAAGTGGGAAAAGCCAAAAATCGAGAGTTACCAATGGAAATTTCCCAAAAAGAATCTATGTATAAAAATGTAACAAATAAAAAACATTGGAGAGAGTAACATTAACATACAAACTCCTGTTTGGTTGCTACCTACTAGTACTAATTATTGTTGCCACAAAAAGAAAAGAAATTTTACTAGTTCATGAGTGCATCATCAGTAGGTACTATTTTACTCTCTATTTACAGTTTTGGTGATGCCACTTTAATTTGGAATATCAATAATGCAGCTGCAATTCCCGGATGGAGCTGAAATTAACGTCTTCACTGAGATGAATGGAGGTGCTCCAATTTCTTGTTAGTTGCTACAAAACTTGACTATCTATTTAATTCCCTCCCAGTCCCAGGGGCCAGGAACAGCAACTTTCTTTTTTGTTCTTAATGATTTTGGTTAATGTAAGAACATATTACTAATATATTTTACTTTAAATAGGACATGGAGTAGTCAGTAGTGTTCATGGGCCTCATTGAATATTGTTGGATAAATACTACTTCCTCCGTCCCATAATATAGTGCCTACTTCATTTTTGGTGGGTCAAACTTTAAAATCTTTGACCGAATATTCTCATTTGTATATATAAAAAAACATAATCATGTGGGATCTTGTTAGATTCGTCTTAA
Organism: Beta lomatogona; assembly: GCA_947646795.1. Lineage (NCBI taxonomy): Eukaryota > Viridiplantae > Streptophyta > Magnoliopsida > Caryophyllales > Amaranthaceae > Beta > Beta lomatogona. The sequence goes on from CANSNZ010001154.1 coordinate 275,748, forward strand.
TGTGTAGTTCCATAATATCAACTTTTTATATTTTTTGTTAATACGGAATTGAAGATATTAAAGGTCAAAGTTACGTCTTGAAGACCGTGTAAAAAAGAAACAAGCACTATATTATGGGACGGATGGAGTATCCCCTTTGTTTATCCGAAACTACTTGTCGGTTGTCACATTTGCATGTAGGAGAAAGACATGGTAACTCATTAATGCAACACCTCTAAGAGCATTCTCAGCCATTGCCCTCCTTGTGGGTTATGAGGAGAGAGAGTATAAAAGTAATATTATTTTATTAGGAGAGAGAAAAGATTTGGCCAAAAAAATGATGCTCAGCTCTTCATGATGGACCAAGAGGAGCAAAGAAAGAATTGGAGGAGAGAGAAAATATGGTGGTGTAGGTGGAAGAGTGATGAAGTAATAAAATAATTAATGACCACAAACTATAGGGCAACCATTAGTTGTGCTCTAAGATTCGAACAAAACTGTGTTGAGCTTTCTATCCGTCTAAACATCACCAAAAATTGTAAATTTGTAATCCTATACTCCTCTCATTAATCTCCTTAATTCCCTTGTATCCTCTTTAGTTGAGGGTAAGTGAAACAAGTAGAAACAATAATAACTTAGGATGAATGTGAATTTTCAGGTTACTCTCAGGCTCTCAGCAATGTAACAATAATATGTTAAACATAGACTTTGTTCTTTTTGATTGAATTGATAAAAATTTAGTTTAGTTCACACCAAAAGAACATGGCGGTAGTATTAGATTATGAATTGAACTGAACTGAAAGTAAGTCCAAAAGAACGGTGCCTAAGATATCTACTTAACAATGATTAACTAATAACTATTTAGGCTTTAGCCATTCTCAAAATTAAAGATGAGAAATCAGATTCGCAATGATGATGGTGCAGATAAGTGTAAGGATGAGAGGGATACTATTAATTAGTAAAGGGTAAAGGCAGAAAGGAATTATGGCAAAAAGCGTGATGATGGTGCAGAGAAATGTAAACACGGCATCTATTTTTGGGTATTTCACAGGACACGGGACGAGAGAGTGAAATGTTGATGGTTGCCTACTTGCCTTCAAAAATGTAATTACTAGTTACCTATAAAAACTGTATTTTCTTTTTTAATTAACACTAGTCGTGGTAGAATGTATTCATCATACAACCAGGTGTACCATGTGTATGGTATATAAAAAGGCTATTTTGGTCCCAAATGAGTATGATGAGAGCTTCATTGAGCAAAAAAAATTAACCTTGGGTGTACTATGCTCTTGATATATCCGAATGTATGATAAAGATTGTAAGTTGTGGCACCGGTAATCTTGTATAGTGCGATAAGAAGTGAGCATACCAAATCTAATACTTCTTTGTTTCAAAATACTTGACACGCTTTTCTCTACATGTTTGTTGATGCATAATTATTAATAACTCTACTTCCAAGTAATAATTATAAGAAGCTGATATTTGGAAAGTATATGTCGAGAGTGTAACAAGATTCAACACGACTATATTTTTCCTTACATAATAGAAATTATAAAACACCCAAATGAGAGTATGTGAATAGTTGAAAAGTAAACCATGCAAAATATTTTGAAATAGAAGAAGTATATTACTCTTTTTTTTTAATAATTGTAATGTTTTGACTTTTGCATTATTCATGTATTTACTTTTGATTGGGAATTTGTGACTAATATATAATGTTACAATTCAGAGATAAAGATCAAGCATCAAACAACACCAGAATTTTAGTCCTTCACTGCTCCCATTTTAGAGCTCAGGAAACTTAGAACTAAACTTCATTTATGAGAGAGAAAAATTCAACCTAATGTAAGAAACTAAATTTTGTTGTGTGTAATGAATCTAAAACTAGAAAGAAGTATATATACTACTACATTTATTACAACTGAACGAGAAATAAAAATGGGTCAATCTGAGCTGGCATTCTATTACAACTCTGTTATCTGTTGTCTGTTGCTACCACGTGCTTCTGTGCTGCTGCTTCTCTTCTTCTTGGGCCAGACCAGTTGGGCTAATATATTCAACACCCCCCCTCAAACTAGGCAGGGTGTCAATCATGCCTAGTTTGTCAAGAAGATGATTGAACTGTTGTGAAGGCAGAATCTTAGTAAAAAATCTGCAATTTGTGAAATTGTAGGCATGTATTGAGCTGTAGTAACCCTTCCAAGATTTTATCTCTTGTGAAATGCACATCTATCTCTATGTGCTTTGTCCTTTCATGATGGACAGGGTTTTTGGCTATGTGTATAGAACTTTGGTTATCACAATACAATGTAACAGGTTTGAGCTTAGACACCCCTAGTTCTTCAAGCAATCTAACAAGCCAAGTTACCTCTGCTGCAGCTGCAGACATATCTCTGTATTCTGCTTCTGATGAGCTTTTTGACACAATACTTTGCTTTTTGGACTTCCAACTCACATGAGATTTTCCCAACAGCAATACATAACCTGAAATTGATCTTCTTGAATCTACACAGGCTCCCCAATCAGAGTCAGAGTAAGCTTGTAGTGTTAGCTTGTCAGTAGCATGTAATAATATACCTTGACCAATTGTAGAAGCTACATACTTGAGCACATGCATCAAAGCTCTATAATGAGGGACTCTAGGGGCTTGTAAGAACTGACTTAAATGTTGCACATTATAAGATAAGTCAGGTCTTGTATGCGTCAAGAAATTTAGTTTTCCAACTAAACATCTGTAATCATGTAGCTCACCTTCAGTAGCTGATAGCTTGAGGTTAATAGGCAGTGGAGTAGCAACACCTTTTGTATCATGAATCCCAGCAATCACCAAGAGCTCTTTTGTAAATTTCTTTTGAGTAACAGAAATTCCAAAGTCAAGATATCCCATTTCAAGACCTAAGAAGTAGCTTAGCTTCCCCAAGTCTTTTATGCTGAAAATAGCATCCAAATGTGCCTTGATATCTTAAATAGTGTGCAAATCATCCCTTGTGATGATGATATCATCTACATACACTGCTAGAATAGTAATGTGACCAGTGGTATGTTTGATGAAAAGTGAATAATCATTTTTGGATTGAGTAAACCCTTTATGTAAGAGTTCCCCCACAAGCTTGGCAAACCATTGCCTAGAAGCTTGTTTTAAGCCATACAAGGATTTGACAAGCTTGCAAACCTTGTTTAAAGGATTAGAAACACCTTAGGGACATGCATATAGACTTCTTCTGTCAAGTCCCCATGCAAAAAAGCATTATTCACATCCAGTTGGAATAAATCCCAACCCTTGTTAGCTGCCAAAGCAAGTAAACACCTAATTGTAGTCATTTTGATGACAGGAGAGAATATCTCATCATAATCTATCCCCCATTTTTGGTTATAACCTTTGGCTACTAACCTAGCTTTAAACCTTTCAACAGAACCATCATATTTAAGCTTGATTTTGTAAACCCACTTGCAGTCTATAGGTTTCTTAGAAGGAGGAAGATCAACCAAGATCCATGTATGATTTTGCTCAAGGGCTGCAATTTCTTTGTCCATTGTTGTGACCCACCTAGGGTCAGCAGCAGCCTCATTATAAGAAACAGGTTCAATAAGATGTTCTGAGAGAGAAATGGATGCAATATGATGTGAAGGTAAATCTGAAAAAGCCACTAGATTGCACCAAGTTGTAGGTTCAAGGTGATTTGCAGTATGGCAAACAAAATCAGATAAGTGAGAAGGAGGATGAGTAGATCTAGAACTTCTCCTAAGGGGAAGAGAAGTACTAAGATTAATGATGTCACTGGGATCAGGAGGAATAGTGGAAGAAGAATGAGAAAGAGATAGAGGAGAAGAAGTGTTTGGGGAAGAAAGAAGAGAAATATCTGGAGAATGGTGAGAAGGAGTATCAGATGGAGGTGATGTAGGTGTAGGAGGATCTGGAGTGTCAAATTGAAAGATGTCAGGTAAATCAAGATAAAGAGAGGGAGTATAGTCAGTAGAGACAGGTAAGAAGAACTGAAAAGAAGAAGAAGAAGGTGTATGAGGGTTAAGATGGAAGGGAAAATGTTGCTCATGAAAGGTGATATCTCTAGAAATAGTAATCTGTAAAGTTTCAGTGTTGAGGGCTTTGTAAGCTTTTTGGTTAGGTGGATACCCCAAGAAAACATGAGGGACAACCCTTGGTTCAAACTTAGATCTAAGTTGTCTAGGAGTAGAGACATAACATAGACAGCCAAATGCTCTTAAATGATCTAGGGAAGGTGAATGCCCAAAGAGCTTCTCATAAGTACTGATGTGATGTAAAACATGTAGAGGCATCCTGTTGATAAGGTGGACAGCACACATAAGAGCTTCACCCCATAATTCAGCAAGAAGTTTAGCTTGAAGAAACAAGGCCCTAGACACCTCCAAAAGATGTCTATGCTTTCGTTCTACCACCCCATTCTATTGAGGGGTGTCTACACAACTCCTTTGATTCACAATGCCATGTTGTAAGTAAAATTGTTTAAGTTTGCCTTCACAAAGTTTAGGAGCATTATCAGTCCTTATAATTTTTACAACAGCTTGAAATTGAGTAGTAATATATTGAATGAACTGAGGAAAAATGTCAATAACATCTGACTTATGATGAAGAAGAAAAACCCATGTCATTCTTGTATAGTCATCAACAATTGTTAAAAAGATCTTACAATTGTTGTGTGTAGCTACTTTATATGCACCCCAAACATCAATGTGAAGCAAATGAAATGCAGCAAGAGATTTTGTAGTACTAGATGGAAAAGAAAATCTAGTTTGTTTTGCTGTTGGACATATTTGACAAACACAGTCCAAGGTTGTCTTATTATCAAACAGAGGTAAAATGTAGTGCAAATGATTAACAGGTAAGTGTCCTAGTCTAATGTGCCACAACTTTGCCTTATTCACCACATCATTATGTACAGCAATGTTGGCTAAGACATTAGAAGAACCTGAACAGGAAGCTACCGGAGTTGTATCCAAGTAATAGAGCCCATGTTGGAGTCTACCAAGAAGCATTGGCCTCATTGAAAGGCCTTGTACATAACAGGAATCATTAGTAAAAGTGGCAGTATCCTGTAAGTCTTGGCATAGCTTTGGTATTGAGATAAGATTGAACTTACACTCAAGTACATATAATACCTTGTGTAAAACAATACCATTTTTCAGAGTTATATTACCAATATGAGTAACTGGTACTCGTTTACCATTTGGAATGGTGATGCTTTTATCAGTAGTGTTGATTTTGTCATAGCTATCAAACATGGTTAGATCATAACACATATGATCACTAGCCACTGTGTCTACTATCCAATTTGTAAACATAGCAGAAGTGAGGCATAAATTACCTGCAACATGAGCTGAAGAGTTTGAATTGACTCCAGCTTGTGTGTTCTATTTATGTTGATTCATGAACTGAACAAACATTTGGTATTGTTCATCATGAATGTTATTGTTGCTGACATTGGATGCATCTTGGTCATTATGCTCCTCAATGTGTGCACCAGCAGCCTTTCTCTTATCATGCTTGAAATAATTTGCTGGATAACCAACTATCTTGTAGCATCTTTGTTTGCTATGTCCAGGCATATTGTAGTGATCACAGAAGTAATTATTCCACCTCCTAGAATCTCCTCCTGAATTCTGTCTTTCAAAGTTATTTCCAAAAAACCTTGCCTTGTCATTATGATCTCCAAGCCTTCTCTTAACTGCAAATGCCATGTGCATTAGAAAGTTGCTTATGTTTTTCTTCTTGCATCAAGAGTCTATAAGCTTGTGAAATACCAGGTAGTGGTGCCATCATCAGAATGCTACCTCTAATCACCTCATATCTATCATTGAGTCTCATTAAAAACTCCTCCAAACGCATGTCTTGCTATGACTTTAGCAACTTTTTAGTAATAGCACAACTACAATTCTTGCACTCACAAGTAGGAATTGGCTCAATAGAATCCAATTGATCCCATAACATCTTCATCTTAGCGTAGTAACCAGAAATATTGTCCTGTCCTTGCTTTATGTCATGTAAAGCTTGTTTGAGAGAGAATAACTGAGTACCAGATGACTGACCATACCTCTCCTCAAGGTTAGTCCAGATTTCATGAGTTGTGCTAAAATATAACACACTTCTTGCAATGTTTTGGTCTAAAACTCGAACCAGCCAAGAAATTAACATAGTATTGCATCTCTCCCAAGCTTCAAACAAAGGATCATCAGAATTAGGTTTAGAGATTGTTCCATTAACAAATCCTAATTTGTTCTTAGCTGATAAACTAATCAGCATTGAACGTTTCCAATCACCGTAGCTATTTCCATTAAACTGAAGTGAAATGAGTTTCATGCCTGGATTATCTGATGGATGAATGTAATAAGGATATGCAGGATTTTGCGAATTTAGTGAATTTTGTGAAGAATCACTCTCTAATGATGACATTTTATCAGGAATTTATGAAGATCTCAGAAGAATCGCAGTAGAAAAGAAGATCAAATGAAGATAGATGAAAAAAAATCTGATGAACAGATTGATGTTTTGATGATTTCAGAGATGAAGATTAACAAATCAGATGAAGATGATGAATATGATAAACGCAACAATTTCTAGGACAATCAGCAATAATAAGAATCAAACTAATCAATCAACAATCGATTCTATTTGAAGAAAATGCGCATAAAAACGCAAAGAAGATTACAGCGGAATTTCAAGATGAATTGAAGAAATACCTCTGAATTTTTGATCCAAAAATGAAGAATATACGACAATCAATGTTTCCAGAATCTCTACTCTTGCTCTGATACCATGTTACAATTCAAAGATAAAGATCAAGCATCAAACAACACCAGATTCTTAGTCCTTCACTGCTCCCATTTTAGAGCTCAGGAAACTTAGAACTAAACTTCATTTATGAGAGAGAAAAATACAACCTAATGTAAGAAACTAAATTTTGCTGTGTGTAATGAATCTAAAACTAGAAAGAAGTATTTATACTACTACATTTATTACAACTGAACGAGAAATAAAAATGGGTCAATCTGAGCTGGCATTCTGTTACAACTCAGTTATCTATTGGCTATTGCTGTCACATGCTTTTGTGTTGCTGCTTCTCTTCTTCTTGGGCCTGACCAGCTGGGCTAATATATTCAACATATAATACAAACTTTAGCATGTAATATATTGTTAGACTTATCTCAATGTATTTCACAAGATTATAATTTTCTCATATAAATTATGAGATATATTAATGAGCAAAATTATGCATTGACAAGCGTAAAAGTCAAAATATTACAACTATTAAAAAACAACAGAGGAAATTATAATTTCATAAAATAAAATTGGATAATTAGAGTTATGGATGAATAACCACAACTGGTTATTATTTATATAAACTAATGTAACATTATAAATACAATTTACAAAATTATAAGATTTGCACCTTTAAATTTGGCTCAAAATATACTTCGATATAAGATCCATTTTCAATGGAGTTCAACTGTGTTGAAATTCTTGCTATTCAAAGAGCCATCAAAATTTCCACTAGTTGTGATCGCACTTGTCACCAAAAATTCATCCTTGAGTTCGACTACGCAAATGCAGTAAAATGGTGTAATGATGAAAATAGAGGTCCATGGAACCTAAATTTTGTTTCGAATTCCATTCGACACGCCTCTAAGCATGAGCTCACTATCAAAATCATTCGTAAAGGTAGGAACTCGAATGTGGTTGCTGATTCACTAGCCAAACAAGGACTTCATAGAAGCTCGAGATTTATAGCTTGGTTGTAGTATGTTCTTGCCTTTTGTTCTTTCTTGGTTTTTTTTTCCTCTTAACTGCAGCCTATTACCCTATATGACAATCTGCAATCTCTAATCTTGTGTGCCCTTGTGGTGCCCTAATCTTAATGAAAGATGAAATTATCATTGGGAGAGCCACATAGGCATGTCCTAAGTCACAGTATATATGAGACTTTTTCGAGGCCGCCATATACAGTGGCGGAGCCAGAAGGGGGGACATGGGGACAGATGTCCCCCCCACTTTAAAAAAAAAAATTTCACGGAAAAAAAAAAAGAAAAGAAAAAAGGAAACACTCAGCAGGGGTCGCGAGAGTCCGAGAGAAACAAACACAATTACTCATTTACACAAAACATAAAGCAGAGGAAATACGAAGAGAGAAAAAGTTTGAACTTCAAATTTCAAAACCCTATCTTACAAACACGCCGCCCGCCGGACTGCCGGAGCCTTAGTCGTCCAGTCTCCGGAACGAAATACGAAGAAAGGAGAATAAACCAGCACAGGAAGTGAGGAGGCGAGCCGCGGAGGAGCGAAATACGAACCAGCCTGAGTGCCTGATTGTGCATCCACGAGCCGCCGGCGCCGGAAGCCCGGAATTACGCCGCCCAGACGGCAGACGCCCACCACTCACCAGTGAGTTGTTTTTTAATTTCGCAAGTTTAAATTCCACAAATTTTAATTTCGCTGTTTTGATTTGAGGTAATATATACTTATATATCAATGTTTGGTTGTGAATTTCTGATTATAGCTGAATTAGTTCATTAGTTGAAATGATTTGTTGTTGGATATTAGAATGTTGGATATTAGTTCAGACTTGTTTGCAAATACTGCTCTTGTTCACATGTATATTGTTGTTTTTCGTGATTGATATGCCCGTCGAGTGTTTGATAAAATGCCTGAGAGAAATTCTGTTTCTTGGAACGCGTTAATCACTGAATATGAACATGGAAGGCGGTTTTAGAGGCGTTTAACGTGTTTAGGGTGATGATGGAGGCAGGGAAAGAGTTGAGGGAGGTGACTATGGTGGGGCTTTTATCTGCCTGTGCTAACTTAGGAGCTCTGGAGCAAGGAAGGTGGGTTCATGAGTATATTAGACGGAATAGGTTGGTGTTGAATGTATATGTTGGTACTGCTCTTATTGATATGTATGCGAAATGTGGGAATCTTGAGGATGGTTTTAAGGTTTTCAGGACAATAGAGGTGAAAAATGTGTGTACTTGGAATGTTTTGATCTCAGCATACTCGATGAATGGACGATCAGAGGATGCTTTGATGGTGTTTTATAGTATGATTATTGATGACTATAAGCCCGATGATATAACCTTTTTGGCTGTATTATCTGCTTGTTATCATGAGAGTCTTGTTAGCGAGGGCCTGTCACATTTTAGAACTATGAGTGAGGAGTTTGGTCTTTCAGCTTTAGCTTTAGCAGGAAACATGAAGTTAGTGTATGAGAGATTGTCAAAACTTGAAACATGTAAATGCACAATATTCGTTATTTTTTTAGGATGTTTATGGTGTACAACTACAAGGATGTTTTTTTTATAAGTTCCCGATGAAAAAATCATTGATCACATTTTTTCATTTCTCTTTGATTGTAAAACTATAAGCATTTTGGAATTTCGGATGTAAAACGTTAAGTATTAAATAATTTGTGTTGTAGTGTTTTTTTCTAAAATTTTTGTCCGGATGCTCGATGTCCGTAATTTGTCCCCCCACTTTGAAAATCCTGGCTCCGCCACTGGCCATATAGGATTGCCAAGTTATAAATTTAATGTTTTTAAAAATATATATTATTATTTACATTGTTATTAATTTTTAATTAAAATGTATTAGCCGAAATTTAAAAGATAAAGAATAAAAAGTTAAAAACCAACCTAAACAATTAAAGATAACCAGGGGAAAAAGTGTGGCATATATTTGCATAGATTACAGGACCGAATTACAGACAATAACACTGACACAAATTTACAAGTATTACAAGTTACAACCCAACCTACTACAGGGTAAAAAGCACAAATCATGACAATAAGTAGGGATGGTACGTCTTACAGTCACATACAAGGAAGAAGCAAAAAGAAGGATGTAAAATTTACATCAGGAGGGTGTAAAAATATTACAGATAGAGTATCTGAACAAATGGTAAAGTTTTGTAGCTCACTATTCTAGGGATGGTTCCTCTTTAACGGAAGATCAAACCAAATAAATCTGGATCCAATCATAAGCAGCATGAATGCGCGCGCGCGCACACACACACTCTCACTCTTCCATAGTCATTCACCCTTACGCTCTTTCTTTGAATGACAGACAGTAAAAAGCAAGCTTCATGGAAATCATGGACCAAAAGGGTCAAATAACCAATGGTCGGATTTAATCTGAGGCGCCAAATAATAAAAAATGATGAAGTTACTTCATGAAATAGTGATGGTTTCTTTGAGCAGCCAGAGCACTAAGGATAACTCAACACCAAAAATGAGTTGAAGCCAAGTTCTATCCAACATAGATCCATACAATGTAATTCCACCCCTGTTCTTCTCAAAATATGTTACTGCACCAAACAACCAATAAAAAAGAGATATAAGCTTTATAATTTCCCTGATTTAGGGTGCATTCTCTTTGCCTTAAGATATGCTCCCTGCATAAGCAGTGCTTTTCTTTAATATTTGCTTTACATACTACGTTTTTAAGCTTACCGAGAGCATGTCGTTTCTGAAAGGACATAGAACTGTAGGCATAAGCAGGGAGAAATTTGGTATTATCGACATCATCCTCCTCAGAACCAGCATCATCGTCATCTGAATTTACACTACTAGTATCATAACGCCCAGCTTCGTTAGTGGCGTTGGTCGCTGGTAACTCAGTCTCCGAGGTGACGAAGGAGTCAATTGTTGCACAAACATGCCACTTTGCTGAAAGAGCGGTTATTGCCTGTGCCTTATGTGTGATCTTTGTGGCACTTCGCAGTATTATCATCAGTCCTGCCAGCAGAGTCACAGAGCAGAGCTGCACCAGATGAAAAGAACAAAATCCTATTGTTTATTAGGGAGGGGAAAAATTAAAAAAGTTCAGCAAGAGAAAAAATCCCGAACGAATGACTAACAGTAGAACATGGCAAATTGGTAAGAGAAACATACTGCAAGTTCTCCAGCTCTGAAAATGCTCACATCAGCATTGGGTTTGGTTGTCAACATCAAGAAAGTGAGTTGGCTCAAAGTGATCAATATCAAGGCACATAAGATAAATGCACGATAACGATGGCTTATGATCCTCAGGTGCCTCCTGATCCTCAGGTGCTCCACCAGAATGGAAGCCACATCTGAATCCACCTCAAAAACAGTGGCAAAGTCCTTCAGCCGTAGGATCTGGAGGTAGCAGATCAAGCGGAAGAGAACGCAGACCAGGAAAAAGACTAAGGTCCGATAAATCCATGAGGTTAGCTCCAACGAGCACGCTACAATGTCACTTATAATGGCGTTGCCCAAGAAGGGAATATGGGAAGCCCCAGAAACATACCACCAGACTTTATAGGTGCATTCAGCTACAAAACATGGGAGGACAAAGACAGACAATATGTTCAGTGATCTCTGCATAAACCCAAAAAGAGAGGTTGAATCAATATCACCATCATGATATGTCAATTCACAAAGACGTAGTCAGTTGTAATTAGTAAAGCACAAAATTCTAAGGGCTTAGCACTAAGTCCATGATAGAACTACATAATGTAGTTTCCACTATCAAAACTCTGGTTTAGGTAAAGATATGTCAGCTCAAGTGTCATAGGGGATAGTGAAGACTCAAAGTGAGGATTATGGTTCTAACATTGTGTACCACTAGGAAAACTATCAGAGACCTCCCACCATTATCCACAGGGTGGTTTTAGACGGGACGTAAACTGGAAGAATGCTATGAATTAACATAGCTTGGACACATTAATGGCAGAAATTAAGGAAGAAATAGAAGTTTTGATTCATATACTGAAATTACAGCAATTAAAAGGATAACTACAAGCTTTCGAGAGGCTTGTTCTCTCCCATTGAACTCTTAAAAGCTCACCCAATTTTTCTTAACAATTTTCAACATACCTTTCTCTCTCTAATTAACCCTATATATAGAGTAATTTCCTTAGCATAACTACCTAGCTTATTCCCCAAGCTAACTAATGAAGATAATATCTATATTACCCTTCCCCCTAAAATGGATTCATAGCAAAGAATTTCCTAGGATGGATCATGGAAGATGAAGCTCATTAACGGCAGCAAAAATCTTTATTAGGGTGGTTTATACCAACAAGATAAGAATTTTCAGGCTGCTCAATGAGCTAATAGACTCTTTAACACAGTTTTGATACGGCTCAAACAAGGCCGTGAGAAAATTCAATGCAAAAGTTGGTGATCTCTGTGTGAATAGAGAGCCATAGAGGAGGAGATGCAGACGGTATTTAATCCCAACTCTTTCTCTCCTTATTTACTAATTAAGCTAGCTAACATCTACTACAATTTCCCTTTTATGTAATCCCAACAAGAATAAGGAAGTAACAACCTTTTCCTATCAACTCACATTAACATAATAATCCAATATATATCATCCAATTAAATCAATCAACAAAACCTAGAGTAATAAATCAAATGCAGCAACATTTTTCACCCAAAAGAGCAATCAAGCCACACTATATCCCAATCTTAATCCATCAATATTAAGGGATCAAACACCAAACAAAAAACTATCAATTCACAGGACTAAAATAACTAGACTAAAATGCAAATTGACACTAGATAAAAAAAACTCAAGATCACCCAATTCAATCAATCAATTAATCAATCAATCCCCAACAAAAGGAAACAAAATAAGCATTCATTTTCACCCAACTTACCCATCAAACTATGCAAAACAATCAAAACCCATCTTAAACAACCATCAAAAAGTTTCAATTCAAGAACTAAAATAAGAAATAGCAATGAATTATAAAATAAAGATCATACATTTAAGGATAGGAGTTATACAAAAGTGTAGAACCACCGAGGTCGGGGTTCGATCCTTACCCCCAAAGTTAGCTTAAGATGCACTTCACCTAATGTGTTGGTGTTTCCCTAAGGCTAGGAAATTAGAGTGAACCGACTTAATCTCCTAATCAAAAAAAATAAAAAAAAAAAATAAAAATAAAGATCATACATTTAGTTGGGTAGTATAATGATGCCTAACAGAATCACTCTCATTAACAAGCTTATCAAAGAACAAGAACCTCCTAACACCATACTTCCTTGAAAAGTGTGTAAGGCAAACAAACGACAGCGTTGCAATGCTAGAGAGTGAAAGCTGCACAACGGCGTCGTATGGACGTTGATGCTTGGCATCACAAGAAGGGCATGTGAGGTAAAAATAGGAAATTGCAGGGACTATGATTGCAAATATGAGAAATACAAACCATGAAAGAAATGCATTGAAATAAGTTGATTGGTCAACACACATCCAACTAAGATAAGTACGAACACTATGTAACTCATCTTGTGCATGGGAAAAAACTCTCTTGTAAGTTTTGTGTTGGTTTTTGTGGATTAAAGTTTCATCCTCCATTGTTGAAGGTAGCTTGTTTTTGGTTGAGTTTTATTGTTTGGTCAGCAACTTATGGAGTAGAAGATAGAAAAAGGAATATGTAATGTCATGTCTAAACATGAATTTGTGTAGGAGCTAAGACAATCTGTCAATCTAGTTACTATTATAGACTAAAGTTTTTGTCAACATGTTAAAAATCAAGGTTTTGTCCACTTCATTCCGTATTTGAAGCCACATGTTTTGTTGTGATGGGATAAACATTTTTTGAAAGCGAAACATGGGATGCTTTATAATACTCCCTCCGGTCTTTATTAGTTTACCCATATTCTTTTCTAGGATGTCCCTTATTAGATTACCCATTTCTTTTGTTCCTATCTTTGGAATGAAACCACTAACTTTCCATCACACATACATTCAACTTTAATATAAAATAATAGTTTTTCTTTCTTTCTATGTCCCACAACATTGTTTCTCCTAAAACTATGTGCAAAAGCAACGGGTAAACTAATAAAGACCGGAGGGAGTATATCTTATGCAACTATTATATTCATATGGCATAACTATTTAACCATCAATGAATTAAACATCTTTATTTCTTTCATAATTCCTTTACCTTTTTTATTTAGTAAAAGAGTCGCATTGTCACATTCTCCCTCCGGTCTTTATTAGTTTACCCCTTTCTATGGGGCACATTTGCCGATACACTAATTTGAACCTTAATATCCCTAATTATCAATAAGCAAAAATTACAAAAATTTGATATTTGGATACTACACATTGAGATGAATCTAACAAGATCTCACATGACTATATTTTTCCTTAAGTACAAATCACAAGAGATAGTCAAAGTCATGTATGTGAATAGTGTCAAAAGTCAAAAGGGGTAAACTAATAAAGATCTAGTCAACACTAATTAGATTATAAGAGATAAAATTACATCTTCAAAGTATGAAGTCATGTTTTGGTAAATAAGATTGAACAACTGTAAACAGCCAAATAGACAGAATGAATGAGACTAATGAAATAAAGTAGACAAGCACAAGTGGGGATAACGTTGTTTGTAAGAGAAGTCATTAATTAGCCACGTGGTAAGAATTAAGTGATGCTCTTGTAACGTCTCATAAAAACATGATGTTTTTGTATAAGAGAGTTCAATTCAAGAACTAGAAGAATATTTATCCCAAACAGTCACCAGCTAAGTTTGAATCTGGCGACGAAAATTTGGTCCTTCTCATATGCTCCGACCACCCAATAACATAAACAACATTTTGGGTAGAATGGGAACTTGAATAGAATGACTAACTGCACTACCTTCAACACTTGTAGCAACTAGCAAGATATTATGCAGGTAAAAATGAGAGTTTGGGGATTATAAATTATGATTGAGAGTACGTATATTTGATTGGAATTTTTTTAGATTATGAATTTATGATCAATACTCGTCTTGTTTCTTTTCATTAATAACAGTGTTGTAAATCCGAATTCACATATCTAATATAAACATATTAGATCCTACACATGAGAGTATGATGTGCATCATAATAGTTGTGAAAGCACATATAGTTTAAAGTAAAACAATATACAATGCACATTAAACGAACATATCTCTTCTTCATTTATTAAAGAGCATATTTCTATCATACTCCGAAAACCACAAATATTTGGCAACGCGTGTATTGCACACCTTCACTCATATGTATGTGCTGATACTCGACACCCTTAGGGGCACATAACACACCGCGACACATAATCAACAATAAGGTTTAACAATTAACAGCATTAGATGAGTGACGGCCATTTTGGGAATCTATTATGGGCGTCATTTGTTATGTAATGGAAATAGGAAATAGTTTAAAATAGATATAGACATAGGTCAAGCTGACACAACTTTGGCCCAAAGCAACACGAGCTCGATACTCACCTAGTTTGACAAGTAAGGCATGATGGTGGTAGTGGAACGTGCAATGACATCATTCTCAAAAATCAGCATACTTCCCCGTTTTGAAATAAATAAAACGTTTCTCTCAAAAATCTCTCACATAAAAGAGAGAATCGTTTTATTTATTTCCGAACGAAGGAAATATATACAAGTCACCCCGCTCTTTTGACTTTTTATAGCAAAAAAAAAAAAGTTCTCTTTTTAAGGAGGAAAAAAACCTAAATTCTTCTTGAGGAACTAGGTTGGCATAGCACGATATATGGCACAAGCCATACATAAACTCCTAGCCTAACCCGAGAAACCCGTTGTGGTACGAAACGACTTTTCCTTATCGCATACTAGCCTAGTCTAGCCTAGCCTGGCCTAGCCTAGCCTAGCCTGTTGGCTCGACACGCAAAGCCTAGCTCTTTGTTTTAAAAGACCCAAGAATAATAAGTTTGCTACATTTTTTCTCTCCAATACTAAACTCACCTAATTAAACAAGTCTACATGGGTCCAGAACAAACCCAGTAACAATTTTCACCCGAATCAACAATCAAACCTGACCAACCAATCAAAAACACCTACAAAAATTCAACAAAATAACCCCCAAAAACTAAAACAAAATCCAACAGTAAAATCATTTCTCAATATAAACTTTCTTGGTCCTACTACAAGGAGTTTCCTACCGCCTTTGGCGAATGGACTAATCTCCCACGGGAGTTTACATAGGTACCTCGAAGGGTAGCATCCCTCCCAGCTGGGTTTTTTTTCCATACACAAGGCTCGAACCCGAGACCTTGGTTAAGGAGCGAGAGGCCACTTAACCACTCAAGCCAACCCCAGTTGTTACTTCTCAATACAAACTAACATAACAAGAACACAACTCCACACACAAAAATCACCAAATTTAATCAGTCAATCAACAAAAAAAAAAAAACCCATTAGAAGATCAAAACCCTTTAAACCAATCATTAAAACAAATCAAAACTTAAGCAATAATAATAAAAAAATTAACAACAATAACAATAAAAAAAAAACATACATTTAGTTCGGATGTATAATGAGACCTGACAGAAGAGCTCTCGCAAACAAGCTTATCAAGGAACAAGAACCTTCGTAAACCATACTTCCTCACAAACATAGACAAGCAACAAAACGACAGCGTTGCGATGCTAGAGAGAGAAAGTTGCACAACACCATCATATATACGATGTAGCTTAGGATTACAAGAAGGACAAGCGAGGTAAAAATGAGAAATTGTAGGGACTATGATTGTAAATATCATAAATATAGACCATGATAGAAATGTTGTGATGATTGTTGATTGGTCTACGCACATCCAACGAAGGTATGAACGAAAAATATATAATTCATCATGAATATGTGAGACACATCTATTATATGTCTTGTTTTCATTTCTGGGTAACAAATTTTCATCGCCCATTTTTTTATAATATAAAGAATTTTTGATTTGATGAACGACTTATCAGGAGGACTATTATAAATCTGACTATAATGATGGGATTGGAGGAGAGGAGGAGAGAGAAAATGTTTTTTGACACATCTTAGTGTGGGACCCTTTTGGTATTTTTTTGTGATTTTTTGTGATACATGAAAGAAGTTTAGAGTATAGTATTTGTATTTTGCAAGGGGATCTTGCATTTAAATTTTGTCAATTTCTAATCGTAATCTGGAATCTAATTTGTTACAAATTGCCTGACTTAATATTAATATCCAGAATCTATGTATTTGGATGTAGCTTACACCTAAGGCTATTTGGAATTTTACAAATGAAAGATGACTAAGAAAATCTTAGATATACAGTACAATGAGATGAGAGTGAAGGATAACTTAGTTAATTAGAACTTCTCTCCCAGTTCCAAGAGATTTGGGATCAATTTTCATCTCTCGCCCTTGTGGATCTCAAAAGAATTGGGTTGGCTTAAACTCTCCAATCTTCTCTAGTAAAGTCTAAGGTTCAATTCCTCCCCCCCAAGCATTTGCTTGGGATTTAAAGGGGAGGGGGTTGGGGTGTTTTTGGCTTGTAATGACTTAATGAGCCTTAGGGTGGGGACCCTGTGCGAGGGCAGCTCAGAGGATTTGTTCTTACCTTTAAAAAAATATCGTACAATGAGATGTACAATACTTCCATCTTCTAATACTTGCAGTGTTTCTTATTTTAGGAAATTATCTATTACTTGCAATGTTGACATTTTTGGCAATATATTTTTTATTTCTCTCTAATATTTGCGTCTTGTTTTATTCTTCTCAATAAATATTTTATTAATCTTTAATGATTATAATTTTTACTAATACACAATGAAAGACATTTAAAGTCGATGAAATGCACTGGGAAAGCGTACAGTCAAATTAAAGTAGAAAAAAAGTAGTCCCTCTGTTTTCTTTTGTTGTTCCTATCTAGAATCGGAGAAGAAACCAATACAACTCAAGAATTAGGCAAGATTCCACTATTTTAAGTAAAATTAAATTATCTAAAAATAAAGATTGTAGCCCTTTGAGTTATTGTATGTTAGGCACCCAATGACACAAAAAGATTGAAGGGTAAAAGAGTAAAGTGACTATAAACTAGTGTGAACACATTTATTGCTCTTTGAGTTACCATATGTTAGACAACACAAATGCTTGAGGGGTAAAAAAAGTAAAAAAATGACTACTCAACAGTGTAAACACATTTATTGCAACTTAAAACTAATGGAAAATTTATATAGGGAAAGATTCAAAATATTGAAATTTCTCAATAGGGATACATGAACCACAAAAGAAAACGGATGGAATAGTATATAGGAGATAGAGTAATTTTGTGTAGATAATTCTAATTGTAATTTGTCTTCCGGATTTATTTCAACTATGGATTTCAGGATAATGTATACTCAGGGTGCGTTTTCTTCATCTTAAATACCTAAGTTTGAGGTTTCATAAGTTTAGATACGTTCATATAAGTTTCGATAAGTTAACATATCGTGCAAAAAATAAAAATCCCAAAGAGTCATAAAAATAACAAAAATACTAGTTGCTGAATTAAAATTAGAACAAATAATAAAAATGTGTTAAATAAAAAGTTATCCAAGTTTCTTAAAAGTTAAGGAAAAAATTATGGATCGTGCTTTAAATGGGTTATAAAAATTACATTGGCAAATCAAGTGAAACAATTCGAGTCATGGACAAAAAAGATTGTGAATAGCACAAGGCAAAAGTATAATTCCAATTAGATAGAGCATTTTTTCCAAAATAAGTTAATAATATTACTCGTCACTTATTCAATGGATTTTTTTTTTTACTAATTCTTTTCTTTTTTCCACTCACCTCCCCCTCTCTTCTGGCATCATGAGTTCATGACCACATCCACATCTCCTAACTTTTCTGTTTTTGATACAAGTATCAAAATATGGTTCGGGACAGGGTGTAACTCATCCAGTAGCAGCCTATCTCTTATCCGCCAACCTACATCCCTCCAACATATTGTTAGGATGAGGATTCGAATATAGGATAAAACCTTGAAGTTCGTGGTCAAACCCCTTAGTACTCTCAAATCTTCCTCGAGCCCATCCCCTACCTAGCCATCCTCATCTTTAGTCCATTCCAACACTAAAATATGGTCTCTGGTTAAATCAATCTATTATGTGTTGAGAAGTTTTATGTGTGTTCAAAAGTTGTTATAGATGACCATCAGACCATGTAAAGCCATAGAGGTGCCTGGTAGGGCTGTTCAGAGTGCGGTCTGGACCGCACCAAACCGCAACCCAAACCGTTTTTTCGCGGTTTGGGTTGGTTTGCGGTTTCAAAATTGCGGTTTGGGTTATGATTTCAAGTAAATCGCGGTTTGCGGTTTGGGTTGGGTTTTAATTTTTGTAAACCGAAACCGCACCGTAAACCGCAATTTTATATTTTTTTTTTTTAAATTTTTTTATCTACACTTGACAAGGTGGCATATAATTATACAACTGAAAAAAGAAGTTTGAGGTAAAAAACGTGGACACTTTTGATAAATTTTTTATTTATGTTTAATTATGAAGTCAACTTCATATTTATTTGGACTCTTTAAATTTATTAACAAATTTTTTTTTACTCTTAAATTATAAATTTAATGTCGTGGAGGAAAATATGGTTAAACCGCAAACCAAACCGCACCAAACCGTTTTGCGCGGTTCGATTTGGGTTGGTTTAGGCAAAAGTGCGGCGCGGTTTGGGTTGGGAAAATGTCAAACCGTATATTTGCGGTTTGGGTTGGGTTACATCCCAAACCGCACCAACCCAAACCGCGAACACCCCTAGTGCCTGGTACATGTTAATTCGAAGATGCTGCCACATAATTTAGCCCCCCAAGAAATGCGGATTCTTTGTAGGTCTGGCCCAACGCAAGATTCTGTAGTCAGCAACCCGACAATACAAACAAAAGGCCTGACACATCTTCATATGGTAACATGGCCCAATGGGCTGATCTACATGCAGCGTCCAAACCAAAGTCACAACCCTCATATTCTATGAATTATTATTTGCACTTAGGAGTTGGGGTGTGATTTAAAATAATGGGTCTACTTAAGGGTGTATATTTGTAAAATTATTTAACTTTCTTTTTTTCTCTTACGCCTCGATACTAAGTTTTAGAAAAAGTAAAGGTACATGCGGTTGGTGATAGAATATAAAACTGATCTTGAGACTCCAACCATTGGTTTAAGTTTTTGATTGAATTGGTCCTTTGACGTAATATTGGAGCCAGCGTGACTTGAAGGTCATGCGCTCGAATCTCATCAACCCTTCCATTGAGTTGATCGAATTTTTTTCCTAATTTTACCTCATATTTTTGTTTCTTATTAAAGCATATATCTATTGTTGGATCTTCGCTATTGAAATTACAGGAGAGTTTTTCGATTATCTATAATGCTCAATTTAAGCTTCTAATTATAATCTCATAGTTTCTTAGCATTTTGATATTCTAAATTTGAATTGGTGTTTATATAGTATTTTGAAAAAAATATCAAACTATATGACTATGAGCCAAATAACATCATTATAATATAGTCCAAATCACCAAATGGTTGTGTATATACTATATAAGATCGATATACTTATTTTAATGGGAGTGTGTTATTAAAGATGTAGTCCAAAAAAAGGATAGTACATGAAAGAATACGCCCTTGCAAGAGTTGCAACCTTATCTATCCTTATCCAAGTGGACGACTAACTCAGCATCCTACTCAATCTAACATCATAAAAGTTAGAAGAGAAAAAATTAAATAATTTGCAAAATCTGCAAAGTCATGTGATAGAAATAATCGCAAGAACGAGAGGATCATGTATTCATGTGATCCACATTATCCATTAATGCATTTGCAAAAGGCATATTCTTCAATATTATCCAAATCAAGTGTACCTAAGTGCTAAAAATAGGTAAACTATATTAGACTGTTAAGATTACCACAAGAGTGTATTAAGAATCATTAAGTACATCCTTCCTTTAAAAAAAAGTACTCCATGCATATCCATATACAGTGTTTCTTTCAGTAGATGGATTTATAAAATGTTACGAATGTTGACTTCTTTTCTTTAAAAAAAAATGTTGTAATATTATAAAAGAAAAATTGACATGAATAATCCAACTTTCACTAGTCTTCTTAAAATAATCCCAACTTTGAATTACTTTATAATAATTCCAACTTTATAGGGTACCTTCTTAAAATAATCTGAGCTATTAATTTTCAATATATTATAGACCTAAAATGGATTAGTGTAGGTAAGAAAGATGGTAGTTTGGCTTATTTTGAGAAGGTCCCCTCAAAAGTTGAGATTATTCTAGAATAATCCAAAGTTGAGATTATTCTGAGAAGACGGATTAATTAAAG
This sequence comes from Beta lomatogona, assembly GCA_947646795.1. Classification (NCBI taxonomy): domain Eukaryota; kingdom Viridiplantae; phylum Streptophyta; class Magnoliopsida; order Caryophyllales; family Amaranthaceae; genus Beta; species Beta lomatogona. The sequence goes on from CANSNZ010001154.1 coordinate 296,839, forward strand.
TTGGGATTATTCATATTAATTTTTCCTATTAAAAATAGTGTAAATTTCTACTTATGTGTTAATTGTAATTGTAAAAATAAATAACATAATAAAAATACTGCTTTACGTTCGATGTTTTCATTTTTAGATTTGACATAGTCATTGAAAAAGACAGAACTAATGAGAAGGTAATTAGTGGAGTAGAGAATATAAATTGAACCAGAAAGTTTGTATTTAACCCATATCTATCTATACTAATATATTAAAAAGCGTTCCTAAGAACGTATATGTGCCACGTGTCACCATCCCTCATTTCAATAACATTATATCCACGTCTTTCTCATATAGTAAAAAAGAAGAAGCATTGTTAATGTGAAGATTCGAACCCACAACCTCAAGTATGAAAGAAAGAGATCCAACCATCACTCCACTATACTATTATTGTTTATTTAATCAAAATTAATGATGATATATGAATGGAAAACTTTTGAAATCTATATAATGAATGAGATGATTTTTGTAAATGAGTATGAGATGACTTATTTAACTACTACTAAATTGTAGCACACAGAGAAACCCCGTGACATCGCCCGGGCCTAAATACTAGTTAGAAATATGAAAATGAAAGTGAAATATCGGATGTTTGAACATATGTACATAGAGGAAGTGCAAAGTAGAGAGTTGCTAGATTTAATCCTAATTATGAATAATTTAATAAACCTTGTAATTTTAGACATAAAAGAAGTTACTGCATGCTAATGTTGTGCATCCACTCATGAGTCATGACTCATCAAATGAATGAAAGCCATGCTCCACTGTGGTCCACATTGAGCCTGGTTTAGCTGAAAGTCAAGTTGAATACTTAAATCAAGCCATGCGCTATCAATTCTAATTCATATCGAGTACTTCAAACTTGTTCTTTGACCTCCTTTCAAGAAAACTTGTTCATTAACCTAAGCAATTAATTTCAAAGGTAAAAATGTTTTTGACATCGTAGAATTCTTAGGTTTATCAATAGTTCAACCTTTTTTTTTTTTAAAAAGAATCAAAAACTCAATTTTGCTTTTAATCTGGAATTCTTTTTCCAGTTTTCTTATTATATTAATGATAAGTGCATATTATAATACATTTATATCCCTTAATTTTAATATTATAAGTATGTTTATATTATTATTTTGATGCATCTTATATACTTTTAATACTATTAGATATAATATGCTAGGTTTTTATTTTCATTACTAATATTATTCATCTATACTACTTTTGTTCAATGATGTAAATTGGTCCAAGGAATGAACAAAAAGGCAAGCCCATTTACCTTGTGAAGATCAGCCCAAGAGATTTAAAAGCCAAGAAAAAGGAGAAAACAAAACAAAAGAGAAAAAATCACGTGAGAATAGAAGAAAAGAAATGAAAAAAAAAGGGAAAACAGAAGATAGAAAGAAACGAAGAAGAAAGAACAGAACAGGGGATTCGTTCCTCCTTCCTCTTCGTCGATCATCCTCCTCCTTCAAAACACTTCATCTCCTCCACATCATCTCCACCAATCAGAAAGCTCACATCAATCAACCAATCACGAAGCACATCCGAATTCAGTGCCGCAAATCACGTCCAAGGAGAAGTCGGTTTCTAGGGCTGAAACTTGGAGCCCAATTCACTTCTCCAATTGGTCCGAAAATTCGATTAAGGACGGTGGAATTGGGTATAAATACCCCATAAAGGGTCCGAAAATCAGTATGCAAACAATTCCACAAATATTTTGAGAGAAAAATTAGAGAACTTGCGTGAGGTGTCGAGCCATTTTGGGCGTGCGAGAGTTCAACGAGAAGATAGCCTTCGGGAGGAGTCTTAGCACACAACCGAGGAGGGTGAAATTCAAGGTTGAACGTAGGTGCGAAATCCGACATTCAATGGCGAATTTCCACGACATACATAAGTTCTTCTCTTCTTTCTCTTGTACTTTCAAATTGGTTTGATATATCCCGATTATATTTTTGGATTTCATTGTTGGTTTGAATTTATAGTTTAGATTGAATTATTGAATTATAGTTTGGATTGAATGGTTGAATGTTAGTTGAAATTCAAGATTGTTTGATCTTAGATACATGAGTTATATTTGTGTGTATGTTTTAGATTTCAATATTATGCCTAATTTGTTATCTTATTATGTATAAAGTTGAAACCTTTGCTAGTTATATGATTGAGCTTAGTCTAAATTGTATAACAACAAGTAGCAACTAGTTTAATTTAAGCCTGCAAAGATGGTTTTAAGTTCAAACTATAATATAACTTAGACTAGTTATTTAGACATAAAGATATAATATGTTTAAATTAACTAGGGATTAATGAGGTACTTCTAATTCTATAATGCTTCTAGTTTAATCATTGTAAGTTGCGAAATACTTGTAGTGATTAGATTAGTTTAGAATTGATGTATGGCTTAGTTCAACGTTGATGAAAAGTAAGGAAGTATAGAGGAGTTTGGTTACTTGAATTCCTACAGTTAATCTATCTAATCAATCTTGGATTTACGAAATCGAAAGTATAATCATGGTTAGAAGTTTATAAATCTCTACAACATTATGGACTTAAAATGGGATTGTTTGTCATCACATGTAAATATTAGGTTAGATTTATCTTTAGTAGTTTTTAAATTCATATAAACGTTTTCCAACCCCTCAAAACAATGTGAATATGTATATATTAGTCAATGACATGTATATACTAGTTAGATTCTCTTAATTAGTTGAACTTGGATTTTAGGAATATATAAATCTCTCCGTGGGATCGACCCTTATTTATCACTAAACTAAACTTAATTAATGCTAATGTGGATGAAATAAGGTTTTTAATTTGTACGCATAACGACACGTACCAAATTTTGGCGCCGTTGCCGGGGAGATATATGATATTCTTTCCATAAAGTTTAACTGAGATACTAATTTTTGTTATAGAATTTAGTTGATAAAATGACAAATAGTACCTATCATCTTGGTATTCTAAAGAAAGCTTGACTAGGTTGAGATTTTTTTAGCTTATAGTATGTTTCTTAATTTCTTTTTGCATACTATGTGCTTAGTTATTTCTTTCTAGTTGACTTTTATTTGGATTAACCAAGGTGACAAGGGTAACTTCTAACATTCTAATAGTACTTTCATTAATTTTGTTTCATAATATTGTTTAGTGAATTTCCTATATGTACTTGAGTCTCTGAGTAACTCTTTAATTTAGATGTCATGCTATTACTTAAAGAGAATGTCACTTGCTATTGCTTGTTATACTCCATGCTATTCTATACTAGGTTATGAAATCTATCTATCCAAGTGTCATGTGATTTTGAAATAACCTGAACCTACTTTGTTATGACCTTCATTTTGAGCAATCACTTATATGACAATCGATTTATCCTGTTATATCACAATGTCATAGCTTCAATTACATGGAGTTGCATGACTAGAGTTTATGAAGGCACTGCTTGATGTTGTATGAACTATTAGGCCATCTGAAAGTTGTGGTTCAAAAGTTGCTGAAATATTCTTATAATATCTTATATATATGATGCTATTTGATAAAGTTTCACAAGTCATTCTTTTATTGTCAATCTCAATTAGCTTTCTTGATAAGATTTACTAATTATTTAGAATGATAGAAATTAAATCTGCAGCTATGAGCTAGTAGTGTTAGATCTAAATATTTTAGAAACATAAACATAAGTTTAACTCAGTCATGAGCTTGCTTGATTGTACTTAAATGGTGTTCTAAACTTTGATTTGTAAGTAATGTAGCAACTGGATATAAGTTTGTTCATGAATGAACCAGAAAAGTGATACTTGTTTAGACGGAAAAGTTTGATGTATAAGATAATATCAATCATCGTGTGAGTAGTTTGTATACTTGTTTAGTTGGCACTTCTAAGCTGAACCGTAGAGTATAATATGTTGGCTACTGATCATAATATAAGATTATATATGCTAGTTAAACAAGTAAACAAAGTTTATAAGACCATCTCGTGGTATTATGTGTTACAATTATGTAGAAAACATGTCATACAATGTGAAAAGGCCGATGTTAAATCTACTACCGAGATTAAGATTAGAAACATAAATTGGAGAAGGGACATAGATTATCTAGAAAACTACAATTTGTGCAGATGCTCTATAATGGAGTCAAGATCGGTTTTCGAGTAAATTGCGGCCATGCTTTCTCTTGTTGGGTTATAGATTATTAGAACTTGATTCTGAAAACCAACTGAACCCCAATTAACAAGTTGTGTGCTTAATTTGTGTTTTAATGGAATTACTTTGAAGATTGAAATATTATTGAAATTATTGACTTTTAAGAAAGGGGAGCTAAAGAGCATATGATGAGTTGTTGATGATTTAATTCTAAAATATATATAACTAGCTTAATGATACCACAAATAATCTGCAAATAACTTGAATTACTTAATAATTTTGAATTTCCTATTTTCAGGTGCATGAACACGCGTCTACGAAAGGAACCATTGTTGTTTGATCCTGAAATCGAACGGACAGCAAGGAGAACAAGGAAAGAGTTCTTAGAAAAACAACGAGAAGAGCGTTTCTATATTGAGAAATTGTTCGAACACGAAGAAGAAATGGCAGAAAGAACTTTGAAGGAGTTAGGCTGCGCTAAAGCTAGATGATGAACCTTTAGGCATCGTTTTCCAACATTGGAAAAACCGTTGAAGTTAAATTCAGGTTTTCTCAATTTTCTTCCTAAATTTCATGGTCATGGAGGTGAGGACCCTAATCGATTCTTAAGAGAATTTCTTGTTGTTTGCTCTTCCATGAAACCTGAAGGCATTAGTCCAGATGATGTTAAAATTCATGCTTTTCCATTCTCATTGTTTGATTTAGCAAAAGATTGGTTATATTCTCTTCCTCCTGGATCAATTACTACTTGGGACGCACTACAAAAAGCTTTTTTAGAAAATTTCTTCCCGCAAGTAGAATTGGGTCCATAAGGAAGGAAATATGTGGTATAAGGCAGTACCCTAGCGAGTCACTTTATGAATATTGGGAGCGATTTAAAAGGTTATGTGCTTCATGTACTCAACATCAAATAAGTGACCAATTATTAATTCAATATTTTTATGAGCGTTTATTGCCGAATGATAGGGGAATGATAGATGCTGCAAGTGGTGGGGCATTAGTGAATAAAACACCTAATCAAGCTAAAAATTTAATTTCTAACATGGCACAAAACACACAACAATTTAGTACTAGGAATGATGCTAGGAGAGTAGATGAGCTTGATGTTACTTCTGTTCATAATCAATTAAAGGAAAATGCTCAACAAATTGCTAATTTAACTACTATAGTATCTAAAATTGTTGGTCATGAGTCAAAAGCAAAAGTTTGTGGTATATGTGCTGATGTGTCCTATGTTACTGATGCATGTTCAACGTTGCAAAATGAAGATATAAATGCTTTAGGAGGTTTCATAGGTCAACCCTAAAGAAAATACGATCCTTTCTCATCAACTTATAATGAAGGTTGGAGAGACCATCCTAATTTGAGATATGGACCTAGACCACCATTTCAACAATCTAATCCTAGACCATATTTTCATACTAATCCCCAACAACAATCCCAATCATCAAATATGTCTTTAGAAGATCTTGTTAAACAACTAACTAATCAAATAGGACAAGTTCATTCACAAGGTATTAGTTATCAAAAGAAGACTGATTCTCATTTACAACATCTAGACACCCAAATAGGTCAAATCTGTACCTCATTAAGTAATTTAGAAACTCAAATCTCTGGAAAACTACCTTCTCAACCCCTCCCTAACCCTCAGGAAAATGCAAAAGTTGTCACACTTAGGAGCGGGAAAGAATTAAAGGACCCTAAAGCCAAAAACAGAGAAATTGAAGATGAACTAGAGGTGAGACCTAAGAATGGATTGAATGAAGATGAAATTAATGAAACAATCTTAGAAAATCAAGAGATATTAAAAGAGAAAGAAAAAGAAGTTGAAGAAAAGATTTAAAATCTAAGTTTGATTTTTCTAAATGCAAAGATGTGCCTCCCTTCCCTTCTAGGTATTCTAAACCTCAGAAAGATATTCTTGATAATGAAATCCTAGAAACTTTTAGAAAAGTTGAAGTGAATATACCTCTTCTTGATGCTATAAAACAAGTGCCTAGATATGCTAAATTTCTAAAAGACATGTGTACTCATAAAAGGCAACTTAATGGCTCTGAAATGGTAAACATGGGTGAGAATATATATGCGGTAATTGAAAGGAAACTCCCACCTAAGTGCAAAGATCCTGGAATGTTCTCTATTCCGTGTAAAATTAGTAGTTGTAAATTTGAGAGATGCATGCTCGACTTAGGTGCTTTTATTAATGTTATGCCCAAATTTGTTTATGATTCTCTAAATATAGGCCCACTTTCTAAAACTGATGTTGTAGTCCAATTGGCTGATAGATCTAATGCACATCCTATTGGAGTTTTAGAACATGTTCTTGTGCAAGTAAATGAAATAGTTTTTCCCGCTGATTTCTATGTGTTGGATATGGGTTCTAATTTCGATTTTTCTAATGTACCCTTATTGTTAGGAAGACCATTCTTAAAGACTTCTAAAACTAAAATAGATGTGCATGAGGGTAATTTAACTATGGAATTTGATAGTGAAATAATTAGATTTAATATTTTCGATGCTATGAGATACCCTAGTGACATCAATAATTTGTGTGCCATTGATACTATTGATGTGATTGATAATATTGCACAAAATTTATTTGATCAAGGTCAATTATTTCGTGATTTACTTAGCTATGTAGTTGATGAAATTGCTGCATGGATTAATGATGGTGAACTAGTTAATGACATTGAAACTCGAATAGTTGATTGTTCTTTTGCTGTAAAACAAAGTTTAGGTGTACCATTATCTACCGCAAGATTAATGCCCTCAATTGTCAAAGCACCTGAATTAGAATTGAAAATACTTCCTTCGAATCTAAAATATGCTTTTCTTGGTGATAATGGGACTTTACCTGTTATTATTTCTAGTTCATTAGCTCCATTCCAAGAACAAAAGTTGCTAGAAGTACTTAAAGAACACAAAGAGGCTATTGGATTGACATTAGCTGATATAAAAGGAATTAGCCCGACTATGTGTATGCATAGAATTTTCTTAGAAAACAATGCTAAACATGTTTGAGAAGCTCAACGCAGACTAAATCCTTTAATGATGGAAGTTGTCAAGAAAGAAATTCTAAAATGGTTAGAAGCAGGAGTAATTTACCCAATTTCTGATTCTAAATGGGTAAGTCCGATTCATGTGGTTCCTAAAAAGTCTAGAATAACAGTCGTTGAAAATAAAATAGGAGAACTTGTTTCAACTAGAATATCTAATGGATGGAGAGTGTGTATTGATTATAGAAAGTTAAATCAATCAACTAGAAAAGATCACTTTCCTTTACCTTTTATTGATCAAATGTTAGAAAAGTTAGCTGGACAGTCCCTCTTTTGCTTTCTTGATGGTTATTCTGGCTATACACAAGTTCCCATTGCTCCCGAAGACCAAGATAAAACCACATTTACGTGTCCTTTTGGTACATTTGCTTTTAGACGAATGCCTTTTGGTTTATGTAATGCTCCAGGTACTTTCCAAAGATGTATGATGAGTATATTTTCTGATTTAATTGAGCAAAATATGGAAGTATTTATGGATGATTTTACGGTATTCGGTGATTCATTTGATAAGTGCTTAGATAGTTTATCTCTTGTCTTAAAAAGATGTATTGAAACAAACCTTGTCCTAAACTTTGAGAAGTGTTACTTTATGGTTGAACAAGGATCGGCCGGAGTCGTTTTGGGACATGTTGTTAGTGCTAAAGGACTAGAAGTTGACAAATCAAAAATTAAAGTCATTAGTTCCTTACCGTATCCTACTTGTGTACGTAAAATTCGCTCATTTTTAGGATATGCTGGGTTTTATAGGCGTTTTATTAAAGACTTTTCTAAAATTGCATCTCCTTTATGCGCTTTACTTGCTAAAGAAGCTAACTTTGATTTCAATGATAATTGTAAAATAGCTTTTGATGAACCAAAAGAAAAATTAACCTCTGCCCCTGTTATTAGACCTACTGACTAGTCTTTACCATTTGAAATTATGTGCGATGCTAGTGATAAAGCAATTGGTGCAGTTTTAGGACAAAAGAAGGATAAAGTACCTTATGTAATTCATTATGCTTCAAAATCACTTGATTCTGCCCAATGTAACTATACTGTAACTGAAAAAGAAATGTACGCTGTCGTGTTCGCATTAGAAAAATTTAGGACATATTTGCTTGGAACTCATGTCATTGTTTATTCTGACCATTCTGCGCTTAAGTATTTATTGAAAAAGAAAGAATCTAAACCTAGACTTCTTAAATGGATGCTCCTCCTACAAGAATTTGATTTACAAATTAGAAACAAAAAAGGTGCTGAGAATCATGTTGCTGACCATCTAAGTAGAATAGTGCCTAGAGAGGATTGGCCAATGGTAAGTGAATTTTTTCCAGATGAATTTTTGATGAGTGATATTTATATCACTCTAAACCCCTTATTTATCCCTATATTTAACCTTTCTTTTCTATTTTACCCCTTTTATATGTTTGTTTTGCTTAAATTGCACCTTTTTGTTTTACTAGTTCTTTTTAGATTTGTGTCTTTGTTTTACTTTTTGAGTTACTTTTTACATTTTTTTCTTGGTTCTTTGTAGGTCCAATTAAAATATACTTTTGATTTCACCTATAAAAGCCAAAGGAATGCACAAATGAGGAGTAAAGCATGAATAATGAAGGGACGAAGGCAAATGGGAGTTGAAGAAGTAAAGTTCACAACATGGTCCACTTCAAACGACCATATCTTACAGACCACAAATCATCTTGCATTGATTCACATTGGATATATAAATTTGGCTCGTTATCTTTCCAACGATAGGTCACATGCTTGATTTGGATTAAAAACGAGAAAGTTATGGCCATTTGAAGTTGAGTTGTTTGCCCAGTTTTCTTAGGAGCGCCCGCTCCCTTTTTCAAAAGAGCGCCCGCTCTGTGTTATTTGGAGAGCCCGCTCCCTAGTCGCTCCCTGGTCGCTCCAACTTTCTGCCAATACCAGTTTCCTTAGAAGCGCCCGCTCCTATTTATAAAGGAGCGCCCGCTCTTTTCAAATTTCCGGACAGCTCTGTTATTTTCGTGACTCATTAATGATGTAAGAGTTGTAAATATAAATAGGACTTACCCATAATTTATGAGGGCAGACCCTAGTTGAGGGAGGATTAGGCTCCATTAGTCTTAGTTTAGGATTTTAAGTGAGAGAAAGTCTCAAAACCTAGAGAGAGAAAGTGAGAAAATCAATGAAAAATGGAAGATTTTGGATAATCATCTAGTGATAAGAAGATTTGAAGTTTTCTTTTCATCTATCAATGAGAATTTCTTACTCTCTTTCCTCTTTTGTTTCTTTTTTAATTGTTTTCATTAGATTAATTGTTCATGCTTAGTTTAATTATATGTGGTTTATTTTGTTTAGTTTATTGTTAGATTAATGATTATTATCATGTTATTAGTGCTTAATTTCTGTAAAGTCCTCATTTTTGTATTTATGGAGTAGTTTGTTGATTAGGGTTTGGGTGAAAACCCAACAATGATTGATTTGGGTGTTGGAATATGAAATTAGGGGGTTTGATTGAGCTTATTAATTGATTAATAGCATGATTACTATTTGCTTGCATTCTAGTTGGCCACTTAGATGTTTGTTTTATTGATACCTTAATCAAATTGAGAGAGGAGATTAAGGTTGACATTTATGCTATTATCTTGCTTAATTACTCATGAGAGTGAGATTTGAGTGAGGGTTTTGTGGATTAACATTTTGCTTATCCTTGGATGTATGTTTGAGACCATGAGAGTGGCTTAAATGTGTGACCTAGGTAGTTTTATGCACCCTTGAGAGAGGGCTTAGAACCCGTTAAGAGTCAATAACCTCAATTAGCTGCTTGATTCTTTTCTCCATGTTTCACCCTTCAATTGCCTAAATCATGATTGGTTGGTGTTGGATCTCTTTCCTTAATCCTATTTGTTCTTTGTTAGTTAGTTTGGTTTAATAGACTTTAGTTGGTAATTGACACCTTCCGACTCTTTTTCGGGCTAGCTTATTATTTAGTTAACACATATCGGTGTTCCTTAGTCCTTGTGGAAGAATGACCCTTGCTTGCCACTTTACTTAGTTTAGTGGTCTAGTTAGGTGGTTTGACCTTAGGTGTTTTGTCCAACGACCGAAATATCCTATGTCAACTTTGTATCAAGTAGAAACTCCTTGGTATGCTGATATTGTTAATTACTTGGTTACAAGAACATTTCCCTCTACTTTAACTAAAGCTCAAAAGGAAAAGATTAAATCTGATTATAAATATTATATATGGGATGACCCATACCTTTGGAAAACATGTTCTAATCAAGTTATAAGAAGATGTGTAGATAAATCCGAATTCTCCTCTATTCTGAATTTTTGTCATGGTCTTGAAAGTGGAGGGCACTTTGGTCCTCAAAGAACTGCACACAAAGTCCTAGCATCTGGTTTTTATTGGCCTACATTATTTAAAGATGCTTATGAATTCTGTAAATCTTGTGAACAATGTCAAAAGACTGGAAACTTAACTAGAAGAAATGAAATGCCACAAATCGGTATCTTATTTTGTGCAATATTTGACGTTTGGGGTATTGACTTTATGGGTCCGTTTTCGTCTTCTTTTAGTAATCTTTATATCATTCTTGTTGTTGATTACGTCTCTAAATGGATAGAAGCTAGTGCAACTAGAGCTGATGATGCTAAAACTGTGATTAACTTTGTCAAAAGTAATATATTTTCTAGATTTGGAATACCTAAAGCAATTATTAGTGATAAAGGCACTCATTTTGTTAAAAAGACGCTTGGTGCATTACTTGAAAAATATCATGTTACACATAGAATTTCTACTGCATATCATCCACAATCTAATGGACAAGCTGAAGTTTCGAACAGAGAAATTAAATCTATTTTGGAAGAAATGGTGAATCCTAATAGAAAAGATTGGAGTTTAAGGTTAAACGATGCATTATGGTCTTATAGGACAACATTTAAGACTCCGATAGGGATGTCTCCTTATAGATTAGTATTTGGTAAAGCCTGCCACTAGCCGGTAGAAATAGAACATAAGTCATATTGGGCAGTAAAGCAGTGTAATTTAGATTATGATAAAGCTGGAAAAGAAAGAAAATTGCAGTTGCAAGAACTTGAAGAACTAAGGTTAGAAGCATATGAAAATGCTAAGATTTACAAAGAAAAGACTAAGGCCTTTCATGATAAAAAGTTAGCTAGGAAAACATTTCATGTCGGTCAGAAGGTTTATTATTCAATGCTCGATTAAAATTATTTCTTGGTAAGCTCCAAACTAGAAGGGTTGGTCCTTTTATTGTTACTAACACCTTTACTCATGGTGCAGTATAAATTACAGATGTTAAAACTAACAAGGTTTTTAAGGTTAATGGACACAGACTTAAACCATTCTATGGTGAACCCCATGCCATGTACATTGAAGACATATTACTAGAAGAACCTTGATTGGTACATGTCGAGCCAATGACATAAACAAAGGCACTGCTTGGGTGGCAACCCAAGACAATTTCAGATTTGCTTTCTTAAACTTTTTATTTTAGTTTGCTTTTATTTAGAGTGTGTTTTTCATTTTGTTTTGAACTTGTGAATTGTTTTTGAGAATTTTCATGATATCTTCTACATTCTAAATGTTACATTGAGGACAATGTAAAGTTTAAGTGTGGGGGAGAGGTAATTGCTTGCTGTTACATGAAGTATGTGGAATTTGATGAAAAGTTTTTTCGAATTGAATTGCTATGGATGATGGAGAATATTGTAGTTGGAGTTGAACGTTGATATTTTTGAGGAGAATTATCGAATGTTGGTATTGGAATATTATGGAGATTATATTGATGTGAAACAGGTTGAATGGGATGCATTAAAATTTTTTTGTTTGTCCATATTATAGGGGAAATGCTGCCGAAATTTTTGTAGAAATTTCTGATTTTGGACCAATGTAATTATTGGATTGTTATTTGCGTTATATAAAAAATTCATGAACATGTAGTTTTAGGTGCATTTAGTAGTTGTATGTGTGTTATGCATTAGTTTTTTGGAAATAATTTTAAGTAAAACCAACCTCTTAGTTTCTTTTTGAAAAAATTGAATAAATAAAGAAGTTCGTCAAGAAACTCTAATCTAACTATGTTTTGAAATAAAATATGTTTTCGAAAATAAAAGTTTTGGGAATTGTTAACATTTTTAGTTAAAGAATAGTTAAGTTTGAAGGATTCATAACACGATTTGATAAGCAATCTCATGTTTATAGCTAGTTAGTGTAGTCATTCCCTTGGTTGTAATTATGACTAGATGGATATACCAAAATAACCGGTGAGATTCTGAGCCTAATAAACCGAGATACATATAAATCTCAAACTTTTCTTTCATGTGTGATGTTCTTCCATGGTAATTTCTCTCTAGAATTTGCATTGATACTCTTCAAGACTACATTAACTCATGTTGGCATGAAGAAAAAGGTATTTCTTTTGGTATAAACTATATAGCCAAATAGCCACCCTACATTATATTACATCCTTTATGAATCCCTTGAGCCTAAAAGACTATTATTTTGCTTAGCTTTCATTATGAACCATAAAAAACATTAAATAAATTCATGACCCAACATTTTGAGCTAATGGAGCATGGTTGTTGATTGAGTAAAAGCGAAGTGTGGGGCTGTTTCTATAAAAGGTGCGGTTATAGCAGTTGAAGTGTTGATCGTCCATGTTGTATAATATATTGTAATCTTGATATTCTATAAAAAAAAATGAGAGAAAAGGTGAAAAAAAAAAAGAGAAGAAGAAAAGAAGTAAAAAAAAATGATGAAAAAAAAATGAAATGAAAAATGGGAATATGTGAAGAAAAATAAATCAAATGTGATATGTAGCTACAAATGTTGATGTAAATGAGCGTTTTGTATATCAAAGTCAAAATACAGGAAATTGTGTTGATTCACAATAGCAGAAGGTTGAAGTACTCTGTGAGAGTTATTTTTGCTCCCTCTTATCCGGAAAGGGATGAGTTATTAAGTTTTTGCTCCACTTGGTTCGATGTAATCTAGTGCACATATCTTAAAAAATTTCCTACTTTTAACCATAGCCCTCGTTACAACCCATCTAAAGTCCTTTTTATTTATGTCTGGCATGTTGTCTAATAATAGTGAAGAATCGAGAAGATATGCAAGCTTATGGCAGAGTTTTGGCCATCGGAATTGAACCTTGAGTGAAATACATAAATCTTCACAAATACATGAGTGACGAGTGATTATTTATGTAATCCCCGTAATTTTATGAATTTTATAAATATATTTAAAGTATATTTATAAATGATTTTAATATTTTATGAGTCGAATTATTTTAATGTTTGACTATTTTGAGGAGTTAAAAGAGCTTTATGGTTTTTTTATTTCTTAAATTAATTAAATGTTTCATTAAGTGGAACTTTAATTATTTAAAGAGTAGTATCTAAAGTATATTTAATTATTAGATTAAGCTTATGGGTTGAGGAGCCCAATTTGTAGCCTTTTGAGCCCATTTGAAAGCCCAAAGGAGTAATTCTTTTCCTAATAAGACTCTTATTCTTATGTACTCCTAATTCTACTAGGATTAGGGAAACGGAACCTATAAATACTTCATTAAACCTCCCATGATTCATATTTTCAGATTTGGCTTTTGTTTTCCACTAATTCCTCTTTCCCTCCCTTCACTCGTTTTTTCTCTCACCCGAATCTGATTGTCCAGATTTCTCATAGTTCCGTTTATTTTTAGCCAAAAATTCCTTCTGAGAAATTGTAGATCTCGAAAAATTATTGAACTTACACTCAAGAATCACTCGATTCCGATTATTATTCTATCAGTTATGGCCTCTGCAAGTTTCGCAATTTTGCTGCCATATTTCACTCGCGATTTCGGTATTTCAGTATTTTTCTCCCTTTTTCTTTTGATTCTTTTCCTCGTTTTCTTATATATTGATTTTATATATATTGATCTAATATTTCAAAGTATTATTTTGTTAAATTATTGTTTAAAGATTGTATCTTTAATTATTTCAGATTATATGTTTCATATTATTAAGCAAAAAATTTCAGATTTAATATTTTATGTTCAAGGAGAGATTTAAATATTAAAGTCTTGATTTTTGAGGTTTTAAAAGCCGATTTTAGTAGTACCATATTTTAGGGTTTGAAATATTTAATCTTTGGTGTCAAAAGAATTTTAGAAAAAGGTTTTGACACGTCTTTAAGTGAAGTTTTATTGCTGTAAATTTATTGGTATATTGATATACCAATGTTTTGTATTTTGTTAGGCGGAGATTATTCCCTAGGCAACTTTTAGAGTAGAAAAGTGGCCTCTCAATTTGTCTACACGAGGTACGTACATACCTGTGTGCTATGTGATTAGTATCATGATTTAAGGAGGAAAAAAGTTGTAGTATCATGTATAGGAACTTTATAAGTTCATATGTGAATTCTAGTATGATTGATTTCTACATGTTTTATGCCTGTGTGCAAGCGTGTTAATTATGAGATTTATTATGAGTAAAGAATTGTCATGTTTGTATGGATTTATTGATGCAAGCATGTGGATGGGAACTTTATTTATTAATTCACATGGGGGAATTAATATGTTATTAAGATTGATTCATGTTATTCATGTGTTCCCTTACAAGTATTATTTTCACTACTTTATGTGGACAGTTGGCCTTATTTTTAAAGGTAAGTTTGATTGTTGGCTAGGTTCAACAAATAAGAAAGTTGAAATTAAAAGAAAGTAAGTCTTGGGTTGTAAGTTGTGATCACTTATTAAATCCTAAGATAAAAGAAGTTCAGTTGTGAATGTTTGAATTGTATTTCTGTGTTGTTTGTACGTGTGTCATAACAAGTAATAACTTGTAAAGAACGTAAAGTGTAACGATGATAATTATAGACTTTGGACTGGTGCACGTCTAGAGTTGGACATTAGGAGTTGGGGTACATGGTGAGCGAGCCATGGCTTTTTACGGGAGATGGATTGATCACCATCCCTATTACAGTTAGCAAAGGTTCCTCGATATCGCAGGTCATTTCTAGAATACGTGGTAGCTCCCGTATTTCGTCTTCTTAATGAAGGCATTAGTAGATAAGACAACTCAGGTCCAATAACTATTCCATTTGAGTAATAAAAAGATGTTTAGAGTTTAGTTCAGTAGAAGTTATCTGCAGAATGTTATATTGTTATATTATTAATTTGGAAAAATTGTCGGAAAAAACCTTATAAAAGTTACATTTTGTGAAAAACAACCTTATAAATTTTTTTTTGTGAGAAACAACCTTTGAATGCGTTTTTCTTGTGAGATCAGACCTTGGTGCCATTTTCCGGCATTGACTAACGTTTTCCGACCTGGACTTTTTTTTTTACCCCCCTTCCCTCTTATTTTTCCCTCCAATTTCGTTCTTATAACCAAGCTTGTTTCAAACCTAAAAACCCATTCTCTCTCTCCTCTCATTGACTTCCTTGGAACTGTAGAAGAGCATTGAAGGCTAATTATTTACAACTCTGCAAGAACAATTAATTGATTACAACTCTGCAACAAGAAGTAGGTAAATTGAGTTTTTTTTCTCTCTCTCTTCAGTAATTCATTTCTCTTTCTTCAGTGATTCTCTCTCCTCTCTTTTCTGACAGTTCATATATCTCTTCTTTTGGTTAATTTTGGTTCTTGTTTCATTTTCCTCTTTTGTCTTATGAAAATGGCGCCTAAAAGGAAGGCAAAGACAGCATCTTTAACAAGGAAGGGAATCATAAACCCTAAACTTACCAAGTGAAGAACCCTAAACTTACCAAGTGAAGAACCCTTAACTAACCAATTGAAGAACCCTAAAATACAGGAGCAAAACAGATTTAGGGATTTGTTTGGGAAATTTCAGATTTGGGGTTAAGTGTGGAAGAGAGAGAAGAAGAAGTGGTTAAGTGTGGAAGAAAGGGAAGAAGAAATGGTTATATAAGAAATAAATTGGAGGGAAATTAAACTCCAACTAACAGAAAAAAAAAGAGGGAAGGGGGATAAAAAAAAAGTCAAGGCCGGAAAACGTTAGTCAATGCCGGAAAATGGCACCAAGGTCTGATCTCACAAGAAAAACGCATTCAAAGGTTGTTTCTCACAAAAAAAAATTTATAAGGTTGTTTTTCACAAAATGTAACTTTTATAAGGTTTTTTTTGACAATTTTTCCTATTATTTATCCATGTTTATTATTTCTTAGTAACATGTTAGGAATGTTTAGGTATTGTTATGTAGTACTCAGCATTGCTGATTACGTGCTTTGTTTGTATGTGTTGATCATGGCTTTGCCTTATTGATCCTGTGATGACCCATTTTGGTGAGCAGATTCTTTAGAGTATTGACATCTACAGGTGTGCAGATGTTGCATCATTGGGAATCGGGGATGTGGAGAGCTTGTATAACAAGTTGTTTTATTTATTGCTTTAGTGGGATTTCATTATGTTAAGTTTGGTTTTGGAATAGACAGTTATGGTGTTTTATTTTAAGTACTTTGTTGTTTATTATATTTGAAGTATGAAGTTTAGTTATATTTATATTTTTCGCTGCAAAATTCTAAATAAGCCGATACGTTATCACACGGGCGATAATGCTTTGATGATTCTCCATGTTTTATATTACAAAAGGTATTTTAGAAAAGGGAGAATTATTGGGGTGTTACAATTTATCCTGTGAGGGTCTATTTATTAAAATCATGGTTCTATGAAGTGAATACTCGCTGGTACTTATCAAATGTTGAGAGAGTATATCTATGATATGTTATGAGTTTAGATTATTCGATTGTTCTAAATTAATAATGTGACATTCCTGTTAACATCTTACTTGAGTTTTTACTAAATAATATAAAAAGTTTTAGTTTCTTGTTTGACTCTTTATTGGTTCAGTTTTTGAATTAAACGCTAGAGAGGTGATGTTATTGCATGTAGTTATAGTTTGATCGAGCACGATCAAAGGACTAAGTGTGGGGGAATTTGATAAGTGCATATTATAATACATTTATATTCCTTAATTTTAATAGGAAAATTTGACAAGAATAATCCAAACTATCACCGTTCCGCTCAAAATAATCCCAACTATGGGTTATTCTGGAATAATCCAAACTATTGGGAGAACTTTCTCATAATAATCCAAACTTATAATTATCCTATATATAATAGACCCAAAAGGGATCATTGAAGGCAAGAAAAATAAAAGTTTGGATTATTTTGGGAAGGTACCCCAAATAGTTTGGATTATTCCAGAATAACCCAAAGTTGGGATTATTTTGAGCGGACCGGTCATAGTTGGGATTATTTCTGTCAATTTTTCCATTTTAATATTATAAGTATGTTTATATTATTATTTTGATGCATCTTATATACTTTTAATACTATTAGATATAATATGCTAGGTTTTTATTTTCATTACTAATATTATTCATCTATACTACTTTTGTTCAATGATGTAAATTGGTCCAAGGAATGAACAAAAAGGCAAGCCCATTTACCTTGTGAAGATCAGCCCAAGAGATTTAAAAGCCAAGAAAAAGGAGAAAAAAAAAAAAAGAGAAAAAAATCACGTGAGAATAGAAGAAAAGAAATGAAAAAAAAGGGAAAACGGAAGATAGAAAGAAACGAAGAAGAAAGAACAGAACAGGGGATTCGTTCCTCCTTCCTCTTCGTCGATCATCCTCCTCCTTCAAAACACTTCATCTCCTCCACATCATCTCCACCAATCAGAAAGCTTACAACTTGCACATCAATCAACCAATCACGAAGCACAGCCGAATTCGGCGCCGCAAATCACGGCCAAGGAGAAGTCGGTTTCTAGGGCTGAAACTTGGAGCCCAATTCACTTCTCCAATTGGTCCGAAAATTCGATTAAGGACGGTGGAATTGGGTATAAATACCCCATAAAGGTTCCGAAAATCAGTATGCAAACAATTCCACAAATATTTTGAGAGAAAAATTAGAGAACTTGCGTGAGGTGTCGAGCCATTTTGGGCGTGCGAGAGTTCGACGAGAAGACAGCCTTCTGGAGGAGTCTTAGCACACAGCCGAGGAGGGTGAAATTCAAGGTTGAACGTAGGTGCGAAATCCAACATTCAAAGGCGAATTTCCGCGACATACATATGTTCTTCTCTTCTTTCTCTTGTACTTTCAAATTGGTTTGATATATCCCGATTATATTTTTGGATTTCATTGTTGGTTTGAATTTATAGTTTAGATTGAATTATTGAATTATAGTTTGGATTGAATGGTTGAATGTTAGTTGAAATTCAAGATTGTTTGATCTTAGATACATGAGTTATATTTGTGTGTATGTTTTAGATTTCAATATTATGCCTAATTTGTTATCTTATTATGTATAAAGTTGAAACCTTTGCTAGTTATATGATTGAGCTTAATTAGTCTAAATTGTATAACAACAAGTAGCAACTAGTTTAATTTAAGCCTGCAAAGATGGTTTTAAGTTCAAACTATAATATAACTTAGACTAGTTATTTAGACATAAAGATATAATATGTTTAAATTAACTAGGGATTAATGAGGTACTTCTAATTCTATAATGCTTCTAGTTTAATCATTGTTAGTTGCGAAATAATTGTAATGATTAGATTAGTTTAGAATTGATGTTAGGCTTAGTTCAACGTTGATTAAAAGTAAGGAAGTATAGGGGAGTTTGGTTACTTGAATTCCTACAGTTAATCTATCTAATCAATCTTGGATTTATGAAATCGAAAGTATAATCATGGTTAGAAGTTTATAAATCTCTACAATATTATGGACTTCAAATGGGATTGTTTGTCATCACATGTAAATATTAGGTTAGAATTATCTTTAGTAGTTTTTAAATTCATATAAACGTTTTTCAACCCCCCAAAACAATGTGAATATGTATATATTAGTCAATGACATGTATATACTAGTTAGATTCTCTTAAATAGTTGAACGTGGATTTTAGGAATATATAGATCTCTCTGTGGGATCAACCCTTATTTATCACTAAGCTTAAATAATGCTAATGTGGATGAAATAAGGTTTTTAATTTGTACGCATAACGACTCGTACCAATTAACATTCAAATGAGGTTGTATTACAAAGCTCTAACGGCTACAGGAGCCCCTTTACCATATATATACAGAGGTATATCTAAACCTAGGGTAAAAGAGTGTGTTGTACAAGCAGACAAAAAATACAAAAGACAAAAGAAAACGGCTATGATCTGCCTAGGATCAATAAAGAATAGAGTTTTTTGCGCGGATATACCAAGGTAATAAGGCATTTTGTGGGGATATACCTCACTAATTTTTTTTTTGTGGGGATATACCAACCTAAATTTAAGTTTAGTTAAAACGTATCAAAAGCACTATTTACGGCGAGAAAGTCAAATTTCCGGCCTTTGACTTAGTAACTTAACCCTAATTTATACCTATAACACAAATTCAAACCACATAGTACAATTGAAGAACACAAGAAGTAAATTGAATTGAGATTAAAGCTAAAATAAGACATCATACCTTGCAATTGATGATTTTTGGCTGCCCTTTCTTGCTGAATTGAAGGGCATTCTTTTTCAAGGTTTAAGGAGAGGGAAATATTAAGGGAGGGGTTTGGTTATTAAGGGAGGGAATTCTTAAAAAAATTGTTAAAAAAAAATATTTCAATAGTATGCGCGTGGTTGAGGGGGTAAAACACAACATTTGTGGGTCACTCGCGAGTTCCTACCAAGTCAAAGGCAGGAAATTTGACTTTATCGCCGGAAATAGTGTTTTTGGTACCTTTTAACAAAACTTAAATTTAGATTGGTATATCCTCACAAAAAAAATTAGTGAGGTATATCCCCACAAAATGCCCTATTACCCTGGTATATCCCCGCAAAAAACTCTAAATAATACTAGGTTCAAAAGTCTACTTTAGGAACATGGAGAGAGAATGTTCCCTACATGTATGCACATGATATGTTCAATACACCCCCCTCAAGTTGGACTAGTGGTAAACAGTCCTAACTTAAAACTCAAATGCTTGTGTTGTTGCTCACTGAGACATTTTGTCATGATATCTACCAATTGTAGAAAGGATTTGACATGAAGAACAATGAGGAACCCATTGCTGAGGTGTTCTCTAACATAATGACAATCTACCTTGAAATGCTTGGTGCGTTCATGAAAAATGGGATTGTGAGCAAGATAGATGGCAGATTTATTGTCACAAAAGATATCAATAGGTGTAGGAATGGTAAGACCAAGATCACTGAGTAGTCCCTCAAGCCAAACCAATTCACTCGTAGTTTGGGACATACATCTGTATTCAGTTTCAGTAGATGATTTTGAGACTGTTTTTTGTTTTTTTGTTTTCCAAGATATAAGAGAATTATCCAAGAAAACACAATATCCTGTTAATGACCTTACACTAAAAGCACAATTGCCCCAGTCAGAGTCACAGAAGCCAGTAAGCTTCAGTGCAAAGTCAGCAGAGTAAAATAAGCCTTGATGAATAGTGCCTGAAAGGTACTTGATAACATGTATTGCAGCTTGTAAATGTGGCTTTCTGGGCTCTGTCATGAATTGACTAAGCTGCTGTACAGAATATGAGATATCATGCCTTGTTAGATTTAAGTAGAGAAGCTTTCTAATGATGCTCCTATAGAATTCTGGATCCTCCATGACATCCCCTTCATCAGTAGAGAGTTTAACACCTTTAGGGAAAGGGCATTTGGCAGGCTTGCAAGTAGTAGTCCCTGTACTAGTAAGTATATCAAGAATAAATTTTCTTTGATGTAGAATGATGTCTGACTCATTTCTTGCCACCTCAATACCTAAGAAGTACTTCATGTGTCCTAGGTCTTTGATGGTGAGAGCTTTGTCTAGATCCACTTTAATTTTCTGTATTTCACCATCATCATTGCATGTGATGAGTAAATCGTCAACATAGACCAAGATATACACCATCTTGCCATTTGTGTATTTAGAGAACAAAGAATAATCTTTCTTGGATTGCACATAACCATGGTGCAGAAGAAACTTTGTGAGTTCAATATTCCACTGCCTTGATGCTTGCTTTAAACCATACAAACTCCTTTTTAATCTGCATACTTGCCCATCTAAAGCCTTAGAATATCCCTTTGGTGGTCTCATATACACCTCCTCATTAGGATATCCATACAAAAAGGCATTGTTGATATCTAGATAATGTAAGTCCCACTTTTGAATTGCAGCAAGACCCATTAAAGTTCTTAGAGAAGTGAACTTAGCCACAGGGGAGAAGGTGTGTTTATAGTCCTTCCCTTCCACTTGTCTATCTCCCCTGGCCACAAGCCTAACTTTCAATCTATCAATCTCACCATTTAGTTTAAATTTGGTCTTGTACACCCACTTGCTATCAATAGCACTCTTTCCTTTTGGTAAGTGAGTTAATTCCCATGTGTTGTTGTTGTCCAAAGCATTGAGCTCCTCCTGCATAGCTTGAACCAAGCCTTCATCTGTTGCTGCTTCTGTGTAGTGAAGTGGCTCTCTGATTCTGAGAACATTGTTCTTCCTTATCTCTTCCACGGTTGCACATGTTGAGTCTACAGTTGGTTTGGTTCTCTATTCCCTGGTATGTCATAGACATAATCCTTGAACTTTGTGGGCACTCCACTGGTCCTAGATGATTTCCTGGGTAGATTTTGTTCTTCAATCACCTAGTCATCTAGATCATGTTCATCTGGGTCCTGTAATTCTTCAATTTCTTCTTCTGCACCTGTAATGTTAGGATCATTGGTGTCCTGTCTATTCACTTCATGCAAGATGTTAGTAATTTCATCATAACTCATGTCATCAATATCATCAGATTGTGTAGTGTTGTGAGTGGGTACTTGTGTGTTACTTCTCTTGTGCAGCAGAAAAGGAAATAATTTTTCTTTATAAACAACATCTTTACTAACAAATATATTCTTAGTAGCTAAATCCATTACCTTATATGTATATCCCTTCTGACAGTAAGGGTATCCCAACATCACACACCTTATTGCTCTTGGTGCAAACTTGTCTCCTGGTTTCTTGTGAGGGCTGGCATAGCATAAGCACCTAATCATCCTTAGATGGTCATAGTCTGGCTCCTTTTTTGTCAACCTCTTGTAGGGTGTTTCCCATTGAATCACTGAACTAGGTAGTAAGTTTATTAAATGTGTAGCTGCAAGAATACATTCACCCCAAAGATAGTTAGGCATACCAGCATGTATCTTTAAAGCTCTTGTCGTTTCAAGCAAGAACCTATGTTTTCTTTCCACTCTAGCAGTCTGTTGAGGCACTCTTGCCACACTTCTTTGGTGAGTAATCCCTCTGTCAGCAAACATTTGCTTGCATTCTTCTTGGAAGACTTATATCCCATTGTCACTCCTAAGAGTTTTAACTTTAGTGTTGAAATGATTTTCAACATGAATAAAGAAACTCAGAAGAGTTCCCTTGACCTATTCTTTGTTGGACAATAGTTGGGTCCAAGTGAGCCTACTATGGTCATCAACAATGGTAAGAAAATAGCTAGCCCCTGTCAAAGACTTGGTCCTATAAGGACCCTATAGATCCACATGGATTAAATCAAACACATGAGAAGCAATAGATTTACTTGAAGAGAAAGGTAGTTTGTGATGTTTAGCAAGTGAACAAGTGTCACAAAAGTAATCCTTAAGGTTTTTACACTTACAAAAAACTAAATGTTGCATCTTAGACAAAGAAACATGCCCTAGTCTAGCATGTATAAGGTCTAAATTCACTACACTATTTCAGTTCATCATAGTTTCAATTTTTTTTGTGTTCAAACCAGCTCCTTCACCTTGCTTCACATCATTAGAATCCTGCTGCAGCTTATAAAGATCACTGTCTTTTCTTCCAAAAAGAACATTTCTCTTAATGGAAAGGTCTTGTAACATGCATTCATTCTTATTAAAAATCATTTGGAAATTCTTTTCATTCAACAACTTAGCAACATACATCAGATTGTGATTAAAGTCACTGATATAAAGCACATTTTTCAAGGTTATGTCATCATTGAGGACAACATCACCAATCTCACACACAATTTTCACACTTCCATCAGGAAGATCTACTTTTATCTTACCTTTCAAGGTCCTTCTATTTGTCGGTAGCTCCCTGTTACCTGTTATATGGTCACTGGCTCCTGAATCTATGAGCCAGGACCCAGATTTAGCAAAGATTTTATTTACTACTGCTGTAGAAGTGCTAATTTTACCTGCAAAGTTGGCTTGGCTATTGCTTGCAACAATTTGTTTTTCAGTCATGGCCTTCATCACTTCTTGAACCAAATTTCTCATGAAGTTGTTGTCATTTTTGACACCATTTCCTTCAAACATCCTGATTGGTGAAGTCCCGGAGAATTATCTTGCATTGAACTTCCCTGCATCTTTCATCACATTCCCAAAGATGCTTGAAATTTTCTGGAGTTTTCTTGTTCCAATCTGGATAGCCAACTATTTTGAAACACTCCCCCTTTGAGTGCCCTTTCTTTCCGCAATTTTCACAAAACTTTGCCATCTTTTCCATCTTCAAATACTTATAATAATCCTTTTTCTGAAAATTTTGTAAGGGACCCAAGCTCCTGGTTTGCACCTGCCTGTTTGCAACCAAGGCATTTGCCTCCAATGCAGCGATAATCTCCCGTAATGTCACGCCTTTCTACTTGAAGCACCAGTTGTAAGCTTTGTTGACAGACACCAGAGGATCAGTGCTTAACAAGTTAGCCTTCATTTGATCATATCCTGTGTTTAGACCCATCACAAACTTTATCAGCCTCTTTATTGCCTGTAATTCCATCACTTTATTTGCAATGTTGCAGGAACACTTAAGCATATCACCACAAGAGCATTCTAGCATCCCTTCTAGGTCTACAATTTGATCCCAAATGCTCTTAAGTCTGCAGTAGTATTCACTTACACTCAAATTATTGTGTTGCAACTCCCATAATTCCTTTTTGAGTTGGAACAACTGAGGTGCGTTGGTTTGAGCATATCTTTCTAATATTTCTTCCCATAACTGCCTTATTGATTGCATACTCACCAGGCTTGCAGCCACATCTGGTTTCATGCTTGCAGGAAGCCATGACCTCACCATGAAGTCACATCTTTCCCACTTCTGGATTTCTTCATCATCCGTGGTTGGTTTAGGATGTTTTCCTTCTAAAAACCCAAGTTTGTTCTTGCCTCCTAAGGCAATTCTGATACTCTTGCTCCAATTTAGGAAGTTGTTTCGATCAAAACTTATGTTCCCTAAACTATTTGATCCATTCTCATTCACAGATATGAAGATATCCATTCTCATTCATATATATGAAGAGAGGATCTTTGTTGGGGTTGGTTGAAGAACTCTTATCTTCTTTTCCTTCATCACCTGCCTTGATTAAATACTGAGCCTTTGAAACTTTAAGCCTAGGATTCAAATCCTTGTTGCTCTAATACCATGAAAATAATCAAAAACTCAATCTTGCTTTTAATCTGGAATTCTCTTTCCAGTTTTCTTGTTGTATTAACACTCAAATGAGGCTTGTATTACAAAGCTCTAACGGCTACAGGAGCCCCTTTACACATATATATACAGAGGTATATCTAAACCTAGGGTAAAAGAGTGTGCTCTACAAGCAGACAAAAAAAATAAAAGACAAAAGAAAACGGCTATAATCTGCCTAGGATCAATAAAGAATACTAGGTACAAATGTCTACTTTAGGAACATGGAGAGAGAATGTTCCCTACATGTATGCACATGATATATTCAATGTTTTTCATTCAAAGAAAAAGTCCAGCCATATTTTTTCTGTTTGATCTAATTTGACCTTCTGTTATGTTCAAATCTGAACTTAATGCATTGTTTTCTTTAGTTAAAAAGGATAATAAGATTTAGTTAAAAAGGAAAGATCCAATAAGTTCAAATTAATTTGGCAAATTTCATAAGAAGAGAATTCACCATAATCTAGCAAGAACTTATTTTTCATATATGATCAAAGTTTTCTTTCCTAGTCAAATCTAATATGAACTTATTATTTCGATTTGAACTAATTTGATACGAAATAAATAATGAAGTCTTTGAAATTAGGCTACAAACATTATTTGAGGGTAATTTTTTCCTATATATTTGGTTTTTGTTATGTGGGGTGTAGAGAATGGCATGTACTGTAATAGTGTTGATCCTGGACCAGAGTATGACCATATATCAAGCCCAACTCAGCCTAACACATTAGGCTTGGCCTATATTTTTAAGTCAAAATTTCTACCTAAACCCAAAGAAAGTGAAATCAAACTTGGAATAAGTGAGTTTACGACCAAAAGGACCCCAACTGATCAAGATTGGCACATTTCTGGGTCAATTATTCTTACCAACACGATTTGAATAGAGTTGTATTCAATTTCCTATCGAGCTGATTAGCAATGTCCATACTTGCTGGCCCAATCAGTTGTGGCTTAAAAAAAGTGCAAGTATTGGGCAATCAAAACACTGCATTAATTAGACCGAAGTCCAAATCTGATCCAAAAAGGCCCACTTTGGCAAGACAAACCCGTCTTGATTTTGCGGACTTGAGCATGCTTTTTGTATTGAAGCACCAACCTTGCCCTTTTTTATCATCTCTAACCAAAATAAGGTCTAATAGGTTCATATAAGTTCATATAAAGTCTAATAAGGACTAATAAAGTTTAATAAGTTTAGATTATAGTCCAAATAAGTTAAATTAAGTTTAGATAAGTGATAAGCAAAAATTAGTTTAATACAACATACCCACTATGTGACAAATAAATTACATAAAATTCATGATTAATGGCTTATATTACTTCCTCCGTTCTGTTTTAAATGAAACGTTTGTTTTTTCCCGCAACCCAACGCGTTTCTTTAATCATTAATATCTTTAGTTGTGCACACGTAAAAAATATAAAAAAGTTATAATTTGATAGCATGCATTGAGACGAATCTAACAAGATCCCACTTGACTATGTTTTTCTTTATATAATGGCTATAAATTGGAGTCAAAATTAATCAATGAATAGTGTCATTTCACCTTTTTTTTTTTGAAAGAGAAATTTAATTAGATGAAGGCCAAACGCCATCTACAATAAGTATTAAAGAAAAACAAGATATAATCACACAAGATCAAATCAAATTCGC
Organism: Beta lomatogona; assembly: GCA_947646795.1. Taxonomy (NCBI): domain Eukaryota; kingdom Viridiplantae; phylum Streptophyta; class Magnoliopsida; order Caryophyllales; family Amaranthaceae; genus Beta; species Beta lomatogona. Next base: position 323,132 of record CANSNZ010001154.1, read on the forward strand.
CTTCGAAGAAACTACAATGAACAAGATCGAGCAATACAGCGCAGCCCCCTTGTATTTGCTGAATCACGCAGCTATTGATGGGAAAGTCTATCATTCTGACATAGTTTGGGGAAGAAAATTCTTGATTTAACCAGGTTGACCGCATTCGAATTTCCAATACTTCGATGTTGATGGTCTTGAACTTCAACCAATAAGAACAATCTCTCAAATCAATTTTTAAACTTCCACGTGGGAAGAGACTAATACTAGACTCCAAACTCCCATAACAGGAGATAAAGAACCCAAAATTTGGGTAAAAAACTCTCAAAAAGAGAGAGAATGGAATATTATTAATAAAAAAAAACAAAAAAACTAGAAGAAAAAAGAATAATATCATTTCACCTAATGTTTCATTTAAAACAAAACGGATGAAGTATTAAGAGTTGAAACTTGAGTTGATAGAAGGTGCTTGGTCTTTTGGTTCGAGTTTAGAGAACAAATTGGGGGAGTGTGCTGCAAGTTTAAGGAAGTGGAGCGGTGAAAAATTTGGCCCCATCTTTAAAGAGCTGCGGAAAAAACGAAAAATGCTAAAGAAGTACAATGGGGGAAAGCTTACGGCTGAGCAGCAGTCGAGGAGGAGAATGCTGCTGCGTGAGATTGAAGACTTGGTGAAACACGAGGAGTTATATTGGCAGCAAAGATCCCGTGCTCTATGGCTTACGGAGGGCGATCGTAACACAACGTTCTTTCACCAAAGGGTGTCGATCCGAAAGCACAAGAATAGTATTAGTGTGTTGCGTGATGATGAAGGGGTGGAGCACTCGGGTGGTGAGAATGTAGGGAAGCTTGTGGTGCATTTTTTCGAGGCATGTTCGAGACTGCTAATCCGACTCTAATCTCGCAGGCTCCTGCCGAGTTTCAAACTCGGGTGACAACTGAAATGAATGCGGTATTAAGTTCAAACTATTGCGCGGAGGAAGTGAGTTTGGCGCTCAGCCAAATGCACCCTATTAAGGCCCCGGGGCCGGATGGGATGTGTCCCATGTTTTTCCAAACATATTGGCATATTGTTGGTAAGTCGATTACTGATGCAGTTCTTGGTATACTGAGAGGGGCGCAGATGCCTAGCTTCCTGAACAAGACTTTTATTGTTCTCATTCCTAAAAAGAAGAAAGCAGATCGCTTGTCTGATTTTCGTCCTATTTCCCTTTGTAATGTAATATATAATTTGTTTCTAAAGTGCTTGCTAATCGTCTTAAAAGCTTCTTGAATAAGATTGTTGATGTTAATCAGAGTGCCTTTATTCCAGGGCGTCTGATTACAGATAACATTCTTGTGGCTTTTGAGTTGTTTCATCATATGAAGAATTTGCAGAATGTGGAAGGGAATATGGCTCTAAAGTTGAATATGTCGAAGGCTTATGATAGAGTCGAATGGGATTTTTTGGAAGCGGTGCTCGAGAAATTTGGTTTTGACGGCAGCTGGTGTAATAGAGTAATGCATTGTGTTCGTTCAGTTTCGTTCTCGGTACTTATAAATGGGCGCCCTACTGAAGAATTCTCCCCGAATAGAGGTATCAGACAAGGTGATCCCATATCACCTTATTTGTTTATTCTGTGTGCGGAAGTGTTCTCTCATTTGCTACGGAGAGCGGAGGAGAATGAGTCCTTGAAAGGAATGAAGGTAGCCCCCACCACTCCCTATGTTAATCATTTACTCTTTGCTGATGACTGTGTGATTTTCTCAAGAGCTACTGTGCATGATGCGGAGGCTATCCAGGAAGCTTTACGAGTGTATGAGTTGTCTTCAGGGCAAAAGGTAAATTTTGAGAAAACCACTCTTTCTTTTAGTAAAGGTGTGAGGGATGAAAGAAGGAGAGAAATTGAGCAGAAGTTGGGTGTTAGAGTTGTTGCTGTGCATGACAGGTACCTTGGGTTACCTACTACGGTAGGGCGCTCAAAAAAGGTTATTACTAAGGGCGTTTAAGAAAAGTTATGGAAGAAATTGCAGGGCTGGAAGGGGATGATTCTTACTAAAGCTGGCAGGGAGGTCATGATAAAAGCAGTGGCCCAATCTCTCCTTACCTATGCGATGAGTGTGTTTAAGTTTCCATCTTCATTCTGTGATGAAATTCGATCCTTGATAGCTCAATTCTGGTGGGGGCAGAAGAACGGGGAGAGAAAGATCCACTGGGTAGCTTGGAAAAAATTGTGCAGGTCGAAAAGTGAAGGAGGGTTAGGTTTTCGGGATATGAAACTTTTCAACTGGGCTCTTCTTGGGAAGCAAGCTTGGCGTTTAGTTATGCACCCGTGAAGTTTAATTGAACAAATTTTGAAGGCTAAGTATCACCCAAACTCCACATACATGGTAGCAGATCTTGGGTCCAATCCCAGCTATACTTGGAGGGGGATTTGGGAGGCGAAGTGGGTTTTACGAAAAGGTGTTCGGTGGAGGGTGGGTGATGGGGAAAAAATTAAGGTTTGGCAAGATGAATGGATCCCTGGAACTCAAACACGCAAGATCTTATCTCCACGGGGTAATGCGAATCCTAATACTATGGTAGCGGATTTAATTCACAATATTAGTAGGGGTTGGAATAGAGAGCTAGTGTCACAGATTTTTCTCCCCTTTGAGGTGGATCGAGTGATGAGCATTCCGCTTAGTTCTCGGTTACCCGAAGACACTCTTTGTTGGGATCTTGAAAAGGATGGCATCTTCTCGGTGAAATCTGCATATAGGGCGCTTTGGAATGATTCTCGCAGCATGGAGGAGGCGTCCTCTTCTTATGCAACTGATGTGTGGAAAAAGGTCTGGGGATGGAAAGTGCTGCCACGAGTGAAATTGTTCGTGTGGGGGGCGCTCTCTAACGCGCTGCCTACCAACTTGGAGCTGAATCGTAGGCTGCATCATATAAGTACGATGTGTGGGGTGTGTGGGAGGGAGGAGGAGAGCTGCGTACATGCGTTGTGCCATTGTCCGCTTGCGGAGAAGGTGTGGCAGTTGAGTGATCAGGATATGTCGGTGTGTCGAAGGGGGGGCTTGATAGGAGATTGGGTTGAGCGTTGCTTGGATATGATGAACGAAGAGGAGTGCTGTGTTTTCGTGACTACTATGTGGGCGGTTTGGGGTGCTAGGTGCAAGGCGGTGATGGAGGGTGAAGTCAGGGACCCTGCTGAAACTTTGGCCTATGCTTCGAAGATCAGTCATGAGGTACTAAAGGCGAGTTCGGATGTGATGACAGGCGTTACACATACGCCCTTTCCTACAGCGTGGGTGAAGCCTCCAGCAGATACTATCAAAGTGAACGTTGATGCGGGCTTTATGGGGTCCTTAGGGTGTGGTATGGGAGTGGTCTGTCGAGACTCGGATGGCGTAGTGGTTGATGCAGCAACAATCCAGCGCAATGTAGAATGGGAGCCTCGCATTGCGGAAGCGAAAGCAATCTATCATGGCGACAAGATGGCAGCAGCGTGCGGCTTTGCGAGTATCGAAGTGGGGAGTGATAGTCTTTTGGCTATTCAAACTTTGAGAAGTGGTAAAAGGGGGTCTAGTGATTTTAGTTTACTAATTGACGATGTTTTAGCTCTAGTTAACTCTTTTAACTCTGTGGCTTGGTCCTTTGTTAAACGCTCTGGCAACAAAGTAGCTCATATGTTAGCTCATTTCCAACCTTGGGAATTAGGCGAGCGTACTTGGGTTGATGATGTTCCGGATGATGTCCTTGTTATTTCTTTAAATGATATAATATGATCCCCTTTTCTTGGGTTTTCCTAAAAAAAAGAGTTGAAACTTTACAATGCCAGAAACAAAATGGCCCATGCCTTAATTTACCTAAAGACAAGTTTGATTTTTGAATGTTGATGGGAATAATGAAGAGGGCAAGAAAAAGGAAGAGAGGAAAACATAAACTAATGGCCGCTATTGGGAAGCGTGTTGCTTTCGAATCCAGATTGGGTTTTAGGGGGCAGAAGCCTCAAATCAATACATAATTCGTCCAACCAACCAAAGAATATTATTAAAGAAATTAGGATTTTTTTTTTTTTTTTTTAAAAAAAGGAGTGCTTTTGCAGGTCAAAGTTGGCTAGATGTGCCATCCACTTGTTTCCCATCTTATCCCCATATTATGTCAATAATAATACAAATGAGTTATGTTAATTTCTGATCAAAATCTTGTGCTTTTATCTTTCTAACACAAAAGGAAGTCACTACGCGAAGTTTATGCTAACTTGCCTTGAAAGCATATCCATGGCTTCCTAATCTATTTTGATAATCTATTAGTTTACAGAAATAAACTCGTCAAGTGTTTCTCTTAAAAAAAAAAAAAGGCTTGTTGAGCAGGTTGGGTCAAGTTCTAATCAGATCGTGTTTATTTTAGGTTGATTGTTTAGTGGGTTCCTTTGAAAAATCGCAAGTCCAAATTTTATTTTTAGTTTAATCTAGGAATCTAAAGTCTCAATTATCATGTGATCGACTATCTATATAATAGTCGGAGCTTTCCATGAGTCGCTCTATATCAAGCTTTGACATGGAGCCACGTAAATGTTGAATACAATCTCTTTCGAACGTTGTGTTACTCTCTTCAGAAAAGGTACGTATGAGGGGTCGAACTCCAGCCACTTTGTTTTAAAAGTAAGTGTACAACCACCAAGCTATAACTTTAGTTTGTAATAAAGCCGCAAAGTTAAGTACTAATAACTTGCTTCCTTATTATATGTTTATATAAAAAGATGAAATCTATAAAATGGAAATAAGAGAAAACAAAATCAATAATATAGTACGTCAACTCATCATTCCAATCTTCACAATTAGCAATAGCCAATAATTGGAGTATGTGAACAAATTTATTTAATTCTATGTCAATATATATAGTTAGCGATCCTATTTACTTAATTTTTCTTCACTGGGCAACAATCAATTGAAAGACGAGGCAATACTGAAGTATAAACAAATGATCAAATGAAAAGAAAAAATATATATGGCTTCAATATTGAATAACACTTTGGGAAATCACACCCAACAACTAGTTCACATTCATAACATGGGGCATATTATAGCGTGAAGCCAAGGAAGAACTCATACCAATAGACACTAGCTCATATAACATACTAAAGATATTGGCACAAAATTTTTAAACCTCTCATCTTCAAGATTGTTTAGTATTTTAAGTATTTTTTTCTATTTTTGATTAGGAGAGATAATTGGCCTAAAGACCAACTTCTTATAGGCTATTAGCATGTAGAACACACCAGCTCAGAAGTTGGGTACAAGGTTTAAACCGTTTAATAATCCAGAAGACAACATGCCTATAGTACCCACAAGAGAAAAATTTCCCAACTTATTGTTGTGATTAATTTTGAACCCTAGACAAATCGCTAAAATTCGAGATGGTAATACACTTAAATTTTGAGTTATTTTAATTAAATTCTTTTTTATCTTGTTGATCATCTTTTTAAAATTGCTTGTCAAATAGCTATTACAAGTAAATATAAGAGTTCTTTTCTTAAAAAAATCTAATTTAAATTATAATTGTAATTAACATTAATTAGCCTGACTCACTTTCGTCAACAAAAGAAAACCATCCTCACGCCTCATGATTTCACAATCAGATTTAGACAAGTTAAGGAAAGGAAAAGTAATCTAATTCTATCAACCCCATTCTCTGTCAATTTTGAAGGTTTGCGCCTTCACTTCAAAAACTGGAAATTTGAAGGAGCCCCCCCGCAATTCTAACTTGCGGGTCGTACATTTCAACTCTCATTGATGATGAGGGCCATCAGGCTGATATCTCATATTTGCCAACAAGTCCGAAGGATGAAAATCGGACAAATACAACTCTTGATGAAATGCAACACCAGAAGGTAAGTATTGGTACCTCAACTAACAAAATTTTGAGTGCAGGTATCTAAGGGCAAGACAAACTCCGTTGTCTGGATCATTCACTCGAGGAAGACAACGCAAAGGAAAACATTACGAGAAAGAAGGCCAGAAGCTCAATTGTAAGGCGACGAAGACCAATTGCACAAGGAGATCTCCAGTCCAATCCTAGGTCTAGAAGACAATATAGGAAAAAGATCAACGAATGTGACATCCCTCATGCCGGATCAAAAGGAAAAAGCAATGCTCCTCTCTCATCGGAACTCCCGTATCACGTAAGTAAAAAATATGTTAATTTTATTTGTTCTTGTTTTAATGTTTGTGATTGTCAATGTCTTAGTTTAGCTGAGGGATTGGCAGGTCTAGTGTGTGTTGCTAGCACAAATGCCATGATCCCCTAGAATGTTTTTAGGTTGTATTCCGTTTTTTCATTAATGCACGTTTTCCCGATGTCAAAAAAAAAATGTTACAATCATTTATGTCTGGCAATGCATACATGATTTGAGAATTAAATCATGTTTTTTTTTTTTTGATACATCATCTCTAATAATGCATGAGACTTATTACAACGTCAAGTCATGCTGCCTTTTATTTTTATAGTTGTCAAGTCATGTTTTTTAAGGCATGAAAGTATATTTGGCAATATCTATTCCGCCTCACATTAGAGAGAATTAATGCTTTATCAACTCTTTTTCCTTTCAAAGGATAGGAGTTAGCTCAAGTGGATAGAGCACTCCCCCTTGGCCTTTGAGGTCAAGGGTTCGATCCTTACCCCCAGCATTATGCTGGGGCGTTTCTTTAGCATGCTATGCATGCCTTACCAGCCAATGTGTTGGTGTTTCCTACAGGCTAATAGCCTTGTAGGGGTTAGCCCTTGGGCTGACTTAATCTCCTAATCAAAAAAAAAAAAAAACTCTTTTTCCTTTCAGCCATTTTAGTTCTAGCATCAAGATTTATAGGTATTTCTCCACAACAACCTGACCCTCAAATTCAACATGAACAACGAGAATCACAAGCAGTTCTTCTCCGCCTTCTCTTAATTATCAATTACATATATTACCCGGTACATCTTTGGAAAATTGTTAATGTTAAAAATGGAATACATCAGTGATAATATCAAATTATTTATACTAGATTTCATTTACATCACTACATTCCAATAACAAATTTTTTTCCAGGGGCGAAGATTGATAAGGACAAATGCCCAACCATGTAAAAACCTCATGCAAATCAATTCAACCCAACTTACTCGGCAACACCTTGGGGGAGGGGGATGAAAGGGTAGAAGAGGAGATTGTTAAACATCGCCCCCAAATTACTTAAAATCGCCCCAACTCCCCTCTTAAAATACCCTTAGGATTTTTGTTTTGATTTTTACTCCAACTTAACTCCTCCCCTAATTCATATTATCTCTCATCTTCACCATCACCACCCACGATCACCACCGCCAACCACTGCCGACGAGCACAAAATTCCGACGAATTTTTTTTAAACGAAATTTTTTTTTTTAACGAATTTCATGGGGCCAACGTGTGGCCTGCACGTTGGCCTGGACGTTGTGCCCCATGGGGCCAACGTGTAGGGCCACTCGTTGTCCCCATGAAATTCATTTAAAAAAAAAAAAAACTCGTCGGAATGACTCGTCGGAATTTTGTGCTCGTCGGTGGTGATAGTCGGTGGGTCGGAGAGGTAGCGATTGGTGGTTAGTGATTTTAGGTGGTGGTGGAGAGAGAGTTGTAAAAACAGCCAAGGGTATAATGGTATTTTTAGAAGGGAGTTGGGGCGATTTTAAGTAATTTGGGGGCGACGTTTAGAAGTTCAGGGTAGAAGAATCCCCTCATAGTGCCCCCTATTAAGGATCTCTTTGGTAGAAACAAGGAAGCTCTTCATTTTATTTTATTTTACAAGAAACCCACAAAGGAATCTATACTAATATATTAAAAGTGTTCCTAGTGTCACGTGTCACCATCCCTCATTCAATAACATTTTATCCACATCTTTCTCATATAGTAAAAAAAACAAGCATTGTTAATGTCAAGATTCGAACCCACAACCTCAAGTACGAAAGAAAGAGATCCAACCATCACTCCACCATACTATTATTGCTTATTTGATCAAAATTAATGATAATATATGAATGGAAAACTTTACGAAAGAGATGACTTTTTAAAATGAGTATGAAGATGACTTATTTAACTACTACTAAATTGTAGCACAGATAAACCCCGGGGCATCGCCCGGGCCTAAACACTAGTTACTTCATTAAATCAAAGCGAGCACAATCGACAATTACAGAAGGGAAATCATTGTCCCAAGAAAACAAAGGGCTCTTATTCAATATGTTGAAGTAGCTTAAAAAACAAAATAAAATAAACCGAAACGAAAGGGTGACCAAATTGCATAATATCCAAGCAAAAAATATCAACGGCATATGTGCACTCAAAGTGCTCTTCAGAATTTATACTTCGAAGAGATGAATTCAACTAATCATGGCAACAACTTACCTTTCAAGGTATATATATGGTCCAAATTATACCATACAACGAATCTTGATTGTAACAAAAAGAAAATTAAGCAAGCCAAAAACATTGATTAAAACTTTAAGACTATAAGATGCAGATATAGCCAAACTAACTCAAGACTTCCTTAGATTTTGCAATTTGCAATACAAAAAGATGATGATGACAATCACTAAGCTTTTTCCTTATTATCATATAAAAAATAAGGCGTGCATTGACAAAATAAATCATGACACCTAAAGTATAAAAAATAGTACCAAATTTCCAGCTGCTAATTTTGTACATGTAATTCTAAAATCAACAACCTATCTTTCAAAAGGAAAAAAAGAAAAAATCAACCACCAAACCAAGAAAGTGTGGTGGATGACAATTATACATACCAAAATAATAAGCTTTTAGGTTAAGATATTGTCTTGTAACACATATAGGTAGGCCTAGAATTGATATAAAAATCCAACATTCATACATGATACAACAACTATGCCTAACCAAAGTTTCCATCTCCCACCTCCCTTAGTTCCCACTTTCCATCCACACATATTGCACAACCAAAATCATAACTCACACCAAAATGCATAGAGGATGGTTAATTGAATCTGTGACTTGCATATCAAAATCCTTTCTCTACCCCAAAAAAAACTACAATTTTTTTCGAGGGGTTCCGAAAACCTCCTTAGTTCGCCGAATACCTACACGAAGGTTAACCGAATCTCTCTTGTATTATTTTTCTCTTCAAAATTCCCCTTATTTTTTTCTAGGGAGCGCCAAAAACGCTCCTAGGACATATCGAATGCATAACCAAGTCTTCGAAAAAAAAAATAACCATATCAATAACATAAATAAATAAAAGGGTACTTAAAATGAAGAGGCATTTGAATCAAATGATGTGAAATAAAAATGACTCCTTTCATCAGCAAAATGAAAAAAAAAATCTTATAAAAAAGATTCCTGTAAAGAGAATGATATGATTATTGTTCTCCACTCCTACAAGCAAAAGAATTTGGCTGATAATCATGGCACATCTGATAAAGTCTGCCAAGACCTACTTCAGAAATTTCAACAAAAAAGAAAGACAGATACAAAAAAGAAAAGAAGAACAACAAAGCAAAGGTGATAGAATTGCAACCAAATGGTGAAAAGAAAGACAAGGGCAAAAGGAAGCCCCAAAACACAAGCATCCAAATTTCTATTATCTTAGAGTTCATGTTTAGGACATCTTCAAATAAACTCTCAAGCCTTAATCAACCACTAACACCGAAATACTCCCTCCATTTCATTTTGTTCTACATGTTCGATGTCTTGTTGCCCGAGCTAAGTTTTGACAATCAAATTTCACCAATATATAAGAAAAAGCTTTATCAAGTGCAATCTTGTTAAAATCGTCTAACACGTAAACTAGATAAAAAAATGTCAGAAACTAAACCAGCAAGAATAAAACTGAAGGGAATAGAAATATCACAGAATACTTCATATACCAAAGAGTGCGCTCATTATAGCTTCAGTATCTCCACTTTCAGCTTCTTAGAAGCTAAAAACACACATATGAAAACTATAGTTCCAAGTTCTTTTAATTTCTCGCTCTCAGAACGAACAGGCTTAGCATAAGTATGACTAATTCAAAGTTAAAATACGATCTACTGAGTCTTAGAATCTTAAAACCTAGAAAATGACAATGATACTGAACAGGCCCTAAACTAATCAAACATACACACATCTTGGATACATTGATCTAATCATCAACGCAACCGTTCAGCGAGAACTACTGGGCTCAAAGATATGAACAAAACAACAGAACCTATTTGCCATAACAATAGAACGACACGAATATGATGCACTAAAACAAACCATATTCATCTCATCCTTCACCACCAACAACAACAAGTAAAACAGCCAAATGCATTCTACATTTGATGAAGACAATAACTCCAACAAGACATAAATCAACCAAATGTACATAAATCTCACATATAACAAAAAATCAAAACCAAATGTACATAAATCTCAACACCATCAAATAAGAAATTCATTTTTTTTTTTCATTTCTCATAGAAATTTCCTTTTTCTTCTCTACAATACAAGTGATGAACAACAAAGGGTGGGTAAAAGGGGAGAAAAAATCACCATTAAACTCTAAACCGAGACCTAAATCAACCAATTCCCCCCCTTCAACTTCTTCATCAGATCTTTTTTCTAAATAGTAATACAAATCTAATTTTCAACCCACCAAATATCATATTACTATCAATTTTTTCCCCTCCCTCAATTCATGAAATCCTCAGATCTCACATAATCCCTTTTTCACCCCCCTAAATCAAAAGGGGGAAATCATAAAATCATAAAATAAAAAAAAATAAAAAAAAAACTACAAGTTACTTTTCTCCCATCTTCATATAACATAACATCAAATCATATAATATATGATCTTCATCTAATTTCCATACCCATCTTTTAATTTTTTTTTCTTTTTCTTGTTCTTCCGCATAAAATTTCCAAAGAACATAAAATAGAGAGAGAAAAACATTAATTAATAATATTCGTCGTCGTCATCAAATTATTCGTTTTTTTTTTTTTTACCGTTAAAGACAAAGCGCAGTAGTCGGAAAATCCTCAAACCCAAAAAAATCATTTTCCGGCGGAGGAAGATTAAGATCAAACGGTAGAGGTTGATTCCTTCTTAATCCAACGGCTGTAGATGAACAACCAATATTATTATCATCATCATCACAACCGTCCACGTCATCAATCACCGACGAAGAAGAATCACAATCACTCCTACAATCATCTTCAACTTTACGCATCACAACCGGCACGTGACTACTCACGTGCTTCTGCTGCTGCTGTTGACGATGATGATGGGTTTTTATCGCCTGCGACGACTCCACCGTACTACTCATCCCACTTGATGCCGGCCGTTGGATCATCTCAACCACCATCTCATCGTTGTTATTATAACGGTCGACTAAAACGGCGTCGTTGTTGTAAAACGGTGAGGTAACAACAACAACGGCGTCGTTTTGAGGAGAGAGAGGGAAGTTCGTTTTTGCCTTGGGCCCACGTAATTGACGGGCAGCTTTATCGTATGCTCGGGCAGCATCTTGGGCAGAATCAAATGTTCCTAACCATACTCTGGTTTTTTTCCATGGGTCACGAATTTCTGCTGCAAATCTTCCCCATGGTCGTTTTCGAACTCCTCTGAATTTTATATTTGTTGTTGTTGTCGTGGTGTTATTAACACCGTTGATTATAATCGCCGGTGGATCTAACGGTCCAGATCCATTTTGTGGGGTTGGGGTTGTTTTCACCGTTGATCTTCCTCGCCGCATGTTTCTTGATTTAGGAGAGAGAAAATTCGAAGATGAAGATTTCAAAATTGAAAATATGGGATTTTCTGGGTTTTCTGATAGAATGAATTAAAACTTCATATCATAGGAAAAAAATATATGAAAATGAATTGTTGAAGGAGGAAGAAGAAGATGAAGGTGAGATTTACAAAATACAGAGATTTTCTCTGACTAGTTTTTTTTCTCTCTCTAGGAATGTGTGGGTAGGAGGATGGAAGGCATATTTTCTCTCTCCTTCTTTTTCTTCTTTTTCTGAGGGAGGAAGTTTTTGAGTTTTTTTTTTTTTTTTTTTAAACTTTTTTTTTTTTTCTCGAAAACTCTACCTTCAGTTGCCCCCACAAACCGACTACTACTAATACTATAACGACGAGGACGACGAAGACTAGTTTTTTTTTTTTGGGGTGTGTCTCGATTGTTTCGTCGTTTTGAATTTTTGATTTTTCGGTTCTCACCTTTTTATATTTGTAGTGGTGTTTTGTTTTTGATGGAGTAAATTAATGAATAAGGCGTGTTTTTCTTTTTTAACGCGAAATGAAGGTATGCGTGTTTTTGATTCATTGAATTTTGACTAGAAGATGGGTGGGTTTGTTTTGAGGTGTGATTTTACTGTGTTAATTATCCTTACTTAAGTATACTTGCTTTCTCGTTTTATGTACTTAACTAGTTTTTTTTGCCCGGGCGATGCCTCGGGTCAGTTACAATAAACTAATATGTTATTATTTTTAAATTTTATAATTTATTTTGCTACTTTTCGTATTTTTTGTCCATTAAGAAATTGAAAAATTCACGTCACAACGTGATAAGTAAAGAAAAATTGAAAGAGTTTGAAAACAATACCTTAAAAGGAATTGTGGTAAGAGTATATGACATCAATATTCTCTTGTAAGTTACGTAAAAATAGTGTTAGAGATGTATATACTTGTTCAAGTCTTTTTAGTTAAGTATACTTATTACAAGACTTTATCATATTTTATTTGAAACATTAGACAACAAATTCATAGTGTATTGATGGTTAAGCTCTAACTTTTCATTCCAAAGGTCATGTGTTCGATACCTTGCACTTACACATTTCTTTTTTTAAAGTGAGGAGTATACATAGACATAAAGCATTTGCATTAGAAAGTTGAGGAGAGTGCCACGTGGCACATAGGCTTTCTTTCGCACGCCTTTTAATATATTTGTATAGATTTGTAATCAAAGTTTATTGGTGATTTGAATTTATTGCCGATAAATAACTCTGACTATTAAATTTTTAAAAAATATTTCATCTGTTTCATTTCAAGTGCAACACTTTGACTTTTGCACTATTTACACATCTTATTTTAATTGTAAGTTTTTACTAATATATAAAAACAAAAATGATTATATAAAATTTTGTTGGATTTGCTTCAATAAATATTATCATAATATCAATTTTCAATAACTTTTACAAATACATAATTAGAGATATTAATGATCAAAGTTGTGTGTCGGCAATCGTGAAAGTCAAACTGTTGCACTTATTTTAGGATCGGATGTTAGTAACATTTACTAGTAAAACAGTTGTTAAGTGTTGAATTTTTTAATATGGACTGAGGTAGAATTCATAATGTTTTACATATATAACAGTACTTGTATTTATTGTATGTATTAGTGATAGACTGTGTGTGATATATACATAGTGTGAAAATCAAACTAAAGCAAGTCAAGCACACACTTTGAGAGAGACATATGCTGAAGATTTTGTGGGATTAGTAGTATACTAGTATATATGTGGGGGGGGGACAAATGCTAGAGATTATGAGAGCGAAAATTATAACACAAATTAAGCACACACTTTGTGTTTTTGTGATTGACGATCTCGTGCAGTCTCTCTAACATATGTTTTTTGAATTACTTTCTCCTTTTCCAACAACTTATATCTCAAGAATTACTCGTACTTATGGATTCTAAATCACTACTAAACGAAAAGTTTGTAATAGAGAAAGTGGGAAGTATATATAGGTGAGCTAATCATGAGTTTGATTAGTCTCGTAACATTGTTTGACCAATAATTAGTTGAATGACAAAATAATCAAAATGTCAACAAATTCGTCAATGTAGAATTGATTTTGATTCTATCCTTCCTTTCATTGATGAATAAAGTCTTTTTACAACAAATGGATCAATAAAAGGGAAGAGATGGAATGAAATTAACTAGGAGAATGAGTAGACCATGAACGAAAATGAAAATTAAAAGAGATATCAAGTAAATATTGGGGAAGGGAGAAATATGACGAGAGAATAAGAAATTTAGCATACTAGTAGGAGGAACACCAACACATACTCGAACTTGAGGGTTTTAAAAATTTAAATTCTATATATAGACGTAGATCGTAGGAGATAGAAGAATCTAAAATTAATCATAAATGCAAATGCTTTCTTAGCCACAATAAAGGCGGTTATTTTATATGATTATATTCATATTTTCCTTAAAAACAATCTTACCATACAGATTGACTTTGTTTCTTAATGAAATTAATTGCTAATGTAGATTTGGAAGGTCATGAATCGACCCCACACGATCCGAATACCTGTAAATCGATCAATTAAACCCCAACAGACATTCCTATATTCAACCAAGGAGAATTAAAGGACATAACCAAGCAGCGACAAAAACTCGAGATGTTAGTCCCTATCACCACCTAATTGTGTATATATTGTATGTATTAGTGAGAGACTATGTGTGATATATACATAGTGTGAAAATCAAACTAAAGCAAGTCAAGCACACACTTCGAGGGACATGCTGAAGATTTTGTGGGATTAGTAGTATACTATTATATATGTGGGGGACAAATGCTAGAGATTATTAGAGAGAAATCTATAACACAAATTAAGCACACACTTTGTGTTTTTGTGATTGAAGATCTAGTGCGGTCTCTCTAGCATATGTTTTTTGAATTACTTTCTCCTTTTCCAACAACTTATATCTCAATAATTACTTGTACTTATGGATTCTAAATCACAACTAAACGAAAATTTGTAATAGAGAAAGTGGGAAGTATATATAGGTGAGCTAACCATGAGTTTGATTAGTCTCATAACATTGTTTGACCAATAATTAGTTGAATGACAAAATAATCAAAATGTCAACAAAATCGTTAATGTAGAATTGATTTTGATTCTATCCTTCCTTTCATTGATGAATAAAATCTTTTTACATCAAATGGATCAATGAAAGAGAAGAGATGGAATAAAATTAATTAGGAGAATGAGTAGAGCATGAACGAAAATGGAAAATAAAAGAGATATCAAGTAAATATTGGGGGAAGAGAGCAATATGACGTGAGAATAAGGAGTTTAGCATACTAGTAGGAGGAACACCACATATGCTCGAACTTGAGGGTTTAAAAATTTAAATTCTATATATAGATGTAAATCATAGGAGATAGAAGAATTCAAAATTAATCATAAATTCAAATACCTTCTTATCCACAATAAAGGCGATTATTTCATACGATTATATTCATACTTTCCATAAAAACAATCTTACCATATAGATTGACTTTGTTTCTTAATGAAATTAATTGCTAATGTAGATTTGGAAGGTCATAAATCGACCCACACGACTCGGATACCTTTAAATCGATCAATTAAACCCCAACAGACATTCCTATATCCAACCAACGAGAATTAAAGGACATAACCAATCGACGTCAAAAACCCGAGAGTTAAACCCCATCACCACCTAATTGTGCATTTGTGTCACACAACAAATTAACAAAAAACTCTTATGTTATAAAGCCTCGTTTGTTATCGTATTCTGCTTCTAGTTTTAGTTTTTTTGAAAGCCAAAATCATATATGGGAACCAAAAAAAGTAGTGTCCAATTTTCTATTGCCAGTTTTTAAATTTGACACGTTAAGTATAAATATGATTAGTTTAAAGTTTATTATACCTCTTATATCATATGACTTTCATATTTATAAAATTAAAAAAATGGAAACTTACACTGATACTGAACGGCCTCCTTAGTGACAAAGTAAAACAATTTTGTAAAGCTTAAATAGTCAAAGTGAGAATTCCAAGCTTGATGTATTCAAACTTTCAAAGTGAAATATTGCTAAACTTCGTGTACACAAACTTCAAAATTTCTTTAGTTTATTTATACGTATTCTTTTAGAATAGATCACATATAAAAAAAAAAAAAAAACTTAGGTGGTGGTTAGCAAAATGACAATAATACCCTTGGTATTGGGGGAATCAAAATGACGTGAATAGGCCTTGGTTTAAGGGTGTGCTACAATTATCATTAATTGCAAAGCGAGGATTATATGATTTATGGTCAGTTGGTATTTTGCGTGTGAGTGGGCGTGGATGAGCTTACTTTGGTTTGTTTATGGTTGGGTCATTTTCACACTGATGTGCTGTAGCTCTGTGCTGTATGGAACAGATTTGGGTTCTGATGACCGGTGAGGTAAGGTATGGCCATTCAAATACATATGGTCATAAAAATTTAATAAAATGACAACTACTTTTCACTTATTATTAATTTGTTTTTTCCATTTCTTGTTGTATGGTTAATTTTTCTATTCAAGAAACCATGTACTACAACTTATTCAACGCGTTTATAAGGGGAAAAAATTGAGATTTTTTTTTTGGATTTTTTAACTAGAATAATACAAACTTTGGCCGGTTTTTTCAGAATAATACAATCTTTGGATTATTTTTGAATAATACAAACTTTACACCAAAATTCCTAGAGTGAGACAAAACCGGTTGCAACCTGATAAACAGGTTAAATGGGACACGTGTCGCCATTTCATTGGTTGAAAAAAATTTCCTTTTTTTCTTGTTCCTTTCTTCCTCCTTCCTTTCACTGCCAACACTGTTAAAACACCACCCTCCAACCCTTCACCCCGAAAACCACCCAACCTGACCACCGCACCGCCGAAAACCACCCCCCTCCAATTTTTCACCGCCGAAAACCACCAAACCCACCCACCCCACCCCCCGAAAACCACCACCCTCCAACCCTTCACCCCCGAAAAACACCACCCTCCAAGCCTTCACCCGAAAACCACCCAACCCAGCCACCCCACCGCCGAAAACCACCCCCCTCCAAATTTTCCCCGCCGAAAACCACCAAACCCACCCACCCCACCCCGAAAACCACCACCCTCCAACCCTTCACCCCGAAAACCACCACCCTCCAACCCTTCACCCCGAAAACCACCCAACCCAACCACCCCACCGCCGAAAACCAGCCCCTCCAATTTTTCACCGTCGAAAACCACCGAACGCAGCCACCCACCCCCCGAAAACCACCACCCTCCAACCCTTCACCCTCGAAAACCACCCAACCCCGGCCACCTCACCCTCGAAAACCACCCCCTCCAATTTTTCACGGTCGACAACCACGAAACCACATGCCCGGCCCCTCCCCCACCACGAAACCACCTTCGACTCATGATTTTCGCGATTCAACACCTCGCCATCGTTCAGTGCGATTGATCTCGTCGACGTCCGATTGCGAATTAACGTCCGATTGCGTTTTGCCTCCGATTGCGATTTTTCTCTCGCCAAAGTCTCGACCCTCTGGTTGATCTCGTCGACATCGGTACAAGGTTTCAGGGTGTTGGGGGCGGAGATTAGGAGAAGGAGAGAGAAAGAGGAGTGGGGTTACTGTTGGTGAGAAGTCGCGGGAGGCAACGGCAAGGGGGTGTTGTGGGGGGTGCCGGTGGTTCAAGTGTGGGGGGGGGGGGTATCTTGGTTCGGGTAGGGGCGTTGGGTGAGGGTCTCGGGGTGGTTCGGGGTAGGGGGTGGGGGAGGAGGGAGAAAGAATAAAGTTGATTTTTTTTTTACCTGTTATTCAAGTTGCAAGTCATCTTGTCTTACTCTAGGAATTTTGCTGTAAAGTTTGTATTATTAAAAAATAATCCAAAGGTTGTATTATTATAAGAGAACCGGCCAAAGTTTGTATTATTCTAGTTAAAAAATCCTTTTTTTTTTGTTTTTGATGATTTGGTGAATATGATAGATAAACCATGTAAGTTTTATGGTTTATAAAGATTTTGAACTTGTATTTTTTTTACTTTAAGTTCATTTTGGACTATCATGACCACATTGGAATTTTAAAAAGTAATTCATTCTATCTTAATTTTTTCAAAAAATAAAATAAGATAAGGTTATAGACTTATGGTTATAATCTTAGAAGTACGGTATTGTTCTTAGTTTCACTCATGCAATTACGCCTAAAAGCAATATATTATCTCCCAACGAGATGAACATCATAAAAAATTCAAAATAATTACACGATCGTTCAACACCTCCAAAATTGTTTTTGAATTAGTATAGAGATAACTAAGTTATAATTCAAACCATAATTCATCTAATGCTTACATCATTACCTTCATAATCCTCATTGTATACTTAAAAGTTAAAAAAGAAGAAGAAGTAATGTTTATACTTTATAAATAAACTAAGAATGATAATTAGCTATATTAAACTTTCTCATTTGATAAATGCCGCCCTGAAATATCCTGTTAACGCCCTGTATAAATACATATATAAGTATTTATACTCTAACATTCACTCTCCCACTCTCTTCACTCTCCATCACTCTCTCACTACATCTCTCTCATCAACAAGGAACTCCCATCAAGATCTCCGGCGACAATAACTCCGGCGACATAACTCCGGCAACTTTTCCGGCCAATTTTCCGGTCACTTCTTTTTTTTTTTTGATAATTTTGTTTTATTCATGCCATATATAAGGAATGGCCCAAAAAACGATTACATCATTTAACTATATCAAAGCAAGGCCCAGAGAAGGCTCACTAAGTATAGAAGACATCTTACAAGAGAAAGCTTGCAGTACAGCAGTAGGATGAGAAAATTCCTGATTTGAGAAGAGAAGAATTAAACCCATGCCAGAAATTCTGATTTCCTATGGAGTCCTTGTTTTGCAAGTGCATCAGCGACATTATTCGAGCTTCGAACTTGATGGTTGATGGAAATTGATGGCTCTCTGAGAAGAGCATTTCTTATGAAGTTTAGGTGAAAATTTAAATTCCAAGGGCCCCCTAGTTTAGAAGTACACCACTTAACTGCATTAAGCGAGTCCGACTCGATGGTGAGATTCTTGATTTCAATGCGAGATGGGCTGCTAGAGGTAATTTGAAGAGCTCGAAAAATCGCATTTACCTCCGCATTGTTGATTTCCATCGGTGGAATAGGCGTGGAGAAAAGACATATGAATTCACCTTTAAAGTTCCTCAAAACACCACCAATTGCTGAACGGTTTAGGAGAGGATTAAAGGAGGCATCAACATTCCATTTGAGAGAACCTTCTGGGGGGGAGACCAATTGACATTCTTGATTTGCTTGCTAAGTCCCAAGCTTGCCGATTCGCACCACATGAGGCATTTTGGGTTTCGGATTATATCTTCGATTGGGTATGGTAGAGGATCCCCCCATCCCTTAATCCACCACCCAAGACGAACAATAATAAGGTCACAGATCATGTTCATGGAGCTGCTGGAATTATTGAAGATCCTCTCATTTCTTTCTTTCCAAATGGACCAAATTAAGATATAAAACATAGCCCACCACACCTTCTTGAAAAAAGGGTTCGAACTAGGGGGGGACCAAGCTCTGAAAATTCTTATTAAGGAAGAAGGAGTGGCCCAATGATAATTCCAAATATTCATCCACCAGTTCCATATTTTCCATGAAAATTCGCAATGGACCAAGAGATAGTCAACAGATTCTGAGCAATTGTTACAAAGAGGGCAGAGGTCTTGGGAGAGAGGGATGATATTGAGTCTTGCCAGCTTTGCTCTTGTATTTAACTTTCCAAGGCACGCAATCCAAGTGAATACTTCGATTCTCTGAGGTACCAATCCACGCCAAGGATTTATAATTACATCTTGAGGGGATGAGGCAGATGATTTCGAAAGTTCATAAGTGAATGACTTCACGGAAAAGAGGCCTGATTTGCAAGGTGACCAAATGAATTGGTCGTTATTTTCCATGGATAAACAGGCCCTATCAAGTAATACTTGCAATGAGTCTCTTTCTATTGTGTCACGGATTCTAAGGCTTCGGATCCAAGCTAAAGCCCAGGTCCATGAGCACCCATTCCAAAAGCCCATTGCTTCAATTGTTGCGTTTTGGTTTGATGAGATAGAGAAGAGTCTTAGATATAGAATTTTCAGTGGGCTTTCACCAATCCAATTATCATGCCAGAAGAGTGAGTCCACACCATTTCCTACTTTGCACCTGATTCCTTGTAGAGCAATTTTTTTTTGCATCTTGATTATTCAGCACTGATGCACAGATTCCCTTCCATGGTCCACCTGAGCGTGGGATTTGTAAGTCAGCTATGCGGAAATTTGAGGGGTACTTGTACTTACATTGAATTACTTTCCTCCAAAGTGAATCTGGTTCTGAGAAAAAACGCCACACCCATTTGAAGAGCAGTGAAATGTTTCGGTGAAGGAGATTGCCCAAAGCCAGGCCCCCCAATTTTTGTGGGAGTTGGAGAACATCCCATTTAACTAGTGACATAGCGTGTTTTTCCATGCTGCCACTCCACAAGAACTGACGTTGGAGTGAGATAATTTTATTGATGATGCCTTGAGGAACTGGATACAATGACATATAATACAGAGGGAGGTTTGATAAGGAAGCTTTAATGAGAGTCAAGCGTCCTCCAATAGATAACGTCCTCCCCCTCCATGAAGCCAACTTTGCTGCCATTTTATTGATAATAGGATCCCAAGTAGCTAAGCGAGTGGGGAGGCCACCAATTGGCAAACCTAGATAGGTTAGCGGAAGGGAGCCCTTTTTGCACAACAATAATTTCCTGCATCATCCATCCACATGTCAGTAACATTAATGCCAGTTATAGAACTCTTGTAAAAATTTACCTGGAGCCCGGAGGCTAGATGAGACAGAATGAGAGATTTATTGATATTCGCCAAAAAATCCAGATTCGGGGGGCAAAAGATGATTGTATCATCTGCGTATTGAAGATGTGAAATATTTATACCCCCCGGAGCAACCTCGATGCCGTCCCAAAAATCCATGGACGTTGCCTTTGTGATTACAAGGTGTAGAACTTCGACGATGATGTCAAAAAGGAATGGAGACAAAGGGTCACCCTGTCGTAATCCTTTTTGAAGTTTTATGGGAGGGTGGGAGACCCATTCACCAATATGGAGGCAGAAGCAGATGACACACAAGCATTTATCCATTTTAACCACACTTTTGGGAAACCCATTTGAGAGAGTGACCAATCAAGGAAATTCCAAGAGACAGAGTCAAAGGCTTTATGGAAATCGAGCTTAAGAATTGTAGCAGGAGTGTTTCTTTTTTTACAAGTATCTATAATTTCAGAAGCAACAAGAGCGCCATCCAAAATTTGACGACCTTTAACGAATGAGGATTGAAAGGGGCTAATTAAGGATCCAATAACTGATTGGAGCCTTCTAGCAAGAAGCTTTGTGATGATTTTGTACAAACTGCCGACCATACTAATCGGCCTATAGTCACCGAACCCATCCGGGAAGTCTTTTTTCGAAATCAAAGTTATGAAGGCAATATTACTACCTTGAGGGAAGTGTCCTGAGAACCAGAATTCTCGGATGATTTGATAAACTTCCGGTTTTATAATTTAGGGAAATTAAAACCGTCCGGCCCCGGGGCCTTGGCAGAAGCACATGAGTTAACAGCGTCGTCAATTTTAGAATCTATGAAAGGTGAAATAAGACTTGCAGCTTGATATGGGTTTAGGTGTTTGAAATTTAGGTTCTCAAAGATAGGTCTCGTAAAGGATGTTTCTATGAATATGTTTTTGAAGTATTCGGTGGCAGCTTTTTGGATTTGTTTGGGCTAGGTTAAGATCAAACCATTATGCGTGATGGATTCAATGGTATTGGTTCGTTTTCTATTCGAAGCAACGGTGTGAAAAAATCGTGTATTTTTGTTACCTTCTTTGAGCCATTAAGCCATTCCCTCAGATCCACTTGAGCCATTTTCCTAGCCTGCACTTCGTTTTCATCAAGATTTCGCTGATTTGCATACTCATCATATGATTTAATCTTTGATTCCAGTTCAACAATTTTCCCTTCAATAAGCCCAAACTCAGCTTTATTCCATTTTTTCAAGGAGTTTTTCACCAGCTTGAATCTTTCATGTATTGGGAGGTTTTTGGATGAATCCCAAGATTCTTTGATGGTTTATAGACACGTGGGGTGGGAGAGCCAGCAGTTTAGGAAACGAAAGGGTTTGGGCCCCCAATTTCTTTCGGTAGAAGACACGAGGAGAGGGCAGTGGTCTGATATAGCTCTATTGAGAAGAGAAGATTTGAGGGATGGGAACACAGTTAGCCATTATGGGTTAACAAGGACACTATCCAGTCGGCTTTTGGAATTTCCCCGAAACCATGAGAATTTTCCATTTGAAGGTGGTATATCAAGCATATGTGTGTTTTGAATGAAACCATTGAAAGCAGCCATACCTGAATTGGAGACAACTTGAATTCCTCTTTCCATGGCGGATGTTACTTCATTGAAGTCGCCAATCAAGAGGCAAGGGATATTCATGAGATTCCAGAAATCTTCGATTTCACGCCATACTTCAATCCTCAAATCAGCATGACATGGATTGTAAATATTTATGAGTACGCACTTGAAAGATTTTGACGGAATTTCACCGCAAATTGCTATCCAATGTCTCTCAATCTTTACTGAGTCCATAATAAAAAAATTTGAGTCCCAAGCTGAAAGAATTCCTCCCGAATTCCCAATTGAAGGACAGAATTTCCAATCAAAGAAATCCATTTTTCAGCAAGTTCTGATGATACAGTGATCAATGTTTTCGAGTTTCATTTCTTGGATGAAGATGAAATTTGGTTTTTTTGTGGCTGAGATTTTTCGGAGGGAGCTTCTCTTAATTTTCGCTCCCATGCCTCGAATGTTCCAGGAGACAATATTCATTTAATTGTTTATGGGAGGATTGATGACAAGGAAGAATTTTATTGGATTGTCGCCCAATCATCTAATTGTTTGAAAAGAATGTCTTTTATTTTGTCACGAAGCTCTTCCTGAGAACCATTGTATGTCATGCCAAGTTTGTTTGAAAATGTGAGGACGTCATCAGGTGTAATAGAAGGGATGTCAATGACTTGGATTTTTTTTGGAAGGCGGGGAAGATGGAGGAGATTTAGGAGAGGAGGTCTTCACTAAATGCTTTCTTCTCATCTTTTTTTTCTTGATTTTCTTTTGCCTTCTTATTTCATGAAGAGTTTTTAACTGATTGGGAATATTTTCCTCAAACCTAGGGGGGAATAAAGGGACGGATTCCAGCGAGAAAGAGGATGAGGATGTTTTGGGCCTAGAGAGGGGTCCAAAGCTATTGGTTATGGGAATACTAGGAAAGGCAGATGAGTTTTTTTTGAGGAGGAGATAGTATTAGTCTTCTTGGGCTCAGAGGTGGTTTTTTTTGGTTTGGGCTCTGGTGGAAGGAATGAGGGGAAGGATTGGCCAGGTTTTCTTTTTGAGGTTGGCTTGCGACTGGTGAGGGAGATTTTTGGTGGGTGGCAGAAAAATAATTATTTGGTGGGGATAAGATTTGTTTTTCCCAAAAAGGTGGAGTTAAGGCAGTTTTGGGACAAGAGAGATTTTGTTGGGTATTGAAGTGTTCAGAGTACTTTTCCATGAGAGGCTGAGCCGCATTAATCAACTCATCTTTTTTTGGACATGATTGAGGAGATGAAACGTCATATGTCAGGGCTAGCACTGGGAGTTCCTTTGTGACGTCATTCAATATTTTTTCCTGATCATCCATGTGCCATTGATCATCAAAAGGTGGGGTTGACTTAGGAGATGGGATTGGCTGAGTTTTTCCTCCTGGGATGATGTTTTGAACACATTTTCTGTTTCAAAAACGAAGACTGGGTACTTTTGTCCTCCAATGTCAAGCCATAGCTTGCAGTTAATTTTGAATAAGCAATCGGTGATCATCAAGATTTTTGCATTATCAAAATTTGAGTAATCAATAGAAGTCACCCTCCCAAAAACGCTTCCAATGCTATGGAAGTTATCATAGTTCCAAGCAGTGAGGGGGACACCATATACCTTTAAAGAAATTTCCCTCCATTGAGTTGCAATATCATCATTGATTTGCCTTAATGCAACAAACCATTGCTCGAGCCACATACTCTCCAACATGACATTTTTCTCCGCTATACTCTCAAAGGTTATTAGGTGTAGAAAACCACCTAGAGGCTTGATTGTGATACTGAAGACACCTTCTGCCAAAATACATTGTAGAATATCATTGGAGGACATTGATGACTTAGCCACCGCAATTAGGCTCCTGTTGAAGAGATCTTGATTGTCCAGATTTTTTGAACCTTTTATAACCAGGGAAAATTCATCTTCAATGTTTTCCGCAAATAGATTTTCACGTGCCTCTTCAGTTGCTTCACCAAGGATTTTTGTGCTGACCATCCTTGCTTTTGGAGGTTTTTTGTGAAAAAATTCTGGCAGAGGGTCTTGTTCCTGAAATTGAGAAAGCGGGTTTTTGGTTGTGAATAGGGGGGAGGTAGGTGATGGTTTTGAAGGGGTGATTGGGTCATTTTGGCTTTTTGGGGCAGCTTGAGGGTGATTTGTCGTATTTGGTGGTGGTTTTACTGTGGAGTTTGAGGCCTTTTGGGGGTTTGGTGAAGAGACCTCCCTATATGAACGATGATCTCTAAAGGAGGGTTTTGGATGAAAGGTGATAAGCGCGTAATATGTTATATTTTTACTCCATAATTTTAGTCTTATATTTGTTCTTTATGTATTATTTTTATATTTTTACCAACTTTTATTAGTAGTGGGTTATTTATGTTCTTATTATATTTTATTGAATAAATGGCTTAAAAAGTGTATTATTTTTGTTATAGGTACTTTTACTATTTCACATTGGAACTTGGAAGAGGAAGATTACAAAAATAATCAAGGGATGACAAATAGAATAAAAGCAAGGAGAATAGAAAGGAAGAAGAAAATATAAAGAAGACAAAAAAAGGCCAAATCTCACGTGATAAATAAAAGAAAGGAAGGAATTCATCTTCTTCAAAAAGTCTTGCTTCTTATCAACCAGCAAAACACCTTACAAAATGAAAAGATAGTTCATCCACGCACAACAATAAGAAGATGAGATTTCATCTTCTTCTCATCCGAATTTTATGGAATTCCTATCTTATTCTCTAATCTCTTATTCCCTATCTATTGGGTATATATTACCCGTATCTTCACGCCAAAAACATAAGCACAATTTAGCCAAGAAATACCGAGAGTTGAGCGAGGGTTTGATTGAGTTCGTAATTGGGTAATTAGCAAGTGAAGGAAGCCATTGAAGGGAAGCTTAGTCTCGAATTCAAGGTCGAACAAGAGCCACTGTGAAACATGGGGTCGTAGCCGAGTTTTGTATGGTGTTCTTGGGCACTTATCCATGAGTTCTTCTCTTACTTATTATTCCCAATTGCTATTCTTTTAAATTACTTTGCTATTTTATTAGATTCTTATTGTTAGTATGCTGAATTAGTTTGGATATTATTATTGACTTGAGTATTTTACCCATTAATTATTATTTGAATTTACTTGTGATTCATGTTTAATTGGTGATTATGCATATTACTAGTGTATGTATGCTTGTCAATTATTGCTATCTATATGGTTTGGCTTAGTTTAGATCATATGATCAAGTAGTCCCTAATTTATATTAAGTCTGCGATCATGGTTTAATTTAAATTAGAAAGTAAGTTCAATCTAATTATTGTAAGCATCTATGTGATTAGAATAATTAAGATTAATGATGTCTCCTAGTTTATAATGCTTCCAATTTTAATTCATACAAGTTGCGATCATATTTGTATTAATTAGATTGGTTTAGAATCGATTTTGGCCTAGTTCAAAATTGGTTTTAAGTAAGGGAAGATAGGGAGTCTTTGCTATCAAAGTCTTTACAGTTAATCTAATAATTATATTTGGTTAATTTCTCAAGGTCGACTATTTATCGTACTAGTAATTAAATCTAATAAAACTATGAAGTTGAAATGGTTAATTGTGTCGTCACTTGTAAATAGTAGATTAGTTTTTCATTTACTTAGTTTTATTGGTTAGTACTATCTTCAACCCCCCCAAATCTTTGTAAATAGGTAAATAGCTGTGTAGTCTAACTTATTTATATGATTAATATTGTTTTTTAGTTGAACTTTGAGTTTAGGAGTTTAGTAGTCTCTCCGTGGGATCGACCCTTTCTTACCCTTTAACTAGTTGTAAATATTTTTGAAGGTCTAAGATAGGTTTTTAATTTAATACGGTAAACGATACGTATCAAAAGGTGTTTTTTTTGGAGAGAGGGGGGAGAGGGGGGAGATGAGGTTAGTCTTGGTAAGGGATTTGTCGTATTTGGCCTGCTGGACTTTTAGAATTCTTCCTTCCAGTTTCACCTCATTCATGGCCTGGATTGCAGCATACATAGAAGATGCAGCAGCATATCTGATGAAAGCATAGCGGAATCTGAGTCTTGGCTTTGAAATGGTGGGTATGACAATGTTTGAGATTTCGCCATATTTACTGAAAATGTTTTTTTATGTCTGAAATCAACGTATCTGGAGGGAGTTGGGTGATGAAGATGGTTTTAGAGGCTAAGGGGGGTGGAGGGGGAAGATTTGGATGGGATTTCTTTCTTGTTACCTTAATCCATGTCCCTTGATCTTGATCCTTGACTGGTATTACTCTCTCGGAGGTTTCTCTCATTTTGTTTCTCTCTCTAGACATTTTTTTCTTCTCTTAAACATTTTTCCGGTCACTTCTCATCACACATTAAAGGAGGTTGAATGATATGGTATCATACTATCATCATGCTGCCACTCCTCCGACAACCTTTCCGTTTACATTACGTGCAACTTTTCCGGCCTCATTATTGCATTATTAATATTAATGAAATTTTATAATTCATTTAATAAAAAAATAGAATATAATAACTTAAAAATGCCGAAAAATGCCTAGGCGCATGTACCTGTGGTCAGGCGCCTAAATTAGGCGCCCAACCACAGGTACAGGCGCCTAAATTAGGCTCCTAACCACAGGTATAGGCGCCTAATTTAGGCTCCTGACTACAGGTTCGGGGCAATTTTCGGCATTTTCAAGTCAATTTTTGGTAAATTTTACTTTATTATGAGATGTTCTAATAAAGCTAAATAAAATCGACCAAAATAGGGACTGAAGCAAAAAATGATTACGCTAAGTTTTTCGAAGCGCCAGGTTTAAGACATTCTAATAGTTTTATTCGATTTTTTTTTAATTACATTAGCGTTTGTGTGGTCAACGCCGGTCAATGTTGGTCAACGCCGGTAAACACCTTGGTCAATGCCGGAAATCTTGAGGGAATGAAAGTGAATAAAGAAAGTGTGGAGGGGTTTGTGTGGAAAACATGGAAGACATGTGGGAGTTTAAATAAAGAAAGGGAAAGAGGAAAGGAGGGAATGGGGAAATACAACCCATGTATTTTTGTACAAAAATACAAGGCGTTACCAGGAAATTTCAGGGCGACATTTAGCAAAACCCTAAACTTTTCACAACTCTAATGTGCAAATATTGCATATAGAAAATGTAATAAGAGTCGTACACCCATAATGATTCTAACATATAAACAATTATTAAAATATGATAGAACTAAATCATACTAGCATATATTGCAGTTGATCCTGGTATATCGGTGTATAATACGATTCAAATTTGAAGTTAGATTAATCGTATATACTTCCTCCATTTTGAAGAATTGCTCACTAACGGTAGGAACACAATTTGATGTAAGAGGAGAGATTGTAAATTTTTTGGATCCACATGCTTTCTTTACTATATTCAATGACAAGAGAGTGTAAAATATGGGGAAAGTATGAGTAAAATATTACTATATTGCTTTTATCAAAATAGGAAAAGTAAAATAATTCTTCGTGTAACAGATGGAATGGAAAGTGAGTAATTATTCAGAAAAGAAAATTTAGCATACAAAGCCTAAATCAATAGAATAAGTGTTCAATATACTCATTTGTTAGATTTCTTTTTACAATTTCTTACTTAAGTGGTAGCTAAAATATAAACTCTCAACATCGTTGTTCCACTTTAACTTTTGAGCAATTCACATAAACCACTTTGACTTTATATTTTTCGTAATATATAAAAGCAAATGTCATTGTGTAAGACATTAAATTTGTCTCGTCCCATAATATCAACTTTTATAATTATCACTAATTGGTAATTTAAGTTACTGATAGTCCCATTTATGAATTGACAAGTGAAAAGTTGAACTAAAACTACGGAAAAAAATAATATACCTACACTACAGTCTACAAATATAGAAGTACCCATCGTAAAAAATAAATAACGATACAAGTATATTATAGATGAGTCTTAGTCTATATTACAGGGGATGCTTTGGGCCACGATTTGATTGATTAATTGATTGCAATGGAATGGGTCATAGAGGCTACAAGGAAGAACCGAGGAGAAACGAAACAGCAAATTGGAATTAAAATTAAATAAAGAGGTTTGATTTAATAATTGTCTGTAACATTAGGCACACTCCTCAATTAATAAGACCTTGTAAGAGCATCCTTAATGATGAGTAGAAAAAAAAGATCAAGTACTTGATCTTAAAAGGGTGCTCTTAACAATGAGTGAGAAAAAGATTGAGTGATGATTGGAAAAAAAAAAATAGCATGGGGTGAGTGAAAAGATGATCAGGCGTGGGAGTGGGACCCACCGCCTGATCTGGCGAAAATTAATTTTTTTTGCTTTTCTTCCAGTCAAAACGCAGCGTTTTGGCTGGAGATTAGCTAAAACGCAGCGTTTTGGCTGGAAAAAAAGCAAAAAAAAATAAAATTGCCAACTTTCTGACGCGTGCGTCAGAATTTGGCACTTGTCAAATTCTCACAGGAGAGAGAAAATATTAAAAATGCAATATCTTTAAAAATACAAAGCCAAAAAAATAAAAAAATTACCAATGACTCTATTTTTCCGAGATCTACAAATAGAGACCCATTTTGTAATATTTTGGATATTTTTTTTTTCTAGCTATTTACTAATTTTCTATAATTTTGCTTATTTTATATGAAATATCTTTCACTTGTACCCTCTAAAAAAAAATAAAAAATATTTTTGTGCATTTAATTTATTTAATGCTAAAAACACTAATTATGTATTTATTTAATTAATTTTTTATCAATTAGTAATGAATATTTCAAATTATTAAAAAGTAAATAATAAAAATATTGTATAATGGTGGTGGGGTGATGAGAGAGAAAAAATAGTTGGGTAGGGTAAAAATATAGTTGGGTAGGCAAAAGTAGTTGGGATGATCTTTTTTTTTCGGTTCATTGTTAAAAAGAAAGTAGGAAAAGATTGTGGGATGTAATTTTTTAGAGAGAGAAAGTTAGAACAGCTTAGCTAGGCCCCATTGATCAATACCTTTTGGATATGCAACATATATTTACACCCATCATTTTTGCATTACCATATGGAGTACTAGCTACAAGCCCACAACATCCTAACAACATATGCAAATTCAGATCAACAAGAGAACAAAGCTCAAAAATCATAAAATGTACTATATTTCATGAACAAAAAGAACTATTTCGATGTGAAGGTATTTTGCATTTGTTGGAGAGATAATAAACAGTAGCATGAGAAAAGACTACGTGCGAGTTCCGAACACTGTTCCTAACTGTGCTGAATATGCAAACAGCAAAAGTAAGAAACTCGGTTACATATTATCGATCTCTTTTCTCCTTCAAAGAATTGATAATGGAGGGTTGCAATTGTAAGATGATGACACACTAGTTCCACTTTCAAATACAATACAAACATGGAACCAGTACAAGGATCGATAATATATGATTACAACTGAAAAAACCAGAACAATGAACTACAAAATAGAGAAAATTCAAAAATAAGGAAACAAAATAACTATTACAAAAGATACATTGATGAGGATCTACCAGTTTCTTTTTCCAGCAGATCAAACATGTCCGAACTTTGGCCTTACTTCATCCAGTTGTAGGGTAAGGTATCTATGCACCACCCCACAGATGCCTGGACAAATTTGCCAAATTAAGCATATCAATATAACCATTATTGTGTCTGCAAATGTGATGTTGATAATTAAATCACTCCAATACAAGGTCTTTAAACTTTCAACTTTAAAGCAGGTGATAAATATTCATATAAATACATAAAAGCAAACTATCAGAAAGACAAAAATATATCACTTCTTGAAGGAATTGGGTATTTGATAGTAAACCTCAATGCATGACATAACCTATGCAGTAGTAGATGGAACCAAAGCAACAACCCGAGCACTACAAGTTCAGAATTATACATAAGATTCAAACACAACTGCATTTCACCCTATTTAGCAAATTAGAGTTTTATTGAGTGATATAGTGGCCTGATGAAGCTCAAGCCATATTGACGTGGAGAGAGCCAGACATTATTACTTGGGTCTCAATTAAAAAGGGAACTAAAGATCGGATTCAAGCACAGTTTAATTCCGCAAAACAATAAGCCAAAGGAAATCCCTGAACATGTTTCTCATTTCCGCGCTCAGTCAGAATATGAGAATTTAGTTGCACCATAATCCACAAACCTACTTTATGACAAAGGAAACAGCTCCCTCTTGTACATTATCGCATAAAATGACTCGGGAAGCAGTGCAGTAAGCAGGTTTCTTGGTTCTCACAAAGATGGGAAATTTAATACTTAAGATTCAATAATTTGAACTTTGAGAATTCATGGAGAACAACAAAGACTCGAAGTTCAGCACAACAATGGGGTATAAATACGAAAACGCTGATAATGAATTAACTATAGTTTACACTTTACACTTATAATCATTAACGAACATCATTTGTTGCAACACTAGCTTTTCATCAAATTTACATTTTAATAAAAAAATTCCCTCTTTTTAGCTAAAAGGTCAAACCCTAACCCCAAATGTTGAGACTTAAGACTCCATAGAGCTAGAGTAGAAGTGAGAGAGTATAAGAAAGACACCAAGACCATATACAATAATTTGATCTTTTATAATGACAAGGGATAAGAATACATATAGGAGAACAAAGACACCAAGACCATATAAAGGAAAGAGAGGAAAAAAAGAGAGCGATGTATACCCTTTCACTGATGATTGAGAGCGAGCATAGCCAAAAGAACTGTGAAAAGGTACAAAAAGGGAGGTATGTTATAGAAGCAAAAATTGCACAGAGAAGCTAGAATTCAAATCTTTTGATAGAAAGCAACAATACTATAGACATGTCTTTTCCTAAATTAGTT
Source organism: Beta lomatogona (assembly GCA_947646795.1). NCBI lineage: Eukaryota > Viridiplantae > Streptophyta > Magnoliopsida > Caryophyllales > Amaranthaceae > Beta > Beta lomatogona. Next base: position 354,197 of record CANSNZ010001154.1, read on the forward strand.
TATATTAGACGTGTGACAGTTTCTAGCTCACAAGACTTATTTCAAAATTATGTCTAATGTTCACAGTTTACTATTCATCAGCTGTTCATGGCTAAGTCAACATTCACAAAAAATGAGTCCACATACGACAAAAATTAAACCAAGTTCGAAGATTTCTAACAAGCACTTCATCATTAAACCAAAGCTCTCAAAACATATATACACGGACTTTAGTAAATAAATCAAGCATGGGATAATTAATAATACCTCTTCCAAAATTCAGATAATTGTCGAGATCCATTGTAAAAAATAAACCACATTAAGACAATGATTAGTGTATCTGTTCAGGCTAAGGAGCTCAAAGTACAAAGTCATCGGTGGATGAAACAAAGAAAATGAAATTAAATGATGTCAAGCTTGCACTTTTAACAAACTCCACACGCAAAATAGAGAGTAACCAACATGAATCTAGCTGCATTGATATATTATCTATAAAATTTTGTCATCATAAGCTAAGGAAATGCAAAAAGAAAAAAATGATTATCTTCCCAGAATCCCACTCCCTCAATTCCCAATGAAAATTGCAACAGCAAGTTTGACCCTCTTCAAGTATTTTCTTATCAGATCATATGAACACAGCCAATACTCTGACTTACTTATCTTTCTTGGCATCATTAATGCAAATCAGAGATGACGCAATGCTTGCAATGGTATCACTAATAAAAACTAAAGAAGCATTTTGGATAGCAAAAGGCCTTTCCAAGGTCCAGTGAAAGAACTCATCAAAACCTTGACGAAAAGACTAATGTCACATGCAACACAAAAAAACCATATTCAAACTACCAAGATGAAACCAACTATTTTGTGCAACCAACACCCAACTTCAATCCCATTAACAGCAACCAAGTCCACGTGGTCAACAGTACATTACTTCACTTCTTTTAGTTTCTTCCAACGTAATGACTTCATAGCTTGTGGGGTTCTCATGAGCAGAACTAATTAACACTTAAAGCAGTTATTCATCCTCAAAAGCAAAGTGATACTTAATAGTAGTAATGGTTGAAAAATGGCAAATCTGGACTACATTTGAATCATATCAAGCTGTTGTTGACGAAAATTCAAAATGGCATGTATAAGACAATAGAAACATGGTCAATCTTTCTACTAATAGCTGGCACGACGAGAAAAATGCATGACAAAAATAGTTAAAAAATTCGAGCTCAATGATACTAAGCAGCGTCAAGGATACTGAAAAGGTAACGCTCCCACCAATCTAACATATAGAGTCCAAAAGTTACATTGTAAAGATATATCTTGCGTTGTACCCAATTCATGGTTACTTGAATCCAAGACCTGCAAAAACCCAAAGTACTGTTACTACCCAAAGTTCTAGAGATGGCTCAAAAAGTATAGAAAAGTTTGCATCATAAAAAAAAATTAACTGCAGCTTTGTTATAATGATTATCTAAACAAAACCGATCACATTGTATCTAAAGCTCACTCTCCCAAATACAGATCAGAAACTAACGAAAAGAGGTCATCTAACAGCCAGGAATCACTCAGCATGATTGTCATCCCTAAGTTCAATGCTCCACTGCCAACTTAATATTTACAAATAATTAATATTACTAGTAACATACAGCCATGATTCATATCCCATTATATCAAAAATATCTTCATCTCCCCTTTCCTAACCAATCTCCTGACACCGAAATATAAGTGTACTGAACTGATTGCACATGAAATTCACCATTCATATAAACAAGCTTGAGCTCAGCTAAGTGGCTTCTCTCAGCTCAGTTGTGTATTTTATTTATTTTCCTTTGAAATGAAGTTAGAATCACAATAGCTCCTGAAAAACTCTCATCTGATGCTTAGCCCTGAACCCACAGGCCACAACTATAGGCCAAAAAAAGGTATTGAGATGAAATAAATGATAACTCACACAACCATATCAAAATTCGCATAACCCATTCAACAATCTCAGAATCCTAACTAGAAAGATTAATACTTCCTCCGTTCCATTTTAAATGAAACACTTACTATTTTAGGCCTTTCAAAATAAGTGAAACGTTACCTTATTTGGTATTCACTTCTCTCTATCTCTCTCCTCATCACATGGGTCCCTTCTTTTTTTTCTCTCTATCTCTCTCCTATTCTAAATCCCCGTGCCAAGACCCTACGTTTCATTTAAAATGGAACGGAGGAAGTATATAAACTCTACACTTGAAACATGAAAAAATCCAAATTACATTACTATATTGGGGATTGAATTGGCAGCCCCTGTCCCCGTCTATATAAAAGATTAGAACACCCTAAAAGACAATCGAAAGAATTACACATTGATATAAATCATCAAGGAGAAAAAAGAGTACAAAAACGCTATGAGACAAAGGCAAGAAATGCTCTCAAAATAACGTCAATTGCAGTTTAAGAGAATCAAGGACTCAATGTGAACAATTAATACCAATAAAAACCCGGCTAAAACATTGAATGAATAAGCGATCCCATTTCAAGATATAAACTGAAAAACAGCGGAGATCAGAAACATTGATAATAAGGAAAAGGGAGATCTGCATGAAAAGCTCAGTAAACAACAATAATATATAGTTTAATTTGCAATAATTATTTAAAGATCCTAGAAACAAAAAAAAAAAATTCTTTAGTGATCAGAAGAGATATATACAAGAATAATATGAAATGAAATTGAAAATTCAAAGTGTAACTTAAGTAGGTGAGATGTGTAGATTGATCATTGAAGGTTAGTTACAGTAGAAAGTAATTATCGACCTCATTAGGATTGATTAATGACGGTATCAGTTATCTTAAGAGTTAGTAATAACTCCAGTCAACAAAATTCAGTCAGTATTTGTGTTCCAGTTTACCTTATTTCCCCCCTTTCCTCTATAAACTAGGATTCTCCAGTACGAGCACCAAGGCCAGTTAATCTCATTTTATTTACTTGGCCGAAGTCTAATAACATATAGGAATTAATAGAAGTGACATGCTCGGGCTAGTGGCAAAGGATTGTGTGATTTGTATGATTGTATCTCACAACCTCAAAGTTTAGGGACCGAACATTCAACTCCACTAGGGGCACTTTCGAGGTGGGGACTCGACTCCTAAGAGAACTAGCCTGTTAAGCTAAGTCGCCGAATGGCAGACCCAGGATTTGAGTTTGAGGTACGGCAAAGGATTAAAAAAAAGCAGGCACACAATAATACTAAAGATTGATTGATGCGGAAGAGAATTCATTATGTTTATTCTTTTCCTCGGATCAAGAGGAAGGAGTATCCTATATCATTCTATATACTTCCTCGTTATGAAATAAGTGAAACACTCCTCGCTTTTATGTGAGAGCTATTTGAGAGAAGTGTTTCAATTATTTCAAAACACAAAAAGTATAAGTTTTGAGGGAAACTACATATTGGATGAAGGGGACACTATATACCAGTTAAGAGCATGAAGTCCCTTGAGATTTCATTTCATAAAATTGTCGAAGATCGGGTTGTTTTCTCATTGCCTTAGATTTTCTCGATTTAGGTGTATCACTGCTAATTTCCTATCTAAAGAGGTATGCTAAATACAGCAAAAAAAAAGGCTAAACACAACACCTAAATTTTGTAGAACTTAACCATAGTTAATTTTAACACCGTTGACTTTATGACAGTGATGTTATTGGATTCTCAAGATTCTATAAACCTAAACTGATTTATCTCACAAAACCTCTACGCCTAGATTCATCTCTTTTCTCTCTCAATCTATCTCGTTTCCCTGGTAAAAACAACCTCCTTCATTCATTGAAGATCACTACTGCAGCATAAGGCCAAGACTAACTCAAGATATAGTATGAACTATTGAAAGCCGTTTAACGTGCAAAACATTCCACATTAAGTACATAGTACTTATTCTTCCAAGCTCTTCCAGACTTCCAGCTCCCTTGTGTAGACTAAAATATCTCATCATATAAAATTCAAATTCTCTAATCCCCTTTTATTTTTTACCCAAGATGCAAATCCGATCATTATATTTAGAACTGAAAATTCTTGTTCCTAAAAGAGCTTGAGATGAACCGAATCCCTACTCCACACAGTTCTGAAAACCATTACTTGTAACTTGATTGGATGATATTTGGTCTATATAATATCCAACCAAAAGGAGCTACACATGGTATCTCCCCTTCTCTATTCCAGCCTCTGACCCTCTCCCTATTTATCCCCTATTACTGGTAAGGAAGCGCAAGCGACACCAGAGACATATCCACTTACTGCATATGCAAGGTGTCACATTGCGCCAGCAGCGATAAAGAGATGAGTTCAACTGTAGGAGTAACTTAGAGAACAGCAAAGAGACTATATAGAAGTGCAAAACAACTCATACTTGAAAAGAGACAAAACACTTGATTTAATTTCCACAAAGTTTTCAAGTGTGAAGGACTTTCTATGGGCAGATATAATCTGAAAGCAAAGGATTAATGATTATCAGCCATGGCAGATCCATTCAAATGCTTCGATTAAAGCAATTAGAAACCTGATTAATTCATAATTCAAGTAACGAGCACCACAAGGACTAGTTTCCTGAACCTGATTAATTCATACTTTAATCAATAACTAAATTTTCAATTCAATAATTCATACATTCAAATGCTTGACAAAGTAATTAGAAATCTGATTAATTCATAATTCATATGTTCAAATTACATCAAAACAATCAAAATTCTTTTTCAATTTAACTTTTTCAAAGAGAATTAAAGGTTCCACAAACTCACCTGAGGTGGTCGTATGATTCCGGCGAGGTGCTTTAGATTGTCGACGGAAATCGCGCGAAAAATGAGGGCTTCTCGCCGGCGTCTCACGGAAAGGAGGATTCTACAATGGCTGCTAGAATAACTTATGAACTAGATCATTCATTTTCTAATGTTAGATGACTCAGATCTATGTCATTAGTTATATTCAATTTTTTTATTAGAGTAAAATTATAAATCCTTCACTTTCTACTTGTAATTGTTTCGTTTTGCACAAGAACCAAGGAGAGGAATGAAATAGAATTAAATATGAATAAAAAGATAGCTCCATGTGACGGAAGAGAGAAAAAGAAAACATATTGCTAAAAATAGAAGTGTTACAAGTAATAGAGAATTGTCAAAAGTGAGAAATATTGCAACTTGCAAGTAAGTAAAAAAAAAAAAAAAAAAGGAAAAAAGTATAACACATATTAATAGATTCACAGGTCAAACCAAGGATGTCTTGGCCTAGTGGTTAAGATTGAGGTGATGTGAACAATAGGTCACAGGTTCGAATCCCCCTTCCCCTTCTTTGTACTTTGTACACAATAGGTGGGTAGCTATTCAAATTGGAAATTCAAACCTGATGATCATGTTTACTGAAGTTGATAGAATATGACTTATTTTCTTTTATAGACCAAAGAAATACAGAAATTGAAAGGAGGATTAAAAACGTCTGAAAGCCTTCTCAAACCCTTGAATCATTTAATTTTATGAAAAATATGGATCCAAAGAGTCCTAATAGTCCAATTGTATATCAAAATAAAATTTATAGTCTCTCCGTTCATCCGTAATCTACATACTTTCTTTTTTGATTCGTTTCTTTTTAATCTATAGTCTACACACTTTTGTTTATCATATTTTTGGTAGAGGGCATTACCTTCTTGTGCTATTATTCAACCTCCTTTTTTTTTTTATCAAGTAAGATAATTGACCCATCTCTAAAGGAGTTACCTTCTTGTGCTATTATTCAACCTTTTTTTTTATCAAGTAAGATAATTGACCCAAGAATCAACATCTACTAGGCTATTAACCTACATGCCATAACAACTCTAATACCGGATTAAGGCTTTGCACTCCATAAGATAATAGACTTAAAAGGTCCAATGTGACCATAATTTTTGAGAGAAGCTCCTCAACATAACCTGGAAAATAGATACTTCCTCCGTTTCAAATTACTCGCTACACTTTCCATATAGGGAAGTTTCATATTACTTGCTACACTTCTTTTTTGGGCAATAAACTCTCTCTATCTCTCTCCTCTCACATGGGTCTCTTTTCTTTTTTATCTCTACCTCTCTCTTCTCCAAAAATTGCCTAGGAGTCCGTGAATTGAGAAGTGTAGCAAGTAAAATGAAACGGAGGAAGTAAATAATTTGGGGTGGAAGTAAAACTCCGTTAAGCTACCCCACCTCTTCCACCAACCTTCTTCATTATAAAATTTGGTCAAGTGTTCTCTTTTCAGATGAATAGTAATTATATAATTATTATTTTCAAGCTGTTTTAGAAATATAGGGTGAAGGCTCCATGGCCATCTCATGTTGACTTCTTAAAATGACAATGTAGATATAGCTTACTAGATTGGCCTACCATTATTTACCATCACAATCAGTAAATTAAAGATAATAAAATAAAGATTGCCACTCTTCAAAAGATAGTGTCTTATTTTCTTTTCTTTTGTAACACATAAGATGGTGTCATAATCACATTCATAGTAAGTTTACATGATTTTTTTTAAATTGTGCTTATTCTTGCAACTCCTATGCAATAAATACAAAACATATGATCAAATTTCTTAACAACTCAACGTAAAAAAGAAAATGTGTAAATTATGACAATTTATTAGGAAGTAAATATATGATAAATATATATACCAAGAAATCCATTATTATATACTGCATTTATAGTAATAATAATTAATAAATAATATCTAAAATAATCGATCTAGGAAAAATGAGAAACATATTGTAAAAGAATATACTATGAACCCTACATCCTCTAAACCCAACAATTTAACAAACTAAACAACTCTTTTAGTAGCGTAGAACTACTAAAACTACTCTATAATTAGATTGCCACCATCATTTTTTTTCTAATCAATTGCTTGTTGGAAACTTGCAACTTCCAAATTCTGCAAAACAAAAAAATAAATAAAATAAAATCAGTTAATTTTTAAAATTAATTTACTTAGTTAATGAATTAAATGAGCAAATAAACTTACGTGGAGATTGGGTGACAACATGAGCAGCTCCACCAAAATCACACGTACCAGTCGAGCGTGCCTTCATTTGATAATAACTATTGAAAGCGTACGAAGCATGTGCCACAAGTGTGCCAGGACTGTAACACGTGGCACCGGGCTGGATGGGCTGACAATCCGCTTTTCCCTCACCGCAGGCCCAATCAAGCCCATTTTGCAACTTCTCTTCCCCAGCTTGCTCATTAGCCACACACCAAGTTTGACCTGTCGTGGGGACCACCACCTTGCTACCGTTGTTGGCCGATGCAGGAGCCACCGCAGCACTTCCAATTTGGGCCGCCGTAAGAGGAACAGTATAGACTTTTTGTTCATTTGGGTAAAATAACCCATAGTTTCTCTCACTTGTTGGGCCGGGCTTTTGATTCTCATTGAATAAAGCAAATAAATAAACATCTAGTGGGTCATTGGGCCTCAAGGGTGTCCCACCACCTGTCAATACTCTTTTGGCTAAGTTACCGTTGTAGGCTGCCGCATTTGGGCCACTTGCCCCAACTTCATTTTCATCCCCTTGAGATGGCCAACCTAAGGACAAAAAAGAATTACTATAAATTTCATAATTCTGTACAAGTACAATGAATGAATTCCTTAGGTTGGCCAATAGTACGACTACAATTACCAATAAGATCACGTCTAACCATGCAATAAAAGAGATAAAAACAATATAAAGCATATCATTGAACTTTGACCCTCTAATACTCCAAATACGTATTCAAATCATAACAAGATAATATTATAAAAGCATACTCAAGATGAATCTAACAATATAATTTTAAATTTTCATCTATTAAATCATAAGAGATATAAATATTAAGTATAAATTTTCATTAATCGCAATTTATACAATATATTTGCTCTATGATTAGCAAGGAGATGTTGTTTAACACTTGCTCTTAGTTTAGTTTTTCCCTCTAGTGAAAAATGAGCAATAATTGCTAGTAGAAAACTAATCTCCGTGTCTAAATAAGTGACACAATTTTCCCTTTGAGTTAGTCTTGCGTGGACCTGGTCCACATTAATATTATTATGGACCAAAGCCACTTATTTAACACAATGACCATTTTTTTAAAATCTTAAGTTACACTATACAGTTACTTTCTATCATACTCTTTCTTACATTAGTTTATCAAACATAGTAACTTTTTTTCACATAGTCAAACTTTAGAATCTATATCTACTTCTTTATATAGTGACTTTTTTTTCTTTTCATAAATCACATAAAATATGTGGTAGCTTCTTAGGAGAAGTGTGTCACTTATTCAGATACGGAAAAATGTAAATAGAAAAATTGAAGGGAGATGAAAATTACCTGTTTCGGTGACAACAATTTTAAGGTCGTTGAATTTAAGGACATCCATAGCAGCATAAACAGCATCTAACTGGGCCTCAAACAAGCTCTCATACTTAAGCCCATTACCAGAGTCCACAGCACCAGCATTAGGCTTAAACAAAGCATAATCCAACGAAATCTGATCCGAATTACCCGAATAAGCAAAAAAAGGGTAAGCATTAACCATAATATAAGAAGAAGTTTTCTTCAAAAATTCAAGCATGGGCTTAATAAACGGTTCTAGGAGTTCCTGTTTAAACGACCCGGATGAAGACGGGTACGAATTCTGTAGAGCAGAAAATGATATTGGTGATGAAATCTTAATTTTGTCATCTAAAGAATATTTCTGTAGACTAGCATGGACGTTAGACATGGCGGGTGTGACGTAGGTGGTGATATTCGGGTCAACATTCGCTTCGTTTCCTACTGCGATTGCAATAATATTCGAACCCGGGTGGAATGGGAGGATACGGGTTTGAACCCACGTGTCAGTAAAGGATTGGCTTGCAGCTGCTGATGTGAGATTTTCATTAGGAAGGGCAACTGTTAGTGAAATTCCGGAGTTTGAGAAGGCTTTGAGTACGTCGGAGTCGGTGTCGTAGAGTTTTACTCGTGATACGCCTTGTGTTTTTAGGAGTTGTACCACCTTGTCTGGTGTCGGAAGGTCGTTCGCTATTCTGCCGTAGTTTATTCCGATCTTTCCTGTATCAGCTGCGAAAACAAAACATAAAAAAATCAATCGTAATTACAAAATTACTATATAGTATGGTCCGAGATACATACAAAGATGTATCTCGGACCATACTAAATCATCACCCGTTACTATTAGTAATGGGTGAGGATTTGTACATTAGTATGGTCCGAGATACATGACATTATATATATCTCGGACCATACTGAATCATCACCCGTTACTATTAGTAATGGGTGAGGATTTGTACATTAGTATGGTCCGAGATACATGACATTATATATATCTCGGACCATACTGTATCATCACCCGTTACTATAGGTATGTTAGTAACGGGTGATGATTTGTACATTTTGGATGTACATACATATAACATACTTACCGGCGAGAGCGGAAGCCGAGAGGAGGAGGAATGATAGGAGGGAGGGAAGAATGGAGGGAGCCATTTTTTTGTTGTTAGGTAAGAGAGATTGAGAAAATGAATAGGGAGAAATGGAGAAGAGGTTAGTTATATAGGAGAAGGGGTTAGGAACGAAAGTGGGTGAATATGGTGATGTTGTGGGGTTTACTGATTAAGGAAGATAAAAGTGATAATGGGAAGATGGGGACGTAAATGTCGGGTCCATTGTGAGAAATTGCCGCGGCATTGGAGTTGTGGGTTGTTTTTTTCTTTTTTTGTTTTAGAAAGAGTGGGTTGTTTTTTGTAGTCAAAGAAATTTACCTTCCACTAAGGTATATTTTTCTCACTGTTAGTTGTAAAATTTTTTACTAACAGTGTTTAATTAACCAACAACTTTCACCTGCTTTTGACATTTTTTTTTATTACTATTTTTGTGGTTATTTTTGACTTTGTTATAGTAAACATGGAGTAATAATTAGGAATTGACTTTGTAATTTTTGTAAAAATATTTCTTCTTTTCATTGATGAGAGAGTAGAAGTAAGATTTTTTTAATGACAAAATCATAGTATGAAATGAAAGTACTTTAATTAAATTGATACTAGTATTCAACTTCCAACCAAAAAAATTGAAAAATATTCCAACTTTTATGAGGGAAAAATCGTACGTATCTATGCAACTTGATTCTCTTCCTAATGAAGGAAATCATATGGCAAAACTTTGATAATCTGCCGACTTTGTATACACTTGTATAGTTGTATATTAATTTAAGATAAGTACAAGAAGCTTGGAAGACAGTAGTACATCATTTGCTAGTATTTTTATTATAGGATTATTATTTTTTGTTGGAGAAGTACTTGTACTTTTATTATCTCTTGCAACTAAAGGTCAGATTTGAGTTTCTATAATAGTCAAATAATACTAACTTAATTAGTTCAATAACCTGCTTTCATATATACTATATTTAAAAATTTAAACTAATTAATATACCACCTCAGTTTTTTTTTCTTTACGCTTGAAATCAGATACTTTTCAATACATGTTTTTTATTATTAATATGTTTGATTACGTATTAATAATTCTATGTTATGTAAATTGAATATTTTAAGAATACATATTGACATGACGATGTGACAAAATCTCACATAATTGATATATGTATATATATACTCTTTCACGTACGAACAAATTTTTAAACTTAATTACAGAATTGTAAGTGTAAAGAACAAAAAAAAAAAAAAATAGAAAAGAAGCAATAATAATTCTTTAACAAAAGTATACTATTTATAATATTTTCATATACAAATCGATATTATTGGTTAAAGTTCAATGTTCTTATTGTTTATTAAAAATCAAATATGACCTACTATTACATAATATGACCTAAAGTATTTTAATATGGTCTAACATCATTTTCCAAATAAACCAAAGTCCCAAAGCTTTCATGTGCAGTGTTTTCACTTGAACCATTCCCACATACTCAACTTGGAACAAATAAAATAACTAAATAAGGTTTCCTAAAAAAACGAAGAAACTAAATAAGGCAAAGACATAGTATTAAATAGAAGTATATGGACCCAGGCCAAAATTTATTTTCAGCCAGTTAAACACTTGAACGTTAGGAAAAACCTGAAAAAAAAGAAAACGTTAGAAAAACTTGTACGTCATGGACCTACTAATTATTATAAAATTGGTGATGGGTCACTAATGGGTGAATAGAGAACAAAAGTCCAAGAAGTACTTGATAAGAGCAAGACTGTTTTCTTGACCTTGTAATATAGACATGGCGAAATCACATTGCTGACAATTTGTCATTACATGCAACGGTCGACTTAAAATGTAATCATGCAAATATGATTATGTGAGCATGAAAATATGTTTGTTTTTAAAATGCTTATTAACTAAGCAAGATTTAAGAAACGATAACAGACTATTTATTTTGGAAGGCAATTAAATAAGCCTACAAGATTGTTAATTAGTTGTTGAAGACAATAATACTTTATTAATTAGGTTTCAATGATCTCCTGTAGTCCTGTTGTATATTAAAAATGTATATGACTATATGAACATGAACATGAAGTTTAATATATATATTCTCACAAAAAATTCGAGCAGCAAGTGATGTCGTAATGACCTAGTAGTATTGGCATTTATCATATTTGATCTCAAAATCATTAGATCGAGTCTCACTCCTTGCAAGTGGGGTTTTTAATTTCCCCTCTCCTTACAAGAGACTTCAACTTACCTACCTAAGAAGCTAAATTGAAAATATTAACCAATAAATAAGTATTAAGTACATTAATTGATGCGTAATTGTGCTAATGTGCCATAAATTCCTAGCTTAATACTATTCTAAGAAATGTATTGCTTAATAACAATGTTTAACGTTATTAGACAACTTGTGGAGCAAAATAGGTGGTTGATTTTTTTGTTTTTGTTTTTGGGGTTAAGGAGTGAACTACTACAACATTTAACAATTTACTCGCTTATCTTTGTCATTCTTTTTCTATATTCAGAAATTAACCTTTGGTTTTGTGTAAGTATATAAATTAGACTTTATGAGGATGCCATACCATTAAGAAGGATTTACTTTAGTAGCATGATTTAATTAACGGACAAAATTAAATTTATACCTTGATGGGTGAAGAAGTACAATTGCATTGAAAACATCCAATTGGTCTTTCTTTATATGGGTTTCATCGTTATAATATGATGAAATTGAGCCTTACAAGCAAAGAACACTAGAACAGTTGATTGTGTATTTGTTAATATTTTTCTCAACTTGTAGGATTATCTATACATCTGACTAAACTAATGGTATATTGGTATTAGTATATTAATTGAAGCTTGTCTTATATACACGATGTCTGCCGTAAGTGCAATTGTTAAGAGTTAACTAGTGAAAACTTTATGAAACCGAATTCATGTAAGTTTTTGCCATCTATTAGATGTCAAAATTGGGTGGTACAGATGAGAAATACAAGGGAAAAAGTGCAAGGACTTTTTATATCTTGGAATTTATTGTCCAACCGTATTGACTTGGTGCGTTTCAGGACGAAAAAGTAGCCAACCTTTTGTTGGTTAGATGAGAAATATAAGGCTAATTGACGTCATATAGCACATTATATCCCATGCCACAATATACGATTAAATTGATTTTTTGTTTAAGATAAAGCATCCATTGTACAATGTACATCGAGGCTAATGTTACATTTAAGAACACTTTTTTGCTCATTTACTCATTTGAGTTCGTTTAAATAAGCAATGAGTTGAAAAATACGATAAATGTTGCATGTATTTAGAATTGGAGGGAATAATATAATTCTTGTATCAATGTTCACTGCTAGACTGTAGATCCCTAATTGGAGCGATTACCCCTAATCAATATTCATAGGTTATCTATTTACAAAACATATCTACAGAATATTCTATTCTATCACATCCTCGCAACCACAGTGGGAGCCGGACGAATAATAAAACTCGATTTAAACTCCAAAATATATCTCCAAAACTCTAATTATCAAAAGAACCAACACCTCCTTCCGTGGGATTACATTAAAAAAATCAAATTTGCATGTATTTAAATTAGTAGATGTCGTACCAAGTAAGTGTTGACCCAGTGGTGATGGGGACTGGCTTTGGTAGGATGAACCCGTGTTCGAATCTCCGCAACACCCTTGGGAGAGGAATGAAACCTAACCACCCCGAACTTGGCCTCGATCCGGATGTAGTCCGAAGGGTGAACCGGGTGCAAACACCAAAAAAAAAATTAGTAGATGTCGTTTTAGTTGACCTATAATTATTGAAGGAGTTTTTAGTTGGGGGCAATTATCATATTGTAGCAATATGATATCTTAGAGTTCAATGGGAACTTGGAGAACTGAAAACACTACGTGGATAAAAGTAGGGGTAACATCATTTTCATTGGTGCACATGTTCATTTTCGCAATGGAATGAGTGCGATGTAGTTTAGCTAACCGGTAACCTTAATGAGTATGACATGTGAAACCGAAGTTTGAGTTGGATTTTCATCAAACTCCTAGACTATCCTTATATCTTAAGAAGGAAGATTGATAAGGGAGCCATGTCTGATGTCTGGTATTGAATTGTTGTCTTTATTAAACTTGTGATTTGTTTGATGGAATTGTTGTCTTTGTTCTGGTTGCTTCCTTTCTTGTTTTTGGGGTTCCATACTCCATAGGGAGCTATAACAGTATAACATACAATATTGTAAGATAAAATTTAATCCAACGTCTTATATATCATTTGCCACAAGACTTTACTAATTAAATTAACGGGATATCTCGTTAATAAAAAAAAAAAACAGTAGGCATATGGACATACACTTTTTTGTCTTATTTAAAAGATAACCTAGAAAAAATAGAGGTGAATGGGTGTGTGGTTCAACTTAATAAAAAAACTGTAATCCTTTTTTTATAATATTACATGATGATATTATTTCTTAAAAATATACTCATTTTGAAAGATTGGCCCCGTAAGGAAAAATGGTTGTAATTTAACTAAAATGGATTGCATATTGGTTAAAAATAGATTATAACAAAGTGTTCTCTATGTTAAAGGTGTTGCATATAAGACAGTAAATGTAAACTTATCTCTTGGAGCGTGAGTCGTGAACCGACAAAGCGAGATCCTTGCAATTAGCGTCTTTTGGACCACAGACCCACAACCGCGCTACGCTCACCCGACGCGCTGGTGTGGTCCATCAATCCTTCTAGCACTAACAGGAGTGCCAAGGAACTCTCATAAATAAACAAGGCAAAATAGCTATTTTTTCTATGTGGGACAAGGGCTTTTCACTTTGATTTTCCCACTCCTTACTTTGAGGTTTTTCATCTAAGGCAATTGCTGAATTTCCAACAAAAAGGCCTTATCAGGCTGTAACCTCTTGCAAGTTAACCCTGCTCGGTTTAGCGACATAGATATTTTAGAAGTGGAGGGGTAACGTATAAGGGAATATTCTCTTCCAAAGTGCCCAACAATATGCCTAAAGATTAGTATAGTTAATAGTTTGATACTTTGATTGTGTGAGCTGAAGAAACGGAGGGCCACGATGTGCACTGTATAAAATTAATAAAATAAGATAGGATATCAACAAAAACGAAAGAATTAAATTAATCTCAGAGCACTCCAAAGAAAATTCCCTTATGGCTGTAATACATTTTTCTCACATTGATATTCACAAGTTCACTTCAAAATTCATATGGATCCACTATAGCCTAGAGCAATCCTATTATAGCTCAGAATTTTCAATGCCCTGCCTAACATCATCTACAGTTCATCAATTTCTTCATGCAATGGCATTGCATCTGGTTGAATTCCGAGCAGCTCTTCGCCATAGATGAGAAACAATATGAAAAAAACTAGAAATATCATAGAAATTAAAGCAATAAATAAGTGCAACCTAAGACGCCTCTTAGGTGCTACAAGTATTTCCTCTGCTCTTGCTTTACTTGAATCTTCATGATCACTGTTCTCAACATTTTGTCCGTTGGTCACTTCCTCTGCTCTTTCGGTGCTAATTTCTGCAATCTCACCCGGTCTTTTGTCAAATAATCCTCCAAATTGCTTTTTAGCTTTCCTTGCGACTTCCTGCTTGAAGGTGCAAAAGATTGAGTAAAGATGCAAGAACCAATACATTTTATAGTGAGTCTGACAAATACCTGTTGCGTTTGCTTCAATTTTTGTAAGGCTGCTTTAGCATCAGGTTCAGATGATTTGTCAAATTTCATCATCTGCCATCATCGGAAAGAAAGCATTTTAAAACATGTAGGAGTTACATTGCCATTTATAGAAAGGGAAGAGGAAAATTACCTTTTCGAAATCATTTTTGGCATCCTGAAAGTCTCCAAGTTCCATATAGGCCATTCCACGGCGATACAAAGCTTTGACATGGACAGGGTTGGCATCTAATACCTACATGGTATTTTACACATCATCAATATGCATCAACAACTTCAGTGCATAAACTGTTGTATTTCCAATTTATTTCTGTACAACATTTAAAACATGCATAACTTCATCAGCTCAGGTTGTAGAGTTAAGGCTTCCTTATCAATTTGAAAAAATATTCTCAATTGATTGCAGATGTGATAGGTAACAAGTACTAATTCACCAAAGTTCACAGCTCATGATATTTTATAAGTTGAAGCAGTAGTCTCTGAAGTAAGGAACATCTTCATGTTAATAAATTTAAAGTCATGTCAATCATATATTTAAAGGAAGGAACTTGGGGAGGAGAATAAGGTCTACATAAAAAAAAAATTAACAAAAAATAAAAGAAGACAAACAGCAAATTATTACATGTTCAATGAGGTTGCTAATAACAGCGTACCTTGTCGCATATTTCAATGGACTTTCTGCACTCCCCCAATTTCAGGTAGCAGGCAGCAACATTTAAATGTAACATATTCTTGCAATCAAACCAAATAAGTCAAAAATATACCAAGAGAACATACCAGTAAAGTCAACAAAAGTTGTGTAAAAATAAAGGCAATCTACTAAAATAAGGAAGTAATCTATTATATTTCAAGACACATACTCTTGCATTCGAAAATTCTTTTCCTTCTTCGTCATCCTGAGGATTAACATGATTAAAGTCCCGAAGCACCTGTAAGGGGGGAAAATGTTATGTATATTAAGTGAAAAATAATTGTTCTAGCCTCGATTCGCAAAGTCCTTTGATTGGAGAACCACATTATAATCTATATAACCTGCAGTGCAGCAGAAATCGAACTTTTGACAAAACTACCAAGCAATGCTTTCTTGCTTGTTCCTTCAAGAATGATAGATATACATAGTGAAGAGTTGACTCTTCTACTGGATTATTCTCCATATTGAAAAATTCATACAGAAGAGGTAATGGACATGCCTTCTCATACTTGGCTTTTGCCAATGCATACTTTCCTTCCTTGAAAAGCCTGTTACCCTGGCAATGGACATGAATAAGAAGTTTCAATTTTCATTTCCTTAAAGCAGGTTGTACCAACTAAGACTTACAAAATCTGCACAAAAATTTCAATGATTTCGCAAGGTCACTTTAAAGGCTTGGTACAGGTAACAGAATCACAATGTCTGGATGATAGCCCTTGTGTACAAGCGGGATCTTGAGGATGGGGTTGTAGAAGCAAAATATGAGAACAAAATAAAGACAATTATTTGCAGACAGTAAAAGTATGAAACTCTGATCCGTTGCTAGTTGTTACAGAAATAAAACCAATTTTCTATCATATAGTGAAATGTAACAGCTTCCTGGAGATCAATGACGCTTGAGCATACGGTAACAAGAATGCTTTAAGTAGTAATAAAATAAGCCAGTTCCAGTACCACAAGACAGCGCATAATGAGACAGAATAAGACAAAATGGGCAACTCAGGCAAAGCAACAGTGGTCCTATGAAAAAAAAAATAGGGCAGTACAAGTACGATACCGTGCATCTAATGCCCTCAGCTTCGGCCATAATACTCCTGAAACTTAAACCAGTCCAATCCTGCAAAGAAACACCAGTGTCAAGTAAACCAAAGAGCAAAAAAAAATCCTGTGGAAGCCTCACTAGTTGTTCATGATATAATCAAGTAAAAATCAATGCTCATGCACCAGTGAGGTTTCTGAAGTCCAATAACCTATTAGAGGAATTGTTGTGATAAGGTAAAATCAAAGAATGATACGCAAACATTATGTCAAAATGACAAGATATACATACATGAAAGAGTGACATCATGTACATGATTCCTGCACATAGAATCCATCCTATCCTTTTTATGGTTTAACAAAAGAATCGTACTCTGGAATATTGAAGACTATGTGGTCCAATTTTCTGCTGGTTTTCAAGCTTGTTAGGCACTCTAGCTCAGGATGCACTTGCTGAAAAGTTCTGTATAGTTTTACCAATCTACTATAGTTGAGTTTCTTTAATTCAATAGCAAGAAAGTGAAAACCTTGGTACCTTTGGCATCTCAAAACCAAGCAGTTCAATTTCCCACTCTACATATGCCCCTTCAGGAACATTAGCTGGCCTGGAAAACAAAGCCACAAGATGAGATGGAAATCAGCTGATAAAGTAGAGAAGAAACGTTAAAAGGGAGGTCAATAAATTCAATAACAATAACAAAACTAATCCACCACCAAGTTTTATTCAATTGATTGTTCAAAGGTAACAAGGTAGAGGGAAACAAGACGAGATAGTAACCTTGGAAACTTGTCATATGCATAATCAGGCGGACAAGAGACAAGAGCTATTTCCCCAGGTAACATTAGTCGAACAGACATTTCAAAGCCCTCCGGTACCTACGATGGCAAAGAATAACGAACCAAACACATTATACATAAGTAGACAGGTATGCAGCTTCCTTCCAGTGGAAAAAAAGAGCCTTCCACTGTCACTAGGACTAGATTAAGAATATGACTGTTAATAACTTAATATAGGACAAAAGAAATTTCCTAATATATCATCATATAAGGTAAGGGGGGAGGAGACGAACAGTCAAACTTGAATTCAAGCAGAATCCCAGGGCCAGAAGAAACATTATAGCAAAGATAATCAGCAGTTTGAAGACTGTTACTAGTAGACATATAACTAAGCATGTGATATTCAAAAAAGGCTATTCTCAAACCACTTGAACAAACATAAGTCCACATGCAATGCAACACTGACAAGCATGAGTATGACAGCTGCAAATAATGAGGGCAGTAAGCCAGTTACTACTTGTTAACCAAATATGCATATTGAAAATAATTTATTATTAAGAGTTGAAGTAAACCAAGCCTCTTCCTACTGTGCATTCAGCTGCCAAGCTGCTCTACTTTGGTAGTTCGGTTGATGCTATACAGAATACTTCTCTTATCATCCCTGTTTAGGTGTTGTGTTAGATTTATACGCAGGAATTACGGAGTTGAGAAAAGAGACAAAAGCATCCCTATTTAAGTATTACTCTTTCCGAAAATAATTGCATTATTCTGTTAGGTCAATATCTGTATTACTTTGGCCATAATTTTTTTTTACTAATACATATATAATTATAATCATGTGAGATCCAGATAAATTCGTTTCGATTCATATTTTCAAAATATAATTTTTATATTTTATTAATCCAGAACTAAAGACATTTAAGACATATCTCAGGGACCATGAAAAGTTTCAATGTCACAATAACTATGCAATGGAGAGAATATCAAGAAGAATATAATCTATACATTTAATTATGGTAAGGGAAAGATATAGAACATTATCAAAATTCTATAATAGGAATTCCTGAACCCTTATTTAGAGCCCAAAACACGCATACATACATACTCTTCTAACACAATACTTAAGAAAAATGCAGCTTCATGCCATCACAAGGAGCAAGGGAGAAACATTTCTGATTTACGTATATTCTACAATGGCTTTCCTATTCACCTATCTAATATAATACGTAAATAAGTGTCATTAAGATAACAACTCACAAGCCCTTCACCAGAACAGAACTCTAGAGGCTGACCATCATTATCAACTCTTGTATCATAGAAGACTGTCTTCTTGTCATCCAGAAGCATTCCCTTGTAGTGGACACATAGTTGACTGTCTTGAAGTGGGCAGTCCATGGGAAATTCACCTAGTAATCAGAATGAATAAGAAAAGGAAGAATATGTAATATTGTGTGGCCTAATCAGAAACAGAATCTAAAAAGCCATCAACAATAAACATATCTGCAATACCCCCTCTTTTTCATATGGAACACCACTATCCCAAGACATATGGCATCTTGGGCAGAAAATTTTAAATAAGACACTCAAATTCCATTTATTCATTTTCATAAGAAAACACACCATAAAACATGATATCAGTCAGAATCATTCAAATCTTGGGGCATGCCAAAAAACAATTTTCAAGAAACGCAACATCACAGAATTACTGCAAAATAAATATATACTTTCTCCGTTTTTTTTAGACGCTACGCTTCAATAGTAATTTCACCAACTTAACTTGTCCGGTTTGTCCTTCCTTATGTATAAGGGAAAAAATATAGTCAAGTGGGATCCTGTTAGTTTCGTTTGAATGTGTAGTTTCCAAATATCAAATTTTTATCCTGTTAGTTTCGTTTGAATGTGTAGTTTCCAAATATTAAGTTTTTATAATTTTCAATTATTCATAATTAAAGATATTAAGGCTCAAAATAGTGCATTGGACTGCGTGAAAGAAGTGTAGCAACTAAAAAAATACAGAGAAAGTAGATCGTACAGCCATTTAAAACCCCCAAAAGAAAAGGTAAAACAATTGTCAACAGAACAGAAAGTAACTTCGCTCGAGAACCCAGATAATCCTAAGCCACCACAAGCACATACTGGTCTACAGCACACTACAATCTCTAATCTGAGGAATTTGGATTCAGAGAAACCAGAGAAATTTTGAGAGCCATTGTAAGCCTGCAGAGGCACTAGCTAGAAATATCCTATAAAGGGTTGCTTGTAGAAGTTTTTCTTAGCTTAACCATGAGATTAAATTGTATCTGCCCTTGCCTACGAAAATTAGCACCAGTAACCCTTCCCAGAAGGTGTCGTAGTGGCTTTGCTCATTTTTCTTTCTCTAGTGGAAAGCCATTTATTTATGAGAAAATCACAAAAAGAAGTCGCTTATGAGAAGACTTTCTGTGATTTAAAGGATTTCTTTTTCTGTTTCCTATATCCAGCTGTAAAGTGTTTTTGGTATTTCATAAATATTCTGTACCACAAGAGAAAGAAGTGTAATATGAGAAACGTAAAACTTGTCACCCCCAGAAGTGCAGCAGAAGTTCTCAAAGACTAACTGAAGTTCACGTTTTGCAAGCTTTAATAGCATGCTAAAATATGTGCAAATAACTCATAGATACACAGAACAACGTAGTGTCTCTCGATCTTCGTTATTCTTATACAGGAACCAGTAAAACATGTGACGGAAAAACAACCAGCAGACATCATAAGGACTCAAGAAATCACCTGGCACTATTAGCTTAAGGCAAAATAACAGAATCCAAAAACCAAAATGACATTGAAGATAAGAGATATAAATTTAGATTTGAACCTCGTCCATCAAGAATTCGCCTTTTAATGAGGCGCCCATCACCAAGCACATCGCGAACCTAAAAGCACAGAAACAATTTATTATGACCTCATAACCTAATAATGAAAGCAAGCAGTAAATCACTCAAAATGATCAGGGAGTTCTAGCTTCTAACCACCACCACAATATGTATCATAGATAAACTACAAAACAACCTCTAGGGACTAAAAGGCTTGTATTATGGAATGTCTGCTAGGCAGGAATGGCTGGCTGAGCTTTAATGGCATAGGTATACACACACACACACACACACACACACACACACACACACACACACACACACACACACACACACACACAAGTATATACTAAATATATAAGGACACACTTATATCCATCTAACTGCAAATACTAAGCAGCGATACAAGTATACAACAGAAGAGGTCTTTGTGAGTCCTCATTATGGAAAATAAGATAACACCTAAAACCAACCTATCAGTAGCCTCCCAAAAGAAATTCATGTTGAATTGTTTTTTTCAGGAGCGGTTCTGCATGCTGGAAGAGTTTAAAAGCCAACTCATTAATATGCTGCCTCACTATGGTAAGATGATGACAAGAATCAACTTAACACTTGAAGAGCTAACTACTTCTTACTGAAGATCTTTGTGCCAACTGCAAACCAACTGACCAGGCATTTGTATTACATGGCATTGAGAAAGCCATCAATGGAAGAGTTTGATTACACAGATTACTAACATGATACATTTACATTTCATCATGAAAAAAAAGGTGCATTTACATCAAAAAGAAATTATTATAAAATGATGAGCACGTATATGAAAGTATGCATACTTATTTAACTGATAGAAAGATGAAAACCTGGACAAAGTGAACAAGCTCCACTTCAAAATGAACTTCTTCCAGATCTGTTACTTGAGGAAGGACCGAACATTCAGTCAAGTATTGACTTTTTACATAGATCATAGCTTTCTCTCCCCTTGACATTGTTCCTACTCCCATCTCAAGACCTTCAGGCAGCTGCCATCTCATAGTTTCAGAAGAATCAGTCATCAGTTGCAAAAAGACCATAAATAAAGCTAACACTAAAAGTGTAACTCAACCAATACCATGCCATGCTGATTCAGTTGTTACAAACTAACCTCTGACTTTCCAAAAGTAAAGAAAAATGGTTCTCCCTCGATATGACTCCACAGCAACTTGCCATCATTGGTTTTCGCAGATATCCTGAAAAGAAGCATAAACACACCTTACAAAATTATAGAAACCAGTGTTCACTGTTTAGAACAAGCATGTTTCCTAATGACAAGGATTTAGTTCAGTCAAGTAAATTTACTCAAAAAAATCTATTTCCACATGTCCAGTAATATGACAAAGAAAAGGGAAATGAAGAAACCCATTTTAGGTTCATGCTTCACTTCTTGAGCAGAAAGCCCAACATAAGGAACTGAAACCCCCAGGTACAACTTACACGGCTCCTAAGGGCTAAGCCAATACCATATAATCTGTTACACCAAGTCCATCAGACATCATCCTAACTGCCATCTCTTGCATCCGTCATATTCTACTCAGCATCTAGCTGCCTCTAGACATCCTATTGGCAGCCACAAACCAAGCCCTCACAGCAATCATTGACCGATTACTGCATATTGTAGAACAAAGTCAACAAACTGACTTAGTCAGAAACCCTGCCCTTGCATTTTCAATCTCTTTTGCATTCCTTTCTCCTTCTAGCTTGGATATTATCATATTAAACCAAATGAGCCATTTAGAAGTCGTAAGAGTTAACCATATTTGAACGTTAAGCATCTACTTGGGTCCAACTAAAAAGGACAAAGCAAAAGATATTTGACGAGGAAAGAATCATATACCAAGCTTTTACTTCATAAGGAGCCCTAGGCGACTCCCAGCCTTGTCCTTCATTGATTATCTGTACATGTAAAAGGATGTATCAAATGAAATGAGATTAAAACCACTCTTTTACAGCATACTGCTTCATCTTGTTACGTTAATAATCATCATCTTTCGAGGAAAATGGAGGAGAATGAGACATTATTTTGATCTTTTCTCTTACGCTTGCCATGCTAAAAGAATACTACTATAAACAAATAAACATGATCATGTAAACACTACTACTTCAAACAGGGACAACGCAAATGAAATGAAGGCCATGAAAATGGTATTAACACTATTGACACCACCAAATGCATACATCAAGTAGCAAAACAAAAAGTTGAGAAGGAAAGCTAAAAGGAAACAAAACAAAATCCACCACGCATGTTCAGTATATATTACATAATCCTTGACAAATCATAGTCACGGACACTACATGACTCAAATTGAACAGTTCACAGATAATCATGAAGTACTAACAAGGACAGATTAGGAAACATGGCGATGGAAATGGAATAGCCAAGTGGAGATCTGTGAACATAGGGAAAAGAGAAAAGAAGAAGAAAAGGAGAGACTGTAAATCAAGAGAGAAAGAAGATTCAACAAGCAAAAGAGAACATTCATCCCATCGAAGTTCATTTCATGTACTCAAGTAAATGATCAATCAACTTATCAGGGTTCTGACAATATTTAATAAAAAAAAGAAAAAAGAAATGGCAGAATCTAGTTCCTTTTGCGATCTGCTTTAGGGTATAGGAAGCAGCAGAACTGTCAGAGGGCAAAAAAAGCAGGGTTTCAGGATAAATCTTTTCCACACTCGTGCACAATAGGGAGCAAGGGTTTCATAGCAATCATCTGCATCTCTTATTCATGACCTCAATAATGAATGCCTCCTGACTCAATGGTTTTTTTATTTTATTGTTGACTCTTTTTATGTACATCGGCGTTACTCAATTACCTATACCACAGGTCGCCGGGTACTACAACTATTATGCACATGCATACCTGCCAAACAACTCAATATGAGACAAGGATAAAATGAACCTGCATCTGTACAAGTGACACTACAGTACAATTGAAAATCATGATCCCCAAAATAAAAACAAGAAGATAATTCTGCACTCTGCAGTGTCACTCCCTTTCATGCTTTCTTACTCCTCTAGAAGATAACTTGCTTAATACATTAAATTCCGCAGTTCTATGAAAGGGCAATCTAAACCCTTGCACCCAGAAAAGAGTAAAGAATTAGGGAACTATATACTAGACAAGAATTTGATCATGTTCATACCTTTTTCACAACTCCCAGATCTTCAGAAATGACCTGAAAATCAAACAAGATTAAAGATCCAGAAAAATTAGTTCTCTGTGATTATTATATATATATATATAGGGTTGAGATCCGGTGAGAATGAGTCCTTATGTGAGAACATATATCATATGTAAAAATAGATGTAGGTCAGAACATGATGTACATTGTTTTAGAACATGATATACATTGTTTTAGAACATGATGATGTACATCGTTTTAGAACATGTTGCTCATTATTTTAGAACATGATATACATTGTTTTAGAACATGATATACATTAATTTAGAACATGATGTACATTATTTTGGAACAACATACTTTTGGCCTTTTCGTCTTCTACTGCTCCTTATATTTCATCCTAGGAATAGGTTTTAACTCCTCAAGGCAACATGGAATCCATTTTGTTTCCCATAGGACTGAATGAATCTACAACTTGAGGAGTGACAAAATTATTAGCAGCAGTTGAACTAGCAGATTGTTCATTATTCACAACTCAAACTGCAAGAGAATATGAACACTGCCGAACAATCCCTAACCACCTCATATTCTAATTTCCCCAATTCCATTTCCAACCACAAAATTAGGCTTATGGAATCAAACTTTTTCGCGCAACAATTGTTTTCTCAATGATCAGTGATGAATGTGGAAAGATTGCAACGCAAAGTAGAAGGTTGGATCAAGGAATACAACTCGAAATTCTCGAAGCTTCAACTTCCGCCATGGTCCCAGCTTCAATGGGTGACAATGAAGTGGTCGCCATGGTCGGATTTGATCCATGAGATGATTTTGCCTTCTGTTATGGTGAAGGAGAGTGGAGGCATGTATATTTCTAGAATTTTGGCCCGTATTTGGGTGGTAGATTGGTTGTCAGGAGGTGGGAGGGAAGTTGTTGG
The DNA here is from genome assembly GCA_947646795.1 of Beta lomatogona. NCBI lineage: Eukaryota > Viridiplantae > Streptophyta > Magnoliopsida > Caryophyllales > Amaranthaceae > Beta > Beta lomatogona. Next base: position 378,783 of record CANSNZ010001154.1, read on the forward strand.
GTGAAGTGAAGAGAGCGTGATGAAGGAAGGAATAAGAGCTACTCGATTGAACTAGATCTAAGGGTCCGGATTTATTCTCACATAAAAAAGTATTCTCATATAAGGGAGGTGTTCTCACAAGAGCTTCCCCTATATATATATATATATATATATATATATATATATATATATATATATATATATATATATATATATATATATATAAAATCCAGACAGTACAAGGTACTTGGGTAAAATAACAAAGACCAAAATGATTTATATGAGCATCAATGTTACGTCCCAAAATGCAAACAATCTCATGTTATTTATTGGCATTAAATTCCTTTCGAGGAAACTTTGCCATCACCAAGTAGACATTAAAGGTTAAACACAAAGGCATGAATATCTGGGAACCTTAAGTGTCGTTGCCAAAAAAAAAACTCAAGTTTTGCATGCATATATAATGAATATAGTAATATACAACAAAATCATCTCATGGGAAAAATAAAACCTTGCCTTTGCTTTGCCAAAATCAATGAGCTCAATCTCAAAGTGGAGATCAGCATCATTTGGAAAGTCGTCTGTCACTGGAACTGGACAATCAGGCTCACCATAATGCATTTCAGATTTAATCTTGAACTGCATAAGACAGATGATGACAAGATGATAAACCCAAAACGAGAACATCATAAATTCAGAACCACTTAAAGCACAATACAGATTGCAGAAACAGCAGGACAAGATTTTGCTTAGATATAGAATATTTTCAGTAACTTTGTGATGCAGACAAGGATAAGCTAGGTCTCAGAATCAATTGCCAGTTTCCAAGGTGCATCAAGAAGGGCTTATTACCGCAGGTTGGCATAAATAATAACTTGCTTCATTGAGCAGGCTTGCAGTCAAATACAGAAAAGAGGGTCACTCTATAAAGAAAGATGTCTAACAAGTAATAACTAATCAGATGCCACCAGATCCCCACGGATGATGTATGTAAATGGCAGATTTGCACCGGAGCACTACGCCACATTCAGAAGCATCAAGCATATCAAGAACATAATCTTGCAACTCAATAGATGAAGTGTAGTAGCAGTTCTGGATCAGGCAATGACGAATTACTGACCAGCCAACACCTTTAGCTATTGTCTCTCTTTGCTGCAGCCAGCAAGTATTCATTTGCCTATAATCTGAAACCACATCTTTCTTTGCTTTACTCCTTTCTTTTCTCTAAAATCCCACCCCGAAAAGATAACAACCAGGAAGTGAACTCTAAATCTAGGTTGCACAGGGACGGGGACGGGTAGGTTCAAATTCGGGTATGGGGCGGAAAACGGCAAGATTTCAACATTTTAGGACATGGGTACCCGTATCCAGGAAATGTATCGTATTGGGTACGAGTACGTGACCTAGAAGAAGCACCCGTGCTAGAGAGCTCTAAATCATCATTGTGGCATATCACCCAGCAAATACATGACTTACCATCATTGTCTAGGATAGAGGATATGCTGTTAAGATTGTATAAAAACTTACTTTGCAATTACAGTTGGTCTAGAAAAATACCATGGAAATTTCACCCTTCTGCATTGTAGGAATTCCTTCCAGCAACCCCAGTAGTAGCTTGCTTTTACCCAAAATTTGCCTTGCAGGAGTTCCCTTACCTGCTAGAGTAGAGATATTAATTTTTATGCCTTCAAGGTTTACATTAACTTTAAAATGAATGCTTCAGTCTTGAAATACCAAGCCTTCAAGGCAACCCATAAAAAGAGAGCTAAAATGAAAGGCTACAAACAACTCACTCTACAACAGGATGAGTAACAATAACACCAAGTGTGGATCCCGTTCTAAATTGTTGACTAGGTTTATTCAAACGTAACTAAGTTCAACACAAGGAAGTCACAGAGAAGCCAGAAAAAGACCAATGCAAAGACAGAAATCTAGGCTGCAGCAACTCCTGGTTCGCTGCATGCAGCATTATATTAGCCAATATTTGGTGAATTTGGTTGAACCAATATTCTAGAATATTTTTGGATCTAAAAACTTTTTTAGAATGCTGGGAGTAATAGACATTCTCAGAATCACTTTAGGCCTGCTGAAAGAGTGTTTTCCATTCTCCAATGATCCTCTATTACTCTTTGTCAGACAAAGAGACTGAAAGGAATTCTAGTTGTCTTACCTTTGGTTGTGCTCCCTCACCCCCTTTCAGCCCTTGTTTTACTTAAAGGATGCATTGTCTTTCATATACATTTTTTTTATTTCCCTAATAAATATAGCATTTTTCTTTTCATACCTTCAAGAGACATCTTAGATGCAACATAACTCTTACACTGTTGAACATATAAGAAGGTGCAGGTCCATCAAGCTTTATTTACGTAGATTAAGTTGTGTCATAAGCTGCGCGTCTCAAAACTAAATGTAAATTAAGACAAAAAATGTGTCCTCATGAGTCAACGAGTAATTTACGGGGAACACGACAAAAAATGTGGCAGTTACTGTACAAGGCAGAAAGAAATCGTTCAAATTTCATAATAAGAGGCCTTGCAAGTTGCAATGATTGGCCTACTGTCACAACTCACAACTCCACTGCGAGGCCTATGATAAAAGAACAAGCATGAATAGGTACAATTGATGATGCTTACTTGCGCACGATAAAGGAAGTTTCACCTACTCCATAATATTCTCTACATAAACTGGCAGCGCAAGAATGATATGACCATACAATCTCTAGAAGAGATACTTATAGAAGAGAAGCCTTGAACTTGAAGTACAAGGTTATCGTTGTCACTTGTCAGCAACTAATTTGACCATATAGCTGTTATTTACATATTACAAACGCTTAGTGGAAGATAAAATTTTAATGGGAAGAATAGTGCTAGAACCAACAATGTAACTATCACTATTAAATACTACAGCTTCTACTTCCAAATATCGTAATAAGAAAGAACACTGACATCTAGCATGAACATCCATTGAGAATGGGCCAAGCAAGAGGAGTTTGGCAAAAGATGTAACATGGTGTATGTTTCGGGACAGCACCATGCAGAAATTTAGGCCTATCTACTTCTCGCTGAAAAAAATAACGAACAGAAAACAAAGATACTATTAGTACCCCTTTACAAGGGTTTGTTTTGGGGCTAGATATCTTAATCATCACATGTTGTTCTGCATCATCCATACATTCCCAAAAGTATCAAGGCATATCTTCACTCCTTGGTGTCCTTTGTTTATAAGTCTTTGCTTCCAGAACCTTAATGGGGTTAAATTCCAATATGAGCTCACTCTATCAAATTATGAACTTCAAGATGTCTGCTCGACTGCTTGCCGCAGAAAAAATAATGACTAAACTTCATGGGATCCAAATTTCAGTTTTGGAGAGACCAAGGTCTTTACAACGAGAACATCACAACAGCTATCAGAAAAGAACACGATCGAGCTGATCAACAGCAGAAAATGGTAGCCGTCAAAAAAGAATCTATCAACTGGTTACCTACTTTCCTAACAACTAGCCTAGTTTGCTTGATTCACTTTCTCCATGATAGCATTGAACATTTGAAAACTTGCCAAGTCTACATAGTAAATAAGAACTTTGAAATCATTGCATAAGTGAACAGATTGCTGTGAGTTTCCCAAAAAAACTCAAACTACAGAAAGCAACATATACCACAAATGACAACAGCACCAAATGCAAATCTCATGCTTATCTTAGAAAGAAATGGTAACAAGAAACTACTCTAGAACTCCGCAAGAGGCTATCACTAGAAAGACCCACATGAAAAGACAATTTTACTTATCATTGTTATAGTGTAATAGGAGGAGCATAATACCTCACATATTCCGAAAATGGGGGGATACCTAGTTCATAACTGTTATGAACAATTTTCATTCATAACATTTGTTTAGTTGGATGATTGATAATCAATGTTGTATATAAAAACCAAATAATAATTATCTTAATATAGCTAGTAGCCTAGTAGGTGATGGTGCCAACAGGCAATATGCCTTGGTGGTACTTTCGTTTTCATAAACATAATTTGTGATTCCATATACAACATTTATGACTCCATATACAACAATCTTTGTCCAATATACAATCAGAAAATGTTATGAGCCAAAAACTGTTCAAAATCGTTATAAAGTAGCAAATTTACTAATATAGGAGTAATGAAAAAGACCATAATTATTCACCAACACCAAAATCAATCAGCACTAATAAACAAAACAACAGAAGGCGGTTTCCAAACTATTTTCGGAACACTTTAAATCACTAACAAACAAATTAATAACACAATTAGCAAATTGTAGACATTAGTGCAAAAACTGACCTCCAAATTCCTTTTTGGTGGACCGGACAACAACCCCTTCCAATGTACGGACAGTGCAGTGGTATATTATCTAAAACAAAAATTGATGCAATAATCAATCATCTCATCAACACACTAATTATAGAAGATCAATTATAAGTTAATCATGATAAATTCATCATTTAAAAAACCTGATCACCATCAGACGGTCTAGAATCTCCTCCACCAGGTCTAATCTCAGCTTTCAACAATCCTCCTGGTACAAGATTCTTTTTCCTGAAGAATTCAACACAAAAATTTCATCATAAATTCTTCACAAATTAAACAATTATTATATATTCGCAAGGAAAAAACAAGTGAAATGATTTCTTGTACCTTTTATCATCGTCAGAAAGCTGCTTCTTCTTCGTCGGAAGCATGGAGTTCTGATCAGGAACTTCCGAGACCGCCATTTTACTGAAATGATCGAGAAATTGCTCGTAATTTTGGTAGTAATTTGCCAGATATGTTCAATTTCAGTGAAGTTTTTCTGAAAATTCGTGCTCAAATGGCGTCGATAATGAACATAATTTGAGAAAATAAGAGGGGAATTATTAGTTCTAACAATAGAAGAGAAAAAGCTTAGGTAGATTAATTCGGAATTAGGTTTGGTGATGACTGATGAGTGATGAGTGATGAGCTGACTTATGAAGTGTGCATGATAATTGGTTACAGACTTACAGATCGAGTAGATGCGGAAGTTCGTCCGCTAGTGGCTAGATGGTGCGCACATGTACATATATAATAAGTTAAACGTATTAGGGATGGGAAAGTTTTGGGTCTGGGTCGGGTTCAGCTGGACCCTAGACCCGAAACGTAAGATTTTTTTGGACCCGAACCCTAAGGGTCTGGTAAAATTGGACCCGGACCCTTAGGGTCTAGGGTCCAGGCCTATTTCTTTTTTTTTTGCCAAATTTTCAGCTTTAATTAGAGCAGCAGCTAGTAGGAACACGTTTGATAAAAATCACCATTATCAAAATCCATTACTTTCTACAACTTCTACTCCTCAAACAAAAGATTGAAAGATCATAATATGAATTTTTTTATACTTCACAAACCCTACCATGGAAACGAGAGAAGATGAAACGACGGAAATAAGTTATTGTTGATCATTCAGATTTCCCTGCTTATTACGTTCTGGTCCCCCCTTCCCCACAATAATAGTAAAAAACATAAGAAATTACAATGTGGTTTTTACAGAATTATTGCGGTAAAGAAATTTGCAAGAGGTGGATAGTTTGATCGAACGGCTGAGATTTGTTTTTCATATTACGATTTGAGGTGGATGTGAGTTACATCACTTACATGGAATTTCTTCTCCGAGTGAAAATAAGTTGACACCTGACGTGAATATAAGTTAATACCTGGCGACTGACGTGAATATATGTTAATACCTGGCGTGAAGATACCACCAAGTCGGACTGTCGGCACGCTGCCACGCCGGTGAGGTGGTGACTTGGTGAGTGGTGACCCCCCCTCTTTGTCGCTAAGTCGACTGCTGTAGGGATGGGTAAATAGGAAATAGGTTTTAAAAGTGAATTAATGTGTTGTACTTTAGGAAATCAGTTTTGTTTTAAAAATAAAAAAGGTAAAACTCATATATTAAATGTTTTTAGGGTCTAAGTGTCGGGTCTTGGTCGGGTCCGAGTCCATAATATCAAAATCCGGACCCTTAGGGTCTAAAAAAGTTGGACCCATACCCTTAGATTAGAGTCGGATCCAGCAGGGTCTGGGTAGGGGCCTGGACCCATGCCCATCCCTAAATGTACATGGATAACAAGCCAAATAAACACATGTATATGGACAATAAGCCAAATCAACTTATATACATATCTGTTGGTACATGTTCATTGGTATTGGTCTTTGTATTCATAACCTAATCCTTCATGTTCATCGTACGTATGGTTCTCATTCTACGGACATGTGTGTGGTTCTCAGCCGCTCAGCTCGTACCTAGCTCTACCTTTGGAATTTTGCTTTATCTTTGGTAAAGGCCTAAGCCTTAAGGGGAGGGATAAACATGTCAGTTCTCAAATAAATGTAACACGAGTTTTCATAAATACTACTACCTCCGTTCCTAATTAATCTACACACTTTGTTTTTCATTAGAACCAAGGCAAAAGTAAAAAAAAATTGGAGAGAAAGGAGAGGAATTATGAAAAAATGGGGAATAAGAAGTACAAAAGTAAATAAAAAAATAGAGGAGAGAGAAAAATGGGGTAGATCAGGTGTTTTAAGTGGGTCAACTTATTTGGTGAGAGACCACATGGGGGACAAAAGTGGGGAATAATGATTGGGCATTTTACCTTATATAGATAAAGTAACAATAACCATTAAAAAAGAAACGACCCGAAAAGAAAAATGTGTAAATTAAAAAGGAACGAGGGTAGTATTCATCCGATCCCATATACCCATTGTAAACATTGTCGTCCGAAATTTAAAGGACCATTTTCCTTCACTCTCTCATTACCAACCTCTCCATTTTTACATTCTTAGCTGAGGTGTTGCCGGAGTTATGTTGGCCGGATAAATGTCGTCTTTTCCTTCACCCACGTGTCACCAGAGAGAGGGCCCAACTTTGTCGCCGGAGTAATTGCGCCTCACCGGAGCCCAACTTTGTCACCGGAGAAAATTGCGCCTCACCGGAGCCCAACTTTGACTCACAGGAGTTAGGAGAGTGAAGAGAGTGGGAGAGTAGGAGAGTGAGAGAGAGTGAGAGTATCTCAATAGTGATATACATGTGTACGTATTTATACATGTATATATGGCGTTAGTAGAAAAAAAATGGCGGCATTTAGCAAATGAGAAATAGAAATAAAAATAAACCCTAAATGATTCTTCTGTCTCTCTTTTTTAATCTCTCTCTCTTCGTCCTCCTCTGTTCGACCTCCCATGCCCCTGCTCTTGTTCGTTACTATCTGCCTACTTGCTGCTGCTCGCTGGTCCGTCGGCAAACGCCGGTGCTTTGCCGCTCGCCGAGCTCTTCCCCCTTCTGCTTCTTGGTCTTCGCTGCTCCTAGTAGAGCAGAGGTATAACGATACCTCTTGAACTCTGAAATTCTGATTTTGAGTATGGATAGTTTAAAGCCCATTTTAACAATGAATGATAGATTAGGTTGGGCCTAAAAGCTGATTCAAGCCATTTGGTTATTAGTTGAGCTAATTTTGGGAATAAAGATCAAACTAAGTATGCTATGTTAAAAATCAGTAATCCTTGTAATCTGAATTTCAATCCGTCTGGCGTGGACCCGGTTCACATTAAAAATAGAGTGGACCAGGCCTAGACACGTTCCCCACTATAAACAAGTCACTCCCACTTTCCAAAATCCGCGCGATTTTCTCTCTCTTCAATAATATTCCCTCGATCTAAAATTTTAACAAAAATAGTTATTCAGAACAAACATATACTATATCATTTTAAAATACACTATATCATGTCAAAATACACTATCATGTCAAACACTATAATGATCGATTATGATACTTTTGTGTAATATACAAATAAACTACTCTATAACATTTCAAAATACACTATATCATGTCAAATCATACTATATCATGCAACACTATCATGTCAAAAAACACAACAAAACACTATCATGTCAAAATACACTATATCATTTCAAAATACACTATATCATGTCAATATACACTATAACATGCAACTCTATCATGCCAAAAAACTCAGCAAAACACTATCATTTTAAAATACACTATATCATTTTAAAATACACTATATCATTTCAAAATACACTATATTATTTCAAAAATACACTATCAGGACAGTGAAGTTATCAGAGGAGAGAGAAGTTATCAGGAGAGACAAAAGAGCGGAAGACTGAACGCGGTAAAAACGTAAAGTTGTAATCATTAAAACTCACGTGAGATGGATAAGGTGCACACTAAGTTAGTGTGCATCGGGTCCATATTAGTTTTTTTATCTGAATTTTTAGTAATATTAGTTGTATAAGAGCTCATTAGCTTATATTCATGTTAAGTTAATTAGTTGATTATTCGGCTAATTAAAACACTTCCTATAATATAGGATAACTACTTAGATGATGCTTACGTAATTTAGTGTTATGATTATAATAACTTCAAGATGAAAGTAAATCATTTCAAAATAATGTTTGAGGTAGAATCACAGTTTTCCAAGTATAACTAGTAAAGACTCGTAGTTGATTTTCCGAAGGCCTTAAAGTTGAGCGGTTTATGTAAGGATAAATTATCTTTATAATAGGGATGGCTAATTATGGATTTCATTGATGACTTTATGGAGATTATGTACGATGGTTCTTGGAGATTGAGGAATGACAATACTTAAGGAGTATAGCGCTTGAGGTAACGTTTATGTCCAGCAAATATATGTATGCCCCTATATGTTATGTGTAACCTGTATGTCCAGCACCCTATGTGATTTCCCGTAAATGTTATGGGTCATGATATGCTCGAATGTGTAAATATGACTTTATGATGATAATTATGTGGTACAATTATGTGTTAGAAACTATATGTGGCATGATGAGATACATTATGATTTGACGATGCTCACGTATACTATGAAAGATTATGTTTATGACTTATGGAATTTGGTTATCATGACTTAAGGGTATTGTTCGGAAATATGAATATATGCAATTTTGTAAAAGTGGATGGTTCTGCTGGTTTGATGTTATGAACTGAACTGGTAAAAATGGGCGAGGTATAGGTGGAGGAATTCTGTTCACGATATACGAAACGGACCAAAATGGTCATATGTTAATGTTTACGAATTACGAAAGTTACGCTCTGTCCAACACCTATACTTGCCAATGAACTAAGCTCACGCAAATGGTCCTTACCAGCAAACTATTCAATGATAATTTTTCTGATAGTGTTTCCGAACAATTACCAATATGATGTGATATATGCCTGTGCATGAAAAATGCTTACAAACTAAAACCGTTTTTTACAGGCTGGAGTGAAGTTACTGAGTTTTCAACTCATTTTAGGTTATTTTTTGTGTTATTTTTTTGTTCAATTTTTATGAAATTATTCAGGTATTATGAAGATAGCGCAGGATCAGTTATGTCAAGAATGCTCCGGAAAGATCAAATTGAAGTGACTCTGTATATATTTGGGTTATCTAGAATACTCTGTATTAAAGAGTAATAGTTATTGCTTTAAGACGAGCATTTGTATGTTTAAGAGGCCAGTTTAGGCTATTATTTTATTAGTGGGCCATAATCCACAGACTTAAGATATGCTTCCGCTGACGATTAAGGTTAAGTATTTTATGGGGCGTTACAACATCTCTCTAAAAAATTCGACAATCTACATGAGAATCAAGCTGCTAGTACTAGGAGCGCATTGAGGAGGTATTGTATAGATGCCGAGTTTTAGTATATGTACAAAGTATTAAAATTATGGAATCCTTTTAGTAAAATAATTAAAAAGCCAAGCATAATTCAGGTATTAAGTAATACTACTTGCGTTTCACAATACATGCACCGTTTTCCTCTTTTGGATGTTTCTTAATACATACATGCACTATTTTCCTCTTTTAGAAGTTTCACAATACATCCCCTCCTTTTAAAACGTAATCACGTGGGTTCAAAATACAATCACGATACTCTCTCGTCACCGTTAGTTTGAGTACCATATAAAAATAGTGCATGTATTGTGAAACAAATGCAAATATACTAGACATTAAATGGGAAGTGATTAAAAGACTAGGTTATCTTCAAAAAGAAAAGGTTAATGATTGCAAAATTGTAGACCCACACACTTGTAAACATATATACTTGACTTGGGCCAAAATAGGTGAACCGCTGGTGAGAGTTAAAAAAGAACCTAGCCCAATTACCAATTACCCAACCAAAACCTTATAAGCAGACAGAAGACAGCAATCAACAGATTCATATGTGTTTCTAGTTTCTAGTTTCTCTTTCTCTCCACAATGATTTCCTACAAAAATGGTGAGAACGACAAACAATTTCTAAGATCTCGTTGCCTTCCTTGTTACTTCCAATACCAACATAGGAATAGGAGTTTATCTACATTGATATCGCTGCACCTTGGAAAGGCTTTCGGTGGTACAATTCGACTTTCAAAGTTTAAAGTTTTAGATCTGGAGCTTTAATGGTCGAATTCAACCATTTAAAAGTCAAATTCAAATTAAACTTTTACAGTTTATGTACACTATGATTTGATTATTACTTTGTGCATACCATGTGTTTGATCAAATGCTTAAAAGAGATTGATATCTTAGAATTTGCATAGAATATGCAACATTATAAATCTTAGATTAATTATAGATGTAACTATGCACTTTTGACAAAAACCGAGGTGGTTGATGCTCATATAGTGTGTAAACTTATTTTGTGGGAGGGGGTTATGGGTACAAGCAGTTATTTATGGGCAGTGCCAGCGTCCTGTATTTTGCATCCTTAATGTCGTAATATATACCATAATAAGCTGTAGAGAATATCATTTCTATTCTTGTATTACTGGATACAATCTTTCTGTAAATGCGAAAATTTATTGCTCCCACAAGTGCATAGTTATGGTGGCGCCTCTCTTTTTCCTTGTTTATGTTTGTTTTTTTTTTTTTGTTTCTTTTACGATAATCTTTCTTTACCCATTGTTATCCCTACCCATAAACCAGCACGTCTCAAATCTTCCCATTCTCGATTTGTTTATGGAATTAATCTCTTTACATTATGCTTCAATTATTCCTTAATTCATAATATATTTGTTGATAAATTCTTTACAGATGGCTAAACACTCATTTTGTCATCGTGAGAGACAATTGCAAAGGAAAGGTGCCTCCAGAGGTGCGCGACGTCTTTTTTGAGCATAAGGGTCAGGGAGAAAAGATCATCTTCAGGTTTGTAAAATGTAGAAATTTTGCTATCCTTCTTTAATGTAGGTGCATAACAAAAACAAAGGTATGCGACGAGGTCGAGAAGGTGGAAGATAAAACAATGCATGGAGATGGACTTTGCAACCCACAAGGTCAGGACAACAACAATAAGTCAAAGACAAGAGAATATCACTTTTAATCTTTGAAAGGCTACCAGTAATGCCAAACTGATATAAATTTTGACATGGCTATTAAAATATCAGTTTCCTTTTCTTTTCATTATTTTGGTTGGGTTGTTGCATGATACCTCTTGCCTGTCAAGATTATCCATATGGATAACCTTTCACAGAGATTGACACTCCTTCCAACCCTGAAATCTCTTCACTCATCCTTTTCGGATGTCTTGAAGTTATCTTCACATGCACTTCTTTTGTTAAAGAAAACAATTTAATGTAAATGTTTTCTACTCTTTTGTCTCCTTTGGAAAATTTATATGGTCTTGATAAGCCAAAAAAGAAGTGGAATAGTAGATGTATCGTCTCCATTATATGCTGTGATTTGTGAATTATGATTAGTTTGCAACACAAGGTATTTATTTAGTTTGATTTGGATCCTCCCTTGAAATTTGATTGGTTATCCCAAGCTCAGCTTTGCTTCTCTCATTTAAAAAGCTTGTTTTCAATATGTAATAGTAGGTACTTGTAGACAGATGCTCCTTAATTTCAATGGACAATTGTTTCTGATGATGGTTCTTGAGCATATAATCAACCACCTTTTGGGAGGAGGATGCTAATTATATAAGTTCAAAAATGAGTTGGCATTTAGTGAGTGGAATGTCACGTGCGGACTAAGTTCCCTAGTCGTATGCACACGGCCTACTCGCTTCACACTCCTGTCGGAAGACGAGTCAAGGTACCTGACCAACTTTGCTATGCGAAGTGGCTACGAAATTTGGCTAAGTGTGGGAAAAGATCGCTAGAGAGAAGGTTTTTAAGGAATGCTCTTAGAGTGCTTGAGAGAGGATACAAGTGTTGGATGGTATGTATAAATGAATTGGGATGCCTATTTATAGGTCTCCATCTTAACTTCCCCTAAATCTAGAAAGTTCCTCACCTCCTTAATTGGAGAGTTCTACACAAAGTTGTCCTAGAACAATCTAGACACTTTACTACATATATGTACATCAAGGAATGACTTAGAAACATCTAGAAGCACTCTAGCCTAGAAGCTTACCTCTAAAACCATGCTAGGCAATTCTAGATCCTTCCAATGCACCACCGAAAATGGTCATGCACTATTTCCAATTTCTGGGCCTTAAATCCAAAATGTGGCTCAACTATTGTCTTCATTGGCCCTAAATATGGCGGATCCCAAAGTTTGAGCCCATTTGAAGACCATTTGGGCCCTTAAGTGACCCTTCACTGGGTATACGAGGCTTTTCACAAGGAAGTATAAGATTATATTTGAGAAAAAGTGAAGTGAAGAAGATAAAGGGGAAAATGCTATTATATGATTCATTTTAAAATTAATGCTTATAATTAGCAATGGAAACAAAAATGTTAGTAAAAAGTACTTAAGACACGACAAAATTAAGATTTTCTCAATTTTGTAATTATTGCAACACTTTGTCTTGGTGGTCAAATTTTGCAATATTTTACCATATATATTTTTTTATTATTACACTACAAAAAAAATTAATTTAGTAACTGGTAAAAATTGTTGCTATTTATAAGAAATTTGTTGCCAACTCGAGTTGGTAACAAATTGGAAACAAAGAATAGTTGTTGCTAAAAGGCTTGTTGTCATATGATTTTAGCTACAAAATCTAAAATATGATTTCGTTGCCATATCGCATCGATTAAAATATTGTTACCATATTGGTTGCTATGTTTGGTGGATTTGTTGCCAACTCTAGCAACAAGTTATGAATGATTGTTGCTACATATCGCAATAAAATATTAATGTTTTGTTGCCATAATTTAGCAACAAATTGTTAACATTAGTTGCTAAAAATAGAAACAAACTATTAATCGTTTTTAATTGTTACATATAGGGGTGATAATGAGCCTGACAAGCTCGCGAACAGTTCGGACTCGGCTCGGTCAAAGCTCGGCTTGTTGTATCTCGGCTCGAGACTTAATCAAGCCGAGCTGAGCTGAGCAAAGTTCGGCTCGAAAAGCTCGTGAACAGCTCGATTATTATTTTATACTAAAAAAATATTTTATATTAAAAAAATTATTTATATTTTAAAAATTATATTAAGTATTTCTTTTAAAATATTAACTCAACTAAGGTATATATAGATTTTTCGCAAAATAAATTTCCCAAACGAGCTCGAGCCCATAATCGAACCCGAGTTCGAGCCGAGCTCGAGCAGAGCCTGAAAACGAGCTCGAGCCTAGTCGAGCTCATGAGCCGAGTCGAGCCCATGAAAAGTTAAACGAGCTCGAGCCTAGCTCGGCTCCCCCAAGCTCGTCGGGCTCACAAGCCGAGCCGAGCCCATGAAAAGTTAAACGAGCTCGAGCCGAGCCAGTGCTATTCGGGCTCGGCTCGTTCGATAAGCACCCCTAGTTACATATTTACACTTTAACTAATGCACTATTTATATAACATAGGTTAACCTTATGTGTTTTTGTTAGTTGTTTGATAATATGAGAAATACGTTTGAGCAAACCAATAAAGAGGAGGTGAGTCAATCCATTTACAAGTCAGAATGATGTTCCATACTAGTAACACTGATAATAGTATATGAAACTTCTTTAGCTGATAAGGTGGTACTTTGGCTCATCTTTCTTCGATATGGGACACAAGTTTAGAAAAAATCTGATGCTATTTAGCAACAAACAATAAGATATATTGTTTCCAACGACAACAAATCAAATGTCTATTTCCTTATTTGTTTCTAAATGGTAACAAATTGAAAATATGATGTCATCTATCAACAAATAATAAAATTAATTGTTTCTAATGTCAACAAATGAAATATTGGTTGTCGTAGTTTGTTGCTAAATCGCAACAAATGGAAAATATGACGACTTCTAGCAACAAGTAGTAAAATTAATTGTTCCTAGTGTCAACTAAATCAAATACTGTTGTCGTAATTTGTTGTTAAACGGTAACAAATCGCAAATATGATGCCACATAGTAACAAATAGTAAAATTACTTATTTCTAATGACAACAAATAAAATATTTGTTATCGTAATTTGTTTCTAAATGGCAACAAATTGAAAATATGTTGTCATCTAGCAACAAATAGTAAAACAACTAGTTTCCAATAGCAACAAATAAAAAATATGTTGCTTTTATTTATTGGAAAATCATAGTAAAAATGTCACTTTATAATAGGCAACCGAAAAATAATATATATTGCTATCTATCAACAATTCACAAATTCGTTTCCAACATTTGTTTATATATAATGCTCTAATTTTTGTAGTGTTGCATCTATATAAAAGGAATAGTTGTGTTGTAAAATTTGTTTCCAAGTTAATTTTTTATAGTATTCCTTTTACTAATATGTGATCTCTATTAATTGTCAAGATATTTGGAGCAAGTATAGATAGAAGTGCTATTGTATAATCACAAAGTATTGCATAAGATATTATTATAATAATTAAACAACGTTAAATCACCAGATTAGATAATTAGTTTATGAATGTTTCTCAAACTAATATTAAAAAAGTAAATAATTTATATACATATATACATATTGACGAAAATTTTAGGTGTGAATATGAAATTCACATAAATTTATTTTGTGATAGAAAAGTTAAAATCTAACAAGATATTTTTTTACTTAATTTTATATATTAGGCATGTTAGAAGAGCAAGCAATTGTGTAGCTCATTTGGTTGCATGTTGGGAGGTTACTAGAAACTCGTAAGTTTGTTGTACGAAAGCCCCGTTCTTTTGGATTGGGAGTTACTAACTGAACTGAACTAAAACGAACTGAACTAATAATAATAATAATAATAATAATAATAATAATAATAATAATAATAATTATTATTATTATTATTATTATTATTATTATTATAATAATAATAATTATTATTATTATTATTATTATTATTATTATAATAATTATTATTATTATAACTATTATTATTATTGTTATTGTTATTGTTATTGTTATTGTTATTGTTATTGTTATTGTTATTGTTATTGTTATTGTTATTGTTATTGTTATTGTTATTGTTATTGTTATTATTATTATTATTATTATTATTATTATTATTATTATTATTATTATTATTATTATTATTATATTATTATTATTATTATTATTATTATTATTATTATTATTATTATTATCATCATCATCATCATCATCATCATCATCATCATCATCATCATCATCATCATTAATAATAATAATAACAACATTGAATTGAACTGAAAATAAGTCCCAAAAAATAAGGTCGAACTCTTTTCCCTAGAGTTTAATTTCTTTAGCAGACCTTGATTTGTAATAATAACTATTGCCCGTTGTTCCCGTTGTTCTTGAAGCCAAATTTCTGTTTTTGGCTCTTCAATAGCAGCAGCTCAGGTTCCTTCATCCTCCTGAAGGTACAACTCATTCTGCTGGGAACCCTGTTAGGACTCTTATTCCTATTATACTCCCTCCGTTTCATTTTAATTTACTCACTTCACTTTGGGGGAGAACCAAGGAGAAAGTTTAAAAGTATGAGAGAGAAATTAAACTGAAAAGGTGGAGAAAGAAATTGAAAAGTGAAAGAGAGAAATTAAAGAATGGGTTAAAATATCAAAAAGTGGATGACATGGGTGGAAAAAGAGGAGAAAGTAGATGTGACATGTTACCGTAAATAGAAAAAGCAACAGTGTGTAGATTAAAAAGAAACGGACCAAAAAGGAAAGTGTGTAGATTAAAAAGAAACGGAGGGAGTATTATAGATAGATATTATTATGCCTAGTTTGCATAGCATCAGGACTCCGTCCTCTAGTTTGTATAAATACTTTTGATGATGAATGAGAACACAAGACAACTTGACCAAATCTTATCATGGTATCAAGAGCCAAAGAACCTCAAACCTAAAAATTTATTCTTCCACAATTCAAAATAAAAAAAAAACAACTAACATCGAACAACTGAACCGAATACACCGGATTCCGAACTCAAATCCCCAATTTTTTAACCCCAAATCTTCTACGCGAACAAATGATGGTGATGATTGATGGGCCGATGGTGATGATTGATGGGCCGATGTTAACCCCACTGATTGACGATTCAGAACCAATCGTGAACTTCGTGCCGGAAACGTTCGCCTTAATCGCCGGAAATCGCGACCCTGCATATTTAATGGCACTTGATCAAGAAGCCTCCCATGATGATGAATTTACGGCCATTGATTTGGAGGGATATAAGGTGGAGTTGAAGGAGATGATGAAAAGATTGAAAACAGTAGCACATGTAGTTAGTAAACAGGACAAAGAAAAAGAAGAGCTGATGCAGAAGTTTAAAGAGGAGAGAGAAAGTACTCAATGCTTGCAGACAAAAGACGTTATGCAGCATAGTTTTGGTTTTTTGAATTTTTGTATAACTAATAAAGCCGTCACTGGTCTAGGGTAGAAATTTGGCGGACAGCAGCCCCAAGATCCTAATGTCGCGGGTCTTGTGGGGATTACACCAGAACAATGGCAAAATTTGTTGGATTTATTGAATCTCCCTCAACCTAAAAATAGGCTTAACGGTAAATTCTTATGGATTTTGGATAACGGTGCCATTCATCATGTCACCGGCACATTTTCTTACTTGTGCACCCCAAAAAATTAATGGTTGTCCAGTTGGCTTGCCTGATGGAAGTACTACAGATGCTACACATGAAGGAGATGTGATTCTTCTTGAAAACTTGAAAATTACTAATGTTCTATTTGTGCCTAATCTTGATTGTAACTTGAATTCTATTCCACAATTGTTGGATTCCGCAAATTGTATTGTCCAATTCACTAAAACATTATGTGTCTTACAGGATCGCAAAACGAGGACGTTGATTGGAGCGGGTGAACGAAAAGATGGACTTTTCTTTTTCCGAGGTGTTCCAAAGGTAAATATAATGGTTGTAGATGGCATGGCATCGATGGAGATATGGCATAAGCGTTAGGGTCATCCTTCGGATATAGTTCTGCTACATTTACCTTGTGTGAGTCCCTCTACTATTACTAGCTGCAATAAAGATGGGTATGATGTCTGTTTCCGTGCCCATCAACCTAGAACTAGTTTTCCAAGGAGTGATATTAGAGCTAGTAGGATTTTTGAATTAATACACTGTGATTTATGGGGCCATATAAAACTAAGTCTGCCTGTGGTGCTTCATCTTTTTTAACAATCGTTGATGATTTTTCCCGGACTGTTTGGACTTATTTATTATATAATAAATTGGAGGCTGAAATTATGTTTCTGCATTTTGTGGCATTGGTGGAAAGACAATTTAATCAGACAATTAAACGTTTTAGAAGTGATAATGGCACTGAGTTTAATTGTTTACGCTCCTATTTTATGAAACAAGGGATAATCTTTGAAACTTCATGTGTTAAAACTCCACAACATAATGGAAGGGTCGAACGGAAACATGGACATATATTAAATGTCGCACGTGCATTGCGATTTCAGGCTAATCTACCTTTGAAGTTTTGGGGGGATTGTGTTCAGGCGGCCTGTCATTTAATAAATCGAACCCCCACTGTAGTGCTTGATTATAAAACCCCATATGAGTGTTTGTTTGGCAAGCCCCCTAAGATGACAGATATTCGGATTTTTGGTTGTTTGTGTTATGCCTATAATATTTATCATGGGGGTGATAAGTTTGCCAGTAGGAGCAGTCGTTGTGTTTTTGTTGGTTATTCTTTTACCCAGAAAGGATGGAAACTATATGACTTAGACACCAAACAATATTTTGTTTCCCATGAAGTTTCTTGAAAATAAATTTCCTTTTGCTGTATCTGAACCTGTGAATGAGTTGGTTGTGGAGGGACAGGCAGGAATGGATGAATTTTTTGATGAGGAATTGCATGTGTAATACCTCGAATTTTAATCTCGTTTTATTAATTATTAATTATGCTTATTAGTTTAATTGCGTCCTAAATTTTTTTTTTGAAATAATTATGGTTAAATTATTTTCTAAAATAAATACATTTTGGGTTTTATGTGTAATTAATTGGGTGGTATTTGGCCAAAATGAGAAACAAAATGGGTTTACTCATCTAACACTTATGTCGGTTTAATTTGTTAGAAGCACAACCCAACCCTCCTTTCCTTTTTCTTTTGTTGGTAAAACAAAACCACCCCAACTCAAAACTCTTTCTCTTTCTCATCATTTTCTCAAACACCCCAAGGAAACCCCATTCTCTCTCTCACCCGTGAGAAACCCCAAACCCGAGAAATCCCTCACCCTTCTCTCTCGCATCTCTCTCTTCCTCTCAGCTCACCGGCGTCCCCAAGCTCGCCGGAGCTTTCTCTCTCCTATGTCGTGCGACGCTGCCGCCCTACTGCTGCTGTGCGTCGTTGTTGTTGCTTGGTCGCTGTGTTGTTGCGGTGTGGTTGTTGCTCGCTCCGGAGTTGTCGTGGTGGTGTTGTAGTTGTTGTTGTTCTGTTGTTGTTGGTGCTGTTGCTTGTTGTCGTTGTGTTGCTGCTGCTGCTCGTTGTTGTTGGACGTTGCTGCTGTTGTGGTGCCACTGCTCGCCGCCGACCTCCCGTGTCGCCGCCTGGGCCGCTGCCGGAGCTCCGTCTCCCTCCCCTGTGTTCGTCCCTGCTCACTTGAGCAGAGGTATAATAAGACCTCTTGTCTACGCTCTTCTTGAATTTCAGAATTTGGGGATTAAGTAATTTGAGCCAATTTACCCATTGATAGTTAGCATTAGTTTGGGCCTAAATATGAGTTGCTTAAGTTAAACTATGTTAATTAGTTTAATTGATAGTTACTTGGTTAAACTATGTAGTTAGTTGATTGGGCTAATCTTGTAATAAGACTTAAACTAAGAAAGTTATGATTAAACTAATCTGAATTTTTAGTAATAGTAAAAGACGTTTGATTGAATTCCTAAAGCCTATAGAAATTAGGGACGATTAAGCAATAAATAATTATTAGTGGGTAGTTTCTAATTATGGATTTTATTTATTTCCGAGTTATGACTTTATGGAGATTACGTATGACGGTTCTTGGAGGTTAAATTATGGCGATACTTAAGGAGTAAGGAAAGGAGTTAGCGTACGAGGTAATGTTCATGTCCAGCATCTATGTAATTGCCCGTAAATGTTATGGGTAACCTTTCATGTCCAGCACCCTATGTGATTGCCCGTATATGTTATATGTGATGTTTTATATGTGTATGCGTGAATACAATTATATGATGATTGATTATGATGATATGATTATGTGTCATAATCTGTTATGTGGCATGATAAGATACGTTATGATGTGACGATGCTTATAAAATGTCCTGTTATGATTCCATTTACGATTTATGGATGATTCCGAATTAAGAATATATGATGTCTGATGAGTTATGATAATAAAGGTGGATGGTTCTGCTGGTTTGGAATCATGAAATGATCCGGTAAATGGGCAAGTCACAGGTGGAGGAATTATGTTACGATGAATGATACGGACCAAAAAGGTCATATGATGATGTTAATGTTACGAATTACGAAAGTTATGATATGTCCAAAACCTGTACTTGCCAATGAAATGGTCCTTGCCAGCAGACTATTCAAGGCTAATGATAACGTTCTCTGTTAATGATTACTAAAGTGTTACGGTATATGTTTATATGTGAAAATGTTTACGAACTAAAATCGTTTTTACGGGCTGGAGTGAAGTTACTGAGTTTTCAACTCATTTTAGGTTATTTTTTGTGTTTTCTCTTTTCCCTATTTTATGAAATTATTCAGGTATCCTGAAGATAGGCGAAGGATCGGTTATGTCAGTAATGCTCAGATAGGCGCAACAACAACGACGCACAGCAGCAGTAGGGCGGCAGCGTCGCACGACAGAGGAGAGAGAGAAAGCTCCGGCGAGCTTGGGGACGCCGGTGAGCTGAGAGGAAGAGAGAGATGCGAGAGAGAAGGGTGAGGGATTTCTCGGGTTTGGGGTTTCTCACGGGTGAGAGAGAGAATGGGGTTTCCTTGGGGTGTTTGAGAAAATGATGAGAGAGAGAAAGAGTTTTGAGTTGGGGTGGTTTTGTTTTACCAACAAAAGAAAAAGGAAAGGAGGGTTGGGTTATGCTTCTAACAAATTAAACCGACATAAGTGTTAGATGAGTAAACCCATTTTGTTTATCATTTTGGCCAAATACCACCCAATTAATTACACATAAAACCCAAAATGTATTTATTTTAGAAAATAATTTAACCATAATTATTTCAAAAAAAAAAATTAGGACGCAATTAAACTAATAAGCATAATTAATAATTAATAAAACGAGATTAAAATTCGAGGTATTATTCTACCACCCTTATAAAAAGTTTCGTCCTCGAAACTTGCAATAAGTTGATCGAGGGAACAATAAGCTAAATTCATTTAGACAAAAACCAAGATCTCAAGCTTTCATGGTTTCGTTAGGAATTCAGCCTCCATTCCGCCATCATCTTTTGTATCTCTACTTCAACTCGACTCGCGAAATCAAGGAGCAAAGAAAACAAAAGGGGCAAACTTGTTGGCAATGAATTCCAACTAACTCATTCAGTGAGATCTCGTTTGAAAACCTTTAGATTAGTCAAATCAGATAAGTTAAATTTAATCGAAAACTATTAAAATTCACATAACGTCACGTACATCACAACAATCATATAATCATATAACTTAAGACCAACTAGGTCCAGGATAAGCCACTTAAACTCCAAGAGGGCATCCATAATCCTATTTCTCATATCTTAAACTCTATTAACCCAATTAATCATCAAAATAAACTTTAATGTCCTTATCGTCTAATTTCCCGAAGGATCATACCTAGGCGGTGCAAAGTCTAAGACTCCGCACTTCCGGCTAGGTTTCGGCTCTGATACCACTCTGTAACGAAGCCATGAATGCTTGAGATCTGTGTTTTGTATAAATGAATGGAGGAATGGAGGCTGAATATCTAACGAAGCCATGAATGCTAGAGATCTGTGTTTTGTATAAATGAATTTGATTTTTGTCTCCTCGATTGACTTATTGCAAGTTTCGAGGACGAAAATTTTTATAAGGGTGGTAGGATGTAATACCCCGAACTTTAATCTCGTTTTATTAGCTACTAATTATGTTTATTAGCATAATTACGTCCTAAAATTTTTTCAAAATTATTCTGATGAAGGTTATTTTCTAAAATAAGTATAATTACTTTAATTATATTTATTATGATAAATGATTTTATTTACAATATAGTTTATGACTTTAATAGTTAGATAAAAATCAAAGCTAAAAACACTTGAAAATAGCAAAGTTCTGACATTCAAAGAAAATAAGAAAGAAATAGGAATGAAGAAAACTGATGTTCAGCTTCTCCAAACCAACCGACCACCCACCCCCCCTCTACTCCCTCTTTGTTCCCTACTCCAACCCCCCTATTTGACCACCATTCATCATCTATCCACCTCCATTAATGCCTCCAAATTTCTTTCTATAAATGCTCAGTAAAATTGAGCTTTGAAATCTCACAACAACAAAAATCACAAAGAAATTCTTCTCCTCTCTCTCTCCTCTGTTCGGTCTATTCCTCTGCTTCGTCTTCTCCACTGTTGCAGCACCGCTGGTTTCGCGACGCACCACCACCCTACTGTCGCAGCCCTGCCTCGTCGCCCACTCGCCGGAGCTTCCTTTTCCCTGTGCGACGCTGCCGCCCTACTGCTGCTGTGCGTCGTTGTTGTTATTGGTGCTGTTGCTTGTTGTCGTTGTGTTGCTGCTGCTGCTCGTTGTTGTTGGTCGCTGCTGCTATTGTGGTGCCACTGCTCGCCGCCGACCTCCTGTGCGTCGCCTGCACTGTTCGCCGGAGCTCCGCTCCACTCCTTTGCTCCTCGCTGCTCTTAGTAGCAGAGGTATAACATACCTCTTATTCCTAATTTCTGAAGTTTTACGTTTACAGTTACAAGCCCAAATTTTCACATTGTTAAAAACATTAATGTTGGGCCTAAAGAGCTGATTTGTCTAGTAAAGTTTAGTTTGTTACTTCCTTTTTATGGGCTTGAATCAGATTTACAAAGCTACTTAATTAATTGTTGGCCTAATGGAGACTTACTAAAACTAATTTAGTATACTATTGAACCATGTTAAAATAATCTGCTAATTAATTATTGGCCTTATATGAATTTTGTTAGTATTAAGTGAAGTAACTATGTTAACTAGTTGGGCTAAACTTGTAAATATTAAACTGATTTAGTTCCCTATTAAGTTAACTTAGTTCATTGTTACTCTAATTTGATGGGCTAGAATCAAATTTACATAATGTCAGATAAATCTACTTAATTATTGGAATAATTGGAGCTAGCTTAAGGGCTTCATGTTGATTAGTAGATGTTCAAAGAATAGCAATGAAGTGAGATTCGTGAAAGGGATTATATTAGGAGTAAGTTGGACTAGTTTTTGAGTATAAAGATCCGTGAGTGGATTCTGATTCTTATTGTTGTTTATATTGTGGTTACGGACGTTGGTTTATGGAGCTCAAAGGAAATAAGAAAACCTATAAGAAGTTTATCCTCGGGATTGGATTTGCGTTTAAGGTAACCTTTCATGTCCAGCACCCTATGTGATTGCCCGTATATGTTATATGTGATGTCTTGTATGTGTATGCGTGAATACGAGTATATGATGATGATTATGTGATATGATTATGTCTTACGATGTTTATGTGGCATGATGAAATACGATATGATTCAATGATGTCTATGTATACTATGAACGATGATGTTACGACTTATGGAATCTGGTTATTATGATTTATGGGTGTTGTTCGGAAATATGAATATATGCAAGTTTGTAAAAGTGGATGGTTCTGCTGGCTTGGCATTATGAACTGAACTGGCAAATGGGCGAGTTACAGGTGGAGGAATTATGTTTACGATATACGAATGAAACGGACCAAAAGGGTCATATGATGATGATATGTTAATGTTACGAATTACGAAAGTTACGATATGTCCAAAACCTGTACTTGCCAATGAACTACGCTCACGCAAATGGTCCTCGTCAGCAGGCTATCCAATGATAATGTTTTCTATTAGTATTTCCGAACAAGTACCAATATGATGTGATATATGCCTGTGCATGAAAATGTTTACGAACTAAAATCGTTTTTACGGGCTGGAGTGAAGTTACTGAGTTTTCAACTCATTTTAGGTTATTTTTTGTGTTTTCTCTTTTCCTTATTTTATGAAATTATTCAGGTATTCTGAAGATAGGTGCAGGATCGGTTATGTCAGTAATGCTCTGGAAAGATTAAGTTGAAGCGACTCTGTATATTTGGGATATTTAGAATACTCTGTATTTAAGGGTAATAATTATAGCTTAAAGACGATCATTTGTATGTTTAATAGGCCATTTTAGGCTATTTATATTATTAGTGGGCCCTAACCCACAGGCTTAAGTTATGCTTCCGTTGACGATTAAGGTTATGTATTTTCGGGGCGTTACAGCATGTGCCTGTTATTGAAGTTCCCGTTGATGTTGAAGGGGGACTTGGACCAGGAGATGATGTGGAGGTGGCGCTGGCTGAGGAGGCCGAGCCACGTGCGCCGGAGGTTGGTGCACCGGACCCTGTAGGCGTGGCCAGGGATGTTGGCACGCAGGGAGGGAGTAGGGAGGATGATGGAGCACATTTGGGGCGAGGAAAACGCACCAAATTCTCAAATAAAAAGTTGCAGGATTATGTGACTCATACTGTAGTGAAAAAGAAAAGTTCATCGACTCAGGCACCCGTTTCAGCATTGTCCTCAGGTACTCCCTATCCTTTACACATTATGATAGTTGTGAAAAGTTTTTTGATAAACTTCGCAGATTTCTAGCCGCCATAACAGCTGGTCACCTTCCAAAGTCATTTAAAGAAGCTATGAAGCATGAAGGGTGGCGTGAAGCCATTGGAGCTGAGATAAAAGCTCTGGAGGATCAAGGCACATGGGAATTGCAACCTCTTCCATCCGATAAGAAGGCCTTAGGGAGTAAGTGGGTATACAGAAAAATATGATGAGCAGGGAAAATTACAGCGGTTGAAGGCCAGATTGGTTATATTTGGTCATCATCAGGTGGAAGGAAATGATTATAATGAAACTTTTGCCCCTGTAGCAAAAATGACAACGATTCGTACTTTCCTAGCTATTGCAGCTGTGAAAAATGGGATATTCATCAGATGGATGTCCATAATGCGTTTTTACATGGTGATTTGGAGGAAGAAGTGTATATGAAAATTCCTCCTGGGTTTCAGGGAGGAAATACTAATCTGGTGTGCAGGATGAAAAAATCGTTGAATGGTTTGAAACAGGCACCTAGGTGTTGGTTTGCAAAATTGGCCACTGCTTTGAAAGCCTATGGGTTTAAGCAGTCTTATTCTGACTATTCCTTGTTCACTTTGATCAGGAAAAATATCCAACTGAATGTTCTTAATATGTAGATGATATGATTATTGCAGGGAATGATCAGGAAGCTTTACTGAACTTCAAATCTTACCTTGGAAAATGTTTTAAAATGAAGGATTTAGGTGCTTTGAAATATGTCCCAGGCCTTGAAATTGTCGGGGGCCGCATGGAATTTTCATGAGTCAACGAAAATATGCCTTGGATATCATATCTGAGGCCGGCTTATTGGGTGCCAAGCCAGCTGAGTTTCCTATGGAACAACACCATCAGCTTGCGTTGGCTGATGGTCCTTCGTTTGATGATGAAGAGAAATATCGCAGATTGATGGGCAGGTTGATTTGATACGCTCAAGTTATACGATGTTTTTGAGTTATTTTGGGTGCACTTTGCTAAGGGTTTGATTGTAATTGTTAACATTCGTGTTTTATTTAGCCCTTAGCGGAAGTTCGGAGCTTTGCGAGATAATTTGTATTAACGTCATATATCCCGAGCTTTCAAGATGAAATGGATTTGAATGATGTTTGATTGAAGTTGTCTTTGGAGAGCTTGGGAGATTTGGCATCGGAGCATAATGGGCAATCATCGGAAGCTCTAAGCACCAAGCATGCGCGTAACTTCGACCACCTACACAGCTCACGTCAACCCAGCGAGCCAGCGTCATCACCAACCAAGCACAGCAGCTTCGCACGCCAGCCATCGCACGACGGACCGCACACCCGCACGCTCGCAAAAGCCGAGCCGCCCGGCGCTCAGCGCCCAAAGCACCCATCGCCCAGGCTCGCGACTCGCGAGGGATGTCGCACCTCGCGACCCCCTGCCCCTCGCGACTCGCGACCTGCGTGCCAAGCAATTTGTGCGGGATGGCAGAGCCCCTTTGCGACTCGCGATCAGTTGCGCGACTCGCGACACTTAAGTCGGTTTGGGGCCACGAATTTGTGCGGGGTTTAAAAGCTCCTAAAACCTAACTTACGAAGGGGAGAGGAAGAGAAGTGCGAAGAGGAGAGCTGAAATGTAGACCTTGGAGTGGCTAGCTTGAGGGGAGAGCTCCTCTCCTCATCCTTCCTTCTTCATGATTCTCTTTTCATCTTTCCTTCTTCGTTCCTCTTTGTTCTTCATTTCCATTTCTTTGTTCTTCATTTCCTAGTTTTAGTTTTCATTTCTTAGTTTAGTTTTTAGGGATTTCAACTATGGATTTGGTTTTTGCTATCGGATTGTAGCTTGAACTGTTCTTGGATCAATTAACATGAAGCTTCAACCGTTATTGTGAGATCTTTCCTCTCTTTCTCTTTTCCTTGATTATGGTTCAATTTCTATGCTTGTGATTTATGATTTTTGCATGATTATGCTAGGAACGTTACTAGTTTGATTGTGTGATTAATCTAATGCTAGATTTAAGAATAGAATCGGATTGTTTTATTCTTTTATCATTTGGTAGCAAACTAGGGAGTAATTTAGATGCAGATCATCTTGGTTATTTCTTAGGGAAATTGAATAAACTGTTGAATGTTTATCGCGTGTATGACATTAGCAGGTCTATTGGTTCTCTGTGTTTATTGCTGCTATTGGATTGAACTTAGACGCAGATCGGACTAGGTTATCCTTTAGTTAGGGTTTTATAGTCACGCTGATCGTGCTATTCAACTAAGAATAAGGAGAACACGAGATTAATTCTCGACAATAGATAATTATGGAAATAATTAGAGTGGATGTTCAAGGATCGATAATGAATTGAAGTGGATGTTAATCGGATTCAAGATCTTTCCATAATTGATTTCTCATTTTGTTTATATGCTAGTTGTAGTTTAGTTTGTTCGTAAATCTACTTGAAACCCCCCTTTGTAATTAGGTTTCTCGGCCCTTAGCTTAATCTAGGTTTCGAATCACGCTAAGTACTAAACTCGTCCCTGTTTCCCTGTGGATACGACCCCTACTTCCACTATACTACCTTAGTGTAAAAGAGAGTAGGAGAAATTTTATCTTTGGCCGGGTGCGGTGCACGACGACACATCCGCGCCCGCCCAAATTTTGGCGCCGTTGCCGGGGAAACGGTGTTACTTGTTTGTATTTAGCGTGATTTTTGGAGGGTATTGCTTGCGCTCTTTGTTTTTGGTTGGCCACTCTCTTGGGAATGATTGATTGAAGCTTTTGACGGTTTATTGCTTGGTTATTGTCTAGCATTAAACATTTATATTAATGGTCATGACTTGGATTAGCTAGGAGTACTACTAGTTGATGTTTGTTGTTGACTTAATGCTAGGTTTTGGATATAATCTGATGTTATATGCTCAACCATGATGTAGTAAGCTAGGTACTAACGATGCATTGCAAGAGTTCTTCTCAATCAGTTTTGCAGGTACTTGAAGTGGAGATTGACATGGAACTACCATTGTCACACATGGAGCACAAGTCCAATGATTAAGCTTAAGGTAATAAGTCGAGCTAACGACTTTAAATAACAGCGCTTCTCGGGAGGCAACCCGAGACCCCTTTATTTTCTTTCTTTTCCTTTATTTTTCATCAAATTTCCACCACCACAACAAATTTTCTTTCACCCACCACCCACCCACTAAAAAGATCCACAACCAATCTTAATTCGCTTGTAACCAAAATCCACAAAAGAAAATCCGTTGGGAGGACTTCAATAGCTAGGAGTTGGTACACTAGAGAATTGAGATTGTTAATGTATCTTTTCGATCTCTTAAGCTAGGTGCAAATCTCACAAATTCAAAACTTTTGAGCTTGTCATTTGTTTGAGTGATTCGAGGGAGAGGGTTGTGAGTTGATTTATGAGATTTGAGTTGGTGTTGTTAAGAAATTTGAGTTTGACGGATTGTTTGGTCATGAGTTTTGAGCATTCGATCTTCGATTTACCCGATTTTCGATTTTCTCCCCCCATTTTCAGTTTACTTTTCTTCTAATTGTCGACACATTGAGGACAATGTGTAGTTTAAGTAGGGGGGAGGGTATTCTCATTCTCATGTATCTATGTTGTATTTATGTTGTATTTATTTCAATTTGAAAAAAAAAATGAAAAAAAAAAAAAAAATAAAAATAAAAATAAAAAAATTAATAAAAAAAAAAAAAAAAAAAAAAAAAAAAATGATGATGAAATGAAACCCGCTGAGTTGAAAACCCACAAGGGTGGGCGACTCAGGCAAAAATTGGGGGCCCGGATAGGTTGAAAACCCGAAAGGGCAACCTATGCAAAAAAGTGGCTTATATTGAGCGGGTAAGATGGTGAGATAAAAAAAAAAAAGAAATGTGTGAAGCTAGGATGAAAACCCGAAAGGGCTCCTAGGCAAAATGAGAGATTAAGAGAGAATTATGTATTTTGAAGACTCATTTGCCGGAGATTTGTTTTGGCTTTCACTTTCTTTTGGTTGATTGTTTTTGGGAGTAAGCATGGAATTTATCCCTTTTTGTCTTTGTTCCATGGCTTGCTTATATAGGTTGGTTGTAATAGTAGTAGTAGTTTATCTTTTGAGGTTTTAGGCGAGTTGTCATTTTGATTGTGGCGTTGGAGTGAGTTCAATTCCTTTGAGATCCTTCAGGATTTGAGCTCACATTTTGGTTGTCGTTTGGTGATTATTGTTGTCGCGTCTGTATTTCTGATAGTAGCTTGAAGCTAAGTGTGGGGGAGTCATTATCCTTTACGTTTAGGTTTTGAGCGTATTTCGTTTGGATGTGATGATG
This sequence comes from Beta lomatogona, assembly GCA_947646795.1. Classification (NCBI taxonomy): domain Eukaryota; kingdom Viridiplantae; phylum Streptophyta; class Magnoliopsida; order Caryophyllales; family Amaranthaceae; genus Beta; species Beta lomatogona. Next base: position 407,192 of record CANSNZ010001154.1, read on the forward strand.
ATGATGTAGTTGGTGGAGAGAGAGGTTAGTGTTGATAACTTGGGTGATGATTTATTGGGTGATTCTCACTTTTGAGTTTACTCGAGGTCGAGTAAAGTTCAAGTGTGGGGGTATTTGATACGCTCAAGTTATACGATGGTTTTGAGTTATTTTGGGTGCACTTTGCTAAGGGTTTGATTGTAATTGTTAACATTCGTGTTTTATTTAGCCCTTAGCGGAAGTTCGGAGCTTTGCGAGATAATTTGTATTAACGTCATATATCCCGAGCTTTCAAGATGAAATGGATTTGAATGATGTTTGATTGAAGTTGTCTTTGGAGAGCTTGGGAGATTTGGCATCGGAGCATAATGGGCAATCATCGGAAGCTCTAAGCACCAAGCATGCGCGTAACCCGACCACCTACACGGCTCACGTCAACCCGGCCGAGCCGGCGTCATCACCAACCAAGCACGGCCGGCTTCGCACGCCCGGCCATCGCACAGCAGACCGCACACCCGCACGCTCAGCCAAAGCCGAGCCGCCCGGCGCTCACACGCCCAAGCACCCATCGCCCAGGCTCGCGACTCGCGAGGGATGTCGCACCTCGCGACCCCCTGCCCCTCGCGACTCGCGATGACTGTCGCGGCTCGCGACCTGCGTGCCAAGCAATTTGTGCGGGATGGCAGAGCCCCTTTGCGACTCGCGATCAGTTGCGCGACTCGCGACACTTAAGTCGGTTTGGGGCCACGAATTTGTGCGGGGTTTAAAAGCTCCTAAAACCTAACTTACGAAGGGGAGAGGAAGAGAAGTGCGAAGAGAGGAGAGCTGAAATGTAGACCTTGGAGTGGCTAGCTTGAGGGGAGAGCTCCTCTCCTCATCCTTCCTTCTTCATGATTCTCTTTTCATTTTTCCTTCTTCGTTCCTCTTTGTTCTTCATTTCCATTTCTTTGTTCTTCATTTCCTAGTTTTAGTTTTCATTTCTTAGTTTAGTTTTTAGGGATTTCAACTATGGATTTGGTTTTTGCTATCGGATTGTAGCTTGAACTGTTCTTGGATCAATTAACATGAAGCTTCAACCGTTATTGTGAGATCTTTCCTCTCTTTCTCTTTTCCTTGATTATGGTTCAATTTCTATGCTTGTGATTTATGATTTTTGCATGATTATGCTAGGAACGTTACTAGTTTGATTGTGTGATTAATCTAATGCTAGATTTAAGAATAGAATCGGATTGTTTTATTCTTTTATCATTTGGTAGCAAACTAGGGAGTAATTTAGATGCGAGATCATCTTGGTTATTTCTTAGGGAAATTGAATAAAGCTGTTGAATGTTTATCGCGTGTATGACATTAGCGTGTCTATTGGTTCTCTGTGTTTATTCTTTGCTATTGGATTGAACTTAGACGCAGATCGGACTAGGTTATCCTTTAGTTAGGGTTTTATAGTCACGCCGATCGTGCTATTCAACTAAGAATAAGGAGAACACGAGATTAATTCTCGACAATAGATAATTATGGAAATAATTAGAGTGGATGTTCAAGGATCGATAATGAATTGAAGTGGATGTTAATCGGATTCAAGATCTTTCCATAATTGATTTCTCATTTTGTTTATATGCTAGTTGTAGTTTAGTTTGTTCGTAAATCTACTTGAAACCCCCCTTTGTAATTAGGTTTCTCGGCCCTTAGCTTAATCTAGGTTTCGAATCACGCTAAGTACTAAACTCGTCCCTGTTTCCCTGTGGATACGACCCCTACTTCCACTATACTACCTTAGTGTAAAAGAGAGTAGGAGAAATTTTATCTTTGGCCGGGTGCGGTGCACGACGACACATCCGCGCCCGCCCAACCTTGCTGTTACTAGACCTGATCTGGCATATTCTGTTCATATTTTGTCACAGTTTATGCACGCTCCTAAAGTTGTTCATTGGGAGGCCGCTCTGAGAGTGGTTAGATATATATTTGAAGAAAAATCCAGGACAGGGAATATTAATTCGTTCTAATAGTGATATCCGCCTTGAATGGTGGTGTGATTCTGATTGGGCTAGTTGTCCTATTACCCGGAGATCCCTGAGTGGGTGGTTTGTATTGTTGGGATATTCTCCTGTTTCCTAGAAGACTAAGAAGCAGCCTACAATGTCTCGATCTTCTGCAGAGGCAAAATATCGTTCTATGGCTGCTATAGTTTGTGAATTAAAGTGGTTAAAGCAGCTACTAGGTGATCTTGGAGTTCAGCATCTTGCAGGGATGAGATTATATTGTGATAGTCAATCTGCATTATATATTGCCAAGAATCCGGTGTTTCATGAACGTACTAAACATATTGAGACTGACTGTCATTTTGTTCGTGATGCTGTGACTGAAGGATTTGTGAGTCCGTCATATGTTCCTACTAAATTTCAATTGGCAGATATTTTTACTAAAGCACTTGGTAGGGCTCAATTATTTTTGTTGTCCAAGTTGGGCGTTCGCAATTTGCACGCTCCAACTTGAGGGAGGGTGTTAGGACTCTTATTCCTATTATATTATAGATAGATATTATTATGCCTAGTTTGCATAGCATCAGGATTCCGTCCTCTAGTTTGTATAAATACTTTTGATGATGAATGAGAACACAAGGCAACTTGACCAAATCTTATCAAACCCTGCTCAAACTTTTCATGTGCATATTGGTCATACGTCTGCTTGGCTACCTTGTTCTCAAATTCAGGTAGATGGCTCTTGGGACAAGAAAACCCTCAGTGTTGGTGCTGGTGGGATTATTATTTATAATCATTCGACATCTATTGGCAATGCTGAAAATCGACATAGTGGGAAACACTTCATTGCTAGTTCAGCTCTACACGCGGAATTGCTAGCTTGCTTCTTCTGCCTTCAATGGGAGTTTGTCAAAGGCCTCCAGTCAATCCATTTATTAACTGATTCCTCTGAGGTTGTTCACCTTCTACTCACTCAAGGTGCTGGGAATATCTATCTCAAATGGACAATTCAAAGAATTCTCTCATTAGGCAGCACTTTTTCCTTATGTTGCATCTCTAAAGTTCCTCGTCAGCAGGTTCAGCAAGCTCATGTTTTAGCTAATGGGTTTCGTTGTTCTCTTTAGGTTTTATTTGCTTAGTTTAGATGAAGCCGTTGTCAAAAAAAAAAAATTCCAGCGACTAACTGGTAAATAGAACTACTTAGTACTACTCCATCCGTCTTTTTTTAGTTGCTACATTTACTTTTGCACAATTCCTAGGAAACATATGAGGACCATTGAAAAGTAGAGCAATAAAGCATAAAGTAGTTTTTTAGTGTAATGAAGACAAAAATAAGGGTATAAAGTTAAATAATATGTGGATACCACATACTACAAGTAGAAATATTTAGTAAATGTAACAAGTAAATTAAGACACCCGAGAATGGCAAAATGTAGCAACTAAAAAAAGACGGAGGGAGTAACTCATTACCACAAAAAGGATGTTTCTTGTATGGTCTGATTTTTTTTCAGACCATGGGGACAAAACAATGTGAGCCACACATTTGTATGTGTAGGACCCACATTGTTTTTCTTTTCCCTTTTCTTTTAATTGCCAAAATTATTTTCTTTTGATTTGGTTTATTTACCAAAATTTATGAAATGAATTTCTGAAAATCGAAAAAATAATTTTAAATATTTTTTTGAAAAAATCCGAAAATTGTTTTTCAGCTTCCAAACAGTAATTTATGTTTGGGAAAAAAAATTGACCAAAATTTTTTTTTACCCATTTTCTCTCTCCTCCTTGTTCTTGGTGTTCTTCACCAAAAATTGAAGAGCACTTCCTCTTCCACCATTCTCAACCGAATTCCTCCCAAATTCGACCCATTCTTCCACCTTCTCCCTCAATTTCGACCCTATCTTCCATCTTCTTCCTCCATTTCGACCCATTCTTCACCCCCATTTCGCCCCAAACCCTCACCTCCATTGTTGAACTTCACCTCCATGGATTTCGATCTAAACTCTTCACCCGTAGATGAAATGGATGTAAGTTGACATGAATATTTCGCATATAGTAACGAATTAATGATTTTCTATCTTCATTTGTGTGTTTGAGTTAGATTAAACTTGCAATTTATGAAAATTTTCACCAAAAAAAGTCTAGGGTTTTAGGGAAAATAAAATGCCGGTATTGGTGATTAAATTGCTCTAAAACAATGCACATCACACTTTTATGCGATAATTTGTGGTTACATTTGAGTAGTTCATACTTTAGTTTAGGTATGATGGAAAAAAATCAGATTTTTCGCGACCTCCATGGGAGGTTGAGCTGGTTTTCTGTCTAAGTTACTGCAGTAATTTGGTAATTACTAAAGATATTTTGGACATGACCAAACATAAAGAAATATTGATAATTACTAAACATATTTTGGACATGACCAAAAATAAAATTAAGGTATGTGAGATAATTGTAATAAATCAATGCACTTCACACTTTTTTTGGGTTATATTTGATGCAAAGATCATACTTTAGTTTAGCAATTAGATGAAACAAATTTGCAACATTTTCGGGGCCCCCATTGCAGTGGAATGTCACTGGTTTTTTGGGCAAGTTAGTGCAAGGTTTAGGTAATTACTAAAGATATTTTGGTCATGACCTAACATAACCACTATATATGTTAGGTAATCACCTAATTATATTAGGATATTACCAAACATGTTAGGTCATTACCTAACAAATTTTAGGGCATTACCTAAAATAATAATTGTCTTGGGCAATGACCTCAAATCATGTGACTATAACATATATATGATGAGGGAATTGTATGGTTAAGATGTGGGTTATTGATAACCTAATCTATGAGATTTTAAATGGTTTATATGAAAAGATTGCATCGGGCTAAAAAGTTACATTTTTTTTTCCTTTTTCTTTTGCTTTCAATGATACTACCTCCGTCCTAGAATAGTCTGAACACTTTCCTTTTATGTTTGTCCCAAATTAGTTTGAACACTTCCATTATTGGCATGGTCCCACCATTAATATATTATTTCTTTTACACATCTTTGTCCCCACACTCTACCTTTTATCAATAAAAAGTTACCCAACTTTCTCTCTCCTCTAATAAAAAATACCCCACCAACTCCTATCACATCTACTTTTCAAATAAAATAACATTTGATAACCACACCACAACTTATCACCTTAAACTACGTGTCCCAACAAGTGTTCAGATCTTTTTGGGACAGAGGGAGTAGAATTAAATGACTTTGGTGATGTAAAAGGGTTCATCGATAGAATGTTTATGTGAACACCGGATTGAAATGGTGGAACAATCTCTAAAAAGAATCATCTCCATTGTTGTGGAATGTCACTTGTTTTTTGTGCAAGTGAATGCAGAGTTTAGGTAATCACTATAGATATTTTGGTCATGACCTAATACAACCACTACAAATGTTAGGTAATCACCTAATTAGATTAGGATATTACCAAATCTTTTACGTCATTACCTAAACCATTTTAGGGCATTACATAAAATAATAATTGTCTTGGGCAATGGCCTAAAATCATGTGACTATAACATATATGATGGGGGAATTATATGGTTAGATGTGGATTATTGATAACATAATCCATGAGGTTTTAAGTGGTTTATATGATAAGATTGGATCGGGCTAAAACGTTGCATTTTTTTCCTTTTTCTTTTGCTTTAAAATGATTGAATTGAATGACTTTGGTGATATGAAAGGTTCATCGATATAATGTTTATGTGAAACAGGATTTAAATGGTCGAACAATCTCTCAAAAAAATCCTCTCCATTGTAGTGGAATGTCACTTGTTTTTGTGCAAGTTAATGCAGGGTTTCCGTTATTACCAAATACATTTTGGTCATGACCTAACATAAGCACTATATATGTTATGTAATCACCTAATTAGATTAGGATATTACCAAACATTTTAGGTTATTACCTAAACAATTTTAGGGCATTACCTAAAATAATAATTGTCTTGGGCAATGTCCTCAAATCATTTGACTATAACATATATGATGAGAGAAGTTTATGGTTAAGATGTGGGTTATTGATAACCTAATCCATGAGATTTTTTGTGGTTTAAATGATAAGATTGCATCGATGTAAAACGTTGTGTTTTTTCCCTTTTTCTTTTGCTTTCAAATGATTGAATTGAATGACTTTAGTAATATAAAAGGTTCATCGATCAAATGTTTATATGAACAGCGGATTGAAATGGTCGAACAATCTCTCAAAATAATCCTCTCCATTGTAGTGAAATGTCACTTATTTTTTGTGCAAGTTAATGCATGGTTTACATTATTACCAAATATATTTTGGTCATGACCTAACATAAGCACTATATATGTTATGTAATCACCTAATTAGATCAGGATATTACCAAACATTTTAGGTCATTACCTAAACAATTTTAGGGCATTACCTAAAATAATAATTGTCTTGGACAATGTCCTCAAATCATTTGACTATAACATATATGATGGGTGAATTATATGGTTAAGATGTGGGTTATTGATAACCTAATCCATGAGGTTTTAAGTGGTTTGTATGATAAGATTGCATCGGTGTAAAACGTTGTATTTTTTCCCTTCTTCTGTTGCTTTCAAATGATTGAATTGAATGACTTTCGTGATATGAAAGGTTCATCGATCGAATGTTTATTTGAACAGCGGATTGAAATGGTCGAACAATCTCTCAAAAGAATCCTCTCCATTGTAGTGGAATGTCAATTGTTTTTTGTGCAAGTTAATGCATGGTTTACGTTATTACCAAATATATTTTGGTCATGACCTAACATAAGCACTACATATGTTATGTAATCACCTAATTAGATTAGGATATTACCAAACCTTTTAAGTCATTACCAAAACCATTTTAGGGCATTACCTAAAATAATAATTATTTTCTTGGGTTATGGCCTCAAATCATGTGACTATAACATATATGATAAGGGAATTATATGGTTAAGATATGGGTTATCGATAACTTAATCCATGAGGTTTTAAGTGGTTTATATGACAAGATTGGATGGGGCTAAAAAGTTGCATTTTTTCCTTTTTCTTTTGCTTTCAAATGATAGAATTGAATGACTTTGGTGATATAAAAGGTTCATCGATAGAATGTTTATGTGAACAGCGGATTGAAATGGTCGAACAATCTCTCAAAAGAATCCTCTCCATTGTAGTGGAATGTGACATGTTTTTTGTGCAAGTGAATGCAGAGTTTAGGTAATCACTATAGATATTTTGATCATGACCTTACATGACCACTTTGCATATGTTAGGTAATCACCTAATTAGATTAGGATAATACCAAAACGTTTAGCTCATTACCTAAACCATGTTTGTGCATTACCTAAAATAATAATTGTCTTGGGCAATGGCCTCACTTCATGTGACTATATCTAGGCCTGGCAAAAGCTGACCCAACCTGATAACCCAACCCGAACCCGACCTGAAAATAGCGGGTTTGGGTTGAGTTTTTCAACCCGATTAGTTAAATGGGTCGACACGAACCCGACCTGAAAGATAAATGGGTTAGGTTAAGGTCGAAATTTTCAACCTGAAATTGACCCACCTAACCTGATTTTTTAAATGAGTCGAAATTTAAATGCTAGAATTGGGCCTTATGCCCTTACCTGACCAGCCCAAATCTTCCCCTTCATATTTCTTGGGAAATAACCTAGCCTAGCTAACATCAAATGATTCAAATCCCTAATTACACGTTACACCGTCACTCTCCTTTTCTCAATCTTTCTCTCTCCTCTTCGCTCCTCTCCTTCTCAGCCGATCCTCTCCTTCATCTGACCTAACCTAATTTCTCAGTCGCTAATTAACTATCATATAATTATGAAGATCTGCTGAAATTGAATTGGGAGGTTTGTAAAGGAGGCGCGGCCGTGGATTATATACCTTGTTTAGATAATTCGAAGGCGATTAAATCGCTGAAATCGAGGAAGCATATGGAACATAGGGAACGGTATTGTCCGGAACCTAATTCTCGGTGTTTGGTGCCGTTGCCGAGCGGTTATAAGATTCCTAATTCGTGGCCTAAGAGTAGGGACATGGTGAGCTTGTTACTTGCTTATATTATTGGTAAGATTTTAGTTTATATTGTTTGAAGTATACTTTGATCAATGGAAGTGTACTAATTATGTCCGATGCATGGATTATTACAAATAAAAAGAAAGTAGATCTGTTTCATAATCATGAGAAAAAGGATATTTAAAAAGTATATATAGATCATAGATAATGTGTTGTATGAAGTTATGATGTGATTTTTTTTTAGTTATTTGAGGCAGTTGCTATAATTATATGATAGTTAATTGGTTTGAGTGTTTGTTCGTATAATATTCTGTTGTTGTTCATGCTTATTTATGTTGTTTTTTTATAAACTGATAAAAAACCAAAAAAAAAAATCAGGTCAAATCAGGTCATTTTCGGGTTGACCCGAACTCGAAATTATCAGGTTCAGGTTGTGTTTTTCAACCTGGAAACTTAAATGGGTCAGGTTCGGGTTGGGGGTGGCTGACCCGAAATCAGCTGACCCGAACACGAACCCGACCTGATCCGTTTGACTCCCCTAACTATATCATATATGATGGGGGAAGTATATATGGTTAAGATGTGGGTTATTGATAATTTAATCCATGAGGTTTTAAGTGGTTTAGATGTTAAGATTGGATCGGTGTAAAACGTTGCATTTTTTCCATTATCTTTTGCTTTTAAATGATTGAATTGAATGAGTTTGGTGATATGAAATGTTCATCGATAGAATGGTTATATGAACAACAGATTGAAATGGTCGAACAATTTCTAAAAAGAATCATCGCCACTGTAGTGGAATGTCACTTGTTTTTTTATGCAAGTTACTGCATAGTTTAGGTAATATCTAAAGATATTTTGGTCATGACATAATACAACCACTACATATGTTAGGTAATCACCTAATTAGATTAGGAGATTACCAAAACGTTTAGGTCATTACCTAAGCCATTTTAGGGCATTACCTAAAATAATAATTGTCTTGGACAATGTCCTCAAATCATGTAATTATAACATATATGATTGGGGAATTATATGGTTAAGATGTGGGTTATTGATAACTTAATCCATGAGGTTTTAAGTGGTTTATATGATAAGATTGCATCGGGATAAGACGTTGCATTTTTTTCCTTTTTATTTTGCTTTCAAATGATTCAATTGAATGACTTTGATGACATGAAAGTTTCATCGATCGAATGTTTATGTGAATAGCGGATTGAAATGGTCGAACAATCTCTCAAAAGAATCTTCTCCATTGTAGTGGAATGTCAATTGTTTTCGGCTGTACCAAACCTACTTTAGGCTTATTTGGATTAACACATTTATATCATATTGATTAATTTGTACTTAAGATTATTGATTTGAATTATTTATTTTAATATACTTTGAAATTGACGGTTTTGAGACTTCTCTTAGTTTCTGTAAAGCTTTGGTAATTACTGGAACCCCTTATAGTAATTACCTAAAGTTTCCGAAGTATTAGGCCGGATATTTTTTTTTCTTATAAAATGTTAGCTTCAAATCATGAATACATTATCCACCACATGCATTATGCACACTAAAACATCCATATTATATACTAAACTAACCTCCCATCAGTGTTAGGATATTACATTAAACATCATAGTCATAAACAAATTACATGGAAAAGTGAAATAATATCCAAACATATGTCATGTAAATAAAAATTATCCAAACCAGAAACTGAAGTTCATTAATATTATCCAAACCACAACCACGAAAATAGTTTTTTAGGAAAATAATGCCTTGGTCACAACCTCATCTTTGAGAGTATTATGCTCCCAGCAAATGGCATCGACCAAGGTGTCGATGCGGTCCATGTCCATGTCCTACATTAAGACAACAAAAACCAAGTTAATGAAGCACCTTTTATGAAAAACAAATTGGTGCTAGGTAATGACTGAAAAACTATAGGTCATTACCTAAAACGGCAAGAAAACCAAAAAAAAAGTTGTACATGTTTTTGGTAGTAATTAAACATGTTATGGTAATTACCAAATAACCCCAGAGCACTACCTTAAAATGCTGAGGCTTGTTCCAACCTCCAAATTCCTTTGTCTCCAGCAGCTTAATGACATACATCCCACAATCATATCTGACAATGATTTAACAATTAATTAACATGATTTCTTAAACCCAAGATCACTATGTTCACAGTAGCACACTAAGATAAGAATTTTTAAAGTTATAAATGACCTATATGTTATTGAAAAATTACCCATTTTCCTGAACTGGAATACGTACAGATTTCAGTGGCCAAGTAGGCATATCATCGATCTTCCTGCTGTATGCATCCTTCTTTCCAGTCGACAGAAATTCAGATAACTTCTTCACCTACGTTGGTCAAATTTAAAAAATTTAAACGACTCAAAATATTAACCCTTCGTATAAAGTATTAATAAGATTTGTTTCGAAATTAGACATGTTCCCCGGCATACTTAAATCGCTTTTTAAAATTTGCCCCAGGATCCGAATCAAAGAAGTATGTACAACATTGCAGCAAATCATATACTTTTAGGTAATTACCAAATATGGTTTGGGTATTATCAAATGTATCCAATACCAATCCATTTTCATTACTCATCAAATCCAACCTATTGGAATTGGACAATCATGCCCCTGAGTCCATTAGGCCCAATACCTCACCAAAGGCCATGTACAAGACTTTTGGGCCCCCATTGTCCCTCCTTGTACTAAAAAGCCCAAATTAAGCCCAATCATATGCTTTAAGGTAACTACCAAACATGTTCATGGGATTACCAAACCCACTAAGTGGAGGTTGTTCTCCCAATCTCAATCCTTTATCATTACTCATCAAAGCTATCCTATGGGGATTGGACAAGCATGCAAGTGGGTCCATTAGGCCCAATACCTCACACAACTCTATTGACTTGAGTTTTGGGCCCTCATTGTCCCTTCTTGTACTAAAGAGCCCAAATTAACCCCAGATCATATGCTTTTATGTAATTTCCATATATAGTTTGGGCGTTACCAAATGTATCTAATCACAATCCTTTATCATTACACATCAAACCCATCCTATGGGGATTGGACAATCATAACCCTGGGTCCATTAGTCCTAATACCTCATCACAACCCTATTGACTTGAGTTTTTGGGCCCCCATTGTCCCTCCTTGTACTAAAAAGCCCAAATTAACCCCATATCATATGCTTTTAAGTAATTACCAAACATGGTTTGGGCATTATCAAATGTATCCAATCACAATCTATTTTCATTGCTCATCAAAGCCATCCTATGGGATTTTCACAATCATGGGTCCATTAGGCCCAATACCTCACCAAAACCCATTGACTTGAGTTTTAGTTCCTCCTTGTACTAAAAAGGCCAAATTTACCCCAAATAATATAATTTTAGGTAATTACCAAACATGGTTTGGGAATTACCAAAAGTATCCAATAACAATCCATTTCAATTGCTTATCAGATCCATCCTATGGGAATTGGACAATCATGCCCCTGAGTCTATTAGGCCCAATACCTCACCAAAGCCCATGTACATGACTTTTGGTCCCCCATTGTCTGTCCTTGTACTAAAAAGCCCAAATTAAGCCTAATCATATGCTTTAAGGTAACTACCAAACATGTTCATGGGATTACCAAACCCATTAAGTGGAGGATGTTCTCCTAATCTCAATCCTTTATCATTACTCATCAAAGCTATCCTATGGGGCTTGGACAAGCATGCAAGTGGGTCCATTAGGCCCAATACCTCACACAACCCTATTGACTTGAGTTTTGAGCCCTGATTGTCCCTCCTTGTACTAAAAAGCCCAAATTAACCCCAGATCATATGCCTTTAGGTAATTTCCATACATAGTTTGGGCGTTACCAAATGTATCTAATCACAATACTTTATCATTACACATCAAACCCATCCTATGGGGATTAGACAATCATGACCCTGGGTCCATTTGTCCCAATACCTCATCACAACCCTATTGACTTGTGTTTTGGGCCCCCCATTGTCCCTCCTTGTACTAAAAAGCCCAAATTAACCCCATATCATATGCTTTTAAGTAATTACCAAACATGGTTTGGGCATTATCAAATGTATCCAATCACAATCTATTTTCATTGCTCATCAAAGCCATCCTATGGGATTTTCACAATCATGGGTCCATTAGGCCCAATACCTCACCAAAACCCATTGACTTGAGTTTTAGTCCCTCCTTGTACTAAAAAGGCCAAATTTACCCCAAATAATATAATTTTAGGTAATTACCAAACATGGTTTGGGAATTACCAAAAGTATCCAATAACAATCCATTTCAATTGCTTATCAGATCCATCCTATGGGAATTGGACAATCATGCCCCTGAGTCTATTAGGCCCAATACCTCACCAAAGCCCATGTACATGACTTTTGGTCCCCCATTGTCTGTCCTTGTACTAAAAAGCCCAAATTAAGCCTAATCATATGCTTTAAGGTAACTACCAAACATGTTCATGGGATTACCAAACCCATTAAGTGGAGGATGTTCTCCTAATCTCAATCCTTTATCATTACTCATCAAAGCTATCCTATGGGGCTTGGACAAGCATGCAAGTGGGTCCATTAGGCCCAATACCTCACACAACTCTATTGACTTGAGTTTTGGGCCCTCATTGTCCCTTCTTGTACTAAAGAGCCCAAATTAACCCCAGATCATATGCTTTTAGGTAATTTCCATACATAGTTTGGGCGTTACCAAATGTATCTAATCACAATACTTTATCATTACACATCAAACCCATCCTATGGGGATTAGACAATCATGACCCTGGGTCCATTAGTCCCAATACCTCATCACAACCCTATTGACTTGTGTTTTGGGCCCCCATTGTCCCTCCTTGTACTAAAAATCCTAAAGTAACCCCATATCATATGCTTTTAAGTAATTTCCAAACATGGTTTGGGCATTATCAAATGTATCCAATCACAATCTATTTCCATTGCTCATCAAAGCCATCCTATGGGATTTTCACAATCATGCCCCTGGGTCCATTAGCCCAATACCTCACCAAAGCCCATGGACTTAGGGGTGTGCACCGGTCCAGGACCGGACCGGACCGGACCGGACCGGAACCGGCTGGACCGGTGGACCGGAATCCGGGGATTTCCTGGACCGGTCCTGGACCTCTTGGACCGGAATTTTTTTTTTAAAAAAAAAAAAAATTCTTTTTTATTTTATTTAAATATATTTATAAATTAAATACATTAAAAATTAATAATTTTAATGTCATAATCCTAAAAGAATAATAGTAGGTTTTTAAGTTTCTAACTTTCAACCTTTTAATTTTTTTTGAACATATAAATTTTTTTTTTTACTTAAATAATAGAAATTCCGGTCCAACCGGTCCGGACCGGAATTTTCCGGGTTTGGACCGGAATCCTGATTTTCGGCGGTCCGGTCCGGTCCAAATTCCGGTCCGGACCGGTTTGTGCACACCCCTACATGGACTTGAGTTTTAGTCCCCCTTGTACTAAAAACCCCAAATTAACCCCAGATAATATGCTTTTAGGTAATTACCAAACATGGTTTGGGCATTACAAAATGTATCCAATAACAATCCATATCCATTGCTTATCAAATCCAATCTATGGGAATTGGACAATCATGCCCCTGGGTCCATTAGGCCCTATACCTCACCAAAGCTCATGTACATGACTTTTGGGCCCCCATTGTCCCTCATTGTATTAAAAAGCCCAAATTAAGCCCAATCATATTCTTTAAGGTAATTACCAAACATGTTCAGGTGATTACCCAACCCACTAAATGTAGGATGTTCTCACAATCTCAATCCTTTATCATTACTCATCAATGTCATCCTATGGGGATTGGACAAGCATGCCACTAGGTCCATTAGGATCAATTCCTTACACAACCCTATTGACATGAGTTTTGGGCCCCCATTGTCCCTCCTTGTATTAAAAACCCAAATTAACCCCAGATCATATGCTTTTAGGTAATTACCAAACATAGTTTGGGTATTACCAAATGTATCCAATCTCAATCCTTTATCATTACACATCAAACCCATCCTATGGGGATTGGACAATCATGACCCTGGGTCCATTAGGCCCAATACCTCGCCACAACCTTATTGACTTGAGTTTTAGGCTCCCATTGTCCCTCTTTGTACTAAAAATCCCAAATTAACCCAGATCATATGATTTTAGGTAATTACCAAACGTGGTTTGGTTATTACAAAAATTATTTTTACTATTACCAAACCTATTAAGTGTAACGCCCCGACTTTCATACATCCTTATCAAGTTAGTTAATCAGGATTAGCAGCAGAAGACCTAGCTTAGTCGGCGCGCTACTGCCGTACTTTCCACTAGGGGGAAATACAAGGCGACATTAAACATTAACTTACAGGGACATTACTTAGATTTGTCACTTCTTTAAAGAAACACTATAATAATAGATTAATATTTTTTTTATATAAATTTCGGCAGAGTTCCCTTTGTAAATTGGACAACCCAAAATGGGAATACGTTTGAAAAACCTGTTACAATAAAATATTTCCAAATCCATAACTCAACGCTTTCGCGGAGTAGCAACTAAAGAGAATCAGGAGCACTATTGCTCAACCAGAACTAGAAATGAAACTAAATCAATTAATTATTAACTTATACAAAGTGGAACGTCCTCGCCTAAAAAAAAAACATAAAACAATCATAGCATAACTCTTAGCACGTAACTGCTTCTATCTTGGAAAGGATGCTCCAGAACTTCAACCTGTAACTATTGTAACACTGCCACCCACCAAGTGACAGGCCACAGTAGTGACAAAACAAAACATTGACAGACACATCAGCACAACGCTGAGTACTAACCCATAAAACATTCTTAAAACATGCTTTGGTGTCTACGACTCTCACGTAATCAACATGTTCACATCGTTCATAACCATATCAAAACAACATAGCGATATTCACATAATCCATTATCATTCATCATGTTTCGTGACCTTTAAGTACTTTTAGAAATCATAGCAGAGTCGTAACATCATCATGGTTCTTTCATATCAATGCGGAAAACATACTTTCATATCATTAGACAATAAACATTCATAAACATATACTTAAAGTCATGCAGGATATCATAAATCATCATCATCTTTCATTTACTTAACTAGTAATGATCGTACCATCTTAACAACATAGTTATTTCATAACATTCGTTCATAAACATCACTAATCATCATATTCATAAAACATTGCATATCTCCTAATCCAATCATCGATAACATAATGTGTGAAATCATAAAACATATTCGCAATCATAATCATACTTTTGAAACATCAAAGTCATCATACTTCATAACATTAAATCATTCAATAGCATCATCTACATAGCCAATATTTCGTATCATATCATAAGTTTCATCATAACTTTCCACCTTACTTAATTCATATCAGTAACTTGATTAACATCCGAGCTTTGTAAAACAAGAAAGAGCATGCATTTAGTAAAGAGAAGAGCAACATAAATCATTGCATAACATATCATATCGGTTCGTATCATATCATGAGATTCATCATTATCTTTTCATTTTACTTATTCATTTTGGTAACTTGGCTAGTATCATTAATCAATCGGGTGGCCACATCATAGGTGACACTTGCGGTACCCGTAAACAGTCGGGTGGCCACATCATAGGTGACACTTGCAGTACCCGTATACAGTCGGGTGGTCACATCATAGATGACACTTGCGGTACCCGTAAACAGTCGGGTGGCCACATCATAGGTGACACTTGCGGTACCCGTATCATTAAACAGTCGGGCGGTCACATCATAGGTGACACTTGCGGTGCCCGTAAAATACTGCCAAGAACCATCTTTCACTGTACTTTATCATGTTTCGTTTCTTTTCACGAATCATGATTACATTACATAACCGTAATCGTAATCATGAAACGTAATCATAATCATAACGTAACCATAATTACATTACATCATCGTAATCATAATCATGGAACATATCTTAATCATAACATAACCATGATTACATTACATCATCGTAATCATAATCATGGAAAGTAATCATATGCATGACATATTCATAATCATGTTCATAACATATACTTTTGCATAATCAGATATTCAGAAGCATATCTCATAACTTAAAGTACCTTTCAAAATACATAACAGAAGCATATCTGAAGCATAACAGATACATAGCAGAAGCATAGTAGTCCTTTCGTATTTTTCATCGTTTATGAACCATTCATGCTTTCATATTATCTCGGAATTTAAAGGTATACTTTGGCATATTCGGAATACATAAACGTATATCATAGTAAACATCTCATAACTCGTCTATCATAAGAACAAAGGTAATCTTTTCACACATTTCAATCACTTGAGAAATAGTAGGCATACTTATTTCATACTCCTTCATATCCATATTAATAAGCTTATTAGCAATATAATTCACATAATCGACTATCGTCATTAAACATAATTCGACTCTAGACAGTTCTCACAATAGTCAGATGATACATTTTTCTTAGCTTTTCAACTTATTAAAATATAATAAGAAACCTGATATAGTTAACAAATGTACTTTAAATGTCATATAATACCAAGTTGTTTGAGAGTCAATACATTATCTCAATTCCAACTTAGTATGAACATTACCTGAAAACATATACATAGCCTCTCTAAAATGAGTTACAACTTGTATATAGTTTGCTTCGTTAACTTATGTGATAGAATACTTTAAATTCCCTTAAATGTTAATTTAACCTCAATGAGTTCATTTCCTTTCAAACCACTAAATTTTCATATAAGCGAAACTCCACTTTAGTTTAAAAGCACTTAAGAAAGTAATATCATTATAAACCACCAATTGTCGAAACTCATAGCTCATGTCCAAAACACATATAACATACATTCGATTATCAAATTCCAAAACTCAATTTCCTACTTAAGTCTATACTTATGTCCTTTCTAAAGTTTAGTGAGATTTGGTTGCACTATAAACTTACAACTTTCAAGTATTTCAGTCATAAACTCCAACAACAAATTAAAGATAACCACACACAACCAGCAACGTCGTCATAAGCTCAATCAGATTTCCAGTTGCATGACCTATCAAGCATATATTTTTAAAACTTGAAGATGCAGACAACAAAGTAACAAGAATCAGAACTGTTCTAATCATAAGTCACCACCAACAAATCAGCCATGAACAAACAAATTACCACACCATCATTATACTATTTCAATCATATTTTCAGAACTAATTTCCCCTTTATATTCAAAATTTGCAGGGAGTTCTATCATTGAAATCAAAAGAAGAGGAGAGGGTAGTACCAACGAGACACTGCCGGAGTACCGTCCTTGGTTCACGGTGGTCGGCCAACAGCCACTGCAGGGTAGCAGCGAACGGAGAAGAGAGACACACGAGCAGGGAAGCTCGAACAGCAGCAGCAACGAAACCACAACAGCACCATGGTGGCACGCGAGCAGCACCGACGGTAGACACACGCGGACGGAGGAGAGAGAACGCTCCGGCGAGCTCGAGGACACCGGCGGCTGAGAGGGAAAGGGGTGCGAGAGATGGGTCGGGGAGAGGAGAGAGAAAAATAAGGGGGTTTGGTTTTATTTTGAGTGAAATGACGAGAGAGAGATAGAGTGAGATGGGTTTTCTTTCATCCAATTTTAACCGAAAAAGGTGTTAGAAGAGTAGACTAATTGTAATTCTCATTTTGGCCAGATACAACTCAATTAATTACACATAAAACCCAAAATGTATTTATTTTAGAAAATAATTTAACTATGATCATTTCAGAAAAATTTAGGACGCAATTAAGCTAATAAACATAGTTAGCAATTAATAAAACGAGATTAAAATTCGGGGTATTACATTAAGACATTGTTATCTCGTACATGTTGTGACTTTATATTTCAATTTGGCTTTTTTGGATTAACACATTTATATAATATTGATTAATTTGTACTTAGTATTATTTATTTCAATTGTTTATTTTTCAATACACTTTGGAATTGGTGGTTTTGAGACTTCTCTTAGTTTCTGTCACGTTTTTGGTTATTACCAGAACTCTATTTAGTAATTACCTAAAGTGTCCGTTCAGTCATCTTCTCCCAACTTCATCTTCAACCTTTTGATTTTTTCTCTCTCCTCTGAAATTCTTCATCTAGTTTTACAATGGTAATCAATACTCATAAAACGCACAAATCGGTCCCAAATCGGCGGTTTTCCAACATCTTATAACAATCCAAACCATGTTTTTGTTAAATTCATAATGACCTAGAATTTTGATTTTAAGTTTCTTCATTTTGAAACTCAAACCTTAATTTCCATGGATATTCGGGCGTTTTTGGTGTATATACGATCATCAACTTTATGTTTCTTCATCTATTTAATGGATTTGCAAATACGAAAGAGAGGAAAGTGAAAAAAAACTCCCAAAAAATTTTCCCCAAATTTTTCCCCGAAAATCGGAATTTAAAACTTCGATTTCACAACTTCTCCATCACAAATTCATGATTTATTCATGAATTCTTATCATTTCATGGAAAGAGAAGGTCCAAGTAACAAATCTACTGCAAATTCGAGAAGAATCGAAGATCCATGGAAGATTTGAGGGAGGAAGGGGTAGAGGAGAGGAGAGAGAATATCTGGGTAAAAAAAAATCCCAAATTTTTTTTTTGTCCGAAAATAATTTTTCGGAATTTTCAGAATTTTTTCTTTTTATTTTTATTTTTCCAAAATAATTAATAATATTTTCCAAAATTAGAATAAATGATTTTAGTATTTTCTTTAATCATTTCAAAGCAAAAAAGAAAAGGGAAAAGAAAGCATATGTGGTGGCTCACAATTGTTGTGGCCCCACATTTTCCATGGTCTGAAAATTTTCAGACCATACAAGAATTCTCATACCACTTTAGTATAAAAAACACATTTACAACAGGACTAGAGGAGGTACGGTGGACCAAATTTTTGGCTGGTTAAATTGGCTAACTGCTCAGCAACCATATCGTCATCATGTCAATTGGTAGCCATATGTGCAGACTGCAGGCCAATAAAGAAAATCAGAGGGCGACTGCTTATTTTAGCTGGTATTGTTATCAATTGTTCTACCAGGAAATATAAGAAATGGTAAGGCATTAAGGCAACCAGGCTAAAAACACAGAAGAGGAAGATGATGACAGAAAAAACAAACAACATTATCATTCGTCAAAATGTTACAGGACAGCTCATCGATCATCGCCTTTAAGATGTAAACTATATGACTTAGACACCAAACAATATTTTGTTTCCCGTGATGTGAAGTTTCTTGAAAATAAATTTCCTTTTGCTGTATCTGAACCTGTGAATGAGTTGGTTGTGGAGGGACGGGCAGGAATGGATGAATTTTTTGATTAGGAATTGTCTGTGCCTGTTATTGAAGTTCCCGTTGATGTTGAAGGGGGACTTGGACCAGGAGATGATGTGGAGGTGGCGCTGGCTGAGGAGGCCGAGCCACGTGCGCTGGAGGTTGGTGCACCGGACCCTGTAGGCGTGGCCAGGGATGTTGGCACGCAGGGAGGGAGTAGGGAGGATGATGGAGCACATTTGGGGCGAGGAAAACGCACCAAATTCTCAAATAAAAAGTTGCAGGATTATGTGACTCATACTGTAGTGAAAAAGAAAAGTTCATCGAGTCAGGCACCCGTTTCAGCATCGTCCTCAGGTACTTCCTATCCTTTACACATTATGTTAGTTGTGAAAAGTTTTCTGATAAACTTCCCAGATTTCTAGCAGCCATAACTGCAGGTCACCCTCCAAAGTCATTTAAAGAAGCTATGAAGCATGAAGGGTGGCGTGAAGCCATGGGAGCTGAGATAAAAGCTCTGGAGGATCAAGGCACATGGGAATTGCAACCTCTTCCATCCGGTAAGAAGGCCGTGGGGTGTAAGTGGGTGTATACAGAAATATATGATGAGCAGGGAAAATTGCAGCGGTTGAAGGCCAGATTGGTTGTATTTGGTCATCATCAGGTGGAAGGAATTGATTATAATGAAACTTTTGCCCATGTAGCAAAAATGACAACGATTCGTACTTTCCTAGCTATTGCAGCTGTGAAAAAATGGGATATTCATCAGATGGATGTCCATAATGCGTTTTTACATGGTGATTTGGAGGAAGAAGTGTATATGAAAATTCCTCCTGGGTTTCAGAGAGGAAATACTAATCTGGTGTGCAGGATGAAAAAA
Source organism: Beta lomatogona (assembly GCA_947646795.1). Lineage (NCBI taxonomy): Eukaryota > Viridiplantae > Streptophyta > Magnoliopsida > Caryophyllales > Amaranthaceae > Beta > Beta lomatogona. Next base: position 427,460 of record CANSNZ010001154.1, read on the forward strand.
TTATTGTATGGTTTGAAACAGGCACCTAGGTGTTGGTATGCAAAATTGGCCACTGCTTTGAAAGCCTATGGGTTTAAGCAGTCTTATTCTGACTATTCCTTGTTCACTTTGATCAGGAAAAATATCCAACTGAATGTTCTTATATATGTAGATGATATGATTATTGCAGTAAATGATCAGGAAGCTTTACTGAACTTCAAATCTTACCTTGGAAAATGTTTTAAATTGAAGGATTTAGGTGCTTTGAAATATTTCCTAGGCTTTGAAATTGTCGGGGGCCGCATGGAATTTTCATGAGTCAACGAAAATATGCCTTGGATATCATATCTGAGGCCGGCTTAAGCCAGCTGAGTTTCCTATGGAACAACACCATCAGCTTGCGTTGGCTGATGGTCCTTCGTTTGATGATGCAGAGAAATATCGCAGATTGATGGGCAGGTTGGTTTACCTTGCTGTTACTAGACCTAATCTGGCATATTCTGTTCATATTTTGTCACAGTTTATGCACGCTCCTAAAGTTGTTCATTGGGAGGCCACTCTGAGAGTGGTTTGATATTTGAAGAAAAATCCAGGACAGGGAATATTATTTCATTCTAATAGTGATCTCCGCCTTGAAGGGTGGTGTGATTCTGATTGGGCTAGTTGTCCTATTACCCGGAGATCCCTGAGTGGGTGGTTTGTATTGTTGGGATGTTCTCCTGTTTCTTGGAAGACTAAGAAGCAGCCTACAATGTCTCGATCTTCTGCAGAGGCAGAATATCGTTCTATGGCTGTTATAGTTTGTGAATTAAAGTGGTTAAAGCAGCTACTAGGTGATCTTGGAGTTCAGCATCCTGCAGGGATGAGATTATATTGTGATAGTCAATCTTCGTTATATATTGCCAAGAATTCGGTGTTTCATGAACGTACTAAACATATTGAGGCTGACTGTCATTTTGTTCGTGATGCTGTGACTGAAGGATTTGTGAGTCTATCATATGTTCCTCTTAAATTTCAGTTGGCAGATATTTTTACTAAAGCACTTGGTAGGACTCAATTTGAATTTTTGTTGTCCAAGTTGGGCGTTCGCAATTTGCACGCTCCAACTTGAGGGAGGGTGTTAGGACTCTTATTCCTATTATATTATAGATAGATATTATTATGCCTAGTTTGCATAGTATCAGGACTCCGTCCTCTAGTTTGTATAAATACTTTTGATGATGAATGAGAAGACAAGACAACTTGACCAAATCTTATTAAACCCTGCTCAAACTTTTCATGTGCATATTGGTCATATGTCTGCTTGGCTACCTTGTTCTCAAATTCAGGTTGATGGCTCTTGGGACAAGAAAACCCTGAGTGCTGGTGCTGGTTGGATTATTATTTATAATCATTCGACATCTATTGGCAATGCTGAAAATCGACGTAGTGGGAAACACTTCATTGCTAGTTCAGCTCTACATGCGGAATTGCTAGCTTGCTTCTTCTGCCTTCAATGGGAGTTTGCCAAAGGCCTCCAGTCAATCCATTTATTAACTGATTCCTCTGAGGTTGTTCACAATCTACTCACTCAAGGTGCTGGGAATATCTATCTCAAATGGACAATTCAAAGAATTCTCTCATTAGGCAGCACTTTTTCCTTATGTTGCATCTCTAAAGTTCCTCGTCAGCAGGTTCAGCAAGCTCATGTTTTAGCTAATGGGTTTCGTTGTTCTCTTTAGGTTTTATTTGCTTAGTTTAGATGTAGCCATTGTCAAAAAAAAAAAAAACTCCAGCGACTAACTTGTAAATAGAACTACTAAGTACTACTCCATCCGTCTTTTTTTAGTTGCTACATTGACTTTAGCACAATTGCCAAGGAAACATATAGGGACCATTGAAAAGTAGAGCAATAAAGCATAAAGTAGTTGTCTTTTAGTGTAATGAAGACAAAAATAAGGGTATAAAGTTAAATAATATGTGGGTACCACATACTACAAGTAGAAATATTTAGTAAATGTAGCAAGTAAATTGAGACACCTGATAATGGCAAAATGTAACAACCAAAAAAAGACGGAGGGAGTAACTCATTACCACTTTAGTATAAAAAACACATTTACAACAGGACTACAGGAGGTACGGTGGACCAAATTTTTGGCTGGTTAAATTGGCTAACTGCTCAGCAACCATATCGTCATCATGTCAATTGGTAGCCATATGTGCAGACTGCAGGCCAATAAAGAAAATCAGAGGCCGACTGCTTATTTTAGCTGGTATTGTTATCAACTGTTCTTCCAGGAAATATAAGAAATGGTAAGGCATTAAGGGAACCAGGCTAAAAACACAAAAGAGGAAGATGATGACAGAAAAAACAGACAACACTATCATTCGTCAAAATGTTACATGACAGCTCATCGATCATCGCCTTTAAGATGTATGAATTGATGGATCTTCTTCTGAGGATAATAAACTCTATCATTAAAGAACTGGCGACAAAGCAGAATGTACTTGACCATGTTTGTCATCTGTGATCTTATTGTAATGGTTGTGTATTGACTATTGAGTCAAAAGATCAGTGTATAAAAAGAGGTTCGTCGAGTTATCCATGCAATCTGCACAAGCCATGCACCAGTAAGTAAGAAACTGAAAACACGATACAATGATACATGCCTTGTTAAAGGATAAAAAGAGCAAAACTACACCTGTATCTATGTAATATCACACAATCACACCCGAAACAGATCCCAACTTTGGACGGGTCTGGTTATGTAAGAGCATATCGTGTGAAATAAATGTAAATGTCAATTAAATTAAACATCTTATGCAAGTGGTAGTTAAAAATTATGGTTATAGCTTATAGGGCTTACCAGACTGTCATCCGAAGATGCAAGATCACTGATCAAGCTGAATTAGAATCTATTAGCTCAAAACCATAGATGATAGCAAGTGAATGCAAAGCCAAAAGCAGCCAGATATGTGCATTGAGTTAGCCTGAAACATTATCTGGAGAAGGCCCTCTTAAACCCTGAGCTTTCATCATACAGTAATATTGGGGGGGTGGCACAGCACCGGCCTTACTGCAGAGATCCACTACAGCAGGAGCGTGTCCATAGTAATTGCGATCTTCATGTAGAAGTACTGGAGGGTCTTGAGGTCGACGATACCACACTATCTTGGGTGGCGCCAAGTCATCTACACCTGCCTTCTCCCAGAAATGGTTCCCTCGCCAACTCTGATACTTGAATACTCCAAATAGTCGAGCTTTATGGCCTGATGGTCCCACATGAACTTCTGAACAATATTTGCAGACCTTTACTGGATAAACTAACAAGAGCTTTTCCACACCTTGCCTTAGTGCTTCCCATGCCCTTAATGTTCTATTTCCTATAACTCTCAAGTCATTTGTAGACAAAAAATCAGCTCCACTCAAATCAATGTCTACTACAGAGTCTGCCATACAATTAGACGATTGAAGAACCATATCATGTGGATAAGCTCCTGCCTGACAACACAATTCAACAACAGCAGGAACACGCTCAAAATCAAATCTTTGGTGGTGTTTGATCACATCTTGGACCATGTTATCAAGATGAAATATCTCCACAGGAACAAGTATATCATCTAGACTTGCCCTGATCCATTTATGAACTTGATTCTTGTTCAACCGTCTGTGACCGAAACAAGTACGAATTAGGTGACCTGTTTCACCAACATGCACTTCTGGACAGAACCTGAAAGAAGTTTTACCCATCAAAAGTGAATAGGGATGATTTTGAGCTTCACATATTTACAAATACCCATCAAGTAACGCAGCAGACTATGAAGTATGAATCACAGAAATGCCAACCTCGATGTTTAGGTATTTCTAAATATTTTGGTTTCCAAAGTGTTTATACAAGTATGAAACACCGTAATAATGCCAGCCTACTTCAGAAAAGAAAAAACGTATTTAGTAAACACCTACAGAGGACTATTTCCAGAAGTAATGAAGCGCGAGTGAAGATTCCACGCATTTTTTTGAACAGAATGTAATAAGAGAGAGACACTAATGAGCTTAGATCTGTAAACAAACCTGAAAGCGGCCACTCTCTCTCTCTCTCTCTCCTCTCACTCATTCTCTCTGACATTCACTAAAAGCTCATTCCATGTTGCTTGAGGTTTTATTTGCTAGACCAAAGTACTGACCACCTTCTCACAGATCTGACACAATTCACAGTGATTCACCACTCAATCAGGGCCTGCTGACATCTCCCATTTCACCTCTCTTGCACTCAAATTAAACCTGTTCACAAATATATGCCATGGTTGTTTCAACTTTCACAAATTATACTTGCAGACAGTCCTGGTGAAGGTCACCACTGACAATGGAGCATCTGATGTAAGAGATACGCACAAGACCGTAAACATACTGCCAACAAGGAAGACGATGTGACCTAGTTGAAGGTACAAGCAGCAAGGCCGGTCAGAGGACAAATGACTGGCTCAGAGACTGAGCCAAACAAGAACATAGAACTCTTAACGCGCATGTTCAGAGAAGGAAAAGCACCTCATATACCTTTCTCACACTCATCATGAGCTATACAGGTCAACGAAATGGTCGAGAAAGGGGTGTAGAGCTGAAGAATAGATTGGACGTCAATTCTGACTTCATTAAGGGGGATTCAGGCAAGAGTACTTTATCATAAAATAAAACAGATCCTAGAAGTATTTAAGCCTCTAATCAAGTTCCTCCTGTATCAATCCCAGATGGAATACATGGATGAGCTCAGGTTAACCAAAGATGATTAATCTGTCTCCTTTGACCGTTCTATCACCCAATTAAGTACTCGAAATGATAAATATGAAGAAGAGGACCTAAACACAAGATGCTCCCTATAACTTGTGCAGGCCCAAGCCACTCCCTTAAGGCTTGTTATTCCTTTAATCTTCTTTTTTTGCTTTGCACAAGGTTCATACACAAAGCTAGACCATTTCTACCTTTACATTCAGTAATGAGAAGTTCTCTTTTGCGTACTTACAATAAATGCCAAATTTGTTATATTTATTTGTTCAACTACGACAAACTTGTCTGTATATTATGAATTTCTATCTTGGTTATTCTTCAGCAAAACATTACAACTGCCAACACCTTGAGAAGTGCAGAGACGCCATGGATGACGGTAGCTCGAGCTTTAAGAACTTCTTCTGCAATAGGAATCATGGATTTAATAGGATATCCTTGATCCCTATTCTCTATCCTCTGCTTTATCATCGGCCTAAGATTACTCCAGTCCACTTTTATATTTCTAGCATACCATCTTCTTCCGATTTCATCTATCTCAATATTGGCTAGCAGAGTTCCACTCAGAATTTCGTACCGATTCCTCTGCCTAACCAATGCCATGTCTAGAAAAGGTTGATTTCCTGAGGATCAATGATAAAAGGAAGTATACACCATCTGGACTTATGATTTGTATTGAGAGTGCAAGTGTAGATCTGTAAATCAGTCAAAACTCAAGCCAGAAATCTAATGGACATACAGAAAAAAATCACCATAACTACTACAGCATATGAACTTAGAGCAAGTTGAAAACAATAACAATGAGAAATTTGAAATTGCTGAAATCTTACATTAAATCAGAATAGGTCCATGACTACTTAAAAGGCCAGCTAATACTCCCTCCGTCCTAAAATATAGTTCCCATTTCCCTTTTTTCACGATAATTTATGCAAGTAGAATCTAAGAGGGATAGTAGAGATTTTTTGTTTATTTAAATAAATGTTGTATGGGAAAAGATGATTTTAGGAGAGAGAATGGAGAATAATTGGTGAAAGAGCATTAATTGTAATACTTGGGTTGAATAAACAAAGCAAAAAACAAAATTCAAGAAGCAAATAAATGATGGAACACGGTTTTTCTAGACAAATTACGGAAAAATGTGGAACTAATTATGGAAATGGGAACTATATTTTGAGACACCTAAAATAGAAATGGGAACTATATTTTAAGACGAAGGGGAGTATAACATAATTGATTAATAAAGCAATAAGTATAAGCTAATATGAATACAGAAACAACACTCCTATCAATTAAATGCTGGAGTTATTTCCAACATAACGGAATGGCATTTATGCCATTGTCCCACATTGATAGAATATGAGGGAGTTACTCCAGGGATTTCTACAGCAATTCCATCCATGCCATAAGGGATTTTATATTTAAGGAGAAGAGGTAATCTAATGGAGGGTGAAAGAGTAGGTCTACATATCAGTCCAAACCCGGACTAGACAGTAGAACAGATTCAATATTCCTATCGTAATCACGCAAAAAACATTTTCTTCAAGGAACTTAGCCACGTGCTTTGCTTTTAGTTTGACATAAGACGCTACCTCAACCCACTTGGTGAAGTAGTCGACAGATACCAGGATGTATTCATGGCCTACTGTCCGAGAAACTTTGCCGGTGATATCTATACCTAATGTGGAGAACAATTGCATTATGAATAATATCATAATTTTTCCAAGCACGTGTTTTAACTTTTTCATCTTTGTGGCCATCATGATTTTCGAACCAAATCCAGTTTCAACTTCTTTCAAGAGTCTCACATCTCATAACGTTCAAAAACTAGACAACATCCAAATCAATTCGCAACCCATGACACCACTTCTTGATTCCCCAAAATTTTTTTATTATATATAGCAACATATGAGGGACACCAAAAAATAGAAAAAGAAAAAGGATAACTAACAGCTTCATTGAAAAGAAAAGGGGGAAAACGAAAAAAGTACCGCATTCAAACTGAACAATAATTTTTTTGAAAAAACAAAATGCAAATACAGTATGCACGCATTGCGTGCATATAAGGCTAGTATAAGCTAATGCAAACGAACAAACCCTCATGTCATAACACTAACCACAAAACCATTATTAATCCACCTAATCACTCCAAAGTCCAAACCAACACCAAGAAAGAAACAGCTACAATCAAATCAATACCAACACAACAATACATGTTAACATAGCATATTATAGCTCTTATAAAAGTAAAAATAAAAAGAATAGCATATTATAGGCTTATAGCTCTTATAAAAGTAAAAATAAAAAGAATAGCATATTATAACATAGCAAAAGAACCCACATTCAAAAACAATCCATAATAGAGGGTATACAAGTATACAACAGCCAAAAATCAAAGATTCCAACTTGGCAAAATATAATATCAAAATCCCAAATTTTGACAGCAATTGATTTTATTTTAGGCTTAAATAAGAAATTATAAGCTTAGATACAAAATGTATTCAGAAACATTGCTTAATTCCATCAAGTAACATTACATTTAAATTAGAATATCAAACAGACTAGAATTTAAATGCCCAATAAAACCATTAAGATGAATATAAAACTAACCTTAGACCTTCATCTGCCTCAAAAAAGAAAAAAGAAAAATCTTTCTCTTAGGAGAGAGAATTCAATCAACGGAGAAAGAATATGAGATGAGGTTGATGGGAGATGAAGACTAAATTTACTGGAGAAGGGAGATTGTAGAATTTGGAAGATGGGGAAAGATAATTTCACGAAATTAAGGAAATGGCTGTATCATGAAAATTGTCTAATTCAGAAATCAGAACTGTTTCAAACACTCTCTCGTCTTGAATTACTGGCAAAATCTTAGGGGTTATTTAGCTGACATGAAAAATCATGAAAAAACTAATTTCTTAATAAGTGAAATAAGGATCTGGTTCATAATAAATTCTTCGGCATTTAAATTGATTTTATTACATAAACACAGACAATATCATTCGAAAACTAACCATATCAGAAAATTAACTATACCATGCAAAAACTGACAATATAAGAGGTGATTATATCATATGATTTCCGGTGTACGATAAGTTACGTGAACCCGATTCATACAAGTGTTTTGTTTGGTTGACAAAAACATGGAAAAAATTAAAGGAAGTCACACTTTTTAGGGCGCATTCTTCGGCATAAAACTACCGAACCGAACCGAATTGAACCGAACCGAGCGAACCGAACCGAACCGAATTGAACCGAATTGAACCGAACCGAATTAAATTATAACTAATTAATAGTAATGATTATCATTTAGGAACCGAAGCGGACCGAATTGAACCGAAGGCCCAACCGAATTGAACCGGCCCGAATTGAACCGAACCGAATTGAGCCCGAGCGGGCGAAAATAAGGTTGGGGAGAAGCAGCCCTAAGAAGCTCATTTCCCACAAAATAAAGGAAGTTGCTTACATAGGCCCCCTCACGTAAGTGGAGTTTATACATGGGAAAAAATTTGTTCCTAGATGTAATCCCCCATAATTTTAAAGGATTTTATAAATATATTTTAGCATTTATATATTTATATTTTAGTTTTAAATGATTTGATTATTTAAAGAAGGTTGACTATTTTGAAAGTCAAATGAAATTATTTTAAGGATTTAAAGAAGTTAAAATGTTTTGTTAGGCATGCTTTGAAAAAATGTTTGAAATACTAATTGGATTTGGAAAAGAAGTTTAAATGGTCTTCGTAAACCCAAATTCTAATGGATTAGGAAAAAGGATTTCTATTGATGTTAGGAGTTCTAATTCATCAATTTTATTCATCATCAAACTCTATTCAAACTCAATCTCCTTTTCCTAAGCCCCCAAAAGAAAAACCTACTTATAAATACTTAAACCCAATTATTTTACCACACGATTTTCTCTCTCCTCCCTCACTTACAAACCAGCGCCCTATTCCTCTTTCACATTCTTTTTCTTCTTCTCCAATTTTCTTTCTTCTTCTTCAAGTAACGCTTTCTTCTTCGCCAAGAAACGTCACAACACCACCGCCGAACACCAGTGAACTGTCGGCGACCATCGCCGCCTGTCCGCCCGCCGCTGCTCTTCCTTGGCCGGCGGCCCGGCGCATTCTTCCTCTTCCTTCTTTGTGTTGGTTTAATTCTTTTCTTCTTCCTCAAGTTTCAATTAAAGATCATATTTTTATGCTTTATTTTGGTACTAATCATGATTAATAATTTTACTTTACTGTTCTAATGATTAATCATGGATTATATATATATTATATATTATAAGAATAAAAATTCAGATTTGTTTATTATTGTTAGATTGAAGTTTTAATCATTAAAGCATGGATTTTTAGGGTGTTAATTATTAGAAAACCATAGTAGCATGTTGTATACTATGAGATTGGTTTAGATTATGAGTTTAAACATGTTTGCATATGTTTAAAGAGGGTTTTATGATTTTATAAGTTGCTGGAATTTCAGAAAAGATTTTATTTAGGGAGTTTTAAGAATTTTAATTACTAGTATGGTAGTACTATGCTAGGAATTAAAAGTAATTGAAGTTTTGATAGTAAAATCAACTTTTGAATATGTTTAAAGGGGATTTTAAATATTTTAAAGTTGCTGTATTTTTATTTAAGAGTATTGATTTTAGTTTATATTGATTTCTAGGCGGAGAATATTCTGTAGGAGACTTTTAAAGAGTTAAAAGTGGTCTGCCGACTAGTTTACACAAGGTATGTACATACGTGTGTGCTATGTGATTAGTATCATGATTTAAGGAGGAAAAAGTTGTAGTATCATGTATAGGAACTTTATAAGTTCATATGTGATTTCTAGTATGATTGAAATCTACATGTTTTATGCCTGTGAGCAAGCATGTTAATTATGAGATTTATTATGAGTAAAGAATTGTCATGTTTGTATGGATTTGTTGATGCAAGCATGTGGATGGGAACTTTATTTATTAATTCACATGGAGGAATTAATATGTTATTAAGATTGATTCGTGTTATTCATGTGTTCCCTTACAAGTATTATTTTCACTACTTTATGAGGACTGATAGCCTTATTTGGTAAGTTGATAAGTATGCCTTTTAAAGGTAATCAGTTTGATTGTTGGCTGCTAGGTTCAACAAATAAGAAAGTTGAGATTAAAGGAAAGTAAGTCTTGGGTTGTAAGTTGTGATCACTTATTAAATCTTAAGATAAAAGAAGTTCAGTTGTGAATGTTTGAATTGTATTTCTGTGTTGCTTGTATGTGTGTCATAACAACTAATAACTGGTAAAGAACGTAAAGTGTAACGAGGATAGTTATAGACTTTAGACTGGTGCACGTATAGAGTTGGACATTAGGAGTTTGGGTACATGGTGAGCGAGCCATGGCTTTTTACAGGAGATGGATTGATCACCATCCCTTTTTCAGTTAGCAAAGGTTCCTCGATATCGCAAGTCATTTCTGGAATACGTGGTAGCTCCCGTATTTCGTCTTCTTAATGAAGACATTAGTAGATAAGACAACTCAGGGCCAATAACTATTCCATTTGAGTAATAAAAAGATGTTTAGAATTTAGTTCAGTAAAAGTTATCTGCAGAATGTTATATGATTATATTAGTATTATTTATCCTTGCATGTTATTTATTTAGTACATGTTAGGAATGCTTATGTTTTAGTATGCAGTATTCAGCTTTGCTGATTACGTGCTTTGTTTGTGTTTGTGATCATGGCTTTGCCTTATTGATCATGTGATGACCCAATTTTGGTGAGCAGATTCTCTCAAAGTTATTAAAATCGCGATTCAAATCTTAAAATCTTACGATTTTACGTTTCAAAATATGGTAGACGATTCGATTCACGATTCTAGATGATTCTACACATTTCTTTTGACTAGCGAAAACCTCGCAAATTTAAATCATGCTAACAAAACAAATAATAAATATATATTATTAGTTATTGCCAATATAGTGGGTAAACAACTATTTTTTTTTCCAATTTTTAGGTCTTTCAACTTATAATTTTAGCATATTCAATGAAGATTGAGTGCAATATCTTGATTATACGTGTTTGTAGAATCTTACGATTCTACGATTCGATTTAACGATTCGATTCTAAAGGTGGTTTCCGATTTAAACTAGAATCTCGATTTTAACTACTTTGGATTCTCTAGAGCATTGACATTTACAGGTTCGCAGATGTTGCATCATTGGGAATCTGGGAATGGAGAGCTTGTGTAATCTAGTATATCATATTTTCTGCATTAGTAGGAACGTATTATAATAACTTTGTTTGAGTAGACATATATAGAGTGTTTGATTTTAAAAGTACTTATTTATTTAATTATGATAATAAAATATGAAGTTTAGTTAGTTGTTTTCTGCTGCAAAATTCTGAATAAGCCGATACGTTATCACACGGGCGATAATACTTGGGTAATTTTCTAAGTTTTATATTAATAGGGTATTTCTGAAAAGAGAGAATTATCGGGGTGTTACACTAGATAAATCTATTCTACTTCTTATGATCAACCAAACGATTTCATAAGATTATTTTACCATAATTAATAATAAGATGAGGGTAACTTATTATTGTAGAGGGATCACTTATACTAGATGTGTCCCTTTTAAAATACAAGGTGATCTATTAACTTAAAATAGTCTATTTAATATATAAAGTGACTCATTTAACTTATAAAATGACCTTTTGGTTGCAAAGTAAGGTGGCCTTTTGTGGCCTTACCATTTTTTTAAGACAATTTTGCACAAGACGTATTTTTACTAACTAAGGGTCCGTTCGTTATCGTTTTTTGTTTTCAGTTTTCAGTTTTTTTGAAAACTAAAAACCAAAAACAGGAAACCAAAAAAAGTGGTTTTCACTTTTTAGTTGTCAGTTTTCAAAATCATCATGTTCCCAATAAATTTGACTAATTTTTTATTCATTATAGGACACATATCATATGAATTTGAAAATCAAAAAACCAAAAAACAGAAAACCACAGTAATACCAAACGGGCCCTAAGTTGTCGAGAGCACAAGTATTTAGGAGAGAAAAAAAGGTGTAGTGAGAACCATAACTTTATGGGATAATGACAAATATTGAGGAGTTATAGATGGGAAGATGAATATAATAATACCAAGTAAAGAAATGTAGCAAGTACAAGAGATATCAATTTATTAAAAACATAGCAAGTAAAAAAAGACAAAAAGAGTATATTTTGTTTACAGTGATTTTTTTAGGGGGCGACACATATTTACAGTTTTTTTTAATAGTATATTCAGCAAAAATAATATTTTATATATTATTAAAAAAATAGTATAATTTTTTGACCTAATTTTAGGTTTACAGTTTACTATTGTTGTGGTGTTTTTAGTTTTATTATACTACTTTATTTATTGATTAAATGCACTATTTTTATTATATATAATACTTTTTTTATTAATCTATCGAAAAACTATTTCAAACAATAATAAATTGAGCAAAACTCGTTGAATTACAGTGAAACTAGAAAGTGGAAAGGGTTCTTCGTTTTTCTTCTTTGGGTCTTTTATATATACTTTTATTTATTTTATATAAGATTCTTTTTTTGCTTTAACACCCTCTTCTTTTAAATTGCTACTAGTTGATAGATTTCGAAAAGAAAAAAAGGAATATTTTGTATAAGAATTAATGATTAGTGTACAAATTGCAATACTAGAAAATATCTATGAACTTTAAAGAAGCATACATGTTTTATACTTCCTCTGTTGTTAAATAAATGAAACGTTACTCTAAAAAATCTATAACATAAAAGAGGAAAAAGTATATAGGTAATAGGATCACGGCTCACAGAAGACTATTTAAGGTAAGATAAAGTCCCTTGCAAGTAAGGGAAATTGAGGATTCCTCTTTATAAGGGGTGAGACTCGATCACAGACTAGGCTATCACCTGCTGCTCAATTGCAGTAAGACATGGTCACATGGATAACAATTTTAATAAAGTACAAATGTACGACCCTTAAGTATCCGTTAAAAATGGATTTATGAAAATTACACAGTAATTGATAGGGTATTAAACGTACTTAATTATTGCGTGATCTATATTCATTTAGAACTGCATAACCTTTCCTAATTCAGTAGGAAACTCGTAACTTGCAAAATATAACACCAAACATCAACTTCAACGTGGGAAAACTGTAGATGTAAAGTAGATTGAGAGAAAATGGCGGACACCCAAGATGAATTTGTAAAATCCCAGAAAACCCACCTAATAATCTTCCCTTATTCATCTCATAATCCCAGGTTTTTCATCTTCCAATTCTCAACCTTTTTGCCTATTTATCTTTTTTCTGATTTGGCATCTCTTGCTATATTGTATAAATATTTAGTATTTCTATGTATTATTATTCGTAATTTGATTTTGTGAATAGAGATGATTTTCTCTAGTATTTTGTTTTAGATAAATTTGTGCTAATTTAGAAGTGCTTCATATGTGAAGTTATTTCTTTGAAATTATGAAGCATATAAAATAATAAAATTAAAGAATGTTTATTTTGGGTGCGTTTTGATCACCTTATTGTTTTTTTTTTGTGGTTGCTTATTGAGCTTGGGTAGCCTTTAATATGCCCCTAAACTTGATTTATCTGAATTTATTTGCTGTACAGTTAAATTATGAACTTTATAAACTTTGAAATTAACTCTATATTCATGAAATATGTGAAAGTAAGGTGAGAAGAAAAGAATAGAGCCTTAGTATGTTCTAATTAGTTATTTGGTACCAATTTTATATGTAGTGTATAAAGAAATTGCTTATTTACCATCTTTTTTGGGGGTATTTTTACCTACTTTGCATTATAGGAGAAAGAAGGTAGGTCTTCTTATCCCTGTAAATAGAAGTAATTTGAGTCACTCTTTGGTCGGATTTGTTGAAAGGATATTTCTTTTGCTGGTTAGACTTCAAAGTTTGATTTGGTTGGTTTGGACTTTGGAGGGAAGAAGGGATAATAAAGGGAGCACACATAGGCTCTCTCGAGCAGTCTTGCTAATCGACGTTTATTTTGCTTTCTTAGCTTGTGTACTTTACCTCTCATGGTTCATCCACTTATATTTGGTCAACTTAATGAAGGTTCTCATAGATATTGAGAGTGAGCTCATTGCACAATATCTTTGGTTAATGTAGGTGTGTGAGTTAGAGTATGCTCTGAAATAAAATGCTGTGAGGAAATCCTCATCATCACCTTTAATTTAAGCTAGTAGATCTTTGAAGTTGATTCTGGTATGGCTGCACTGGAGGAGCTGAAGAAGAAGCTTACCCCGCTATTCGATGCTGAGAAGGGATTCTCCTCTGGCAACACTCTTGAATGTGGTGATTCTGACATGGTAATCCTGCTTTTTCCTCTAGTCAATGAGTGAGTGGTCATGTATAGAATGTTCTATCAATTGGTTGATCTTTTCCTTTCAGCTGTCAGATGGAGGGACTATTAACTTGTTGAGCAGATCATATGGAGTTTACAACTTCAATGAGCTTGGATTGCAAAAATGCACCTCTTCTCCTGTAGATGAAAACAGCCCTAGTGAAAAGACGTATCGAATTGCATCCCGTGAGATGAGGGTATTTGGAGCTATAGGCAGTGGTGCAAGTAGTATTGTTCAAAGAGCTATTCACATACCCACCCATAGAATTCTTGCCTTGAAGAAGATCAATATTTTTGAAAAGGTCGGGTTACTTTCCAACTATGACTATCACTATAACTGAATTTATTCCTTCATTGCTAGATGATTAGTTTTGGCTTGTATAATGTGTGTTCTCAAAGTCAACATTTTTATGCCGAACTCACTTGAGCAACCAATGGTCATAAACCAAACATTTTTATGATGGTAACAGTCTTAACTATTGTGGACTCGAAAATAGTCTCCCAACATTGGGGTGTCTTCCAAGCACCCTGCATGACTTATAATCTGTTAAACAAGTAAAACAGAGACGTGATGATGGCCAAAAGGTGAGAGAAGCAAAATTCCTGTAAAAGTTTTCTTTAAAAAAAAAAAATAAAACTAGCTTAGAAGGTTATAAGTCGTATGGGACTGTTTTGGGAAGACAAACCCCGATATTGGGACTATTCCGAGTTAATCAATAGTTAGGATTGTTTATACAAGAGAAGCTAGTTAGGATGGTTCGTGTCAGAATTTCTTCTTATTGTTTTTTCTCCTGTTCTAAATATTATATGAAGAGTCATTTAAGCACGCATTATCCTATTTGAAGCTCTTGTGGCATGAATATTCAATTTAAGAGATATTATTTGTGTTGCACAGGAGAAAAGACAACAGCTCTTAACAGAGATAAGGACGCTTTGTGAGGCACCTTGTACTGAGGGTCTTGTAGAATTCTATGGGGCATTTTATATTCCTGACTCTGGACAAATAAGTATCGCTCTGGAGTACATGGATGGTGGATCACTTGCAGACATCATACGAATCCAGAAGTTTATACCGGAATCTGTTCTTTCTGCTGTCGTCAGAAAGCTTCTACATGTAAACTTCATTTCTTTCTCTTTAATTATATTGGTACCCTGATATGATTATGGTGATCTGGTGCGGTTCTGTTATATTACATAAGTTTTTACATTCTGTATTATTTTTTAAGGGATTGAGCTACTTGCATGGAGTTCAGCATTTAGTACACAGAGATATAAAACCCGCGAATCTGCTTATTGATCTGAAGGGAGAGGCGAAGATAACAGATTTTGGTATAAGTGCTGGGCTGGAAAACTCAATGGCAATGGTCAGTTCCTGCTACAACATACCATAAAATTATGATGCTTAACATATCAATATATCATTACTGAACTTATTTGAATTATATTGGTAAATTTTTAATTTTTTGTACATTTATATTAATGTGGCTTATCAATGATAATTATGGATATTATGTTTCAGTGTGCCACCTTCATTGGAACCGTTACATATATGTCTCCAGAGAGAATCCGTAATGAGTCGTATTCGTATCCTGCTGATATTTGGAGCCTTGGTCTTGCACTATTTGAGTGTGGTACGGGAGAGTTTCCGTATACTGCAAATGATGGACCTGTTAATCTTATGCTCCAGGTTACTTTAAATTATATTTCCTTCTCTTTAGTGTTGTTGATCCTTTTCTCTCTTTTTTTTTTTTTTGGTGCTTATATGCTTGTCTCACGCTTGGGTGGTTTTGAAACAATTCAATCATATCGATTTTGTGCTAGAGGAGGTCGGTATCAACTTCAAGTGAGAAAAATCATGTTCAAAATCCAAGATTTATCTACTCTTTATCATATTTTGGGTTGCTTGGATTAAAATGATTTTGTCGAGTCATAATATTGTAATTAAATCTCCTTTTTGGGTTGGGTTAGCTTTGCGAATGGCCGAATGCTTTGCGAATGGCCGAATGCTTTGCTCATTTTAGCATGTAGAACCTATATATGGTTCTAATAATATTTGTGTCACTCAATTTTGCAGATCTTGGATGATCCCTCTCCTTCACCATCCAAGGAGAAATTTTCATCAGAGTTCTGCTCATTTATTGATGCTTGTCTACAAAAAGATGCGGAGGCAAGGCCCACAGCCGAGCAGGTGAGCTATATGTCACTCATGTGTTCTTTTTTGACACATTCAATAGAATGAGGCCTCATGCCGCATAACTAACGAACATGCTGGACAGGTCAGGTTTTCCCTTTAAATGATTTATAACCTGTGCCGGATGACAACCCTTATGTTTGTTGACGACTTTTTGTTGGTACTTAACACACGAATATAGTTATTGTATTCCTTAGATTGGGACTAAAGTGGGCCTTAGTAGATGAGGCGCTGGGATTTAGATAGTTGGTAAGTGGAAGAAGAATGCTAAGTGACTAAGGGAGCTGTAATGCTGTGTAATTTACTTCCTCGTCATACATTTAAGCTGCCTACCTCCCTATGTATGGGTGTGTTAACCTCCTTAACATGTGATAATAAGTTATGCTAAGTCTCTCTTACATGATTCCACTTATCCTGTTTACGATGCTTCCTAAATGTAAAAAAAGATTTCTAATGTAAGTATCGTAAAATATTCCAAGTATCCCTTAGTTATACTAGAGATATCTGGTGTTTTACAGCTGGAGTATTGTCCAGTGCAATAGAAGAAGACTACCTCTGGGGCTGCGCTTTGTTCCTCTGACTTTATTGGTGGATTTCTTAGGATGGATATGTCTTGAATCTTGATTGAGGATAGAGTGTATTGTCTGAAATTAATTCTTTGAACAAATTTTAAAAAAACACTCCAAAATTACAGATGGATCTGGATGCGGTTCTGTTTCTTTTTGGATCTGATGGATCTGAATATAATAAGGTTGGGTCCAGATTGGATGTGCTGCCATTTATTGGTGGATTTCTCAGGATGGATATGTCTTCAATCTTGATTGAGGACAGAGATGTATCGTCTGCAATTAATTCTTTGAACAAATTTGTTTTTTTTTTTAAAAAAACACTCGAAAATTACATATGGATCTGGATGTGTATCTGCTTTTTTGGATCTGATGGATCTGAACCCAATAGGATTTAGTCCAGGTTCGATGGCTGGCATCTCTAGTTCCTCAAAGTAACTACCTAATTACTATTCACTATTGTCTGACAATTATTCTTTGCTTTTGTGCAGCTTCTTTTACACCCATTTATTACAAAGTATGAGGGATCCCAGGTTGACTTAGCAGCTTTTGTCCAAAGTGTTTTTGATCCTGTGCAAAGGTTGAAGGATCTGGCTGATGTAAGTTTCTAGCTCTTTGAAACCCTACAAGTCTGATGGCTTTTGATAGTCATGCTTTTGGTGAATCTTTAGGATTTTGATAGTCATGCTTTTGGCGAATTAAGTATCGTATAAGTACATAAAAAGCACTACCTATCCATCAACTATTGCATTATGCTATTCTCAGATTTAAAACTTACTTATCTTCTAGTACTAACTCTGGTTCAACCCTTCATAATTAAGAATTTAGCCCCCATGGTTTACAAACCTGAACTCTTGAATAAATGATACTATCTATACTTGTGGTGTCTGATCTACGATGTACATGATACAATAATCTTGAGAGCTGACACAACTTTACTTGAGGAGACACAGTTCATCAATAGTTAATTCATGTGCGGCACTTAATTTCCAAAGAATTGGCGTTTATGCAGATGCTTACTATTCACTATTACTTGCTTTTTGATGGACCTGATGATGAAGAGTGGCAGCATATGAAGTCATTCTACAACGAAGGATCTGCTTTCAGGTTTGTAGAATCTTTGTCTTTTATTACTTAAAAAAGTAGGCCTGATTAGTGGGTATAAAGATAAAGTAAGTTAATAGGGCTTTTATCGGGTCAATAAAAGGACACAAATAGTAATCCAAGATTTTGTGAAAGTGAAAATATATGGTAAAATTAATTGTATAGGGATTGGTTAAATGTCCTCACTTCTCTCTCTCTCCTCTTTTCCTGCTCCTTTATTGGCCTGCCATTTATCACCCTGCCCTGCCCCGCCTTGCCCAATAACCATAAGTTCAGAAAACAAAAAGAGAGGGAGAAAGCTATCTCATGTTTAAAACGAAACATACATCAACGAGATCATTTTTCTTTGTTCCAGTTTTTCTGGGAAGCAATACGTAGGATCAAATGATATCTTCTCTACATTGTCGGATGTGCGGAGAAAACTAGCAGGCGAATGGCCTCCGGAGAAGCTCATCCACGTTGTCGAGAAACTGCAGTGCCGTGCTCATGGTAAAGGGGGAGTTGCAATTCGTGTATCTGGCTCTTTCATTGTTGGGAACCAGTTTCTGATATGTGGTGATGGTATGCAAGTGGAGGGCTTGCCAAATTTTAGAGATCTCAATATCAATATATCAAGCAAGCGAATGGGAACATTTAAGGAGCAATTTGTCATTGAAGCAGGAGATGCCATTGGATGTTACTACATAGCTAATCAGGAGCTTTACATCATGTCAGAAAACAGTTAGAATTGCCTCATGCCTTCTTTTTGTTATGAAGCTAGTGCATTCCACTGAGTTATAGTATTTGTAGTTCCAATTTGTACAGTGATAGTAGATTAGTAGTATCAAATATTTATCTTTTCAAAATGTAGTCATGTAGATATGTATCAGCTGATTTTGCAACTACTGAACATCATGTGTAATATATAATTTTTTCCCGCTTCAATAGTAAATCTTATTATATGCTCATTCTTCAACCTAAGGCTTGAGAAAGGTCTGCTTACATACGAAATATCACGTTGAAGAACTTTTCCTAATTTTACCTAGTTCGGTACACTGTGAGTCCCCATTGGGGTACTGGGTCTCCATATTTGGGTGGCAAGTGGAGTGGCTGGAGGAATCTTGATGCATCCATCTATCATCCCACCCCCTTTATTTAATATGGACATTATATAGTGAGTTTACAAAATCATCTACACATTCCTATTAAGTGGAATATATATCTCATCAAAAATATTGTTTTTTAATCATCCATCTCTAGTGAGTAATCTATCCATTGGAAAAATGCATCAATCTTTGGGTTAACGTAGTAAGGATTTAATCATATGACCTCGCGGAGACCATAGGGTGCTTAGCAACTAAGCTCACTGACTCCTAATTTGAAGATCTTCGTTGCACATACTATTTAAAAAAAATGGTATTCTTGTGTATAAATGTAGACTATTACACTGCCTATTATCTGCCTTTTAGAATGAAGACCATCCAAGTACAATACCATTAAGCTTTTCAACTGCAAAAATTGTGAGAAAAAGAGAAGAGCTAATGGCCTGTGGATGGTCTAGATCACCAGAAGTATATCAACATTTTGAAAAGATATGTACATTTCCAGAATCAGATGCCTAATACACCACAAAATAATCTCGGATGGTCCGTTTCTTTATCGAAGATGGTGGAGATAGAACAGAAGACGGACTTCTTACTGCAGATTCTGGAGTTTTATCAAAGGCCTCATTCAAGTTTACTCCTTGTAGTAACCTATTTCTGCAGAACTGGTTGGTTGTTTCTGGCGTCTTCATCGTCTCGGCTGAGCTTTTATCTTGTATTACTGTTTCGTTATGACTTGAAGTACATGGGCTTTCCCTCTGCAGAGGGAGTTCTTTGGAGTTGATTTCAGGAACTGCCATCAGTCTCCTCCGGACCTTAGTTGTTCTTGGTAATAAGCAACGTCTATCATGGATATTCCAATAGCGAACCTGGGAAACAAGAGAATGGGTTAAGACACAAATAGAGCTGACTTTGTGCAAATCAACAATATAACATGACCTGAATCTGACACGATGTTACTGATAGGAACTGCATTCAACACAACACGATGTTGCCAATAGAAACTGAAGCAACACACAACACTAACACTAATTAACCCAACCGACCATGATCCATCCGTCACATAATTCAGTTATCCTACATTTTCTATACTTTCTGATAGATTCTTTGAACTTGAAAGTAACACAACTTGTTCACCCAAATTGCTAACTCTAACCCAACAGTGGCCTACAAAGTTCTCAGAGAAACCGAAACTGAAACGTAACACTACACTAACAGATGAAAACTCAACCTGATTGTGATCAATTTGTCATTTAATGCAATCATCCAGCATTTTATATAGTATTCGATATATATATTGTGAATCCAATAGCAATACGAAACCAAGGACAAACACAAACACAACTTGTTTGCACGAATTGCCAACTCTGCATATAGAACAAGGACATATCCAGTCAATCAATAAAGTGTCATGTCATTGCTTACTGTGTAATCATCTGATGCTGTAGCAATCTTCCCTGGTTCTTGTAGACACCTGGGGCATAAAATGAAGATATGGATGAATTTCTGTTTGTTACTTACCTAGTTAGCTATGAGGCAGTAGCATTGACTGTTAAAATGTTAGGGACATACCAATCAACTGCTGTGACTTCTTTTTCATGGCTTTCTAATGTAATGGGATCTTCATGAGGATTGTCTACCTGGTTTCAACAAATTGATTGCTGAGCAAAATACTTCGTGAAGGCAATTTAACAGTCAAGTAGTTTTTGAATTTAAAGTTAAATGAGTTCAAACCTGCCATATGTAGGCATTTCCATCTACAGATCCACTCAGTATGTGAGATGCATCTGGGCTGATGGTTGACTGCAATCAAACAGATCGAAATCAAATTAGAGAATAATCAAACCATTGAAGTATATGGTTGTGTGTTTGAACATGCAGTAGATCGATGCTTTACCTTTATAAAAAATGATCCGATATGGCAGCCTGAGAAGGAGCTGATAGGACCCTTTTCGAGTTGGAGCATGTTATATAGATATATTCTGAAACAAAGCAGAAATACACTAATCAAATCTAGGAAAAATTGAGAGTGCAAGCAGACATTCAGCTTCATAGACTCATAGTTACCTATTATCTGTACAAGATGCAGAAAGCAGCATTCCATTAGAATCTTGGGACAGGCTGGTTATACCATGTTTTCTCCCTTTCTGTAAGCATATCAAACTCATAGAAAGTGAGACTGTGAAAAAGCTGGATGAAGCTGCACAAGATGAATATCGAGTCTTGCTGATAAAGATGGAATGAAATTAGGATGTATTTTCATAGTTTGTAGAGTTAAGATTGAAGCCAAGAAACACAGTGCTAAACTGCTAATATACTCACCCTCTCTCCCGTAGACTCATGAAGAGGACAAGCTTGAGCAATGGGAATTCGAAGATTTCTTGTGTCCCAGAATTTGACAACACTGGAATGGAAATTATGATAAACACTGTCAAAATCAATATAGAATGTTGAAGAGTTATAGACAAGTCAAATTGTGAGTGGTTATCTGAAGTACCTGTCTACTGCTCCTGCTGTGGCAACAGAGACTTCATCTTTGAGATAAAGAACTGAAGTTACAGTCATTGAAGCTCCCTGAAAGCATGATGTATTGGTAAGTGGAGTCCAACTTTAAGAAGACTGAATGTTTTGCACTAGATTATACAGACCTTTTTCTTTATGATCCGCTTTATTTTAGCTGAAATATGAGCTCCATTAACCTGTTCATTTGGCCTTTGACAAGCAAGTAAACTACCTATCAGATGACATCTTTTGAAGTAGATATTTTGATGCGGAAAAACTAATGGCTGATGCACTTACGGTATCCATTCCCTCCCTTGGCGAGGGTTACACCTCAGATCCCATAGTGCAAAGGACCCATCTCTTGAGCCAGATACAGCAAGATCTATTGGTTGGCCAATAACAAAGAAAAATTAGATAATGTACACCATTTGAACACATCAAACATCTGAGACAGAAGGGGAAGAAGAGTTATTTCCTTACCAGAATTTGTAGGATGGCAAGAGACAGATTTAACACTGCCTACATGACCTCTCAACATTGCATAACTTTTCTTTTGTTCAACATCCCATACCTTAATCTGTCGAGAAAGAGGACAATACCCATAAGAAAACTTTAATCAGAAGAGCCCATTCCTCATTCTTGTTCACCGAGCTTTACATTTGCATGCAATCATCTTTTCTAACAATTGGCAATGACTAGTTCATTCGAGCAGAATGAGTTCACAAACCAAGAGTTTGGAGTGTTCAGTATTAAGGTAATTGTTCATAGATAGGTATTAAAATGTGATATTTAACAACAACAAATCAATGATCCAGCTCATTATGATAGCAACCTGAATGTTAAGGATCAATGCATCTAATAGGCTATGATGAAGGACAAAAGACAGAAGTGTTCATCTTAAACTTCCCAAAATTAACAGCTAGTAAGCTAAAATCTTAGCTCCATTACCACTTCTATTGTATCTCGTACTTCAAAATCTTGAAATTAAGGAAGCTGTAAGTTTTAGTAGCTTACAGTGTGGTCAGCTGACGCCGTAAGGACACTAGTATCCTCCTGCAGTGAACAATTATATTGTGTTACATATTCATCCAATCAACATAGCTTCTTGAACATATTAATGATTCACCAAACAAACCCACTTATCTAACTAAATAGCTGCCAAATCATGAATTATTGTAATACTATTCAAATTCAACAAAAAATCCGGGTCACCTTAATCCAGCACATGTCATAAACAGAATTATCATGGGCAACCCAGCTCGAAACAATCGATTTCTCTGCATTCATGAAAAGAACATACAGATTAAACTTCACCACTTCATCAATTAAAATCAAACAACAAAGATTCAAATCGAATTTATTGCAAGAACCCTATAGTAAAATCAATTAATAAACTCAAACAAAAAAGAGTGTTTCATTTTCTTTTCAATAAACCTGCATTTTCTTGGTGGATTGCTGAAGGATTGAGCTTCAATCGAGTATCAATCAAATTCACATAACCTTCTTCATCAGTAACACCCAGAATATGCGCATTTTTCATTGTCTGCAAAAATACCAAATTGAATATATTACGTTACATAAAAGATTCAAATAAAACACACCCACTATAGAAAAAAAAAAAGTTCCGTAAAACCCAGAATATGAACCATCTTAATTATCTACAAAAGAAATCAAAAGTAACACTACAATTCATGAAATGAATAAATAAAACTTACCCACTATAAAATAATCAATGAAAACTTAATAATATAAACTAATAAGTGCTAAAATGTTCAAGAATTGTAGAAATAAAATAAAATTAGAACTAACTTTAGCAAATGAGACAGACAAAGGAGGAGTATCAACGCCATTATGTGAACTGGAAACACCTCTACTGCAGCTAAACTCGTCGTTTTGATCTTGTATTGAAGTACTGCAGGTGAAAAACGGTCGTTTTCTTCCTGAAAAAATTGGGTAAAATTTGCAATTTAATTATATAGTACTATGATATTAAAAACCCAGAAAAAAACCATGGGAAATGAAGAATGAAAGTAGTACCTTTAAACCCATGAAGCTCTCTTGATTTGATATCGTGGAGGATTGACTGGGAGTTGTAGATCTCCATTGATGAGAATTTAGGAAGAATTTGAGTTTTTTGAGAGAAGTGAGATGTAAAATAATGGAAGAAAGAAGAGAGAAAGGTTTTTTTTTTTTTTGTATGTTTTGGAAAACAATGGGTGGCGGGACCGTGGGAGGGGAAATTAGCGGGAATGTTTTTGAAAAATTTCAACATTTTGGTGATCTGACCGCGAAGTAGTTGTTGCTTAACTAGTGCTGAGTGAGCTCTATAAGGTGGGCTTGTTACTCAAGTGTGGAGATTTAAGTGATGGAATGTATGTGGTGATTTAGCCATGTCCAAGTTGGGAGTTGGGAGTTGGGAGTTGGGAGTTGGGAGTTGGCCCATGAGGGATGAGTAAACTAGATAGATACCCGATTTTGGATTTGGAATTGTTAAACTGGTTTTATCAGTTTGAACTTCAGGTATAATAAGCCGAGTAGGGATGGCAATGGATCGGAGATGGGTTTGGTGGAGCTCCATGCTCCCCATCACCCGCGACCCAAAACTCCATCCACACCATCTATCACCCGCCAAAAATTTCACCCATATCCGCTCCACCTATCATCCACGGGTGGTGGTAGAGCGGGTGGAAAACGGGTGATACTAGTAACAAAAACTATTTTTTAGACTTAACAATTTTAAAGAAATTAATATATGAAAAATTAATCATAGTCTCGTAGAATAACAATAAAGTGAAAAAATATCAATCTTATTACACATCGAAACGTAATTATAAGTATTTTTTTATCCCTTAAAAAAGTAAGTATTTTTTGTAATTACCTTAAATGACACGTGTCAGTAAAAATCATATATATATATATATATATATATATATATATATATATATATATATATATATATATATATATATATATATATATATATATATAGGGGCAGGATCACATGAGAATGCCTCCTCACATGAGAAATGAGAATGAATCTCAACCACACGATTGGATTAGAGTTACAACACTTGTTCATTAGAGATTTAGAGTTATACCCCCGAAAAAACTCCAAGCCCAAAAAAAAAAAAATTCAAATTTTTTTTTCTAATATTTTCTTTTTGGAGTTACATCACTTTTTCATTAGAGTTACATTACTTATACATTAGAGTTATAGCGCGTAAAATTCAATCTCTTTTCTCATGTAAGTATGCATTCTCATATAAACTCACACACACACACACACACACACACACACACACATATAGGTGGATGGATGGATATATTAATGGATGGAGCAGGTGATGAGTCAACAAAATATCATCAATATCCGACCCGACCCACCACCCGATTCATCCATCACCTGCCAGTCACTCGCTTCACAGCGGGTGATCACCCATTTATTCGGGGCGGGTGGGTGGATAATTCACTCACCCATGGATAATTGCCATCTCTAGAGCCGAGTTAATCAACTCGTTTTTGGTTTTGAACTTGGCGTACCCGAAACCAGTTGGATACCTAGTTTTGTAATCAATGTATTGAGTACTTGGACCTGAATCTGAAATGTAATAAGATATTATTATCTTGGGTTTTTTGTGAGATAAGACCTTATAAAAGAGGTTTTCTGCATGGAAGGATCAATTAATTTTTTTTAGAGGAAAATACCAATCTATCTATCTATACTAATATATTAAAAGGTGTTCCTCAATAAGAAACTGTGCCACGTGGTGCTATCCCTTAGAGTTTTGACTTCATGTACTTCACATACAATAAAAAAAATTAGATTATGCATGGTATAAGATTTGATCCCATGACCTCAAGTTTGTGTACTAATGTCTTAACCACTAAACCAAGTAATATTTGGTGTATACTTTCAATGTAAAATATTAATAAATGAAATATATAAGTACCCGGGGCATAGCCCGAGCCTAAAAACTAGTTATAATACATAAGTTGGGCAACTTAACTCATTATGAAATTCTGGCCAAAATGTCAACTTTCCGGTGTTGACATTTCATATTTCCCTTCGAAATCGGATAGTTTATATTTTGGCCTGAAATGCATAATATGGCGTTAAGTTTCCAACTTATTATGTATTATAATTGGTCTTTTCCTCCAAAAAAATTTAAATTGGTCATTCTTTACAAAAAAAACTCTTCTATTAGGTTTTATTTGAAAAAAAACCAATTCTCTTTATTTCCTTTGTTCCTTTTATGAATTTGAGTAGAGAAAGGACAACAATTAATGAAGATAGAGAGAGAAAAAGGGGACGATACGAAGGATAGTTAAATGACTTAAATTCCATATTAAACCCCAAAAAGGGGAGCTTCAAAGTGATGGAGGAAGAAGTGAAAAACGAAGGAAAGACCAAGAAAAAAACACAGATAACATGAATGTGTACAATTAATGTTCAAAATGTAGGTTAACACAAGAAAAACGACATTGATATTTTTTTTATGATAAAAGGTAGTTTTTGGAAGAGTGAAATTAAGAGATAATCCCTCCGTTCTCTTTTGTTCTTCCTATTTTGACTTCCACGTTTACCAATGCACGTCTTAGACCTTAAATATCTTTTATTGTGTATTACTCCCTCCGTCCCATAATATAGTGCTTGTTTCTTTTTTACACGGTCTTCAAGACGTAACTTTGACCTTTAATATCTTCAATTCCGTATTAACAAAAAATATAAAAAGTTGATATTATGGAACTACACACTAAGACGAATCTAACAAGATCCCACATGATTATGTTTTTTTATATATACAAATGAGAATATTCGGTCAAAGATTTTAAAGTTTGACCCACCAAAAATGAAGTAGGCACTATATTATGGGACGGAGGGAGTAGTAAAAATTATAATGATTAAATATTAATAAAGTACTCATTGAGACGAATCAAACAAGACCCCACAGGACTATATTTTTATCTATACAAAGATATTAAAAGGCGTTCCTAACAAAGGAACAATGCCACGTGGCACTCTTCTCAAGCTTATAATACATTCAAACACACGACCTTTGAATAAAATGTGAGAGTTTAACCACTTATCCATTACAATTTCAATGTTTAATATTTCAAAGTAAAACATAATAAAGTCTTATAATTGTATGTAATTAAGTAATAACATTTTCTTACCCAAATCCCATTGAAATTGTTATTTTTATCCCCAGTTCCTTAGAAGTTTTTTTTTAAACAACTTAACATGCCATAAGTTTATTTTTCCGATTTCGCACTAGACAAAATATTACGAAAAGCTAATAGAATCAATTACGAAATTTAAGAATAATAATATATTTGATAATTGTAACTGACCCGGGGGCATCGCCTGGGCCAAAATACTAGTTTCAAACAATTAGGCGTATGGATGGCAACAAATCGGATATGGAACGCGTCCGTATGGACCCGGATCCATGTCTGTTTCAAGCGTTGGATCAAGATCCTAACAAAATTTGGCGGGTCTGAAAAAGTTGGACCCAAAATCGGGACCGGGTCCGGGTCCAAAACGGATCTGCCTATTATTGAATATTTACAACTATGTTCAGCAACTTTACCACAAATTTCAACCAACAAATTAAATTATGCAAATTCAATTCAACAAATTCAGCAATAAAATCATAAATTCACATAAAAATGCTAGTAAATTTGTAATAATTAGGAAGAGTACATAAGAATTTCGCAATAAAAATCTAACAAAAATAAGGAAAATTCCAAAAAAAAACCTAGAATTTGAACAGTTACATGAGGAAGCTGGTGGTGCGCAAAAAGCTAGTAATACGTTGTGGTTGTGCACGCTGGTTGTGACGGGTATGTCGACGACGGCAAGGAAGATCGGGCAAAGGCAGACGAAGACTTAGACGGTAGAAACCGAATAATCGCCACCGCAGCAACAGATCGCCGTAGTTCGACTACGAAGATGATTATAAAAACAACACCCACCTTTTGCAGCTGCCGATTCTTGTTGATAATGTGATCGCAGAGTTTGTAGAGGAGAGCGTCGGTGGCCGGTGGCACTAAGCAGATGGCTGGAGAGAGAAAGGGGAGGTGTGAAAGTGAGAGAGGGAGTTAGGGTTTTGAAGTTAAGGAGTGTCGATGATGCAAAAGGTTGAGGAGTTGTTTTTGCAGCTTCAGCGTGAAAATCAACTTAGGCTAATCTAGATCGGGGTCGGATCCATCGGGACTAAAATTTTTTGACCCAGATCCGACAAAACAGATTCGGGTCCACGAATCCGGGCCAGGTTCGTGATCCATTGCCATCCCTAATTAGGCGTGACCCAACCTCTCTCCTCACATCTACCTAACCTTTCCATTTAAATAACAATTGACAATAAAACAACTTGTCATCTCAAACTACGTGCTCTAATAAGTGCAGGTAGTCATGTAAGACGAAGGGAGTAATGTATGGACCCTTGCAAAACAACACAATATCATATAAACCGATGGTACCCACAACTTTCTTCAGACAGTTAGACCCCCCTCATTCATCGCTGTCTTCCACCGAGAGTTCATTCATCATAATCCAAATATACCTAGAGCAAAATAAAGCTTCCCATGAAGTTCTAAACAACAACTACGCACACGGCACGCGCTACTTTGTCATCTATCCATAAAAAAAGCCCAGAGCAAAACAAGCTTCCAAACAACTACCGACTAGTTACGTACCAAACACCACCTTATCATCTATCCATGGAAAAAGCCCAACTTAGGCAATTTTGTTTTTGTCCATAAGAGCGTACACATAATCGCTTGTTGATCCATATCCTTCTTGCTTTCTTGTTTTGTTACGTACATGATCTCTATTATATAAGCCAATGGAGGAGGTATGATGTCCCCTTTGAAATCACTAGAATACCATCTAATAATTTAAACAACATTTTTTTTTATGAAAAATTAAAAAATGATTGAAAGGCGTGTCGCGTACCTAACAAAAATAACCTAACTATTCCTCCTAACTAATGTAGTCGGGCAAGTAAGGGTCGAATCCCAAGAGACTAATTGATTCAAAGTAGTTAAATTGACTCTAATTAACGCTAAGCAAGTAATCAAAATAAGTGATGATGAACTAATCTAATTAACTAAATCAAATGAAATTATTAAGAGTGAATCAAGAACTAAAGACATCTAGGTGTAAGTATCCCTACTAACACGAATTAATGCCACAAAAATCCCTTTTCCCTTAATTAATTAATAGATAATTCATAGGATAGACGTGCCCTAATGATACTAAGCATTTCTTTCGATCAATCAATAGCTTCCTTAACAATGCAACCGTGCCTATTTTCATGGAGTCATGCGAATTAAGGACTTTAAACATAGCATCCTAACATCCTAATAAATTCCATCAACTACTTTCGTGACGATTTCCTTTATCTTAAATTAGGGTTTTAGATTCAATTAAGAATCAACTTTCGTTGCAAAAATAATCACATTCAATAAATACTGTTTCTAGTCATATATTGGTAATAAAACCAGCCCTAAGATAAATGAATCATAAATTAATCAAGGTTTGGGAATTGGGAATCAAACGTGTATCAATTCATGTTAGGATTCAACCTAACCCTAGAATAGGGAACTACTCACACATGATGATTGAATAAACAAAATAAAGATTAAGAGAAAGCATGATTAATAATCAAAATTATAAAAGAAAAGAGAATACTTGAATTGATGATGAAAAGATGAAGTCTTGAATAGTTCTTCAAAGCTAAAACAAACGTTCCAAGAGAGAGAGAAAATAAGAAGGCTTACTTGAATAATGAATAATGAATCTACTTCAAAAAACCCTAATATAAAATTATATCTCCTAATACTAGTAGAATTCTAAGTTATAAGATAAGGATGGTCCACTAAATCATAAAAAGAGATCCAATTTAGCTCCAAATTGCACTCAAATATATGTGTAACGATCCTTATCAACGTAGCTAGCTTCCAATTGCTCCTAAATACTCAAGCTTGTCCAACAATACTCCAATTATGTTCTCAAAACCTGAAATTCATCAAAGAATACCAAAAACACACAAAAGGAGTAATATTTCGCAAATCAAGTAATAGTATGCAATTATGAACTACAATGCACCTAAATGCTCCTAAAATGCAACCTAAATGCAACTAAAACCTATATAAAAATATGATACAGCAATGATAATATATGCAACTTGTCATATGTAATAAGTTAAAAATGGAATATGCAATCACCAATTCACCATTAATAACTTGACAAAATAGATTGACACAATCAATTCACGAAATTAATTAGAATCTTCAATAAAAAAAAGTTAGCGACAATATCCTAGCAACATAATACTTCATATTTACAAAGTTCAAACAATATGGTTTATTAACATTTACAATAGTTAAAGAACCATACTAAAGCTGCTGACAAGGAATTATTAAATCATCGACGAAATTTTTCAGTGACGGTATTGAATAGTTAATAATCGGTCACCTTCAATTTAAAAAGACTATAACATCAACAAAAGAACCTCAATAATTTACAACACTGCCAAAATTATTTTAGAATAAAAAAATATGTCAATTCATACATATAACTACATAAGGTTGTTGACGCACGCATCATTTCCCGTAAACTCAACTTATTCTAGCTTCTCGGCGAACCTACACACAATTTCGGAGCTTTTCCCTTGCGTCAAAATTCGTGTTGCACTACCTCCACCAGGATGCCTCCAGATTCCAGATCAGACTTGCATCAATTGGTCCATTTACTCAGTTGCACTTTAGACAACTATTTTCATTAATGCATAGACAACTTTTTCCCTGCATTTGCCAATATAGTCAAAAAATAAATTCATACATCAATAATACATTTGATAGAAGAAAGAAATTAAATGGTAATTTCAAAAAACTACTTTTTATAACAAATATTTTTCAAAAAACTAACTTTAAAAATTATTTTTCATAAAAATACCTTATACAACACATTTTTTTCAAAATACTACCAATTAACTGCTAAATGAGGGTTTAACCACTCGTGACGGGTTCATTGTTACTTATTGCCTTGATCTCACGACCTAGCACCGCTAATAACCAACACAGGGTGCCAAACTACCCCTCATTTCATTTTCTTCTTAACTAGCACCCTCTCCCGCTAGCTTCTCTCTCCTCCATTTTTGTTCTTCTCTTTTTTATTTGTTGCCCCACCGGCAACAACACCTAGGGCCGCTGCTATTTAAGAGTCAACGTCAACAAAAAAAAAGTCAAATGGTAGTATATTGAAAACATTATGTTATATAAGGTAGTTTTTTGAAAGAAAATTTTTATAAGGTAGTTTTGTGAAAAATTTATGTTATAAACAGTAGTTTTTTTGAAATTTTCCCTTAAATGGTTGATCACCGAAATTTGTTAATGGTGCCAGTGCCAATAAGAGAAGAGGTTGGTCCACTTACAAGCCCAATGGAGGTTCCATACTAACACCAACTGACCATAGTAGGAGAAGCTCCTCTAGCTTATTATCTGGTATTTTCCCACTTTTTTCTCCCATGTGAAACAACTCACATGTGCACAACAAACAAGGGGTTCAACAATAACTCTCACAAATCCCTCATCTAGTTAAGGTAATTAGGGCTACTAGGCAATGTACAATTGAGATATAACACTATTCACATCTCAAAGATTAACACTATTAGACAAGGTTCTAAATGAAAACTACTAGAAAAAGCAAATGGAGTATACCATATATATATCAATATTAAACATGTTACCTTACTAGTTCAAACTCAAGTTAATGAAACCACACATGTATTAAACTGCTATAAGCTATGCAACTGGAAGATATTCATTCAAACATAGGACTATAGGAGGGATTAATACAATTCGATAAATTAAAGAGCTTACCAGTTCCATCAAACGAAATGGATCTCCGTACTCCTTACTTGCAGAAGGGATTAACTTAAGGATTTTATACAACAGAGTCCTGTTTGCTGAAATTCCAATAAGAGAGCACATAACAATAATAACAATGGCCGGCCACAAAGACTGTGGTGCTATGACAACGTAAACTCCAGCCATAAACGCGACTAAGGTAGAGTAAAGCGCTATCATGAGCAACATCAAAGTCGGTGTAGGTTCATGGAGTGATGGTGCAATGATTTGGAGGTTAGTTATTGAGAATCAAAGTCGGTGTAGACTTTGATGCCTTTGTATTGGAGTTGGTGCAAACATCAATGACATTTCCTTGTGTAGAGGAGATGTGTTGTCATGGGGATGCTTAATGTATGTCATGGTTTGGACACGACTAGACATTGCTTTTGCAGTGGGAGTTGTGTGTAGGATGATGAATGGAAGGATGATGGTGTTATGAGGCGTTCTTCACTTACACCTATCTCCAAGTGGGAGATTGTTGGGCATATGGTGTCATATGGGGCTCAATATGTGTGTATGGTGTGGAGACGAGGTTGCGTGAAGCTGTAGTTCATCAAACGACTGATTTGCAGACCCGCCCGATCGGTCGGGGTCGATCGTCTTGGCAGAGGCTGGAAGCAAGGGCGCCCGATGGAATCGGGCGGAAGTACCGATCTACCGGGCGTACGACGCGAAGGTCGCCCGATCGGGCCCGAGTGCAAATCTGGTTTGGCAATATTGGTCGCCCGATCGGGCGGAGGTTAATTTCACGAGGAGGGGCGATTTTCCGAGTTAAGTTATAATTAGGTTTAACCTAATGCGATAATTAGATTATGATTCATCATTATTCTGAGATTCAAGAGAGGAAAAGCTAGAGACAGATCTTGGAGAGCTTTTGTAACCTTCTTTTGAACTTTCATCGATTCCTAGTGCTTATTCGTGGTTTTTCTCCCAGTTATTGGGTTTCCACGTTAAAAAGTTCTCTTGTGTCTTTTATTGCTTTCGTTCTTTCGTTGTTCTAGTATTGTTTGCTATTACTTAATTGCAAGATTGCTATTCAATAGGACCTACATAAAGCCCAATTTAGGCAATTTCGTCTTTGTCCAAAAGAGCATACACATAATCGCTTGTTGATCCATATCCTTCTTGCTTGTTTTGTTGCGTACATGATCTCTATTATATAAGCCAAGGGAGAAGGTATGATGCCCCCTTTGAAATTACTAGAATACCATCTAATAATTTAAAACATTTTCTTTTTATAGAAAAATAAAAAAGGATAATATAGGCAACTTGTCATATGGAATAAGTCAAAAATGGAATATGCAATCACCAATTCACCATTAATAACTTGATAAAATTGATTGACACAATCAATTCAAGAAATTAATTAGAATCTTCATTCAAAACAAGTTAGCGACAATATCCTAGTAACATAATACTTCATATTTACAAAGTTCAAACAATATGGTTTGTTAACATTTACAATAGTTAAAGAACCATACTAAAGCTGCTGACAAGGAATTATTAAATCATCGACCAAATTTTTAAGTGACGGTATTGAATAATTAATAATCGGTCACCTTCAATTTAAAAAGACTATAACATCTACAAAAGAACCTCAATAATTTACATCACTACCAAAATTATTTTTGATTAAAGAAATATGTCAATTCGTACATATAACTATATAAGGTTGTTGACACACGCATCACATACATATACGACTAGTTGAATTCTGAGTCCTAACCCTAAGCTTGTGTCGTACAATGGTCGATTCATGTAGCATGTGTTTAAACATTATCAAACTTTCCCGTAAACTCAACTTATTCTAGCTTCTCGGCGAACCTACTCACAATTTCGGAGCTTTTCCCTTGCGTCAAAATTCGTCTTGCACTACCTCCACCAGGATGCCTCCACATTCCAGACCAGACTTGCATCAATTGGTCCATTTACTCAGTTGCATTTTAGACAACTATTTTCATTAATGCATAGACAACTTTTTCCCTGCATTTGCCAATATAGTCAAAAAATAAATTCATACATCAATAATACATTTGATAGAAGAAAGAAATTAAACGGTGGAAAATTTTCAAAAAACTACTTTTTATAACAAACATTTTTCAAAAAAACTACCTTTAAAAATTATTTTTCAAAAAACTACCTTATACAACACATTTTTTTCAAAATACTACCAATTGACTGCTAAATGAGGGTTTAACCACCCGTGACGGGTTCATTGTTACTTATTGCCTTGTTCTCACGACCCAGCACCGCTAATAACCCACATAGGGTGCCAAACTACCCCTCATTTCATTTTCTTCTTAACGAGCACCCTCTCCCGCTAGCTTCTATCTCCTCCAATTTTGTTCTTCTTTTTTTTATTTGTTGCCCCATCGGCAACAACACCTAGGGCCGCTGCTATTTAAGAGTCAACGTCAACAAAAAAAAGTCAAATGGTAGTATATTGAAAACATTATGTTATATAAGGTAGTTTTTTGAAAGAAAATTTTTATAAGGTAGTTTTTGAAAAATTTATGTTATAAAAGGTAGTTTTTTTTTGCAATTTTCCATTAAATGGTTGATCACCGAAATTTGTTAATGGTGCCACTGCCAATAAGAGAAGAGGTTGGTCCACTTACAAGCTCAATGGAGGTTCCATACTAACACCAACTGACAATAATAGGAGAAGCTCCTCTAGCTTATTATGTGGTATTTTCCCACTTTTTTCTCCCATGTGAAACAATTCACATGTGCACAACAAACAAGGGGTTCAACAATAACTCTCACAAATCCCTCATGAAGTTAAGGTAATTAGGGCTACTAGGCAATGTACAATCGAGATATAACACTATTCACATCTCAAAGATTAACACTATTAGACAAGGTTCTAAATGAAAACTACTAGAAAAAGCAAATGGAGTATACCATATATATATCAATATTAAACATGTTACCTTACTAGTTCAAACTCAAGTTAATGAAACCACACATGTATTAAACTGCTATAAGCTATGCAACTGGAAGATATTCATTCAAACATAGGACTATAGGAGGGATTAATACAATTCGATAAATTAAAGAGCTTACCAGTTCCATCAAACGAAATGGATCTCCGTACTCCTTACTTGCGAAGGGATTAACTTAAGGATTTTATACAACGTAGTCCCGTTTGCTGAAATTCCAATAAGAGAGCACATAACAATAATAACAATGGCCGGCCACAAAGACTGTGGTGCTATGACAACGTAAACTCCAGCCATAAACGCGACTAAGGTAGAGTAAAGCGCTATCATGAGCAACATCAAAGTCGGTGTAGGTTCATGGAGTGATGGTGCAATGATTTGGAGGTTAGTTATTGAGAATCAAAGTCGGTGTAGACTTTGATGCCTTTGTATTGGAGTTGGTGCAAACATCAATGACATTTCCTTGTGTAGAGGAGATGTGTTGTCATGGGGATGCTTAATGTATGTCATGGTTTGGACACGACTAGACATTGCTTTTGCAGTGGGAGTTGTGTGTAGGATGATGAATGGAAGGATGATGGTGTTATGAGGCGTTCTTCACTTACACCTATCTCCAAGTGGGAGATTGTTGGGCATATGGTGTCATATGGGGCTCAATATGTGTGTATGGTGTGGAGACGAGGTTGCGTGAAGCTGTAGTTCATCAAACGACTGATTTGCAGACCCGCCCGATCGGTCGGGGTCGATCGTCTTGGCAGAGGCTGGAAGCAAGGGCACCCGATGGAATCGGGCGGAAGTACCGATCTACCGGGCGTACGACGCGAAGGTCGCCCGATCGGGCCCGAGTGCAAATCTGGTTTGGCAATATTGGTCGCCCGATCGGGCGGAGGTTAATTTCACGAGGAGGGCGATTTTCCGAGTTAAGTTATAATTAGGTTTAACCTAATGCGATAATTAGATTATGATTCATCATTATTCTGAGATTCAAGAGAGGAAAAGCTAGAGACAGATCTTGGAGAGCTTTTGTAACCTTCTTTTGAACTTTCATCGATTCCTAGTGCTTATTCGTGGTTTTTCTCCCCAGGTTATTGGGTTTCCACGTTAAAAAGTTCTCTTGTGTCTTTTATTGCTTTCGTTCTTTCGTTGTTCTAGTATTGTTTGCTATTACTTAATTGCAAGATTGCTATTCAATAGGACCTACATAAAGCCCAATTTAGGCAATTTCGTCTTTGTCCAAAAGAGCATACACATAATCGCTTGTTGATCCATATCCTTCTTGCTTGTTTTGTTGCGTACATGATCTCTATTATATAAGCCAAGGGAGAAGGTATGATGCCCCCTTTGAAATTACTAGAATACCATCTAATAATTTAAAACATTTTCTTTTTATAGAAAAATAAAAAAGGATAATATAGGCAACTTGTCATATGGAATAAGTCAAAAATGGAATATGCAATCACCAATTCACCATTAATAACTTGATAAAATTGATTGACACAATCAATTCAAGAAATTAATTAGAATCTTCATTCAAAACAAGTTAGCGACAATATCCTAGTAACATAATACTTCATATTTACAAAGTTCAAACAATATGGTTTGTTAACATTTACAATAGTTAAAGAACCATACTAAAGTCTGCTGACAAGGAATTATTAAATCATCGACCAAATTTTTAAGTGACGGTATTGAATAATTAATAATCGGTCACCTTCAATTTAAAAAGACTATAACATCTACAAAAGAACCTCAATAATTTACATCACTACCAAAATTATTTTTGATTAAAGAAATATGTCAATTCGTACATATAACTATATAAGGTTGTTGACACACGCATCACATACATATACGACTAGTTGAATTCTGAGTCCTAACCCTAAGCTTGTGTCGTACAATGGTCGATTCATGTAGCATGTGTTTAAACATTATCAAACTTTCCCGTAAACTCAACTTATTCTAGCTTCTCGGCGAACCTACTCACAATTTCGGAGCTTTTCCCTTGCGTCAAAATTCGTCTTGCACTACCTCCACCAGGATGCCTCCACATTCCGGACCAGGACTTGCATCAATTGGTCCATTTACTCGGTTGCATTTTAGACAACTATTTTCATTAATGCATAGACAACTTTTTCCCTGCATTTGCCAATATAGTCAAAAAATAAATTCATACATCAATAATACATTTGATAGAAGAAAGAAATTAAACGGTGGAAAATTTTCAAAAAACTACTTTTTATAACAAACATTTTTCAAAAAAAACTACCTTTAAAAATTATTTTTTCAAAAAACTACCTTATACAACACATTTTTTTCAAAATACTACCAATTGACTGCTAAATGAGGGTTTAACCACCCGTGACGGGTTCATTGTTACTTATTGCCTTGTTCTCACGACCCAGCACCGCTAATAACCCACATAGGGTGCCAAACTACCCCTCATTTCATTTTCTTCTTAACGAGCACCCTCTCCCGCTAGCTTCTATCTCCTCCAATTTTGTTCTTCTTTTTTTTATTTGTTGCCCCATCGGCAACAACACCTAGGGCCGCTGCTATTTAAGAGTCAACGTCAACAAAAAAAAGTCAAATGGTAGTATATTGAAAACATTATGTTATATAAGGTAGTTTTTTGAAAGAAAATTTTTATAAGGTAGTTTTTGAAAAATTTATGTTATAAAAGGTAGTTTTTTTTTGCAATTTTCCATTAAATGGTTGATCACCGAAATTTGTTAATGGTGCCACTGCCAATAAGAGAAGAGGTTGGTCCACTTACAAGCTCAATGGAGGTTCCATACTAACACCAACTGACAATAATAGGAGAAGCTCCTCTAGCTTATTATGTGGTATTTTCCCACTTTTTTCTCCCATGTGAAACAATTCACATGTGCACAACAAACAAGGGGTTCAACAATAACTCTCACAAATCCCTCATGAAGTTAAGGTAATTAGGGCTACTAGGCAATGTACAATCGAGATATAACACTATTCACATCTCAAAGATTAACACTATTAGACAAGGTTCTAAATGAAAACTACTAGAAAAAGCAAATGGAGTATACCATATATATATCAATATTAAACATGTTACCTTACTAGTTCAAACTCAAGTTAATGAAACCACACATGTATTAAACTGCTATAAGCTATGCAACTGGAAGATATTCATTCAAACATAGGACTATAGGAGGGATTAATACAATTCGATAAATTAAAGAGCTTACCAGTTCCATCAAACGAAATGGATCTCCGTACTCCTTACTTGCAGAAGGGATTAACTTAAGGATTTTATACAACAGAGTCCTGTTTGCTGAAATTCCAATAAGAGAGCACATAACAATAATAACAATGGCCGGCCACAAAGACTGTGGTGCTATGACAAC
This sequence comes from Beta lomatogona, assembly GCA_947646795.1. Lineage (NCBI taxonomy): Eukaryota > Viridiplantae > Streptophyta > Magnoliopsida > Caryophyllales > Amaranthaceae > Beta > Beta lomatogona. The sequence continues at coordinate 465,267 of CANSNZ010001154.1, forward strand.
GTAAACTCCAGCCATAAACGCGACTAAGGTAGAGTAAAGCGCTATCATGAGCAACATCATGCTCCGATCAATCAAGAACAACGACTTGTTATAATCGTAGACCATGGACCAGATTAGGCAAATGAGCACCAACATGGAACAACACATGGCCAATGTATCAGATAACAGAAACACTAAGAACGCTACCTTCTTGGTCAAAATTGCTTCTCCACTTGTCTTGATTAAATCCACCAGGAAGAGTGAATCCAGCGAGTGAATGTAATGGTTGCTAGTAAAGCCGCCACCACGAGATAATGTGTTTCGCACGTCTAACACATTTGTCTTGCGTTCGAAGTATGTCGTTTTCATCCTTGGATCAAATCCAATATTTTTGCACATTTGGTCCTGTGATAAATCGGAGTGCAGAGCAACACAGGTATTTGGTTGAATACCGTAGTTTATTGTAAAAGCAATTAGGAGTTTAAGGCTAGTGCAAATATAGGATCTTATTACCTTTCGAATACAAACAATTAAATGCAAGTTTAAGTTCAAAGAATCGAAAAGTTTAGGAAATAAAGCATACCCATTCCTGCTTTTCGTTGCATATTTGTTCCAAGCAAACCTCGGCGGTTTCATGTTCATGATCCTTGATGTTATATATTATCTTATCCATAGTGAGTAGTGCTTCGTCAAAAATATGTTTTGAGTTCGTATTGCTTGGTGCAAAGGTGTTGCTCCTCGAGAATCTTGAACATTGATTAGATCCTTCATGCGTGGAATCTTAAGAAATTCTTCGGACTCCCTTAAATTTGAGAGGTTCTTTTGGATATGATGCAAAGGCGAATCCTTATGTTTGATACAATGATCTTTAAATTTTCCTGGACAATTGTCGATGAAGGCACGAATAGCTAAGATGTGACCTTTCTTACATGCTTTAACCCAAGCCAACGGTGCCTTACTAAACGCGAAGGATCCTTTTCTAGCATTGCTTGTATAATCCATGCAGCACCAAGCATCGAGGCTTCATCTAGTGGTGCGTTTCCACCGTTGTTCTGCGGTTTAGTGATGAATTTCGATGCTTCATGAACCAGCCATGTCACAAGTTCTTTATCTCGCTTTCACATTTGATATGTTGGAATAAGCAAACTATATAAGTATAGGCCATGTTTGGTAAATGGCGTTTTTCATTGGCTTTTGGCTTTTCAATTTGGTCAAACAGCCAAACAAAGTGTTTAGTTATTACCTTTTTGATTGACTGAAAAACTGGCTTTTAAGCCAAAATGAAAAATCTGCCTAGAGCAGCTTTTTGGATTGGCTTTTGGCCTACAAATTCTAATAAACAACCAACATCCACAACTAATTTTACCAAACCCTTTTGCAAACAATTGGCTTAAACTACCAACTTAAAAAGCCAATACATACAACCAATGCTTCCAGTCAGTCAAACAAGTCAACTAAACCAGCCAACAGTCAACAACCGATTGCCAAACAACCCCATATACATTTTTTTTTTTTATAAATATGGACCAAGGGAGTACTTCTCTATTCTCTAATACAACGGTACGTGTAATCTCACCTGTGCAATTTGGAGCAAGATGCAAGATACTCCGCCCATCAGAGGAATCCATAAGATACTTGGTCCACCTTTCCTTATCTAATTTGGCCAATATCACTTTGGCTACTTGATAGCATTTCTTCTCTGTAGCAAGAAACAGAATTTTGTGCTCTGGCTCGTAAATATTGTAGGGATCGGAAGGGGTCTCAACGACACTCACAAAGTCACACAAACAAGACAACCAACCAACTACTCAAACCAATCAACCCAAATTGTCACACACCAAATTACCACATAAAATCAGCAATAATGCAGTAGCAAAATCAGCAATAACAAGAAGAATAATAAGCAAACAACACACACGAATTATACGTGGAAAACCCCTTCGATGTGAAGGATAAAAACCACGGGACCGTTTGAGGAGTCCACCCTATACTTCTCTTATTGATAATTGAGGGAAAAAGAATCCCAAATCAGTCTACAAAGGATTCACAACCCACCAACAAACACCAACAATAAGAGAATCAAAAATAGAGAGCAAAAGGTGAAGAAATCACCCAAATTCGCAGATCTGTCCAGAGACGATTCTGACCAAACCAGAGCTCAAACTGACGATCCAACCGTCCAAAATGAAGCCCTAGATGTCACGAACAAGCTGTCAAAATTTCAGGACGATCCAACGGTGAAATTTCTGGCAACAGACAGATTTGTGAATGCTGTCTCTGAAAAACCGAAAACCCGAAAATCTCTTCTCTCTCTTGTGTTTTCTTTTTTGAAGTTGCTGCTCTCTCTTTTTTTTTTTTTTTTTAGCAAAATCCACCTTCTAAAAACTTACCAAGTAATCCAAAAAAAAAAAATAAGCCCAAAAAATAGACTCATAACAACAAGTAAAATGCCTCACAAATGGGCCACTCATTTGGACCAAAACAAAGAAACATTTTACCAATACTTGGGCTGGATACCTCAACAATCTCCCCCTCCAGCCCAACACGGGGAAGACGATCACGCTTCAATCATCACTTGAAGCTCATTCCCGCAAGCTTACTACAAACTTCAAGCTTGCTCCCTGGAACCACCTTTGTCAACATATCTGCACCATTCTTATTGGTGTGAACTTTCTTTAGCTTCATTCTCTTCTCCTCAATCACATTTCGCAACCAATGATATCGAACATCAATATGCTTGGTGCGAGCGTGATACATAGAGTTCTTACTCAAATCCATAGCACTCTGACTATCACAGAATACAACATACTCACCTTGCTCCAAACCCAACTCTTGTAGGAACCTTTTCAACCAAAGCATTTCCTTACTTGCTTCCACAACTGCTATATATTCTCGCCTCGGTAGTTGATAAAGCCACACACTTTTGCAACTTGGATTGCCAAGAAATGGCTCCCCCCGAAAATGTGAATACATAACCCGAGGTAGACTTTCGTTATCAAGATCACCAGCCATGTCTCCGCATCTCGTATAACCCTCAAGAATAGGTTTGCCACCTCCATAACACAAACAAAGTTTAGAAGTGCCACGCAAGTATCTCGAAGATCCATTTCACCGCATCCCAGATGAGCCTTACCCGGATTGGATAAGTATCTACTCACCAAACCAACAGAATGTGCAATATCTCGGCCTAGTACACACCATAGCATACATCAAGGAACCAACAGCAGAAGAATAAGGAATAGATGACATACTTGCTTTCTCCTTCTCTCGTTGTAGGACAAGCTCTCTTGCTTAGCTTAAAATGAGCTGCTAATGGTGTACTAACGGCTTGGCATGCTTCATATTGAACCTTTCAAGCACCCGTTCAATATATTTTTCTTGTGATAACCACAACTTCCCAGCCTTCCTGTCACGAGCAATCTCCATGCCTAAGATTTGCTTAGCAGGACCCAAGTCTTTCATGTCAAATGACTTGGACAAGTCTTTCTTCAAACATTGAATCATTCCTGCATCTTGTCCAACTATCAGCATATCATCTACATATAGAAGAAGGATGATGAAGTTACCTCCAGGGAACTTTTCGAAATACACACAAGGATCTGCGAGAAGTTCGTTTATAACCATGGCTAGTCATAAACGAATCAAATTTCTTGTACCACTCGCCTTGGTGCCTGTTTAAGCCCATAAAGACTCTTCTTCAACTTGCAAACAAGTTTATCTTTCCCTTTTTCTTCAAAACCTTCAGGTTGCTCCATGTAGATCTCTTCATGCAAGTCACCATGTAAAAATGCAGTTTTTACATCGAGTTGCTCCAACTCAAGATCAAGACTTGCTGCTAACCCCAATACAGTTCTGATAGATGTCATTTTGACCACCGGAGAGAAGATCTCATCAAAGTCAATGCCCTTTTTCTGGTTGCATCCCTTTACCACCAATCTAGCTTTGCGCTTCACTATCTTCTCACCATCTTTCTTGTTCTTGAAAACCCATCTGTTTCTCAAGACTTTCCCGCCCTTGGGAGGCTTCACTAGCTCATAAGTGTCATTCTTTTTCAAGGAATCCATCTCCTCCTTCATAGCATCGAGCCACTGGTTTTTCTCATCATGAGACAAGACCTCTTGATAGTTCTCTCGGCTCTCCATCTTCACTAACTAGAATGAACTCTGAGCTTGGATACTTTGTTGAAGGTTTACGCTCTCTAGTGGACCTTCTAACATGTGTTTCCTCCACTTGAGGGGTAGTTTGCTCCCCCCGCTCATGAATCTCTTCTTCATTTGCATCATCATCTTGGATTTCTTCATCAGATGAAGACTCATCATGATCTTCATCATCAACATGATCTGGTACATCATTATCAGGTTGTACCTCACCAACATCATCATGTACATCATCTAGTACATCCTCAACATTCTCATTCTCATTTCTTTGGCTGAATCACGGGAGGAGTAGAAGTAGAATCATTAGTAGTATCAAAAGACAAATCTGAAGTAGAAGTGTACCTTGTACTCGGAAGATCTCGCACCCTTCTCGTGCTCAAAGAATACTACATCCCTACTTCTCACTACCTTCTTCTTTTTCGGATCATAGAGTCTCGAAACCATACTCTTCATCTCCATACCCAACAAATACACATGGATTGGATTTTGAATCAAGCTTTGACCTCTCGTTCTTTAGGCACGTGTATGTATGCCTTGCAGCCAAAGACTCTCAAATGTGAATAAGTGGGATCACGTCCTTTCCATGCTCTCTCTGGAATGTCAAGACCAAGAGGAATCGATGGAGATCGATTAATCAAATACACGGCACATTGCATTGCTTCAACTCCAAAATGTCTTAGGAAGATCGGACATTCTAAGCATACACCTCACCTTCTCTACAATGGTTCTGTTCATTCTCTCAAAGAACTCCATTGTGTTGTGGTGTGCCAGGCTCTGTCTTCTCATGTCTAATGCCATATTGTGAGCAATAATACTTGAACTCTTTCGAAGTATACTCACCACCGTTGTCAGATCGAAGACACTTCAACTTTCTTTCGGTCTCCCCTTTCTACCATGGCATGAAACTTTTCGAAAATCTCGAACACTTGGCCTTTTGTCTTCAACATATACACCCAAGTTCTTCGAGTAGCATCATCAATGAAAGTGACAAAATATCTATTGCCACCAAGAGACTCCACCTCAATAGGACCACAAACATCGGAGTGAACTAACTCCAATTTTTCTTACCTTCTTCGGTGGACTTCCTAGAAAAGGAAGCTCTATGTCGCTTACTCGCCAAACAATGATCACAAGGGTCAAGAGAAACTGTTTTATCAACGGGAATAAAAGATTTACCCGCTAACAGTTTGATCCCCTTGTCACTCATATGCCCTAGCCTTCGATGCCACAAATTTGGAGAATTCTTTTCTTCAACCGCATTCACCTCACCGGATCATACACTCAAGTATGTCTTATACAAGGAACAACACAACTCGCCACGAGCAACTGTCATCGAACCCTTGGATAATTTCCACTTACCATCACCAAAGGTATGTCGGAATCCTTCTTGATCAAGGACATTTGCAGACAACAGATTAAGGCGTAAATCAGGAATATGGCGTACATTCTTCAATGTAAGCATGCACCCATCACTTGTCTTCACACGAATATCACCTACCCCAACAATGCTAGCTGAGCTCTTGTTCCCCATCTTCACACTACCAAGATCACCAGATTGATAGTTTGTGAAGTACTCCCTTTGGGAACACAATGGTATGAAGCACCCGAATCTACAAGCCACTCAGTATCCGAACTTTCTACATGATGACACTCACTAGTTGCACAAATTAAAGTGACCCCATCATCACCGTTAGAAGCGGTTCTTTGCAAAGTATTTTTATCATCTCCCTCGCTTTTGTGAGTCTTGCTTCTTACCTTGTTCTTTCTTCCAACGGTAGCAAAACTTTTGATATGGCCAGGCTTGTTGCAGTGATGACATGTCCTACTCTCTTTATCTCTAGACTTGGACCTGCTCTTTGAGTTACCACGACCTTTAGGACCCGTACTCTTGCTTCTTCCACGATTCTCAACCACAAGAGCATGTGAATTATCAACTCCCATCTCCTTTCTTCTTATCTCTTCATTAAACATGCTTTCTTTGATCACATCCAAAGATAGCACACCATCCGGAGCAGAGTTACTAATAGTCACAACCAAGGTCTCCCAACTATCTGGCAAAGAACTCAATAAGAACAAAGCTTCGCAACTCATCATCAAGACAAATTTTCATAGTAGTCAACTTGTTAATGATATCCTGGAAGTCACTAAGATGCTCGTAAACGGACTTTCCACCTTTCAATTTCAAATTAACAAGTCTTTTAATCAAAGAAGCTTTGTTGTGAGCGGTCTTCCTCTCATAAAGACCTTCCAATTTCTTCCACAACTCATAAGGGTCGGACTCCTGTGACACATGATTGAATATGCTAATATCAACCCATTGTCTAATAGTCCCTAAAGTCTTTCTTTTCAACTTTACCCAATCTTTTTCATCCATTTTATCTCGGTTTAGATGGTTTAGAGACACTACCATCGAGTTGGTGACAGGTTTCAATTGGATCATACAAATCCTTGCAATATAACATGTCTTCCATCATAGGTCTCCAAATGGAATAATTGGTTGATGTCAATTTAACCATTGAACTACCTCCACTACCACTAGTAGACTCCATAACAATGGTCAAATTAATCTCCGGCTCTGATACCAAGTTGTAGGGATCGGAAGGGGTCTCAACGACACTCACAAAGTCACACAAACAAGACAACCAACCAACTACTCAAACCAATCAACCCAAATTGTCACACACCAAATTACCACATAAAATCAGCAATAATGCAGTAGCAAAATCAGCAATAACAAGAAGAATAATAAGCAAACAACACACACGAATTATACGTGGAAAACCCCTTCGATGTGAAGGATAAAAACCACGGGACCGTTTGAGGAGTCCACCCTATACTTCTCTTATTGATAATTGAGGGAAAAAGAATCCCAAATCAGTCTACAAAGGATTCACAACCCACCAACAAACACCAACAATAAGAGAATCAAAAATAGAGAGCAAAAGGTGAAGAAATCACCCAAATTCGCAGATCTGTCCAGAGACGATTCTGACCAAACCAGAGCTCAAACTGACGATCCAACCGTCCAAAATGAAGCCCTAGATGTCACGAACAAGCTGTCAAAATTTCAGGACGATCCAACGGTGCAATTTCCGGCAACAGACAGATTTGTGAATGCTGTCTCTGAAAAACCGAAAACCCGAAAATCTCCTCTCTCTTGTGTTTTCTTTTTTGAAGTTGCTGCTCTCTCTTTTTTTTTTTTTTTAGCAAAATCCACCTTCTAAAAACTTACCAAGTAAGCCAAAAAAAAAAAATAAGCCCAAAAAATAGACTCATAACAACAAGTAAAATGCCTCACAAATGGGCCACTCATTTGGACCAAAACAAAGAAACATTTTACCAATACTTGGGCTGGATACCTCAACAAATATCGAGTAGTGAGTTCGAACGAGCATTGTATAATGACAATATATATAATGCAAGTTTTTCACGTTGATATTTTATGGCTAAGTTCAGAACTCCTTCTTTAGCTTTATTCTTCTCGAACCATGGTAATGATGGTTCTGGAGAGGATAGACAATTGGGAGTTTCTTCTTTGTAAGCTTCTATAAGAAGTTTAATAACTTGGTCTGCTGTTTCATGGGTGGTAGTTGCAGCAACATGAAGAGGGTTATTATAGTCTTTGTAATCAAGATACGATATGAATTTGATGAAATGGCTTCTCCATTTTCGATCAATTTCCGTGCTCTCTAGAATATATTCGAATGGCCATATTTCACCTATTCTAACCCAACTGTGTAACACCGTTGTTCCCTCTTCGTGAACTGCTTCAAGTAACTCTGGATGCTTCTTAAGCACCCATTTTAAGAAATTTTCTGCATTCAAACAATGTTTTGTTGTCAAATGGACTAGTAGATATTTGATTGTCATATAGAATGGTCAAACTACATCTTATCTAAGTGAGAGGAGGAAGTATTAGTCGGTAACAATCTGCCCATATATACCCTCTAACATGAATAGTAAAGCAGTTTTAAATTAATCGATTGCTAATTCAGTTAGCAATATCACTATTCATGTTAGAGGAAATTTTGCAAGATTATTGTCCAATACCTGTTATGGATTTATCAGTCCTCGAAAGACTAGGATCGAGACATTAGCCAAAACTTACTTTTGCATGATGGTGCAAGATGCAAGGCATTCTGCTTCTGATTTGTAAGAAGTTGGGTCCATTTTTGCTTATCCACTATCTCCATAATCAAGTCCACCACTTCATGACACCCCTTCTTGATAGCTAAGAACAGAGCATTTTCGGGACACGTTATAAGTGCATTGTTATCCTGTAACAAGATATACATAGCCAAATTTTCATTTCCACTCTTTATTGCCTCGGACAAAGGTGTCCCTCCTTGCTTATCTTGCGCTAACCATGGACATAATAAATCTTGTGAGATGCTCAACTCTTGCGCTACTGCTTCGTGTTTGTAAGCATCAATGAAGAGTTTTGCTACCAGTACTGCATCCAAATCACTGGCAGTAGTTCTAGCCAGGATATGTAGAGTGTTGTAACCCTCTTTCACATTAGTTACAGAGATTAAGTCCACAAAAATCCTCCTTACATCCGGGATGACATCAATGCTCTTTAGAAGACGTTCAAATGGCCATAGTTTACCTTCCTTTGCCCAGGAATGGAATACCGAAAATCCATCTCTTGGTATTTGTTTAATTAGCTGTGGCTCTCTTTTAAGCAGCAGTCGACAAATATCTTCTCCTTCTGTAATTGTAGATCAACATCTTACATGAACCTTTTGGCATAAACATAGTTTAAAATTTTATTTGGTCATTTATAGTAAGCAACAGGGTACTTGTAGATATGTACTGTAAAGAAGCTACTACATCAATGCTCAGTCTCGTATGGATTTATTTTATGACTAGGTGGTAAACAAGTATAAAAGATAAACAAGCACTTAGGGAGTTAGGGGTTCTTTTTGTGAGAGATTGCAAGCTAATAAAGATGCCAAAGCTTCCATGACTTTTAGGGATTTGTCATTAATACACTTCACAATGTCCTGTGAGATGCATAGTGTACGAATATGCGCGGAACAGAAATAAGATATGAACAAATCTAAGGTGCAAAAATTAAAGACAATGACTATTGACAAACAAAATATGTAGGCTGCCATATGGTGCCGCAAATTAGATGGTAGACACGAGTCTACCATAAGAATGGTGCACACCATTCCATACGGCATCATTTCGCATTATAATACAATGAACAAAACAGCATCCTCAATGAACAAACTAAGCAACATGAAGATGAAAGTAGAACAAAAGAACGACACACGAGACTCAATGAACATCCGAATCAAAGAATGAACATATGAATCAAAGAATGAACAACAAGAAAAAAAATGAACATAAGAGGAAATATCTCGATTGATGTTCATTGGAGAATGATTGATGTTCATTGGAGAACGATCCACTTAATGTTCATTGGAGAACAGCTTGATGTTTATTGGTTTAGCGCGTTATATGTTTTTTGGGCTGCGTTTTGGCCCGTGTCTACCATTAGAATGGTAGACACGAGTCCACCGTCTACCAATTGATACGGTGCCCCAATTTTTCTATAAAATCTCATTAGAAAATTTTAAATTACTGCACAACAGTCAACAACTAGTTTAGTTAGAAAGTTGTGCACCATCTAGGCTCTAGCGAGCAAGAAATAAAGTTGTTCGGGACAAACACATCATATACATGTCTTTTATCAATACGACCCAATTTTAGCTATATTGCCTAGTAAACCTCTAGGGAAGACAAAATTTGGTTTGACTAGTTGTAATTTCGAGGTTTATGTCTTCAATGATTAGTATATTTAACTTTTAGGAGTAGCAAGTAAATATGGTAAGAAAATTATAAAAACATGACACAGATTGAATCACATTTCACGAGATTACATCTTTTCTTACCTAGAATCATAAAATCATAGTCAATAATTAAGGAAGCATATGTAAATTATGTAAAGGAGCAAGAGCAAAGCGTGTGCATTATAAAAAACAAAGGGAGTATAAACTGATTTTGGGCCAAAAAATTTAATAGGGTGAAGTTCTGAATCTCTAACTTCTAAATTAAATATTGGATAATCTTTTACGATTTATGCTTTAAGATTTTGCATATATATATACTAGCCTCATATGCACGCGATGCGTGCGTTAATTTCAAACCTTGTTATTCTATTATATACTACATCAATACTATATTTATAATTAAACTTAAAATGTGAAAGATTAATAAATAGATGAATTTAGATATATTAATTCGTTAATGTAAAAAACTAACAAAGGTTGTGAGTTATTTTTAATATTAATATTTTGTGAATGAATTTTGAGTAGAAACGTAATTAATGAGTTGGTTTGATCGAATTAAAGAGTATCAAAGGTAGTGAGTGTTTTAGACTTTTCGGGCGGACGTCATATATACCATCTTCTCTTTTTTTTTTTTTTTTTTTATAAAAAAGATCAAGATATTTTGTCCATTTGATTTTTTGATTGAAGTATTTGATGCATATACCATTTTTAACTTGTTTAAAATGGCAAGTTGAAATGAGAAAGAATTTTAAATTATTTTCTTTTGTAATTTTTTCATTCCATTAATTAGTTCATTAAGGGTAATTTAGTATTTTCAGATGGGGACACCATCTTCCTTCCCCCTTCCCTTATATAATAGATATATATATATATATATATATATATATATATATATATATATGTATATATAATAAAGTATGTATTATATCTAATATGTCAAAAAATTTATTGGAGACTAGGCCCCTACAAACCCCCAGCTAAATTCCTTTAAGTGTAATAGTCTAACATATGAACAAGAACTAACAAGACCTTTTGAGTAGTTTTTCAATTAGCTTTAACATTTTTTTTTGGGGTCAGTTAGCCAAGAAAAAAGTGTGAGAATTTAACTTAATTGAGTAACTAAAAACCTCTTTTTCAACCAAAATTAAAAAATTGTTACTTCTTTTGTTCCCATTTATTCTTCCTATTTAAATCTTTTTGGAGAGAAAAAAGTCAAAGTGGAAAAGAACAAATAAACTAGAGAAGCTTAACTAGCTTTTTGGTATTGGCTATTGCCCTTTTCTTTTATTTTGCATTTAAATCGACATCAACAATGTGTTCTAACAAACCACATCTATAAACGACCTATACTCAAACATACAGATGGTCAAATCAGACAAATAAATTTGTCAATCACCAAACACCCTTAAATTTCATAAGATTTCCCATATAATTGTTGTGCCCAAGGGTGAAATATAGTTAAGGGGCGAGGGGTTGGAAACTCATGAAAAAAATTCAAAGTGATTGAGATGGATTTGGGTGTACCAGTACCACGTACGATAAATAAAGCATACCTGAGCATCTTGTCACATGATGTAAAGGAGTGAAGCCATTGGAACCGCTACAACTAAAAGGATGAGGAGATCTCAAAATCTTCAAAGCAAAATTGTTATGCCCACCTTTTACAGCAACGTAAAGCAGACTATCACACTCCCGATCATTGTCTTCATCTATATTATCTATGTTGCAAAGCAACTCCATATCCATTGCCAATATTTCCAATGCACATTCCTCTTGACCATTTATAAGAGCCACATGGCATGGTGTATGTCCCTTATTAGTCTTCTGTAACCAAGGTTTCAGATGATCAGACGACGACGACGACGACAACGACGCCGATACAGATTTGAAGAATTTTAAGAATATCTTTATCCTCTCTAAGTTACCAATTGCTGCTGCTTTATGAAGAGGATTAAACATGTCTTCATCACGTTGTTGAAGAAGAAGTTGTTGTGAAATTTGAGGTGGTAAGGTAATAATAGCTCCTCTTATAAAATCTTCTCTGATTTCGAAGTGAAAGATGTTGCCCAAAAAACGATCACCAGGTGGAATCCTGGGGAATAAAGTCAAGTAGTATTCGATGGGTTTATTGGAAGCAACACAGTTTCTTAAGAACTCTACATCTCCTTTAACTGCTGCTTCCTTTAGTTCTTCAGCCATTTGTTGCTCCGGTTTCTTGATTTTTGGAGATTTCACGATTATTATGTCTTAGTTTATAATTAGAGATGATAATAGCTACTCTCACTTATGAGTTATGATTTGAATATGAGGGCCACCTTTATCTATGCCAGTTGCTTGTTCTATGGTGAGGACTTTGGACCGATTGGAGTAATTAATTAAGGGAGGTCTTCTAATTAACAACATAACTGAAGTAGTTTTTAATTATAATTTTCATTTATTAATATTTCACTTTAAAATTATAACACCAAACATTATTTGGTCTAGTGGTTCATTAGTATATAATCATGGAGTAAACACTCTAAGAGATAGCGCCACGTCAACGTGACACAGTTTCTTGTTTAAGAACGTATTTTCATATATTAACTAGTGTGTTGGCTCGGGCGTTGCCCCGAGTTTTACCTTTTTCCTTCTTCATAATTGATATGTATTTTTTCAACTCTTATAAAAATTAATTACAAAAAAAAATCTAACATTTAATTTATTACTTTATGTTTGCAATGAATATATAACATTATGTGGATTTATGAAGCACTAAAAAAAGTTGGTTGAGATGGAAAGAACAAACTTCTCTTTGCAAGAGGTCGCATGTTCAAATCTAGTGGCAAACAATATTTATTTTGTAAGATGACGTAACAATCTAGATGGCACATAAAATGACGTGGCAAAGCTACATGGCGCATATATAGTGAATAGTGCCATGTGGCACCGTTCCTTTGCTAGGAACACCGTTTAATATATTGGTATAGATTGAACTTCAATGTGCAATGAGAATATTATCAGGATTTAGGAATGATTAGCGAATTAAATTATATATGCAATCAACGGATTTGTGCTAAGATTAACAGTTTCACTAACCTTCTTTATGGGCGTTGCCGCCTGACCTTTGAACTCCATATCCTAATCAGTATTCTCGAACAACAATTTTAAAGTTCGATTAGTAGCAAGTATAATTAGTACCGCTAGCCCATTAATTACGAAGTAGAGGAGTGTAACATTCATGGTGAATTTTGAAAGGGGAGATGGAGCAAGGGGATGACTGCACGAAAAAAAAAACAAATAAGAAAAATAAACTTGGCTGCAAGTAGGCGTTGACTGCCACAGTATTAAATTCTTTACAAACATATTCATTATTTTGTGGAATTATAGATCATTAAAAGGTGTTAGCTTAGATGGTCAGCCTTTAGAAATTCTTACCAAAGGTCACGGGTTCAAGCTTAGGCATGAGCATATATATTTTTAAATAATGATCATCTGACATATTGCTGGTTAATTGTACACATGGCAAAATTCTAGTGGGAGAAGGAGGGTGCCACATGGCGCATAGACGTTGTCAATCACACTTTTAATATATTTGTATAGATATAGATATAATTAGTAAATATCAAACATATTTTTTTATTACTTCCTTACAACCTCACTTTTAATTTCTTTTTAGCTCAAGCATTGGCACCAAATTAGAGTTATTATGCCTTCTATCCCTAAAAGATAATTTCAAATTATATTTTGGTTGGTCAATTTTTTTTTTACCTTTTAAAATTTTGGATTGTCCTTAGTTTTTTTTTTTTTTTTTTTTTTGATCCATATGAGCCACGAAGGCAGTACAAAGAAGGGGAGGGGGGATTCGAACCTGTGACCTATCGTTCACAGCACCTCAATCTTAACCACTAGGCCAATATATCCTTGGTTGGATTGTCCTTAGTTGATTATCCAGGCCGTAAAATGGTCCCAACAATATATCTCTATTCTTCTCCAACTCACATCCAATAAGATAATACTATACATGCGCTCAATACAACACTTACGGCCCATTTGGTAAGAGGTTATAAATGGTGGGAATGGTAATACATTATAGTGTAAATTTGTACTAGAAATCCAATGTCATTACCAATGGTAATGCTACCTCATCACAAGATGTCCATTTTCTTCCTAAAATCTCATTACCATCCATTACCACTTGGGAAGGTGGTATTGGGTGGTAATGAAAATTTATAAAGGGAAACTCATGTTTTGTGATAAAGTTTCATTCCCATGGTCATGGACATGTGAAAATCTTTACAAATTTACACTAAATTTCATTACCATTACCACTATTTATAACCAATAACCAAACGGGCCGTTAAGGTTGTTCTTTCCACATAAACTTAATTTAATTATTACATTTCATCTTTGTTTATGCTTAACTCATTCCTGATTAAACTTAAATCTTTCAATGTTAAGGTGAAAAAGAACATAACTTTAAATGTAAAAGAAAGGGGATGAGACAAATAAAAAGAAACAAAAATAAGTATAACAACATACGCTTTTGAAATAACAATAAAGAAAACAATTGATATCATTAAACCTCTACGACCAGTTTTGGTTCATATAGTCACAACTTTTAGTTAGCTATATTTGGAATGGTCACAACTCACAATTTAGGACTTTAGGAGGTACTCCCTCTGGTTTTTTTTATCTTTCTCACTTGGAATCTTGGCACTATTCATATTTGGAGAGAATCTTCTCAACTTTTTTCAATTTATAAGAAAAAATATAGTCATGTGGGGTCTTGTTTGATTCGTCTCAATTGTACATCATTAATATTCAATCGTTATAATTTTTACTAATATATCATGAAAGGTATTTAATTTCAAAGAGGTACATTGGGAGACGCGCACAGATAAGTGAAAATGATAAAAAAAACAGAGGGAGTATCTTCCTAACGGTCCATGACCTAGATAGACTTGCTAAACTGGTTAAAAGTATCATATGTAACCATTTTATTCATTCTCAGGAAAAAAAAAAATCAGTCGTGGGTCACTAGAGTGGAAGGGGAATTGTTGATCCAAAATAATAAAGAGACAAATAGAAAGCGTACCTTATAATACTTTTTAGCCGTTTTGATTGGTCAATCTTTGAAAAAACTTTATTTGTCCACCTAGTTTTTAGAATAAACATTAATAATTATTAGAGTTCAACTCAGTAATGTTAATAATCTTTTAATTTTGATTTTAAGTTGATAATCTTTTAGTTGTCTAATTCTAATGAGTAATTTGTTGATTTATCAAATACGTAGATAATGTATGTTCTCTAATTTTTTTTTTTTTCACAGGACCGATGCAGAGTCTAGAGATGGTTAATAGTACGGGCCAATCCAGCCCATCCAGACGTCCCGCCTCTTGGGCCGTGTAGGCTGAGTCCGCGAAAAGCCCGGTCCAGCCCGGCTCGAACCGTGAAATTGTTGAATGGGATGTGGGCCAGATATTTTGAGCCAAACCCACGAAAGCCCGCTACTAAAACCGCGCAGCTCGATCCACGAAATCGGTCCAGCCTAGCCCAAGTAATTATTCAACCAAATTGTGTATATTTTAATCAAATTGTATATATTTTAATCAAATTGCATATATTATAATTCAATTAAATTCAAAAATAATGAAATTATTCATTAATATTAATAATTGTATATATTTTAATTTATTTTAAAGCTTTTATGTAACAATAATAAATGATTCCAATGATTAACAAAATTTGGAAAAAAAATTATCATGTCGGCCTACCAGCCCGGTCCAACCCGGTAGTCCCACGAACCGACAAAACCACTTCCCGAATCGTGGAAACCAGTAACAGACCGGTGTGGGCCAAGATTTTACAGACCGTGGACCAGCCCGCCGAAACCGTGAATTTCATGGTCCGGTCCAGGGCCGTGAAATCTCAGTCCGGCCCGCTAGCGCCTGCGGACCAGCCCGCCCAACCCGCACCAGTGGCCATCTCTAGCAGAGGCACAAGTACTTGGAACTTGAAAGGAGGGACAAATGATTAAAGGAATTTAATTTTAAACTCCTAGCCTTGATGAGGTGAAATCTTCACTAAGTGAACCAAGGCAAACTTAATGTATCCTCTCCAAATTGTTTTGAAAAGATACCTTAGAACTTTTTAAAAAAAAAAGAAATTTCATTAATTGAAGGCCAAATGACATCTACAATAGATATTAAAGAAAAATAAGATACAATTAAACAAGGATAAATCAAATTCATCTTCTGAAAAACTATAATGAACCAGATCGAGTAATACAGCGCAGCCCTCTTGTATTTGCTGAATCAAGTAGCTATTGATGAGGAAGTCTATCATTCTAACATAGTTTGGGAAGAGCATTCTTGATCGAGCCAGGTTAATCGCATCCGAGATTCCAATACCTTCATGTTGAGTCTCGAACTTCAACCAATAAGAACAATTTCTCATACCTAAAAACAAAAAAATCATACTCACAACTCCTATAGGGAGAAGGAGATCCCCACAATAGAGACTAAAAACCCTATAACAGGGTTTGAAGAAATCTCATAAAAAGATATTAATTTATTCAACAAAACAAGAAACTAAAAAAAACTATTGCCAACTAGGCCGATAATAAATAAATAAAACTAGAACTTGGAACCATATCAAACAATTCTAAGCTAATCAAATTGAGATCTTTTCCAGTAGACCGACAATAAATAAGACTAGGGCTCTTAATGATTGTGCACGCTATTGCCAACGAGGCCACTATCTTTTAGAACCGTTGACTTTTATTCCAAATAATTGTATGTAGACTTGAAGTTTACGATCGTTCACCTCTTCCCTCACCCAATGACTACCCAAACTAATTACTTAATTTTAATTTAAACAAATGTAATTAAGTATTAAGAAATCATGGTTGATGTACATGTCACTCACTCAGTCACTCTCTCCACGACTGAAAACGTTCTACCTTTTATCTATCCTTAGTTTACCACCTAGTCATTTATGTGAGCAGCAGGTAATAGCCTAATAGTATTTACATCCCGATTCGATAAATCCTGAGATTGAATTTCAAACTTTCTATTTACAATCTGACATGACATAACTCTTTCTTGACACGTTTTTGACTAGATAGATGCGCACGAGGCCCACTGGCCCGATCCGTGGCCAAGTTTATTTCCATGTCTTACTTTGTACTCACTCTCTTTGTCTCTACATACTTGCTACAATACATATTCTCTTGTTAGACAATTTATTTTAGAATCAGAAGATGCCCTATGTGTTTCATGAAAAATTGTTGATGGTCGCAACTCCAATGGATATAACTTTAAATATAAATCTTAACATTTATGTTTGGGTCCTTATTTTTTAGTTTTTGAAGTTATATTACCATTTAGTATATGTAATTTTGAAGAGAGAATATATAAACATGTTACTAATTTTACTTTAATAATGCAAATAGAATCCTTTTCTTCACTTTTTTAACAAGTAGAAATCTTGGGTGTAACAAGTAATCACACATGTGAAAAAGTGAAGAAAAGGATTCACCATGAATTTGGAATTGGGAGGCGAAGAGACGGATATGAAACCCTAGAAACATTGGGGGCATGAATTTGAAGATTAAGGATAACAGTTCGTTGGGTGTTGAATTGTTGACAGTTGGTATGGGGTGACTTAGATTGTTAATTGCTTTTGCAGTTCGATTATTCACACAGTTCAAATTCTCAACGCCTCTTCTTCCTCGTTTGCTTTTCTTTCTTTTTCTCAGTCGGATTTTCACAGAATTTGTCTTCTCCTCGTCGCCACCCGTGCGCACCATCAGCGCGTACTACTAGCTCTTTGCACACCACCTGCTTCCTCATGTAACTATTCAAATTCTGGAGTTTGTTCTGCAATTTTCCTCATTTTTGTTGCGAAATTCTGATGTAATCTTCCTAATTATTACAAATTTACTAGGTTTTCATGTGAATTTGTGATCTTATTTATGAATTTGTTGATTGAAATTTGTGGTTAAGTTGCTGAATGGTAAATTTTTAATTAGTCGAATCTGGATCTGGTTCCAACTTTTCAAACCTGCTGGATCCGGGTCGGATCTGGATCCAACGTCTAAAACGGATATGGTCCAGATCTGATCCGTTGCCATCCCTAGTTAGGGTTTCTCAATTATTGTCTGAGTTTGAAACCTCATGCCAAAATTCGAACTATTTCGATTTAGGCTATGTTCAATTCACCTTATTTTTGCTTATTTCAGATCAGATCAAATAAGTTCATATCAGATCAAATAAGTTCAGATCATGCTTATATTTAAAAACATATTATTATTGTTATTATTATTATTATTGTTATTATTATTAATAATAATAATATTATTATTATTATTATATTTTACTACTATTATTATTACTATTATTATTACTATTATTATTATTATTATTATTATTATTATTATTATTATTATTATTATTATTGTTATTATTATTATTACTATTAATATTAGTATTACTTTATACGATTGTTATTACTATTAATATTGCTATTATTTACTAGTATATTTGTTCAAAATGATTTTATTAATTTATTATTGTCATTGTTGTACTTATTAATTATTAATACTGGTAATTATTATTAATGTCGTTGCTATTATTATAAACTAGTGTTTAGGCCCGGGCGATGCCCCGAGTTTTCTCTGTGCTACAATTTAGTATTAGTTAAATAAGTTATCTCATACTCATTTAAAAAAGTCATCTCATTCATTATATGGATTTCAAAAGTTTTTCATTCATATATCATCATCAATTTTGATTCAATAAGCAATAATAATATGGTGGAGTGATGGTTGGATCTCTTTCTTTCATACTTGAGATTGTGGGTTCAAATCTTCATCACGTTAACAATGCTTCTTTTTTTACTATATGAGAAAGACGTGGATAAAATGTCACTGAATGAGGGATGGTGACACGTGGCACATATACGTTCTTATGAACGCTTTTTAATATATTAGTATAGATGTCATTGATATCACTATTTCAAGCTATTTGTGTTCAAAAGAAGAATAATGTTATTTTGGCATTTGTACGTGTTCTTTTTTATATTTGTTCTAATTAACAATTTTGATATGCGATGTTCTTTTTGATATTGTACATGTAAAGAACATGATAATAGTATATGATGTTTATTTTTGTAACAATTTTGACAGAATAATATAAAGTTATGTTACTAGTTTATATAAAACATGAGGTAGCAAGGGATAACCTAATGGTGTTGGTACCACCTTCAAATTTCTCACTACATGGGATTTTAACTTATCTTTAAAGACAAAGTCTATATAGAATAGGACAACGATATAAGAAGAATATTTAACAATTTTGTTCAAGATCATATGATTATATATATTTATAGGTTTATTTATAATGAAAAAAGAACAATTGATTGATACAACAAAAAAAATGTTGTTAGTTAAATCCAAACATGTCATTAATATAAAAATAACATCTATCTTTTAATTTTTTTTAAGGGGACATCTATCTTTTATTTTTAGAATGTGTTCTTTAAATATATTTTGTATGCTCTTTCAATATATGTTCTTTTTTTTATTATCATTATATGTTCTTTCATTATTACCTAAAATTTATCATAAACGGACTTTAGACATGAACAATATGTTCTTTTTTACCATAAACAATATATTTTTTTAACCTAAAATATGTGTTCTTTTATTTTCAATTGTATGTTCATATACTATGTGTTCCTTTTCAAAATAAAAAACTAACTATGCTATTATTATTATTATTATTATTATTATTATTATTATTATTATTATTATTATTATTATTATTATTATTATTATTATTATTATTATTATTATTATTATTATTATTAAAAGTTGTGCATAATAATAAAATAATAGTAATAGTAATACTAGTAATGAAATACAAAGTAACAATATATTTTGTAAAAGATAAGTTCAGATAAGATCATATCATATCAGATAAGTTCAGATCAGTAAAAATAAGGTGAACTAAACATAGCCTTAACCAATTGTAATCCGTAGCTTAAGAATAGTGGATATACCTACATGGTAGTAACAAAGTATTGAAACTATGGTTTTTTCACCATATACCCCTGACAAATTTTTTTTGCACCATATACCCTTTCGAGTTTCCAAATTCACCATATACCCTCCACTTTTCAAAAAATACATCAAACTACCCTTTTGACTAACGGTGTTAGACTTCCGTTAGTCATTAACCCTTAATCCTCTCCTAACCCTGATTAACTAACCTAACCCTAACCACCTAATCTAATACCCTAACACTAACCACCCCCTCCCCCCACCTTTTACCCCAGCCCCCTTCGCCCCCACCCTTTACCCCAACCCTCACCGCCCCCACCCCTTTACCCCACTGCCCCACGGCCACCCGCAACCCTTCACTGCCCCACCGGCCCGCAGCCACCAAGCAACCTCCTCCCCCTCAAACCCCACAACCCCCTCCCTTTCGGACCATGCAACCCCCTCCCCTCCCTTTCAAACTCGCCACCCCCTTCCCCCCTCCTTCAAAGACCACCACCACCGACCACGAGAATCAACAAAGAGGGAGGAATAGCCACGACAGTCGTGCACAAACAACATCAACAACAACACTCAAGAAAGGGGAGAGAAAGAGAGACGCGAGCTGGGAGGGAGGGAAAGCGGCGCAACAACTCCGGTGGCAAACAACTCCGAGCGGCAAAGAATAACGGTGGTGGTAGTCCCTACCCGCAACAACGAAACAGAGGAGGATGGAGAAGAATGTCGAGAGGAGAAGAGGCTCGGTGAGCCGAGGAAATGCCGGCGAGAGGTGCGAAGGAGGGTGAGAGAGAAACGGGGGTGATGTATTTGGGGAGGGTGGGCTTTAGGGGTGGTGGGGTAAAGGGTTGGGGAGGGGTCTGGCTTCGAGGGTGGGTTTCGGGGGTGGTGTATTTGGGGAGGCGGTGGTGGGGTAAGGGGGTGGGGGAGTGGGGGAGTGGGTGGGCTTCGACGGTGGGTTTCGGGGGTGGTGTATTTGGGGAGGCGGTGGTGGAGTAAGGGATGGGGGAGTGGGGGAGTGGGTGGGGGCCGCTGCCAGCTAGGGTAAGGGGTGGAGGAGGAGGAGTGGGGGGGGGGTAAGGGGTGGGGGGTGGGGGGGAGTGGGTGGGCTTTGCCCGGTTAGGGTAAGGGGTGGAGGAGTGGGGGTTGGGGTAAGGGGTGGGGGAGGGGTGGTTAGGGTTAGGGTTAGGGGCTTAGGGTATTAGATTAGGGTTAGGTTTAGTTTAGGTTTAGGATAGCTAATTAGGATTAGAGGGGGGATTAGGGGTTAATGACTAACGGCGTTAGCCTTCCGTTAGTCATAAGGGTAAGTTAATGTATTTTTTGAAAAGTGGATGGTATATGGTGAATTTGGAAACTCGAAAGGGTATATGGTGTAAAAAAAAATTTGTCAGGGGTATATGGTGAAAAAACCGTTGAAACTAAGGACCCTTGGGTCCAATAGTATGGCTTCCTATCTCCCACATGGGAGACCAAGGTTCAAATCTTGGTGGAAGCAAAAATTTCAATATTGTTGGGGGGAGGGGGGTTTGGGGCTTATTGGGCTTCTGAGTGAGTGGCCCTGTGCCAGGGCAGCCCAGAGGAAATTCATCTTACTACGGGTTCCCGAAAGGAGGCCCAAAAAAAAGGTAACAGTATTCAAATGAGTTTTCTTTTTTTTTTTTGGTCGCCGCCGCAGTCCGCAAGTAACCCCTGCTTTTCTAGGCCAGATTTTCAATTTGAGGAAAAACAAACCATAAAAAGTTATCTAAATATGTAATTCTATGTTCTAGTTACATTGATTTTCAGATGATAAAATGTACAATAACAACATTCAATCACTTCATCAAAAAACATCCATAGAATTTGACAAATTTCACTTTCAAGCTTTCTGGTGGGAACCAAGTAAATCTTGTTCCCTTTTCCTCTTGCTCTATCCTTCGAATTTTCATTAGATTTCTCAATAACAGAACAAATTGGGATTAACTACTTGTGTGTAGAAGTCCTGTCCTAATATGTCTCGATGTGTATGGAGTATTTTGGGTTTGTCGATTGCTTGATATGTTGTTTTCTTCTAGCTTTGGTGTATTACTGTATTTGTCTCTGCAATGGTAGGGTCAAAGAGGAATTAACCGAAAATTCGAAGGTGTGCACGGAAGCACCTTCTTCTTGGTGCGCACAGTCTGCAATGAACATCTGCAGTTTTCCAATGAACATTTGTGGGACCCACCTCAATTTCTCTTTCCTCAAAATTTTCACCCCATGTGCGTTGTAAGCCAATAAACATCAAGATTATTCCAATGGACATTGTAGTCTAATGAACACACGCTAATTTTCAATGAACATTTGCAGTTTTGGAATGAACATTTGTAGGACACACCTCAATTTCTCTTTCCTCAACTTTTTCACCCTATGTGTGTTGTAAACCAATAAACATCCCGTTTATTCCAATGGACATTGTAGTGTAATGAACATACGCTATTTTTTATTGAACATTTGGAATTTTGGAATGAACATTTATAAAAAAATTAGTGTGATAAACATATTCTTTCTGTTGAATGAACAATTGCAATTTTGGATTGAACATTTTCATCTAATTTCAAAATTCAGTATGTTTTCGAATTTTAAAAATTCAAAATTGCCGCTGATCTTCAAAATTCAAAATATTTCAAATTTACTATTGTTCATTTCTCACTTCATTAATATATTGTTGATTTAAATGTTAGTTTGTTCATCCAAGTCTTCAAAATGTTCTTTTTAATTACTTATATGTTCATTGTGATAAATATTTATGTTGTCATTACTTATATGTTCATTGGAGATGAACCGATGTTCTTTCCGTGCGTTTTTGGTTTAATGAACCCGCGTTTTATGTGTTTGTTGCTGCGTTTTGGATGGTGTGCACCATCGTCTACCTACACTCGTGCGCACCATCAACGGACTGGGAATTAACTACTATCTCACAATAAAAGCACAAATTGGGATTAATTACTTCGTGCAATTTGTATGAAACAATATGTAATGTTTCATATAAATTGCACGAAATAGTTTATCCCGTTTCGCTTAATTTACACGAAATACTATGCACCATTTCTTGTGTATTGCACGAAATATTTGTCGACTATTTCATTAAATATTGCACAAAATTGATATATTTCCCAAAAAAAATCGAGTAACTTACAACGATTAAAGTTCATATGGTTCAAAGTTATTTCCATTGAAGATCAAATTAAAGTTTAGTTAATTAATTTCTTGTAATGTATGTTTCTCTGAGTATGGGAGGAGAAGGAGAGAAGTTTTGTTAGAGAGAATGTGAAATTAAAGGTTTGAAGGGCTACGTTTAGTGCAACTATGGTCATAGTACTTAGGAAGGGCCCCAATTTTTCACATGCGCATAGGTGTACTCCCAATTCTGCTAAGCATTAAGTTTCAGTTCCTTTCATTTCTTCCTTTCATGAACTTCCTTACTATTGGAGTTCCAAGTCAAGAACTTCACTTTATTGTTTTCATAAATTCACAACTCATTAGGTACTACTAGTATTAATAAACCTTGCAAACATACAACTTATAAACCATTATAGTCAAACTATTAAGTACAAAATCATCAAAAACATATAACAAATATCAACACAAACAATACTAACTCAAGAATGTGATTACAATTTACATATCTCACTTGAGAGGCCACTCCTAGTACACATATTACATATATAGCTTGTTAGAAGCAGACAATTCCACGGATACAGACCATCACGGAAGCACCTTAATAATTCATCATACGTACCATTGCATTTTGGTTAGTTGAAAGGTGGAAGATATTAGTAGTCATACACTTCAACAGCTAACACAATTAAGAGGATGGAGAATCCTGAATTTTACATGGAACCCAATAAAAGTATTAGATAAGTTAAAAGTAGGAAGTTGAAGTCGTAAAAGAAATAGCAAAAATACATAAGAATAATCCAAATTATGGGCCCTTTTTTCATAATAGACTCTCAACTATAGATTATTCTAGAATAATCCCAACTATGGGGGTGCATTCCCACGATGATCTCAAGTGACCAATAACATGTTTAATTAGTTGTTTTTATTGTTTGATTTTTCTAGTTTTTCTGTTCCACTTTTGCACTCCATACCCCTATCTAGCCAACTAAGGTTTGATATGTCATTATCTGACCTTATAAATCGGTCCTTTTCAAGTCACTGATTTGGGAAGACACCACTCGTAGTTGGGATTATTTTGAGAAAATCAGCCATAATTCGGATTATTACTTAGGTAAATTGTTTCCCTCAAAAAAAGGAAAATATAGTGAAAAAAGTCCTCCATCTTTGGAGCAGAAAGACATATCTTACCTTTTTCAAGAGAACTCCGATAGATTCGAGATTATCATCGTGCCTTCCAAAAACACCAACAATAGGGTTGTCATTTAGGAGCGGCGATGTAAATTCACGTATATTATTGACATCCAATCCTAATCCGTATGGTCCATATCCTGTTGGGCATAAATTTGTGTGTATCTTCAATGTGGCAATTACTTCTTGCTTTTGATCTTCATCATATCCATATGTCCCACTAATTCTTGTTAGCAACTCAACATCCTCGAGTATAATCTATATATAATATTATGTTTGACTTTATGTAAGTGTCCTTATTTCACCAAAAAAAAAATCTATATATAAATATGCATGGGACATAAAAAGAGGGGAAAACTTTAAATCAATCATTAATGAAAAATCGGCAAAGAATCAATCTATGAAAACATTAAAATTTACGTTGTATATTAACCTTGGATTCCTGTTGCCCATTGCCACCAAACTTCACAGTGGTGGAACCCACTTGTGCCTTAGATATTACAAATCCGATTGCGTTCACAATATATCCATGCGTTAATATTACTTCACTGATAAATTCATCACCTTTAAGTTGCACGAGATAATTTTGAAGCATCTGAGAACCATACGGCCCGTACGACTCGATCACTTGCCCCTGTGATAGCAAACAATACAATTATACAAACCATTACCACGAATTATAGATAATAATAATGCTAAGTTTATAAGTGGGTGAATTTGATTAAGATCGTTGCAATGCACACTCTGAGAAACTAGGTGTATTGTTGAGAAAAGACTTTATCTATACATCGTATCAGTTGGTTTCATGTAATAATATTTCAAGTAATCAACTCATTTGTTTTCTTCCTAAAGGTTTAGAGACTAGATTACAAGTATATATTTACTCTTAGAAATTAATGTATTAAATTTTGATTGAAAAGACTAAAAGATATAGGAATGATATAAATATATATCATAATTCTTGATTTGCCTATGATAAAAGCTAGTTTGAACAATAGAGGATTGAGCTTAAATTAGAGTTTTGACCCATTTTAGAAAATTGACCAATAAAATCCTCTGATGTTGGTATTTGGTAAACAGAATATTGGAGAAGTTGTTTGAACCCAAAAACTTCAATATTGAAAAAGCCGGTAGGATGAGCTTTTTGAGGTGAGAGGATCGAGAATGTTGAAGTGAATGCTAATTATGCAAAAATATAATCAGTTATCAACTATTTATCAAAGTATTTTATAAACAACTAATACAAGCAACTAGTTAAAAAAAAAGATCATATGGGGTAAGAAAAACACAAGTTTAGAGTAAATTATATCTGACCTTTTTGCAGAGAAGTCCA
The DNA here is from genome assembly GCA_947646795.1 of Beta lomatogona. Classification (NCBI taxonomy): domain Eukaryota; kingdom Viridiplantae; phylum Streptophyta; class Magnoliopsida; order Caryophyllales; family Amaranthaceae; genus Beta; species Beta lomatogona. The sequence goes on from CANSNZ010001154.1 coordinate 490,905, forward strand.
ATGGACTCTATAACAGTGCTTTCTCTTCCAAAAACTCCGATAATAGGGCCATCAATTAGATGTGGTGATGAAAAATCAAATGCAGTTTCAACATCCAATCCTGGTCCATATGGTCCATATCCTGTCGGACATATATTGGTGTGTATCTTGAGTGTGGCAACACATTTTTTATCTCGTTCTTTATCATATCCACATGTACCACTAATTCTTGTTAAGAACTCAACATCCTTGAGTACAATCTATGTACATGCGTGGGAAGTATAAAGGGCAGGGAAGAATGTTAGAGCAGTCGAATCATGTTTATTGTTTAAAGTATGAAAAAACACCAAACTAATAGCTTCCAGTAAAATAAAGATCTATTAACCTTGGATTTGTCTTCGCCATCGTCTCCAAATATTACAGTAGTGGCATCCTCTCCTGGCTTAGCTATCACAAACTCTATTGCCTCTATAATCCGTTCATGCGTTAATCTTACTTCTTTTATACGGTCACCATCTTCAAGTTGCATGCAATAGTTTTTTGGCAACTTAGGACCATAAGGCCCATACGACTCAATCACTTGCCCCTGTGAAACAAAACAATAGACAAAGGGATTAAATCATTAAAAGTTATCTATAATATATGCAATGCATAGGAAAATAAAGAGAAACCCTAAGAAATCTATGCCAAGGTCTCTTCAATTCTGTTCCTAAAATTCTAGTCATGCTAATGAAGCTCAAAAATGGCTTAAATATGAGGAAATTGATTTCAAAATCTTTTCGTTTTCAAAACTCAATATGTTTCCATGCTACATAGATTTGCACATGGGTGATTGCTTGAGCCATTTGCATTGATTAGAAAGTGGATGAACATTGCAAATCTTACCTTAGTTATGGTCACAACTCCTAAAGACTCGAGATACTTGTTGTATCTTCCAAAAATTCCGACAATAGGGCCTTCAGTTGGGAGTGGAGATGAAAAATCAAGCAAATTATCAACTTCTCTTCCTAATCCATATGGTCCATATCCCGTAGGACATATATTGGTGTGTATCTTCAATGTGACAACCATGCATTGCTTCGAGTCTTTGTCGCATCCATGTTTTCCACTAATGTTTGTTAGGTACTCACCATCCTTAAGTAAAATCTATAAATAATCATGGAAAGTAGAAAAGGGAAAATGTTGGAGGATTCAATGCAAAATAAGTAAAGTAGTTAGTTGAGTTATATAAAGGTGTTACTGTATATAGTATTAACCTTTGATTCCTCTCCGTCATCACCACCAAAAATCTTAGTTGTGTTACCCCCACCTAGCTTAGCTATCAGGAACCCAATTGCATCCACAACGAACCCATGTCTTATTATTACTTCTCTGATACACTTACCATCTTCAAGTTGCATGTAATAGTTTTGTAGCAACTGAGAACCATAAGGTCCATTCTCTTCAGTTTGCTTCTGTCAATATAAACAAAACAAAAGACAAGTATTACCGATCAAAGAAAAAAAATGTTAATGTACATATATGTAAAGGAGATACTTAGTAGTTGGCAAATGATTTGGAAACTATGCATAGAATTCAAAAGAGAGAGATTAGAAAATAGTATTAAAACTTGTATGTCGAAGTTTCAGTTAAAAATATGAGGCTTACAAGTTATACCTAGGCAAACTTTATCTCTGTTGCAATATGAAGTTTATGTAGCCTTTATATCACAAAAGGATATACCACTCCAACTAATCCAAGTCTTCAGCTGCTAATGTACTTCCTCTGTTTTTCCCCCTATTTTCCCATTTATAAATTTTGCATATTAATTTCATGATATCCATTTTCGAATCAATTTATATCTTACCCTTTATTAATTAATAGTCTTGGTCCCCTTTATCCACTACTTTTATACTTTCTTAAAAATTATGCCCAACCCACAAGATGCAATGGCATAAAAAAACAGAGAAAGTATTTGACTTTTAATATAGTAATGATGATTGGAAGTCTAAGTGTCATATCTGCAAGTTAGTGATCGAGCTTAAGAATTGAATCTAACCTTTTTCAAGATAACTCCAATGGACAAGAGAAAGTTGTTGTGTGTTCCAAAAAATCCGACAATAAGACTATCACTAAGGTCCAGGTGATGAAAATTTGTATGCAACTACAACGTCCCATGGTTTTCCAAACGGTCCATACCCCTCTTGACATAAATTGGTGTATATCTTCAGTGACGTGATTTCATCTTGCTTACGGCCTTTACAATATCCATATGTCCCAGTAATTCTTGTTAGGGACTCACCATCGCCGAGTTCAATCTGTATATGTACAAAGGAGAAGTAATTCAAGAGATTTAAAATTTGAGGAGCAATTCATGCAAAAATATGTAACAAATTTTGAAGTTGTATATTGACCCAAGATTCCTTGCCGCCATTGCCACCGAGACTCTTAAAGGTGGTACCCCCTTGTGGCATAGCTATCTCAAACCTTATTCCGTCAACAATGTCCATATGCCTTATTATTATTTTTGTGATACGTTCACCATCTTCAAGTTGTATGTGATAGTTTCTAGGCATTTGAGAACCATAAGGCCCATACAACTCAATCACTTGCCCCCGAGATGGTAAACAAAACAAAACATCACTACAGCTATAGATAGGGATTTATGCTAACACAAAGAAAAAAAAAATGATACCGATAGATTAGAGAAGTGGCAAATGGATTTAAATCAATTATATGAAGATCTTGTTCTGAAAAAAATATATATATATATATATATATATATATATATATATATATATATATATATATATATATATATGTAAGGGATAGACAAAGAGTAAGAGAAATTCACTAGAAAATAAAGCAACTCCACTCGTTAAGGTTAGACACTCTATTGCTAGGGTACCTTTATAATTCTGAATTTTTTCAATTAATTAACTAATAGCTTGGTTGATTGAAATTAATTTTCTTCCAAAATAAATGCCCATAACACAATCTGAATTTAACTACTTCTAGAACATTATATTCTTTTTCCCCACACTACTACTTATTGTTGCAATCAAAAGAGACAAATCACTTCCCCCAAGCTACCCTATGTTCATGTTGCATTCAAAACACAACACCAAGTGATGTTATTTCCCCTAGCAAACCCTAGCATAAATGCAAAGAATGGGGAGTAGGGTGTTGCAAATATTGTGTTTTCAAGGTTAAACTTAAGAACAGAATGACAAGACAAAGGAATTAGAATTTGGTATGCCGCGGCAATTCAAAACCATTGACTTGAAACCGATAATCCATCATAACTGTATCCGCTGATTAGTTTCCTAAGATTGACACATATCTCTCATACAAACGCCCTTTTGGGTGAGAGGTTAGAGTCACATGAACTTATACCCAAAAAAGAAGAAGAAAAAGAGCTCCTAGAAGATAAAGATAGTCAAGTATATCCTCCGAAATATTTAATATAGATTACTTAGGAAGAGGAGGCAAAGAGAAACCACTTTAATGGAGACATTAAACAGGCAACAAACATTATGTAACCTCTTTCATCAAGATTGGAAACCCCCAAACTTAATGTGGGAGTTACAAGAAGAAGGAAAATAACTTTTTTCGAATTTGAGATGTCGCCCAATCAGGTGGAAACTCAAACTTAAGATTTTTCACCAAACTTTAAAATTACTCTTGGTCCCAATCAAGTGGGCTTGTGTGGACCATTAGGCGGAGTTCTTTTTTTATTTTTCTAATCTTTACTCCGACATGCTTGGTAGATGGTGGACCGGGATGGCAGCGATAAGGAGGAGAAAAATAGAAGCAACCGAGGTGATAGGCGGTGGTGAGGTAATATCGTAGTTAGAATGTGCAACTATGTAAAGGTAAATAAACATCTCGCCAATAGTCCGTTCTTAAAGCAAATAAATCCTCCAACAATCACATGGATTTTTTCCATCCTAGAATAGTATGAACACTTTCTTTTTCTTGTTTGTTCCATATTAGTTTGAACATTTTCTTTTTTGATATGGTCCCACTATTATCATACTTCCTCCCTTTTTTTTCACTATTACAAAAAGGCTTAAAGAGACCATCTAAAAATCCCCTTAGGGCATGTTCTTTTCGCGTAAAAACAACCGAGGCTGAATTGAACTGAACTAAATTATAACTAATTAATAATAATGATTATCATTTAGGAACTGAATTGAACTGAACTAAACTGAAAATAAGTTGGGGAGAATAGGCCCTTAGACCAGTTAAGAGATGGTCTCTAGCTCAGTGGTCTCTCAAGGAAAAAAAAACCACTTATTGTGGTGGTTTGTTATACATTTACCTAATTAGGAAGTTTCACATCAATTGCAACATTTTTTATCTTCTCTTTGTCTCTCTCCTATTACATGTGTTCCACTTTTTATCTATCTCTATCTCTAGCTTTCTTGAATGATATGCCGATCGATGATGTTGCAATAATAATGGAATGGACTATTAGTTTTTTAACACTTGTTTGGCCCTTACTATATCTCTATCGATAAAAAATATTCATTTTCTTTTTCGATAAAAAAATACCCACCAACTCCTATCACACCTACTTTTTAACAAAATAACATTTGATAAGCACAATACAATTTGTCATATTAAACTATGTATTCCAACAAGTGTTCATATATTTTTTTGAGACGGAGGGAGTATCTCTTAATTCTTATATATGTCTTCGAAGTACATCCTTCAACGTTAACACAAGTAAAAACAATGAACAACCGCGGCAAAAGATACACATGAAAGAAGAAAGACAATACCCTGTTAGTTAAATAGAGAAATGGACTTAAACTAGAGGTTTAGCCCATTAGGATTAATTAGTTAATTAAATATTTTGATGCTGGTATCTGGTAAAAAAAAAAGAATTGGAAGAGTAGTTATAGTTTGGACCAAAATGCTGAATTTGCAAAGGTGGGTCCTGGCGAGGGAAATTTTTTGATAAGAAAAGATGGTGTTTGGATCATCTAGAGTTAAAATAATTTACTGAGGTAGAGTTTGAAGCTTAATATTAACCATTGAATAAAAAAATCAATATTTCATATATTATCTTTCCAAACTCCCCCTATATTTTCTTATCAAAATCCACCCCCTAATTTTTCCTTTCCCACCAATATAAGCCCTCGATGTTAAAATGTATGGTTCGATTCTATTTCTATCTTGTAGAGTTTTATTAAAACTCTAGAGGATCTGTTAAGGTGATATGGCAAATATGCAAAATACAACCAACTACTCCTATCAACTATTTAGGACACTTTTGTGCAAAAAGCTAATATCTTAATTAGTTAAACCAACTACTAATATAAATAGCTATCGGCTATCATCATTCATCATTCATCAATCATCAATCATCAATCATCAATCATCAATCATCAATCATCAATCATCTACCATCTATCATCTATCATCTACGGTAATACACAATCAAATAACAACTACTCCGTCCCATTTTATAGTTCCCGTTTCATTTTGGGCACGAGAATTAAGGAAACAATGATTATGATGTACTTGCATAGGGAGTTGTTTTTTTGGAATTATTGTCATAAAAAAATGGGAACATAAATGGGTGACATGTGAAAAGAGGAGAGAGAGAGAGAGAGTAAAAAATTTTTTTTTTATATCCAACCAATGAGATTGAAGGAGCATTAAATGAGGGTGTTAAAAACTCATGTGAAAAAGTGGAGAGACAGAGTAAAAAGTGATGTTTTAAAATAGAAATAAGAGAAATAGAAAGCAACGTTTTGGGGACACCTCAAAATAGAATACAGGAACTACAAAATGGGACGGAGGGAGTATGAGATATCTACAGCCTATAGGGTTTGTATTTGCTCTACAGCTTGGTCACATATGTAGGCTCATTAAATATTTTATATGAAAGCCAAGTAATTGAAAATCCTATGCTGTTGTGACTTGTGACTTGTGACTTTGTGAGGATCTCAAATACAAGGATACCAACGAGTTTAATTTGTAAATCTTGTGGATCTAATTTTACCTACATCAATACTCTACCATTTGTGACTCTCTATATGTTCGGGGAAAAACAAACAATGTGAACATTAAATTCAACAAACATTACATTAAAAAAAAACTCAACAACATTAACGCTTCTCTTATCCAAAAAAACAAAAACAAAACAACATTCATCACTTGAGCGCATGCTCAGAAGTCAAGCACAATCGAAGAACTTGTGACATTTCCAAATTGTAACAAAAAAAACAAGACTTGTATACGAGACACGGAGACAGTGCATGTGTTGAATAACCCATCAAGAGATAACATATAGCATCTCAAGTCTCAATTAAAAGGGGAAGACGAAAAAAAACATTACCATATATAGAGTTCGTATCTGCAATTGTCTGAAAATGTCAATCACTCCTTACAAATTGAAAGCAGACAAAATTTATAGCGGAATCGGACCACAAACGACAGAAAGACCTTTGTTGCACTCTTTTAACTACTTTAATTTTTCCCACTCGGTAGCATTTAATGAACTGCTAAAATAGTTTCCAAAGAATCCTTACTAATCTCAACGAAATTCAGAATTTTTAGAGCGCCAAAAAAAAAAAACTCTGTGAAGTGCTTCTAAAAGTCAAACATGAACCAAATCTGAGATAGAGGAGGCTTATGTGGAGTAACATTGGTGCTAGTCCTAGATATACATCACTACATGTACATAATGGCATTTTTTTAGTATTCTAATAACAAATGAGGATTAAACAATGATGAAGGAATATGTCCTTAGACATTTCCGGTAATCACTAAATATAAAAGGAATTATTATAGAGATAATTAATTACGTTTGTTTAGTAATTACATTTACTTGCTAAAGAATAAATGTTGGTTAGTGGGATAATATTAATTGAACCTACAACTAAGTTAACCTAATCCTATGAGGTCACACTTCAATAACATTTTTCAATTTCCATTAACAGCAGCCTTATTAATAATTATTAAGTCCCTCACATTCTAAAAACTTCGAAATGCAAAGAGTCCATACATAACAAAAATGCAAATCCAAATACATTACAACCCTTTTTATTATTCATTTAACTTGAAAAATTGGTTTTTTTTGGGTGGAAAAGTAAATGGGTTAGTGGGTCAACCCAGCCTGAACCTAACCCATCTAAGTAAATGGGTTGGAAGTGTTGAATTCAGGTTGGAAATGTCAACATGCCCCAACCTATTTAATTAAACGACTTGGGTTAGTTCGACCCATTTAATTAATCGTGTTGAAAATTTTGACCCAATCCACTATTATTGGGTTAGGTTGATGGTTGGATCGAATTTTGCCAACTCTAAATAATACCTCCTATTACTATGCGTCGTGACAACTATTCAAACTAATACTCTCTTTGTATGTTTTTAGTTTGTTCACTTGAAATCTTGACACTATTCACAATTAGAGGAATATAATCTTCAAAATTCTTCTAAATACTCCCCCCGTTTCATTTTAATTTACTCACTTCACTTTGGGGGAGAATCAAGGAGAAAGTGCAAAAGTATGAGAGAGAAACTGAAAAGGTTGAGAGAGAAATTGAAAAGTGAGAGAGAGAAATTAAAAAGTGGGTTAAAATATTAAAAAGTGGATGACATGGGTGGAAAAAGAGGAGAAAGTAGATGTGACATGTTACCAAAAATAGAAAAAGCAACAGTGTGTAGATTAAAAAGAAACGGACCAAAAAGGAAGTGTGTAGATTAAAAAGAAACGGAGGGAGTATATAAGAAAGAAATATAGTCATATGGGGTCTTGTTTGATTTATCCCAATGAGTACTTTATTAATATTCAATCGTTATTATTTTTACTAATATGTAATGCAAGATATTTAAGGTAAAAGAAGTGCATTGGAGAGTCAAAACAGGCAAACTAAAAGATACAGAGGGAGTAAGATCCTATATACTTCCTCCGTTTTTGTGTTTACTTTGACAGTAAAGTGTGACTAATATATAATGCAGATTCTGGCATGCAAGATGTGTTTGACTCATCTCAATATATATTTACAAGATTTTAACTTTTTATAATTTTCACAAATAGATTAATGGAGATATTAATGTTCAAAGTTGTGTATTGACAAGTGTAAAAGTCAATATGTTGCAATTAAGAAAAGACGAAGAATATATTTGTGAGAATTTCTTGTGAGAAGTGTTCACTTATTTAGATATAGAGATTATTAGTAATGTAGTATGCTATCGTCTATGTATCCCTAACCCATATAAAAGTGAGAAACCAAATTATTGTGCTTATGAACAGTACACTCTTCACATTTTGCTGAAATATACAGTGGCAAACAAATTTCTACATTTATTTGGAACATTATCAATGCAAAAATAGAATTTAGAATTATTCTCTTCTCTTGTAATTTTATCATTCAAAAATTCAATAAGGCATAAGGATTTAATAGTTAGAATTAGAATTTGATTACATATAAGAGATGTAACTTCATAATAAGATCATGACATTATAAAATAAGAGGTTACGGGATCAATACTTTTTTAATAAGCTAATTCTTTAATCATTTTTAAGGGGGAATGCCATGTCAGCAATGACATGATGCCATGTCAGCATATGAGCCCTAAAAAGAGTAAACTAGTGTGTAGCTCGGGCGATTCCCCGAGTTTTTACTTTGAATCATACATCTATGTTTTGAGTTTATATTTATTTCAAATTAGTTTGTTATATATATTTATGTTCCAAGTCATATATATTTATATGGAGTTAAAAGCATATCTAATACAGTAGTTGGTTGAGATGGTAAGATGTCTACTTTACTACTAATTGATCACATGTTCGAATCTTACCACACAAAGTTTTATAGTTGCATGTTCCCAGTGAATGGGGATTCCACATGGCAATATATACCTTAACAAGAACACCTTAATCTCCCTCACTGATCATACACCCAAAAGTAGTTAAGTAACTCCCCTAAAAAAACGTGAAGTACCTAGAGCGAAGTACTATATAACAACTACTTACCAAACCCCACTTTGTCTTCTATCCATAATCCACGAAAACAACCCCAACAGCCCAACTTAGGCAATTTCATTGTTGTCCACAAAGACTCAATTAACTCTTCTCACGATTTCGCAGCTTCTCCCTTGAGTCAAAATTCGTCCGATTCCAGACTAGACTTGCATCAATTGGTCCAATTACATAAGTGCTCCAAGACACCTAATCATTGACTATAATTCTGTTTGTTGACTCAGTTGCATTTTAGACAACTATTTTCATTCCGGCATATACAAACTTTTCCCTGCATTTGCCAATACATACAAATATATATATGCATCAATATCCATAAATATAATTTTGCATCTTCAACATCTAGTAAATCAAAATCTTCAAAAACTAACAATTGTTTGTAAAGAATCAAACGCATGTAGTTCAGCCTGCAGCTATGGAAAGCATGTCCAACTAAAGATTAATGTACTTGGGGAAATGGGGAATAATGCGAAAATATCGAATCTTAAGCAACTCCTCAGACCTTATTTCAGTTCATTTATAGTAATAGTCCTACTCCCTGTCTCTTGAAATAAGCACTTGTTCTAAACTCAAAATATGTAATGGATAATAAGAGCTCAAATCAGGCCTTCATATAAATGTAAGAATGACATAAATAATACATTAGATGGGAGATAGAAATAGTTGATCACTGAAATTTGTGAATGGTTTTGATCAGGCAACAAGTCCCCTAGTAACCCTCAAACCCCTACATCAAAACTCTCGAAAATCCCTCGTCAAGTTAAGGTATTTAGGCAATATACAGTTGAGATACAACACTATTCATATCTCAATGATTAACACTATTAGACAAGTATAACAAATATAAGGTTCTAAACTGAGTAGTATTATAAATTTTGAGTAGATACATCAAATATTAAACATGTTACCTCATTAGCTCAAACTCAAATTAATGAAACCACTCATGTATTATAATGCTTATAAGCTTAGAAAATGGAAGTAACTGATCAGCTTTTAGAATTTATAAGAATATCATTCATAGGAGCGCAATTCAATAGCTAAAAGAGCTTACCAGTTCCATCAAACGGAATGGATCTCCGTACTCCTTATTTGCAGAAGGGATTAACTTCTCAAGGATTTTATACAGCAGAGTCCTGTTTGCTGAAATTCCAATAAGAGAGCACATAACAATAATAACAATGGCCGGCCACAAACACTTGGATGCTGTAACAACGTAAACTCCAGCCATAAACGCGACTAAGGTAGAGTAAAGAGCCATCATGAGCAACATCATGCTCCGATCAATCAAGAACAACGACTTATTAGAATCGTAGACCATGGACCAGATGAGGCAAATAAGCACCAACATGGAACAACACATGGCCAATGTATCAGATAACAGAAACACTAAAAACGCTGCCTTCTTTGTCAGAATTGCTTCTCCAGAGTTTTGATCAAATCCACCGGGAAGAGTGAATCCAGCAGTGAATGTGATGGTTGCTAGTAAAGCTGCCACCACAGATAATGTGTTTCGCACGTCTAACAAATTTGTCCTGCGTTCGAAGTATGTCGTTTTCATCCTTGGATCAAATCCAATATTTTTGCACATTTGGTCCTGTGATGAATCATAATGCAATAAGGTGAGTAATGTGATTTATTTATTGTAAAAGCACTAACGAACTTCTGCACAAACAGGATCCTATGAACTTTAATATCAAACCAACAAGTGCTATCTATTGTAATTTCATAGAATTTAATTCAGATAAGTTTAGGAAAGAAAACATACCCATTCCTGATTTTCGTTGCATTTCTGTTCCAACAAACCTCTGGCAGTTTCATTTTCATGATCCCTGATGTTATACATAATTTTATCCATATTGAGTAATGTTTCTGTCAAAAATATGTTTCCATTTCGGATTGCTTGATGTAAAGGTGTTGCTCCTCGAGAATCTCGAAGATTAATTAGATCCTTCATGCGTGGAATCTTAAGAAACTCTTCATACTGAGTTAAATTTGAGAGATTTTGAATATGATGCAAAGGCGAATCCTTATGTTTAATACAATGATCTTTAAAATTTCCCGGAAAATTGTCAATGAAGGCACGAATAGCCGAGATATGACCTTTCTTACATGCTTTAACCCAAGCCAAAGGAGCCTTACTAAAAGCTGAAGGATCCTTTTCTAGCATTGCCTGTATAATCCATGCAGCACCAACATCAGATGCTTCATCTAGTGGTGTGTTTCCATTTTTGTCTGGTTTGGTGATGAATTCTGATGCTTCATTAACCAGCCATGTCACAAAATCTTTGTCTGTTTTCACATTTGATACATTGGAATAAGCTGTTAAAAAAAAGATGATGGGTTTGACAAAGATGATTACAAGATGAACAATGAATCTTCTAGGCATGTTGGGACACTTTCCCAAAAGCAATATTCCTACCCTACACTGAGCACGGGTTACAAGGAATTCACTTCCGAGATACAAAGAAGAACAACGAAGATCACGCTCGTTATGAAATTCGTAGAATGAGAATAAGAAATAAGAATTTGATGCAATGAAGAAAACTTGTGCTTATGGAACTTTGAGAGAGTTTCTCTGGTTTCTTTTCATTCGCATATGTCTTTGATATGATCATTAGAGCCTTTGCAACGTTTATAAAGAAGCAAAAACACGGCAATAACCGTCACTCGAAAAGCCGCAAACCAAACGAAGCATACAGGAGCTTGCGCTCCTCAAAGGAGCGGGCACTCCTTCAAGGAGCGGGCGCTCCAAGGAGGAGCGAGCGCTCCTCCACCCTCTCCTTCACTTCCCGTTTGTAAACCGAGTTCCTGCCGATTTTGTGCGAACGCTCCATCCGAGCGAGCGCTCTCTCACTAATGTATCACGTACATTAATCAACTCTAATTTACACGTTACTTCAAGTCACGACACCTTATCCTATATGACTTAACGTAACGAACCATGATAACCAACACTCCGATACTCTAAATATCCAACATAAGCAAACAATATATATATACTCTCTGTTTAGAACTATGGACAGAGGGAGTACTTCACTTTTCTTTAATACATACAACATTGCCTTGTTTAGTTGCTTCACTCGGCTTGTCTGACCAACTGATATTATTAGTGTTTTCTGTTTTGTATTGGTTGATGGAACAAGTTATTAGGAAAAACTATTTATCTATATGTTGGATATATTCAGTAAATCATTTGCTGACTGTTAGCTGTTTATGTGTAAAATAGAAATTTTTTATGCTAAAAGCCGATGAGTAGCCTAGACAGCTTTCTTTTCTGGCTAATGAACCCCAAGTAATTAGCATACTTAACATGATTTATGTATAAGTGACCTTTTGAAAAACAAAATCCACGAAATTATACTTCTATAATTAGCAAAAAGCCATCTATAACCATTATAAATAGGAAATTTTAAACCCCCCCCTTTTCTCTCTTTCCCCATTTCAATGGATTATGAATATATAAAGAACTGGATACAAAAATAAGTGTAATCTCACCTGTGCAATTTGGAGCAAGATGCAAGATATTCCGCCCATCAGACGAATCCATCAGATATTTGCTCCATCTCCCTTTAGCTAATCTGTTCAATATCACTTTGGCTACTTGACTGCATTTCTTCTCTATAGCAAGAAACAAAATTCCGTGCTCTGGCTCATAATAATCGAGTAATGAGTTAAGATGAGCATTGTATAGTGACAATATATATAATGCAAGTTTTTCACGTTGATTTCGTATGGCCAAATTCAGAGCTCCTTCTTTAGTTTTATTCTTCTCTAACCATGGTAATGAAGGTTCAGGAAAGGATCGCCAACTCGGATATTCTTCTCTGTAAGCTTCTATAAGGAGCTTTACAACTTTGTCTGTTGCTTCATTTGTGGTAGTTGCAGCAACATGAAGAGGGTTGTTTTGGTCCTTGTAATCAGGATAAGAAATGAGTTTGATGAAATGGCTTCTCCATTTGTGATCAATTTCTGTGCTCTCAAGAATGTATTTGAATGGCCATATTTCACCTATTTTAACCCAACTATGTAATACCGTTGTTCCCTCATTGTCAACTGCTCCCAGTGACTCTGGATGGCGCTCAAGCACCCATTTTAAGAAATATTCTGCATTAAAACAATTAACAGAGTTTTATTGTCAAATTGACTTAGTGTATAAGATCTGGTTGGTCTGTAACAATCCATCCAATACCCTCTAACATGAATACAGCAACGCGGTATCATAGTAATCAAACGGTAACTCAGCTAGCATAAACTACTAGTCATGGTGTAGGATATTGTGCAGGATTGTCCAATACCTAGTACGGGTTTATCAGTACTCGAAAGAGTGGCATTGAGAGTTTAGCCAAAACTTGTACTCACTTTTGCATAATGGTGCAAGATGCAAGGCATTAGTAAGAAGTTGAGTCCATTGTTGCTTATCCACTATCTCCATAATCAAGTCCACCACTTCATGACATCCCTCCTCAATAGCCAAGCATAGAAGATTTCTGGGACATGTTACAAGTGCATTGTTATCCTCTAACAAGATATACATTGCCAAATTTTCATACCTATGCTTTATTGCCTCAGACAGAGGCGTCCCTCCTCGCTTATCCTGCACTAACCATGGACATACATCTTCTGAGATGCTCAACACTTGAGCTGCTGCTGCGTGTTTGTAAGCATCTATGAAGAGTTTTGCTACCAGTACTGCATCCAAATCACTGGCAGTAGTTCTAGCCAGGATATGTAGAGGGTTGTAACCCTCTTTCACATTAGTTACAGAGATTAAGTCCACAAAAATCCTCCTTACATCCGGGATGACATCAATGCTCTTTAAAAGACGTTCAAATGGCCATAGTTTACCTTCATTTGCCCAGGAATGAAATACCGAAAATCCATCTCTTGGTATTTGTTTAATTAGCTGTGGCTCTCTTTTAAGCAGCAGTCGACAAATAACTTCTCCTTCTGTAATCAAAGTAAGTTTTCCATGAGAGTAAGATTAACAAATTACATGAACTTTTTTCATAAACATAGTTTAAAAATTATTTGTTCATTTGCTAATCAGCAACTGGGTACTTGACTACTTGTAGTCTTGTAGATACTATCAAACTCAGTCTCTTATGGATGGTTTTTATGAGACAGATTGATAGTATTTATAAGCATCTATAAGCGCTATATGGGATATTCGTGTTCTGGAGTGCCTATGTTTCAGGTAGTTTTACAAGTTTAGAAGACAAATAAGCTAAAAACTGTTACTAGAGAATAGAGATGACTAAGGATTGGATCGGATCTGGAGTGGATCCAGATCTAGATCCGTATGTTGTATACATGGATCCAGATCTGGCTCGGATATGCTAGATTCAAAATGTCACAAATGTTTTTAACTTGAAAAGGAATTTTTATTGTGAGAAATATTATCAATTACTCTGTTAATTTTACATTTCACAACACAAGAAATTATGAGACTATTTTACTTATCATAAGAATAATTTTTCACTTAACTACATATATGTTGATATAGATTCACCGTCGAATCTAGTTCTCAAAAAACAAGATCCACATTCAAATCCGACCCGCTTAAGTTAGATCCAAAATTTCATAGATTTAGCTCCTATAAAACAAATTTGCATAGGATGCAGGATCCGTTGCCATCCCTAAGGCTAGTCTTTGATATTGGGCTATTAGTGTCTATCATTTAGCATGAAACCATCAACACCAACAACTGATTTTGTTACCAAACATATTCATACATGACAAATACTCAAACAACTAATATAAACAGTCAATACAAACAATAAAAGAAAATTTGATTCTAATAATCCAACCTTTGGGCCGTTCGCTCAAAATAATCCAACATTTTGATTATTATTTAATAATCTAACCTTTTAGGACAATCCGCTCATAATGCATTGTGACTGTTGAAACAGGGTTGGTGCCATTAGAATAGGTTAATTGCACGCGTGTCTTGCTTTCGATTTGTTGTGATCTAATTAATCAATATTAATCTTACTTAAGATAACTAAAAAGCCAAACACATCACACCACCAAACAACAACCCACCACTACCACCACCACGCCAACAACCCCCATTTCACCCACACCACCACCACACAACCGCAGTACCAACCACCACGAAGCCTCACATCACACCACCAAACAACACCCCACCCCACCACCACCACTGCCAACAACCCCCATTTCACCCACACCACCACCACACAATCAGCGCCGGTGGGGATTGTGATTTGAAGAGTGGGGAAGGCAGGATTCGAAGGGGGGGAGGTGCTGTTGCGGGATTCGAAGGGGGATGCGGGGGAGCGGGAGGGGGAGGGGATTCGAAGGGGGATGCGGGGAGGCGCCGCTGCAGGGGAGGGGGGCTAGTGGTGCTCAAAGTGGGGGTAGGGAGGGGGCGGGGCGGGGAGGGGTGGGGGGTGCTCACAGTGGGGATCGGGGAGGGCAGTTGAGGGGAGGGGGTGCTAACAGTGGGGGTCGGGGAGGGCGGGGAGGGGAGGGGGGTTCGTGGTGAAGTGATGAGTAAAGGGTGGTAAGGGGGAGGAAGAGCGATAGGGAGGGAGGGGTTAGAGAAAAAAAATATGGAAAAAAAAAATTAATTTTACAACTTCAACATATTACCGGTTTCATGGATCATTATGAGCTGATACAACTAAAATGTTGAGTTATTAAATAATAATTAAAAAGTGTGATTAATTTAAGCGAATGGTCCAAAGGTTGGATTATTAAAATCAATATTTCCAACAATAAAATAACCCACAACCAATTATCAAACACCCTTGAATTTCACAAGATTTTCCATACAACTTGTGTCAATTTAACTCTCTCATAGTCTCATTACCCACAAAAGTAGGAGGATTTTTAGAAACTCCTGAATTATTTTAATTAATAAAATAACTCTAGTTGTACCCCGTATGATTTACAACAAGGATGAATTGGTCAAAGGTTACTAAAGCAAATGAAGCATACCTGAGCATCTTGTCACATAATGTAAAGGAGAGTAGCCATTGAAGCCACTACAACTCAAAGAAAAGGGGGACCTCAACATCTTCAAAGCAAAATTATTATGCCCTCCTTTTACAGCTACACAAAGCAGACTATCACACTCATCTTGATCTTCATCTATGTTACAAAGCAACTCCATATCCATTCCCAATATTTCCAATCCACACTCCTCTTGACCATTTATAAGAGCCACATGACAAGGTGTGTGTCCCTTATTAGTCCTCTGCAACCAAGGTTTTTTAATATGATTTGACGACGACGATAACGATAACGGTGACGATAAATGTACACTAAAGAGTTCTAAGAACATCTTAATCTTCTCCAAGTTACCAATAGCTGCTGCTTTATGAAGAGGATTAAACATATCTTCATCACGTTGTTGAAGAAGAAGTTGTTGCGAGACATGAAGTGGTAAAGTACGAATAGCTCCTCTTATGAAATCTTCTCTGTTTTCGAAGTGAAAGATGTTGCCAAAAAGACGATCACCAGGTTGAATCATGGGGAATGAAGTTAAGTAGTATTCGATGGGTTTGTTGGAAGCAACACAGTTTCTTAAGAACTCTACATCTCCTCTAATTGCAGCTTCTTTTAGTTCTTCCGCCATTATTTGCTCCGGTTTCTTGATTGTGATTTGGAATTTTGAAGCACAGTAAACAGTAATGTACTGTGAAGTCTGTGCTGGAAGTTTTTTGTTCTTTTGAATGCGGTGGTAGCTGGTACCACAATTAACGAATAAACTAAGCGTAGCTTTATTAAGTGGGGTCAAATACTTACCAAACGTGAATACCGATATTTTTTTAGATAGACATCTTCGTACTATCTTTGTACTAGGGGTGTTCATTTCGAATATCCGATCCGATCCGATTCAAAATTTTCAGATTGGAAAAAATGTGATCCGAATTCGATCCGCAAAAATTGGATATCCGAAATTTCGGATCGGAAAAAATGTGATTCGAATCCGATCCAAAAAATCCGGATATTCGAAAAATAAAAATTAAATTTTTCAATGGAAAAGTTTATAAAATAAGTTTCGGATCGGATATCCAGCCTTGAAAACGGATATTTTAGGATATCCGAAAATGAAAATTTCTGATCCATATCCGATCCGAAATATCCAAAAACTAAAAATTGGATCGAATATCCAAAAAACCAATCGGATCTACCGGATCAGATATTTATGAACACCCATATTTCGCAGTGGATAGCCTCTCAACTCTCATTGTTGGAGTCCAAATAGACTCCAATAAGAGTATTTTGGTAATTTTATAAGCTACAGGCAGCAAAGTAATACTTTTTCTGTCTCTTTTTACTTGCAACCGTTTGACTTTCAAATTTGCCGATGCATAACTTTAACCATTAATAACTTTAATTACCGATAATTAAAAATTATAAAAAGTAGATATTTGGAAAATACGCATTGAGACGAATCTAACAAGATCTCACATGAGTATGTTTTTCCTTAACTATAAATTACCAAATATAGGCACAGTTTGGCACTAGCGTTTGAGGTAGCGGTTAGCGGTTGGACAAGATTAAAACGCTACTTAAGAAAATTATGAGTGTTTGGTAAGGTAGTGGTTGAAGTAGCGGGTAGCAGTTGAAGTAGATTATGAGTAGCGGTTGTGGAACGTTACTACAAGTAACGTTTGAGATTTAGAGGTAGCGGTCTAGCAAATAAACACCAAATAATAGCATAAGGTAGAATTATTAACCAATGTTTTTTTTTATTTCTTTTTCCTTTTACTGTTTATTTATTGTTTTATTTTTTGGCAATTAAATGTTTATTTTATAATAGTAGAGATGTAATTTACATATTTATTTTAAAGATAAGATATTTTACAAGTACTTTAGTTAAAATTGGTAATATAAATTTTTCGAGGGTTAAATATTTTCTTAGATTTATACATTTCTTTGAGCACCTAAAAAGTCATATACTCCTTTTTGTGTAACTTCTTTGAAAAAATAAATCTTGAATTTAACTATTGAACGAACATATGAAATTATTATAGTTCATTTCATATTAGAATAAATGTCATTTATTATCTTTTATATTTTCAACAGCTACATTTGCCAAACACTTCTAATTAAACAATTAATTTAATCGCTGATCGTTGACAGCTACTAGTATACAGCTAGCTGCTACCCCCAACAGCTACAGCTACTGCAACCGCTAACCGCTACTAGAAACGCTAGTTTTGCCAAACATGCCCATAAACTAAGTGAAATTTGTGAATAGTGTAAAAGTCAAACCATTGCAAGTAAAAAAAAAAAACGGATGAAGTAGGTAAGTTGGTACCAAAATGAAGTTAAATTAGTACTAAAGTATACTTTGGTATTAAGTAAGTGTCGCTTTGGTATTTGTATCAAAGTGATTATTTTGTTACCAAATTTATTGTGATTTAGTATTATACTTAGGATTTTTTGATTTTAATAATGCAACATTTTAGTCATTCGCAACGAATAAGCTAACATTTTAGTTATTCCTAAATAATGTAACTTTTAACAAAAAATTCTCTGAATGGGTAAAAACCGGATGCAACCTGATAAACAGGTTGCTCGGGTGAAGTAGGTAAGTTGGTACCAAAATGAAGTTAAATTAGTACTAAAGTATACTTTGGTATTAAGTAAGTGTCGCTTTGGTATTTGTATCAAAGTGATTATTTTGTTACCAAATTTATTGTGATTTAGTATTATACTTAGGATTTTTTGATTTTAATAATGCAACCTTTTAGTCATTCGCAACGAATAAGCTAACATTTTAGTTATTCCTAAATAATGTAACTTTTAACAAAAAATTCTCTGAATGGGTAAAAACCGGATGCAACCTGATAAACAGGTTGCTCGGGACACTTGTCACAATTTCATTGGTTAGTTTTTAATTGAATTAAAAAAAAAATTCCTCTCTCTTCCTTATCTCCTTCCACTGAACTCTTCCCCACCCCACCCCCTCCCCCTCGTTCTCCCCCACGGCCCCCACCATTGCCACCACCGGACCACCTTCACCACTCCCACCGCAACCACCATCTTCACCACCACTCAAAACCGCAACAACCACCTTCACAACCCCAAATCACCACCACCAAAATCGACACCAAATCGAACCCCACCCTTATTTTCCACCGGCGCACAATCCACCTCTTCGATTTTCGCCCCCAACCCAACCGTCCTTCCCCACTGATTTTCGCCCCAACCCAACCGTCCTTCCTCACTGATTTTCGTCCCCCCACCCCTTCGATTTTCGCCCCCCACCCCACTTGATTTTCGCCCTCCCCCCTCCCCCGCAAGACATCGAACCGTCGACTTGGTTTGGGTATGGCGGCAAAAACCGACAACAATCGGGGTAAAAACCGACTTGGTCCGGGAGCGGGTTCGCGGCTGCAGGTGGGGAGGGGAGGGGGTTCGCGACTGCAGGGGAAGAGGGGAGGGGGTCGGCGACGACAGGGGGAAGGGGGGGGAGGGGTCGCTGGGGGAAGGGGAGGGGGAACTGCAGGTGGGGAGGGGGGTGATGGGGCATGGGGGGGTAACGGAGGGGTTGTGGGTGAGGGTTGGGGGGCCGGGGGAAGGGGGGGGTGTTAAAATTTTTTTAACCTTTGTTTCACGAGGCTACCAGTCAATCCGACTTGTTGTAGGAAATTTTTGTTAAAGGTTACATTATTTAGGAATAACTAAAATGTTAGCTTATTCGTTGTGAATGGCTAAAAGGTTGCATTATTAAAATCAAAAAATCCTAACTTATATTTACTTTGGTACCTCTTGGATTCCAACAATGAGACACCAAAACTTTATCCATCTTCACATCTATATAATTATTAAAACGTGTGAGTAGCACTTGAAACCTATCACGTGTCACGATGTCATTTATTCTCTACTTGTTCACATGGCTCGACATAAGTTATGATATGGAGTGCATCTTTTCGATGTTCTAAAAAATTATCGGATAGGTTTTGGTTTCATGACTATTACTTAATGGTGTCATCATTTACCACCATATCCCATCTTTTTTTTGGTAACTAAAGTCCAAATATATCAATGTAATGTTCTAAAAAAGTGTTTTGTCGGAGAGGTTTTGTAATTAAAAATTATAAGCTAATGCCTATGTTTTGTAGAATTATCTATTGTGAATTTATAATTGTCTCATTTTTAGTCTACCTAAATTAAGCTGCTTGTTTTCAGCTAATGTAATTCCAAAAAAAAACTGTATGTTTCTATCAAAAAAAGCGAACAATCTGATTAAGCAAAACAAAATCAGAAATGAAGAAGAAAAGGAGAGGAGAAGGAAAAGGAAAACAGTGAGAAAAGAGAAAAGAGAAAAGAGAAAAGAGAAAAGAGAAAAGGAAATATAAAACAGAGAAAGGAAAAAATAGAAAAAAGTACGTGAGTGACTACTAACATCCTAAGTGAACTCACTTGAGATACGACAGCCACCGACATATTTGATGCAATGATGTCAGACATCACCAGAAAAAACTCGTCGGTCATCCCTGTCATGGGTGGCAAGTAGGAGACTATTGAATTCGAATGAAATTTCAGTTTGCATATTAGATTTTTTTCCCCAAATTGGGAATTTCGTTTACAGTTGAAATGTACAATATTTTCATGGAATTATGTATTTATGGTTGGGCTTTTGCTTGATCAAATTCAGTAAATTAAAGCTTAGGTGATGAACTTTAATTTCAAACTAGTGAGTGTCTCGGGCTATGTCCTGGGTTGTTACTTTCCGTAACTTTTTGTCAAGTGAGGAAAAATTGACATAATGACATGATAAGTAATTGCATGATTTTTGAAAAATAAAACCTTAAAAGTTTGGGGATGAAAGTAATAGCTTAACTTTCTATAAGGAATTGGAGTAAGAGTTTATGTTTAAAATAGTCTCTTGTTTATCATAAAAAGGTTAGGTATTTAACTACTTGTGCAAATCTTTTAATGAGATATAATTATAAGACCTTATAATATTTTATTTTGAAATACTAAACAATGGTGTTATGGTGGATTAATGGTTAAGCTTTCACTTTTTGTATCAAAGGTCACGTGTTCGATTCTTTGTAACTACACAACATTATTTTTTTAATTGAGGGTTTTACTTGAAAATAAAGCATTTGCATTAGAGCATTAGAGGAGAGTACCACGTGGCACACAAACTTTCTTAGGAACACCTTTTAATATATTAGTATAGATAGATTTATCTTCTTCTTTGGATCCAACTCAGATTTAAAGGTCTATGTGGCTCTTCCCTAAAAGCACACACCTCAATCCCGCATGAGCGGTTGCGCCTGTCCCAAAGGCGGCAAAAAGCGTGCGCCTGGCGTCGACTTTCGTTGTGCGCTGCGCCTAACTAGTCAGATGCGTATTGGTTCACACCTCTACACGCCTAGCGGGTGCACTTTTCAGAACTAAGATCAAAACCATTGAATACATAATATTTATACTTCCTCCTTTTCTTTTTAAATGTAACAAATGCACTTTTTCACTATTCACACCTATCACTTTGACTAAGATTTGTGATTTGTATATAATGAAAAACATAGTCAATTGGGATCTTCTAAGATTTGTCGTGTGACATTCTTTCATAATATGTAATTTTTATAACTTTTACTTATATGTAATTATAGATATTTTTGGTCAAAGTAATGTCTCGCGATGCGTAAAAATGCGTTTGTTGCATTTAAAATGAAACGGAGGAAGTATGTTATTTCGTAACAAAATATAATAATATCAACACAATCAAGAAAATTTAATGAAAAAACAAATCAAAAAGTTATCTTATAGTTATCCATATAATTACCTGGGGAATAGCCTGAGAGCAAACACTAGTAAATTATCAAAACGCACGGGCAAGAATTATATTGTAGTCCCATATATGTCATCCGTCCTCCCCACACCAAATGACATCATGCTACATAGGCATTAGATGAGTGATATTTATCACTCTAAACCCTTTATTTCCTCTTGTATTGAATCTTTCTTTCTTATTTTACCCCTAATTTTATAGCTTTGTTTTGGATAATATGCACCTTCGTGTTCTTTGAAGGTCCAGTTGGAGTACGCTTATCATTCTACCTACAAAACCTCAAAGATGCACAAATGAGGCATAGAGCATGAATAATAAAGATACAAAGGCAAATGGAAGTTAAAGTAGCAAAGTCCACCACACGTTTCACAATAGGGTCCAATTTGAATGGTTATATCCTCCGAGATACACGTAATTTTGCATTGATTCAAACTGGAGAGTAAAAAAATTAGCTCATTAGCTTTCCAACAAGAGGTCACATGCTTGATTCAGATAAAATGAGGGAGTTATGACCGTTTGAAGTAGAGCTATTCGCCCAGTTTCCTTAGGAGTCTCCACTCCTTGTTTCGTTGGAGCCCCTGCTCCTTTTTAATTTGGAGCTCCCGCTTCCTGTTTGCCTGAAGCGCGCTCTAAACTTTCTACCTTTCTCATCTTCTTTAGGAGCATCGGCTTCCCTAGCGCTGGCTCCTTTTGGTTGTTTGAACACTTCTTTTTTTTTCCGCCTCATTTAATGATGTAATAATTATACCTATAAATAGGACAAATCCCTAATTTCTGAGGGGGAGACCCTAGTGGAGGGAGGATTAGTCTCCATTAATCTAAGATTAGAATTTTAGTAAGAGAAGGCCTCAAATGAGAGAGAGAGAGAGAGAGAGAGAGAGAGAGAGAGAGAAAGTGAGAAAAATAATGTTTTTTGCTTGGAATCAAGATCTAATGAAGAAATGAAGATTGAAGAACGCCAAAACTTCTTCCAATGACATTTTCTCACTTTCTTTCTTCTCTTTTGTTGATTTAATTGTGCTTAATCTATTTTCTTACTTGCTTCATGCATAGATTAATATCTATTTTTATATGCTTAGTTAGACTTGTTGATATATTTACATGTCTAATGAGTGTAGTTTATTGGTTAGGGTTTGGGTGAAAGCCCAATCATGATTGATTTGAGTGTTTGAGTATAAAATTAGGGGTTTGACTAGGTTATCAATGGATTAATGGCATGATTACTATTTACTTGCATTCTCGTTGACCTCTTGAATGTTTGTTTTATTATTTGTACCTTAATCAAGTTGATAAAGAAAATTAAGGTTGACTTTTATGCTTTTAAATTACTCATGAGAGTGAAATTTGGATGAGGGTTTTATGGATTGACATTGTGTGTATTCCACAGTTGCATGTTTGAGACCATAAAGTAGCTTAATTATGTGATTTAGGTAGTTTTATGCACCCTTGAGATAGGGAGTAAACCAATAACCTCATTTAGTTGCTTGATTTTCTTTCTTCTACAATTCACCCTCCTAATTGCCTAAATCATGAATGAGTTGGTTTTTTATCTCTTTCTCTAGTTTTAATTTGATCCTTGGTAGCTAGTTTGGTTAATTGTCCTTAGTTGGTAGTTGATACCTTCCGACTTATTTTTGGCCTAGCTTATTGTTTAAAATAGAAATCGATGTGCCTTAGTCGTTGTGGAAGAATCACCCTTACATGCCACTCTACTTAATTTAGTCGTTTAATTAGGCTTTGTTTGACAATAGGAGATTAGTAGCGACCTATTTTTCCTTTATTAGCAGTGACTTGGCAAACTATACCAAGTTAAGCTATAACTATTACATAAATGTCTAGATTAAGAGTTGAACTTGGGTTCTCTCTTGTATCTAATCACTTATTTCATCATCAAATTACCATTCTATTCTATGATACAAATCTATATATTGATACTCATTATAATAATGCTAATAATAGCGTGCCCTGCCTTTTACTCTTATTTTTTTTAAAAATAAGCTCTTAAATTTGTTATAACCTCCTTAATAAACACCATTTAATTACATCGGCTATATTCTTACACATCAACCTAAATTTCAAAAACAAGATTATGTAATAGTATTTATCATTAATTATACTTTTTATATATGTACTCTCTCAAACTCATGGTTACCTTGATGAATAATTTATACTTCCTCCGTTCCAAATTAAACGCAACAATTTGGAAGGCACGGACTCCTAGTTGAAATTTCTTAAGGGGTGATTAGAAAAAGGGAGGGGCATGTGATTAATTTTAAGTGGAGAGAGAAAGTGGGCCCAAAAAGAAAATAAGGGAGGGAATTACTGACGTTTTGGGGGAGGGAATTCATTTGGGACCCACTAAACAATTTGCCACCAAATACAATTTGCCTCCAAAATAAAGTCAGTAGATGACTTTCATTTGCCACCAAAAATTAAAATTCAAACCTCGCATTACATCTTAAACAACCCCATCATATTTAAAAGTTTCAAAAGCCCTTCAACATTTCTCTTTCTACTCCTACCTCTTCCACAGTATTTACTTGTTAGCAAAAAATTTACACAGATGAAGCACACTTTCACACACTGCACCATAGATCTTAGTTAAATTTACAACTCCTAACAGAACAATTTACCCAGCCAAAAAAACCCAGCAAATATTACTGCTTCATCATGTTTGTATGATAAGTCACCATGGATAATGTTGAAGGGGGTGATGAAGGTTTCGGTTAGCAGAGAGGCGATGTGGGAACATCTACTCCCGCAAGAAGACATTGACGATGAAGAAGATGAGATGGCAGAAGAAGAAGAAAATATTGAGAGGATCATAACAAGTACCAAACCAAATTTGACTCGTACACAAAGAAGGCTCATTGTTGACAACTTACTTACAATTCAAGTTGATGGGAAACTTCCATGGGGGTTTCAAACAAAGTTAGCAGCACAAGTAGGTGTACACAAATGCACTATTTCAAGAATATACAAAGATGCAATGAAACAGAGAGAGGAAGGTAATGCAATAGATGTGAGGGCAAAGAGGTTTGGGAAATGTGGGAGGAAACCCAGGGAATATTCTGATGCATTTTTGCAATCAGTACCCCTACATCAAAGAACCACAATAAGGTCCTTCGCAGGGGCACTCAAACTTAGCCATATCACTATTTATAGGCTGCTGAAAAAGGGTAGGTTAAGGTCACATACTTCAAGTAACCACCCTAAGGTCACAGAGGAACACAAGTTGTCTAGAATGAAGTGGGTTCTGTCCAATCTTCTTCCAGCTACACCAACAACAAATCCCGCTGACATGCAAAATGTTATCCACATAGATGAGAAATGGTTTTACTTGAACCCCGAGATGAGGAGGTTCTATCTCCTACCTTTTGTAGATGACCCTTATAGGTGTTGTCAATCAAGGAGGTATCCACTAAAAATCATGTTCATGGGTGTCATAGGAAGGCCAATGTATGATAGCAATGGCATAGAAATACATGATGGCAAATATGGGATTTTCCCTTTTGTACATTATGTGGCAGCAAAGAAAAGAAGCAGAAATAGGGAAGCAGGCACTATTGAAACTAAGGCAGTAGATTCAGTCACACAACAAGTCATCAGGAGAATGATCATTGACAATGTCATACCGGCCATTATCAGCAAATGGCCTTCTCATCTACCAAAGAACGTAATCATCCGAAGAAGATAATGCAAGACCCCACATATCTAATGATGATATGGAATTCGAGAGAGGCAAAGAACAAAGGATGGGTTCAATATTAAACCGGTCAATCAACCCCCACAATCCCCCCGATCTCGAACCTGTTGGATTTGTGTCTTTTTAGGGCTGTGCAATCTATTCAACATCAAGCATTTCCACAGAATTATGATGATTTAATCACTAGGGTCCAAGATGCATATGATTTCTATGACACAAAGAAGATTAAATTTGCTTTGTTACAACTTCAATATGTCATGACTGAGATTTTAAAGGTGAAGGGAGGTAACAACTATAAGAACCCACATCATGGGAAGGCACATATGGAAAGGATTGGAATGCTACCAGAAAATGTAGAAGTTGAACAGTCAGTTGTTGATGAAGTAGTTGAGTATTTAAATGCAATATTGGTGCCTGTCTCAGAACCAATCCATTACTTACATGATGAAGTGAGTGTTGCTGAAGATTAGGTAACTTAGCAAAGTCTGGGGAATTATATTTGGCCATTTTGGAATGCAATTAGTGATGACTGCTACACATAACCATTCTAGTTATTGGTAAGTATGACTCATAATGCAAACTTTTGTTTAGATGTAGTTTTAGGTAGTGCATTGTGATTAGGAGTTGTGTTTCAGGTTTGGTTATGTGTGTTTTGTGTATATATACTAAGTACAGATGAGGCAGTCATGTAACTTACTATTGCATTCATGTATATGTAAGTGGTTAATGTGAATGGTTATTGTGAATGAGTATTGTTATGCACATGTATCTCTAATGTTTTACAACCCAAGTGTACTTATTTTAGGCACGAAGTGTAGTTATGACATTGACAAGTTTATTATGCACATGTTCGTCTTATTTAGGACTCATGCAAATCAACCCTCATTTATATGAACCACAATCCACAAACAACAACAGAGCACCATCCACCAGCACAACATCACAAACAATATCAAACATTTCCACTAAATCAAACTACAAACTAAATGAAACATCACAAACATTATTATGCCCATTGATCATCTTATTTAGGATTCATGCAAATCAACCCTAAAACTATCAACCACAGTCCACAAACAACAACAAAGCACCATCCACTAGCACAACATCACAAACATTATCAACCAATTCCAGTAAACCAGACCACAAACTAAATCAAACACCACAAACTTTAACAAACCACAAAATAAATCAAACATCACAAACTTTAACAAACCACAAAATAAATCAGACAACACAAGCTCTAACAAACCATAAAATAAAGCAAACAAAAGTCCACAATTGTACAAAGCAAACATTTAATACCAAGAAGACAAATTGTTGCAACCACAAGCAACAACAAAGCACCACAAACAACAGCATTAAAAAAAAGGTTAAAGCTGTGATGAACAATACCTTAGGAACTCTAATGAGTTCCTTTGCGCATCAAAAGGAACGCATGTTCATCCGGATCCATCACTTCATCGTCTTCAAGGTACGGACTCATGGGGATCTCCGGGTCATCGTCCTCTAACCCCACATCTAACCCCTCATAGACCTTGAAAAGCTTAAGATTCCCATCATCATCTTCAAAAAACATGTCAAATTTGATACCCCAATCTTCATCAGATTCAACCTCAATTGGAAGCCCATCATCTTCCTCAGACGAACCCTCAACCAGAATCTTCTCTTTCCCCTTATTCGCATTCGAAATTACCGAAGCCTTCCCTTTACCCTTTCGATCTTTCTTCACATCAAAAGCCGGTAAACCACAAACAATAGGTGGATTTGCGTATTTCTTAGCAACCACATTCTCTCCTTCCTCCAAATCCACAATTTTCGCACCTATTGCCCTAGATCTAAGAAGGTAAACCCTAGATCTAGTATTTGTTGTAGGAGAATTACCAAGAGGGGGGTTGAAGTCCAATTTCTTCGTCGCTCTTCTTATCTCATCTGATTTTTCGATCCTTCCCATGACGGTTTCTAAAGCTTTCAGAGATTTAACGCTCAAACACTTCGCGGCTTCACCGGAATAGTACATTTTCCATGCGCAGGGGCTGCCATCTTCAATCGAATTTGCCAAATCACGACATATAATCATTTCTTCCTTCGATTTTGCATCAAATGCAGCATCATTGAGAGGTTGAGTGATATTCATGGTGGTTGTTGAGTGAACAAAGGGAAGAAGATGAAGAGAGGGAAGAAAAAGAAGAGAGAGAAGAAGAACAAAAGAAACGCTTATGGACTGATGTTAGGGGCCAAGTTTTAGGGTTCATATTTTCAGGAGCAATAAATGAAGAACACTTCATTTAATCTGTTTTGGGTAGTTAGTAGGTGGGAGGTGGATTGTTATTTTTGGTGGGAATCATTAAGCTAATGAATCCAATCCTATGTTTTTAATCTGTTACTTAGTGTAGATTAATTGGCTTAAATCAGTTTTTGTTAGGTTCATTAAGGGTATTTTTGTAAATTCACACTAAAAAACTTTGCCAAAAATAGAAAAAAGGGAATTGTTGCATTTAATATGAAATTGCCATTTTAGGAAACTGTTGCGTTTAATTTAGAACGGAGGAAGTATTATAATTTACTATGTAGCAAATTTAAAAGGAGTGGAAGATTATTTCCGCATCAAAATCCAATGCATGTAACTCTTTTTTTTTCATTTCTCTCAAGTGTTTGATGTAAGACTTCAAAATTCACATTATTAAGTGACCCAAAGTATCCTACAGCCAATAACTAGTTATTGATAAACTTTGTAATGGCCAAACTATTACTTCCCATGTTCCATAATTCATGCAACATTTGCAGTTTCACGATTTTTAATGCACTGCTTTGAATTGAATATTAATATCTTCAATTATGTATTAGTAAAAATTATGTAAATTTTATAAAATAAGGTTGGCCTAGTTGGTTGTAGGTGCTCCTTCTAATCTTTTGAGAGAGGTTTAATTCTTGTCCCTTGTAAAGTGGGATCCCCGATTTCTCCCTCCACTCGCAAGGGAACTTAATCTTACTATATATATATATATATATATATATATATATATATATATATATATATATATATATATATATATATATATACACAAGATGAGGTTCTTAAGGAGCCCTCTTATGGCAAAAACTATGAAAAACCCCTAACAAAAACGTCTCAAAATGAACAAAAACCTCGTAAAAATGAACAAGAAATTCTTAGAATAAGCAAAAATCTCTAATATGAGAGAAAAGTGAATGATTCTCACGATTCTTATCATAAGGTGGTTCTTATATATATATAAGGTGGGTTATTGTTAAATTTATTTTTCATAATATCAACTTATTGTAATTTTTACTTGTAGGCAATTAGATATATTAATAGTTAAATTTATGCGTTGTCAAGTCGTGCCCTGAGAAGTGTGTCAAGTATTTTGAAACAAGGGAAGTATAAAAGTAGCGAAAAGTTTGTTTAACTACAATAAAAATTCTATCACCTTAGGTTATTAACTTAATTCTTTTTAACTTGTACATATAAAAGGAGTTACTCCATCTGTATTTTTTATCTTTCTCACTTGTAATATTCTAGTTAAAGATAGAAAATTTTGACTATGGGTAGTTATTATCTCGATGTGTAAGTTAAGAATATCAACTTTTCATACTTTTTACTAATGCCTATTTAGAGATATTAACAGTCAAAGATGTATATCAAAGACTTTAGAAAAGTAAGTAGGAAAAATTAAAAAAAAAAATACAGATAAAGTATATAGAAGGGTATTAATGCAACAACAAGCACCTTACACTAAAAGACCCTTAATGTGAATGATGAATAGTTATATAAACAAAAAGTATACATTTTATACGGAAATTAGTAACATAGAAAGTTGATTGAAATGCGTCACTAATCCATAAATTTGACCATAACCCGATCTGCAACCTCTACAACCAGACTTATATTCGTCCCAACATGAAAATATATCTTGATCCATATTCGACTCGACCGACATTTACCGAACCTTGAACTCGCTAGCTGGCCCGTTGGGCAAGTCTATGTATAGCATATACACCGTCATTTCATTTCACTAAAATTAATAATACTAAATTTGGCACTATATACATAGTTCACTTTGACCCTCGTTTGTGAATCGTGACTTATACGTAAGAAAAAATATAATCATGTGAAATTTTATTAGATTAGCCTCAATATACATTTTCAATATATCAACTTTTTAAAATATCTACTAATACATAAATTATATATATCAAATGTGCAAAGTTTTACAGTGACAAACATGATTATATATCGCACTTGAGAGTTGAGAGGCCATAGACCATACCACAGGCATAGTTTTTCATCATACATACCGTTGCAATTTTTGCTGAAAGTCGGAGGCTTTTGTAGCAAACCATAAACTTCAATGTCATAATTAAGAGGTTGGGAAATCCTTAATTTGACATGGAAACAAATAAAAGCTTTAGTCAAAATATAGATGTCCAATGTTGAACACATTAAAAAAACAGAAGCAGAATTAAAAGCTAGGAAAAGACCTCCATCTTTAGAGTAGAAAATAAATATCGTATCTTACCTTTTTCAAGAGAACTCCAATTGATTCAAGATTGTCGTCATGCCTTCCAAACACACCAAGAATAGGGCCATCGTTTAGGAGGGGAGATGAAAAATCATGTACATCATCAACTTCCGTTCCAAATCCATAGGGTCCATATCCCACCGGACATAAATTGGTGTGTATCTTCAATGCGGCAATACCTTCTTGCTTTTGGTCTATGTCGTATCCATATCTCCCACTAACTCTTGTTATGAACTCAATATCCTCAAGTACAATCTATATATGTGCATGGGAAGAGGGTGAAATGTTAAAACATTCATTAATGCAAAATCAACTAAGTACTAATCTCCAAAAACATGAATTTAACGGCCTATGTTAACCTTGGATTCTTTTTGCCCATTGCCACCGAACTTCACCATGGTGGAACCTTTGTGTGGGTTAGCTATCACAAATTCAATTGCGTTCACAATGTATCCATGCGTTACTCTTACTTCACTAATACGGTCATCAGCTCTAAGTTGCAAGCGATAGTTTTGAAGAATATGAGAACCATAGGGCCCGTAAGACTCGATCACGTGCCCCTGTGGAAGCAAACAATGCAAGCCATCACTACAAATTACACATAATTGTTAGGATTACAAGCTCAATATAGTGGTCCACTATGGTGTTCGAACATGTGTGGAGTAGAGGAACCAAGGTTGGAACATGGTCTGCCATTCTACAAAAGCTTGTAGTTTTGTCTATAATCACAATATATAGCTGCTTCATTGTCCTATTCGTCGAGCCACTATTATGTATTGTGATAATGTCAGTGCAATTTAACTTATTTAGTAACTTATGTAGTTCACAATGCCTTAGGTGCATCCACCGGAATCCTCTTAGGGTTTGGAAATCACAATGTTTAGAGTAAATCATTAATCATATAACTCACCTTTTTCACTAGAACTCCAATAGACTCGAGAACCTTCCCACGTCTGCCAAAAACTCCAACAACAGGGCCATCAACTAGGCGTGGCGATGAAAAATCAAATGGATTAGGAACATCCAATCCTAGTGCATATGGTCCATATCCTACTGGACATATGTTGGTGTGTATCTTCAATGTTGAAATACACTCTATATTCCGTGTATCATTGTATCCACATGTACCACTAATTCTTGTTAGGTACTCACCATCCTTTAGTACAATCTATGTAAATAATCGAATGAGGAAAAAAAAGGCAAGGGAGAATGTTAGAGCAATTAATAAATGCATGCAAAAGCATCGAACTACTGGTTCCTGATAAATGGAAGATTTAACTGTGTTTAATAACCTGGGATTGGTCTGCGCCAATGCCACCGAACATTACAGTAGTGGTATCCTCTCCTGGCTTAGCTATCATAAACCCTATCGCATCTATAAGCCATCCATGCGATAATCTTACTTCACTTATACGTTCGCCATCTTTAAGTTGCATGCAATAGTTGTTGGGCAACTTAGAACCATAAGGTCCGTAGGACTCAATCACTTGCCGCTGTGATAGTAAACAAAACAATTAGCATAAGGAATATACATATAGAAAGTGAGAGTCTATGAAAGCTATGGAGCACAGAAACCAAATAAGGATTTAGGTATTCCCGTTTCCAAAACGTTTATGTTCCTCAACCTCTAGCCGTTTCTATCATGAATTTTGCTGGTTCTCGAAACATTTTTCTG
Source organism: Beta lomatogona (assembly GCA_947646795.1). Lineage (NCBI taxonomy): Eukaryota > Viridiplantae > Streptophyta > Magnoliopsida > Caryophyllales > Amaranthaceae > Beta > Beta lomatogona. The sequence continues at coordinate 522,573 of CANSNZ010001154.1, forward strand.
TTTTCAAAACCCCACCTGTTTCCCATGAGCTACATTATACATGGAAACAAAAATCTTTTGTCACACAATCAGGTTGCGTGACATATGTGTGCCACTTTATTTAATTAGTAACATAATGGCCCTATTTTTTAGAATTCAAATTTAAATCCACATCACAATTAATACTTCCTCCATTTCGAAATATATGCAACATGTTGACTTTCACATATGTCAATGCACTACATTGACTATTAATATATGTAAATTAGTAAAACTTACAATAAAATTGATTTTTTGAAATTACAATTTGAGATTAATCTAGCAGTGTATTATATGATTGCATTTGCATTCACATACTAGCTTTGAAATGCGACCAAAGTTAGTATCTGAATAGTGCAAAATTTTCAATGTGTATATATTAATTAAAAACGAAGGTACTAGCAAATAAGAAATAGTGGCACATACATGGTACACAAATCATACGATAAAAGATTTGAGTTCCAACACAAGGGTAATTGCTTGAGCCATTTCCATTGCTTAAAGTTGATGAACCTTGCAAATCTTACCTTACTGGTTATAACTCCAAGGGACTCGAGACAATTACTTTTCCTTCCGAAAATTCCGACAATATGTCCATCAGTTGAGAGTGGCGATGAAAAATCATGCAAATCATCAACTTCTCCTCCTAATCCATGTGGTCCATATCCCTTTGGACAAAAATTGGTGTGTACCTTTAACATGGCAACCATGCATTGCTTTGAGTCTCTACAGCATCCATGTTTACCGCTAACTTTTGTTATGTATTCACCATCCTTGAGAATAATCTATACACATTCATAGAAATTACTTAGAAAGAAAAGGGAAACGTAGAGGAATCAATGTAAAATTTGTACCTAAACTACCTAGTTTTGAAATTCATGGATATTGACCTTTGTTTCCTTTCCGCCATTGCCACCAAAAATCTTAGTTGTGGTACCCCCACCCAACTTAGCTATCATGAACCCAATTGCATCCACAATGAGCCCATGCCTTATTATTACTTCTTTGATATGTTCACCATCTTCAAGTTGCATGTCATAGTTTTGAGGCAACTGAGAACCATAAGGCCCATTCCTTTTAATAACTTGCCTCTGTCAATATAAACAAAACAAAGTATTACCAATCAGAGATAAAAATTAACGTTAGCTTAGGAGTGGGCAAATCAATTGAAAACTATGCATGCACAGAAAGCGAGACCAAAAAATAGTCTTAAAACTCCAAATTGAATTTCCAAGTATTATAATGACTTGTATAGCGAATTTTTGGTTAAAGACATGAGGCTTACTACTCCTTGGCAAAGTTTAGCTACGTAACAATGTAAAATTTATGCAGCCTTGTATTTCATGCAAGGGAATTACGATGGTGACACAACCCGACTAAACTAAATCTTCAGCTCTTAGTGTATGGATTGTTAGGGAAAAATACGAAAACAACAAGGGTCACAAGATGAACAATCTTCTAGGCGTGATTCACTTTCCCAAAAGTAATATTCCGACCCTATTCGTATAGCACGGGTTCACGGAATTCACCTTCGAGATACAAAGAAGAATACAATAGTGGTCACGCTAACTATGAATATTATCAATTGAAAATGAGTTTGTGAGATTTTGTGGTGATGAAGAATTTTTGATTTTGATCTTTAGAGTTTGTGTGCAAATGAGAGAAGTTGTTTTCTCAACCAACCTTCATCATGTGAGAGATCTCATATTTATAATAACCCTATACTGTTTCAGAAAATCCGAAACGATACCTTGATTAACCGTCAAAACACGCGAAATAACGCGAAGAATTGCGAGATCAGGAACCACGTGATGCTCGTCGCGAGCTGGGCCAAACCCAGCAGGTCGCGAGGGGAGACCCTGGTCACGACCCGCGACCACTTCCTGCTTATGGGTACCAGCATGCTGCTGGCTAGTGCAATGTGTCGCGAGGTGCGAACACCACTACTACCCACTGCTGGCCAGCGCAAGGAGTTACGAAATGCAAGCATCACTACCCACAAGTATTCAGTCATGCGATACAACATATATTGAGTCATGCAATACAACATATATTGAGTCATGCAATTCAACATTCCTCGTAAAACCACGACTCACATATAGCATATTACATATATTATTCGAGTAACGACACCATAACCAAGTAACTCAAACAATATATCATGAATTAAACTAACTTCATACTCTAAATCTCCAACATGGATTACAGATTACTTGATATAATAGAAGTCAGGGCGTCATATCAATTAGCAAACCCACAAGCTGGCGGACTAGCAAAGTAAAATCATACCTTACCTTTTTCGAGATAACTCCAATGGACAAGAGAAAGTTCTTGTGCATTCCAAAGAATCCGAGAATAAGGCTATCGCTAAGGTTTGGTGATGAAAATTCATACGCAGCTTCAACGTCCATTGATTTTCCAAATGGTCCGTACCCCTCTGGACATAAATTGGTGTGTATCTTGAGTGAGGAAACCTCGTCTTCGTTCCGAAATCTACAATATCCATAAGTCCCACTAATTCTTGTTATGGACTCACCATCCTTGAATGCAATCTGTATATATGCTTACAGAAGTTGAAAAAGTTAATAGTTTTTCAGGCAAGATCGGCAAACTACTCTCAAAATTATGTATGGTACTATATTTTATAGAGTTGTATACTTGTATATTAACCTTGGATTCCTTTCCGCCATTGCCACCAAGCTTCTCAAAGGTGGTACCCCCCTCTGGCGTAGCTATCACGAACCCTATACCGTCGATAATGTTGTGATGCCTTATTATTAATTCTGTAATATGTCTACCATTTTCAAGTTCTATGCGATAGTTTTCAGGCAATTGAGAACCGTAAGGCCCGTGAAATTCAGTCACTTGCCCCTAAGAAAAGTAAACAAAAGAAAACGTCACTACAACAATAAATCAGAATTTATGCTAACATACAACTATACATGCACACAAATAAGTTGTTATGATATTTTGGAGTAAACTCTAGGCTATGGATGTCTGCCCAAAATGGAAAACCAGAATATATATGGAGGCTCCTACGTTATGCTCTTGCTGCGAATATGAATTTGAGAAAACTGAATATCAAGGTTCAAGATTGTTGTCATCATTGTGGGATTCAAGAGGAGTCAGAAGGCCATAGTAAAGTAATTGACCAATTTGGATTGAACACAAGGAAATTCAAGAGGTACGGCCCAATGTATCATATAATACAGAACATGAAGAATAATTGAGAACATGAAGAATAATTGAGAGCATAAATTGAATGAAGAAAATGGATCAAATTGCAAGCATAAAAGCAGTAGATCTATCAAACTACAAACATGAGACCTAGATAAATTAGAAGCATACTACATCCGTCCCTTAATAGATTTCTCATTTCTAATTTGGGCACTATTCATAGCCTCATAAGTAAAGAAAATCCTCAAAAATAAAATCTAATATATAAGATAAAACATAGTCATATGGGATCTTGTTTGATTCTTACATTTGGAAAATCAAACTTTTTCTACTAATATGTAATTAAAGACATAAACGATAATATAAAACATGCATTGGAGAAATGAGAAATCTCTTAAGAAACGGAAGGAGTATAAAGAAACTTAAATTAATCAAGAGGAGAAAAGAGAGGAAAGAGATTGTTGCCTCACTAATAGTGGGTTGTCTCTTGTCCCACTACAATGGGCTTCCTACTTACCAGCTTGATCAGTGCCCCCTTTCCCTATCCTTCATTTGAATTTTCAACCCAGTTCCAGCAACATCAGGCCTAGCCTGCATGGCACCAACTGTCATATGGGCCACCAATGAACCTGATGGAATTTGGCAACGGTTTTTCCACTATGATGTTGCAAAATTCCCATGATGAGTTGGTACATAGACACCGGCGCCTCGTCTCAAATGAGGCGTGACTTAGGTAAAGAAGTTATATGTAAATTAAAAGAGCCACTTTAGATAATGGGTCACCTTATACCTTAAAGGATCCCTACTACCAATCTACCATAAGTGACCCATTTAAAACAATGAGTTACCCTCGTGGTCTCGCCTTACCATACAATACGGTAAGGTGGTGTTATATGAGATTTTATACTTTTGGCACGCTCAGAAAATGACATGAAAAGTTCGTCCCGAGGTTTGCCCCAAAATGGGCCATTCTTTATTGAGTAAATCCCGACCCCGGCCCCTCCCATAATCACCTCTAAGACTCTAATATTTTGTATCATTCCTAATATGTTTGTGCTTAGGACTCTTGTTCATGCATTTTATACATGAGAACGAGGAGTCGAGGACTCCCCAAATTTAGTAGATTTTACACAATCTAACATAAACTTCAATATGTCTAGGCAGACCCGAAATTTATTGTGCACCCAAGCTGCCTCTATCACACAAAAATTGACTATATTAGAAAAACAAATCAGACTGTATCATATGATTTCCACCTTTCCGGTGCACAATAAGTTATTATAAACCCGGTTCATTCAAGTAATTTTTTTGCACACTTAGCTTCGAATATGAGGATAACTGGATAACCAAGTAATTTTATAAAATCTTGTAAGATAATAAACAGGATTTTGGATCTAATCTTTTCTTACTTGACTCTTGATAAAAAATAAAAAAAAAATCTTTTCGAATATCAAGCTCCACAATATTGACAAGAGGAAAAAAAGAAAAAAGAAACATTACCATATAGAGTCCGGATCTGGAACTGCAAGTTACTAATTGAAGCACCAGACGACAATCACAGCCACCAAAATTGAAGCTCGCAAAATTTTGAGCTAAATCAGGCAACAAATGACCGAAACTAAGAACTCTCTGTATTTTCACTCTTATAGTGTTGTTTAACTCATTGTATCTTTTGCAAAAACAACCACAAAAGCCAAGCTAACTCCCACAAGAGGATACTAACAAATTAAACTCGAGACTACCACTAGTGGAGAGTGGAGACATAAAAGAACCCAAGAGTTGGGTATTATCCAAGAGAGAGAAAAAGATACTTATTAGTATTAACAAAAACTAGAAAAAAGCATATATAAAAATAGAAATTAAGGCTTATCACTATTAAAAAAAAAAAGGTTTTTCTATGATCTACCCTTGTGTTTTCAAAATTCTACGATGTACCCCTTATGTTTTTTTGTTCTACGTAGGGCCTGTTCTCCCCAACTTATTTTCAGTTCAGTTTAGTTCCTAAATTTATATCATTACTATTAGTTATAATTTAATTCAGTTCAGTTCAATACAGTTTAGTTCAATTCAGTTCAGTTCAATTCAGTTCAGTTGCAATCAGTTCAGTTGCAATCAGTTGTTTTATGCAGAAGAGAACAGGCCCTACGTACCTTGAAACTCTTTATATTTTCTCTATGGTACCCCTTCGTTAAGGTCAATGTTAAGTTGCCCGTTAGTTTCTTTATTTCCCAACATTTGGAGGGAAATTTCCCATGAAAATTCGATCTAGGTTTGTTGTTGCTTCTTTAAATCTGAAATATTCAGAATTTCATGAGAAAATGAAAAGGATCTGGAACTATAAGTTTGGAGTTACAGAACATAAGTTCTTGAGGTTTCGAATAATGACGGAGTTGGCGGGCCATTACATATTCACATTAACGTTCGTGATAGATTAGAAATAACAAGGGGTACCATACAGAATACTTAAAAAGTTGAAGGGTACTATATAGAACAAAAAAACACAAGGGGTACAACATAAATTTTTAAAAAATACAAGGGTATCCCATAGAAAAACCCATAAAAGAAAATAGTAGCAGTTTTGAACTGGCTAAATAAACTAGAGTATTTAAAGTGAGATGGAAAAGAATGAGAGTTGGGGCCGCTAGGTGAAGTGGTGAAAATAACTTGGAATATAATTAATACTTTGTCTTTCTTTTCCCCCTCTTTTCCTTTTCTTCTTATCACTATCAGGCTTTTGTAAAGGGCTGCTTAGAGATGCAGAGAGTTTATGCCAGACCCATACCCGGTTTAGACTCGGCCCGTAGACCCATTTACATATTAAAATAAAATTACATAAACTCTAAGGTATTTTAAGTTGTGATTTTGTGAACTCGTTAGTGTTTTAAATCTATCTAAGACTTATAAGTCCTACCATTTTAAGAATTTATGAGTTATTTTTTAAAATTTTGTTTAGATAATGATTTAACCATGGATGCAGATAACCTATATATATTAAGGCCAAAAAAATTTAATTACATAGATTCAAAAATGTGATGAAAACTAAAATCTAAGAAGGACTCATTTAGGACCCAGTTAGGACCCATGGACCAGCTAGACCCAGCGGATCTGAGTCTGAGTCTGAAAAATCTAGACCCAACGGGTCTGGGTCTGTAAAAAATAAACGGGTTTGGGTCCAGGTGAACCCGACACATTGCCATCCCTAGTGCTGCTGTATGTTTGGATTTTTTGTACGAAATTTGTGTAGTTGGTGTCTATTTATAAATTTTATATGCTGCTATCAAACGGATTTTTTGAAAAGATTTTATCAATTTAACAATTCTTTTTAACAACAAGAGGAGGGAAGTCATCATCCCAAATGTTTCTTCCCATTTCCAGAAGCTCAACATGAGCTAAAGAGTGAGCAACCTTATTAAAACTACGCTTAACAAAAGAAAACTTAACAACATCAAAAGAACTACTTTCTCTGTTTCAAATTAGTTGTGACACTTTCACTTTTCACACATGCCAATGCAAAACTTTAAGGACATAAATCTCTAATTTTGTATTTGTAAAAATTATAAAATTAAAAATACATATTAAAAAATACATATTAAGACGAATCTAGCAAAATCTTACATAACTATATTTTTATTCACATATAAATCACAAACGATGATCAAAATGAAATTTGTGAATAGTTTAAAATGTCACATTTAATTTGAAACGGAGGAAGTAAGTAAATCTAAAACATCTTTTACTAGCATATGAAAAATGCTCACTCCGACATCACGCTCTTGAATAACCTTGATTACAACCAAGCTATCACTCTCAACTTCAACATTCCTAAAACCACTATCACGAGCTAACACAAGACCTCAACGTATTGCCATAACTTCAGCACACCTGACCTCCCCCACTTCGAGACCTCTGGACGCCCCACAATGCAGCACCACACCCTGCGAATCTCGAAATACTACTCCCAGTCTCGTTCCCCACCCATCCTTAACTCCAGCATCAGCATTTATTTTACCTAGCCTAGTTGAAGGGCTTGCCAACTATGCTCACAAGCCTCAACATTTATACTAATATATTAAAAACCGTTCTTTAGCAAGTCTACGCGCCACATGATACTCTCCCCATAGTTGTTTCATTCCATGTCATCATTATGCACATTAAAAAATTTAGAATCATGCTCCATATAAAATTCGATCACGTGACCTCAAATTAATATACTAAAGTTCTAACCAATAAGCTATCGCCATGGACTAAAAACTAGTTAATCATTATCAGGTGTTCACACGGTGATCGGAGACCAACAAAATTATGTGTCTACAAGATGCACATGTCCAACTAGAGATTGCAGTGGATCCAAGACTCGACACAGATATTGTCAGACCCGCCGCATTTTTAAAAGGGTTCAGGTCTACATTTTTAAAACCTAATGCGGGTGGGTCAGATCTGAGTGTACCTGATCTTGGGTCGGGTCGGGTCCATGCCTAATTATTTCAAAATCGGCTCCGATCCATCATCCATGGACTCATTTTATTTTATTTTTCCAAAAATTATATACTTCCTCCGTTCCATTTTAAATGAAACACTTACTATTTTAGGCCTTTCAAAATAAGTGAAACGTTACCTTATTTGGTATTCACTTCTCTCTATCTCTCTCTTCATCACATGGGTCCCTTCTTTCTTTTCTCTCTATCTCTCTCCTATTCTAAATCCCCGTGCCAAGGCCCTACGTTTCATTTAAAATGGAACGGAGGAAGTATATTTGTTTGGGCCCATTTGGATGGTTAACTCATTTGGCATGATCGCACTATAGAAATAACAATGTTTTACTCTAATTAGCGTCATTAGATTTGGTAATTTCGAAAGGCTTGTTTTGAGTCTGTTTAATTTCAGGTCAGTTATCGATCGATTTAAGTTAATTTTGGTATTGATTTGGTTCTTTGGTCATTTAGGTCGGTTCAAGTGTCAGGCCACTGCTTCGTGTCATTCCTTATCATGTTGTCAGGCCACTGCTTCGAGTCATACCTTATCATCAATTTTGCAAGGGTTATTGTTCATACTCTACCATCTTGGTAGCAGGCCTTGCCACCTTTGATATATTGTTCATGGAATCTGTTTTAGTAGGGGTAAACTTCCTTTGAGTGATTTTGAAGGTGTGGTATTGAGTGCTTGAAATCAGTTGGGTAAGTGAGAAGATATTTATGTTTGTAGATTATGGATCATAATTCTAAACTTATAATAGATGTATATTGGAATTAGTTATGTTGAATCTCAATAGATCTGTGTAGATATATATGATCTAAATATAAGTAGTTTTATGATTTTTATGATTACAATATTAAGATAGTGAGGGTCAAAGTTGCGCCTTGTCAAACATGCCAAGTCAAAAGGGAACAATTGAAACAAAAATCGAGGGCCTTACATAGTCTTCCAATATAAGATCCATTTTCAATCCTTTCATGCATACATTTTTTTTTTTAGCGTTGGGCCTGATAAAACACATAGTCCCAAATATTATTCTTCCCTATATAAAACAGAGAATATGCGGAGTGATATTGAAAATGTGTTAGGAATAAGCCCATATAGGCGCTAAGAAATCGATCAATCACCAATATGAGCCATGGTTCAAACTTGTCCCTATAATTCATGCCACGCTTTGCATTGGAAGTGAGATCAATAGCTACCATTCTAACTTCTCTTGTTTGATCCAACCACCAACTCAAATCCAACTCCGAGAGTTATCGGTTTTGCCACTGCAAGAGCAGCTCTGTATGTTGGAAATGTCTGGTTTGTCACAAACATTATGTTGTAATCACTAATCAACACCATCACCACCAAAATATTTCAATTGCACCATTAAGAGTATTCATATAATGATATTTCAAGATAACGTAAAAAATACCAGAAAATATAACTAAAGACAATTTTAATTTTTTTAAAAAAAGAATCCTAAATGTCTCCTGAAGGTGTCTGAGCCATGGCCCAAACGTTTGTGACCAATGGCTTAAACGCTTTTAGGAGATATCCAAGCGTGGTTCAAACATTTGGAAAAGACGTTTGAGTCTAGGCCAAAACGATTTTTCTAGATGTTTTACTTGTTGTCGGAAAAAAAACATGCTCTAGATTATCATCGTCCATCTTGCGCCTATTTTGTTTTCCAGTGACTAAGGTCCAATGGTAATGAAATAAGATGAGAATATGATGGAAATAGAGAGAATTCAGAGAGTGAGGAGACAAAGAGGGTTGTAGACACATAATCGTGTCTCCCCATTTAAGGATCCGATGATGAAACATACCGTGGTCTTAATTGGTCCGATCCAAGGGCAGAGCAGTCCGAAGAGCCATTCAAAACCATTTCGAAAAATGTTAAAGTCCTATTTTAAAGCCCAATTACTTATTCATGATAATTAATTGTATTTGAGCCCAATTCTTTGAAAAGCCCAATTAATTGATTTATTTTAATAAATAAATATTTCAAAAGATATTTTTTTTAAGTCAAGATAAGATTTTTATCCCGTAAAATCAGATTTCCGTAATTAAAGGATAAAAGAAATCTTTTTAAACTCGTTCTAAATAAAGCTGGCAAAGGCACGACGGGAGCTAGGCTGTCTGTCCACGTGTCAGGTGCACTAATCTGCACTTGACACGTGGATTTCTGACTCATTCAGAGTCACGCGTCAAGCGCGGCCCTCTGCTTGAGACGCGGATTTTCTTTCTTATCTTTTTCAAAGCGCGTACCACGTATATGCTTTTTACTGGCCATGCTGCGTCATGTGCTTGCCACGTCAGCTGCGCCTGGCGCAGCAGGCGCGTGAAGCGCAGTGCTGTTTTTCCTATAGATAGGCGGATAGGCCTAATTTCCGTACAGATAAAAAAATGGATTTTTACACATTAAGACACTTCGAACTCGACGAATATATTTCGAATTCCTATCTACAAACTACAAAACTTCCCTACAAAAAACTCATACTTTCAAACACAAATACATTCAATCTACATACTTTCAGACATTCAGATTTTCAGGCTTCACGATTGCTCGTCCCGAAGGTTGTCAATCTCTCAGACCCAAGCCACGGTATAATCCTGAGGGTCCTTAAATAAATTATTTTTATATTGAAGTTACTAACAGTTTTCTTTCCTGATGCAGATCTTTAATATAAAATCGCTCTACTGTATATTCTAAACCTTTTTCTTTTCTATTTATTTATTTTGGTTCATTATTATATGCTTGCCTAATTATTATATGCATATTATATGATTGTCCTGCTTTAATGTTTTATCATCCACATGTTATTTTTGCTAATCAAAGACCGAAATATATAAATGTTCTAATATTAGTCGGATTAATTTGGACAACATGTTAGGTTCCTTGTAATAACTTGTCACTAAAAATTAATCTTTTTATGTGTTTCCTGAACCAATTTAGACTAAATATTTTTAGAGTGCTTAAAATATTATATGATTATTCTTTGGCATAAAATCTGTAATGAATTGATATTTAGTAGAGGCCAACTTTGGGTGAATGTGGTTCATTATGACTATATTCGTACCCTCACCCCCGAACTCAATCTCTGGTTCATTTTGACCATCTATGGAGTCAGGACGGGGAACTCTACATTGGATAATTTGTCCCTACGGTTTTCCCATATCCAATTAGGTTTATGATTCTTCTTTTAAAGAATTGTTGGCGACTTCTTTCAATACATTTTTCAATAAAAACTTAACAGTGGGGTAGTCAAATATAATACGCGTTCACAACGCGTAGGCGAAATAAAAATACGCCGACAAGGGTAGGACTGTTCGTGTGTTAAGTTGGTGCAGTTTGGGATATAATCCAAGACAAAAGGGCAAACATTACAATTTGACATTTTTCCAAACCAAACCGCACCACACTTTATGCCTAAACCAACCCAAACTGCACAACATGAAACGATTTGGTGCGGTGCGGTTTAACCATATTTTCATCCGCAATATAAGTTTTATAATCTATGAATTAAGATATTCTTTTTCATTATTTATAGTTGTGGATTATGATATAGTTTCTGTAAAGTTACCGTAAACTTGTTGTTGTTGGAAAATTCTTCCTACATTCTTTTTCTATTGCAACAATTGAGTTTTCACGCTTGCCAATGCACAACTTTAACTATTAATATCTTTAATTACTTTTTAGTAAAAATTATAAAACTTTGATATTCTGAAACTATATATCGAAACGAATCTAACAAGACCCCACATGACTATATTTTTCCTTACGTAAAAATACAAAAGGTTGTTAAATAGTGGTGAATAAATAGTGTAAAAATCCCATTATTGTAATTGAAAAAGAACGGAGGAAGTAGTTAATTAGCTACAAATTGTCCAAGTAGGAAGGTAGCTAGTAATTTTATGACCCATATAACAAGTAAAAAAAAAAAATGAAAAAAAAATATGATTGGGCCTAGAATTTATATACAGAGCCCTCGACTTTTATTGGGCTTTGGGAACCCGAAGTGGCCGCTGACGCCTTTTTAAAGCGAAGTAGAGAGAGAAAGAGAGAAGGAAGATAAAGAGGTAGAGAGAGGAATTTACAAAAACAATTCCTTTGAATTTTTCAAAGAAAGAAAAATAAGTGTTCGCGTACTAAACAAGCTGTGTTATTCATACTGAAAAACAAAACAAAACAAAAAAAAAAAAAATCAGAGAGAAAAAATGTCTGGAACTCAAGAAGAAGATAAGAAACCCGGTGACCAATCTGCTCATATCAATCTCAAAGTCAAGGGTCAGGTATTTTTTTTATAAATTCTTTTTATTTGGGATTTAGGGTTTTTTTTGAGGGGTGAGATTTAGGGTTTAAGACTTGTGTTTAATTTTTAATAATCTATTTTGTTTTTGTTTTTCGGCGTAATTCTAGGGTTTTTTTGGTGTGATTTGCGGTGGTAATTTTCTTTATTTGTTTATTTATCGGCGTAATTTCGATTTATTGTATGTGTTTCTGAATTTGTGTGAAGTAATATATGAATTAGGGTTTTGGAAGTGTCATGTTTGTTTAATTAAATTGCAAGTTTATTCGTATTTAAGAGGATGGAGTTTTGTCGTTAATTTAATGAAGTTAATCAGTATGCTTTGGGAATTTTTTTTTATGTTTTCCGGTTAGGATGAAATTTTTATGAATTTGGTTATGGTAGATGGAAAAGGAGATGATGGGATGTGTTTAGAAGTTGTCAAGTTTGTGAATTGTTTTGTGTCGCCGATTCGCTTGATGAGACTGTTCTATGTGTGTGGAACAATTTATCTTATCAGAGTGGGAGGAGCAAGACAAAGAATGGAGGGTATTTGATGGTTTTCTTAATGGATTATGGGATTCGTTTACAAAGAGCTGTAAATGATGGAAGTTAGGTTTTTTTACGATTAATTTGGCGATCGCGGGTGTTTTATTGTGGAAAATTGGATGTGGTTGTGAAGAAGAGGTGAAATTGCTATTTTGTTTTCGATTGATGGAAATGGGTTTTTTGAAATGGAATTGTTGGTACTCGATCTTGTTAGTGCTATTAATGACGAGTTCTAATGAGGAACATAGATTGGGAGCAGGATATCATATATCTAGTCTTTGTCTTTGGTTTTCCTTTTTTTGAGGGTAGTCCCTGAATCAGTAAGATAATGATGGATTGAATGCTGTGTGAGTACGCTCTATATTTTGGGGTTTGTTGCTTGGCAGTTGTATCAGATGAGATTTGAAGAAGAAGAATGATGAGACCTTTCGATATGCTTATATCTTAGTTTGCATCATGTCATCATTTACGTGTCTTTTCTGTTTGTGGATGTTTTTTCAAGATGCCTAAGTTTACTTTTATATGACTGATTTGAGGCCTGTGAGTTTTTGGGCAGAATAAAGAAATGACAATAACACTTGGGCCTGTGAGTTTCATGGCCAAAACAAGGACATTGCATCAAGATCAGTGCTAGTGAAGCAAATCAATGAAGCACTTGATGAATACTAGGATAGAGATAGTCGTATAATTCCTCTGCTGTGACTTGTTTTATTATTTTGTTCGATTGCTTCTTTGTCGTGAATTATTGTGATTGGTGGATATATAGGATTCTACTGTTATCAAATTTTTGCAATTCTTTGTTGGCAATAAACTTAGGTAATCAATCTTCTCATTCTCGATGTTGCCAATTTCCTCCTTATTGTTTGGGGTTTGAAAGATCAATTAAACAATTATCACCTAGCAATCTGTTGTCCATGAATTTGGGCTTTTAGTCACCCCATTGTCTAACGTATTTTACTCTTTTTCATCTCTTTGGCTTTTGTAAGATCACTAAATCATTGTACTAGTTTCTTGAAAAGTGATAACTCTTTGCATCATGTGATTGCTAGATCATGGGGTGCCTATTATTAATTATTAGATGCTCGGGTTGGCTATTTTGTTGGACTTTGAAAGCCACATATGTTATGACTCATGAACTCCCAACCACCCCCCCCAAAAAAAAAACAAAAAAAAAACCAAAAAAAAAAAAGAACAAAATCCAAGCTGAAAACATTTTGATGGAACAGTTGCTTTTGGTCATTTAAGCTGTATAGGTGGTGTGGTAAATCGTGGTACCTTAAGTGTTCTTTGTTGACTGTTCCTCCCTCTCCCTTATCTCTCCCACAGTAATAATCTTGTAGAATACAATTTCAATTTAGACTAGGTGCAATTTCTCTTTTAGTGTTTGGATCGACATATACCTATATCTAAGCTTGCTACACTTGCATTTATATATAAGTTAAGTATTGGCATTTTCATCTGCTTCTGTTTGGGGTGCTCTGTTTCAGGATGGCAATGAGGTCTTCTTCCGAATTAAGAGATCTACTCAACTGAAGAAGCTTATGAATGCCTACTGTGACCGACAGTCAGTGGAACTGAACTCCATTGCTTTCTTATTTGACGGGCGCCGTCTTCGAGCTGAGCAGACTCCTGAAGAGGTACTTCACTCCTCTCCTCCCTCTCTTCTGGTCTAATCAATAGCACCCATTTCAGCTGTTATTATCCTAATGTCATAAGAATTAGCCCACCTCTAATTGCCACTCTCTGTCCCAACCTTTCTCTTGCTAATAACACCTTGTTCAATTGATTGCAACAGCTGGAAATGGAAGATGGTGACGAGATAGATGCTATGCTGCATCAGACTGGAGGTTCTATGGTCTAATCCTTGCCGTGCCTCATGTTGACTAGGATTAAGGAAATTAGGTTATTTCAGAAATTGGCTTTGTGAAAGACCATGTTTAAAACTCTATTGTAACTTGATCAGTCTTGTTCTGAACTTAGTTTCTTAGTCCCTGTTTGTTGATGATAATCTTAAATGGTGCTTGGTGGGTATCATAGTATGTCATTACCTGTTTGGACGTTGTCCTAAAGCACGGTTTGTTAACGTTGTCAACTATTTGGAGACCATTTTGTATATTCTTATCATACTGCGGCCTTGTGACAAATCTACTTGTCTTGGTTGTCTTTAAACAAGTCCCATTCTAGGAAAACCAAGGTATCCTTGGTGATATATCAATTTGTGTTTCGTAAAACCCCAAACTGTACCAAGCTTGAAAGTTGGCTATTTTGTCATTTGAGCTCGAGCCAAGTGCTCAGTTTGAAGCTCGATTTCGATGGAGAGGGTTTACTGTGCAGGTTCCGAACAAGTCTGGGTTCTATGGAGCTTGACCATTTTTCTCAATGCGCTGGATTGGAATCAAGCAGATGCGCAAATTATCCGAATTGCGTCAATGCCAGCAACTTTTTATCTTTGAAGGGTTCTAACTTGATTAGCCTATTCTCCGTTGTCTTCTTGATCTACCTTTCATCAATATGATAGTTTCTGTTATTTTCTTATTCATCCTTTAGACAATGGAAGATTAGTATCAATCTTTTCACCTAAAGTTTTCTAAATTTATATGAGTTGAACTTATTAAAGCTCATCTGAATTTGTACAAATTTATTTTCCTTGAAAACTTTTATTATAAAGTTGAAAAGAACGCAGAGTTTTGAGATAATCTTGTATTTTGGTTTATTTTTTTTTATCGGAGATACCCAATATGAATAAGACATGAAGGAGTGCTTTATGGAATGAAACCAAAGGTCTATATTACACCTTCAGTGAGTGGGCCTCATCCAATCACTCGAACATCATCTTAATTCTTAGCCACCAAAATCCCACATCTTTGAAAATAACACAATAGAGTAGTGTGAAACTTCTGATCTGTGACCATTTCCTCTATCCCATAGCTCATACACTTCTCACCAGTCGGTCACCACCCATGGCTACTACATCAACCACCACCTCCACCTTTTTGTGCTCCCCTTCTTCCATCAAACCCTCTTCTTCTCCTTCTACTCCCAGCCTTCTCCCTTTCCTAACTACTCGAACTCGCCGACTCCCTAGAATCAAGGCCACAGACTTTCTTGGTGACTTCGGAGCGAGAGACCCATTCCCAGCAGAGCTAGAAAGCAACTTTGGCGATAAAGTCTTAGGATTTATGAGCACAGAACACAAAATTCTTATTCCTCAAGCTTCAGCACTTGCTCTTTCACAACAGCCTTGTCAACCAATCTCTCCTACTGATCAACCATTGTCTAAGGATGATGCTAAGCAGCTCCTCTTCAAGGTGGTCGGATGGCGATTACTCGAACACGAGACTGAAGATGGGAACGTGGTGTTGAAGTTACAATGTTTATGGAAGTTGAAGGACTTTGATGCTGGTGTTGAGTTGATAAGTAGGATTACTAAGGTTACTGAAAGTACAGGGCATTCCCCTGTATTCAGCCAGGAAAATAATCAGGTGATAGCTGTGTTATGGACTCAGAAAATTGGTGGGTTGAGTATTAATGATTTTATTGTTGCTGCTAAGATTGATGAGGTTAATATTTCTGATCTTCTTTCTAAAAGGAGAGCTTGGGCTTAGGATTTTGTTTTTTTTTTTTGGTTAATGTTGCAAAAGTTGTAGTAATTGGTTTGAATTATCTATAGTTGAATTTTATTATCCCATTTTTGCAACAATACTGCATAATGGCTTTATCTTAAGCTTGTTCACTCTAGTCTCCATGTGACCGACTGATCTTACACATTACAATCAGTGAAGTCTTTTATATATACTTCCTGTTTTTTTAATTGCACCATTTCATTTTTGGTACTATTCATCAATCAACTTTGTTAAGCTATCTCGTATCATTATATAAGAAAAAATTTAATCAAATGGGTTCTTATTAGATTCGTCTCAATGTAATGATTCCAAATATCAAAATTTCAATTTTTTTACTTATACTCCCTCCGTTTCATTTTAATCTACACACTTACACTTTTCACGCATGCCAATGCAAAACTTTGAGGACATATATTTTTAGTTTTGTATTTGTAAAAATTATAAAAAGTACATAAAATACATGTTATGATGAATATAGCAAGATCCCACATGACTATATTTTCATCCGCGTATAAATCACAAATGATGGTCAAAGTGAAATTTGTGAATAGTGTAAAATGTCAAAGTGTGTAGATTAAAATGAAACGGAGGGAGTACTCAATTAGAGATTTTGACGTTCAAAAAAGTGTATCGACAAACGTGAAAAACGAAATGGTGCAATTAAAAAAACGGAGGAAGTGTGTTCGAAAATGATACTTCTAGTTGCGTATGTAAATAAGAATTTTCGACAAATTATAGGACTATATTGTGTGCTGATAAAAACGGTTTTGGTCCCGGGTTGCATGAGAATGTGGAATTATTCAATTGGGCTGTTGTTGGAGTTGTGGCTCCACTCTATTGTACTTTCTATATCGTTTTAAACCTTAATTTGGCTTGAAATTTACCCGCCTCCAATGCACCTATAAAATGGGTCGATGTGAATTTAACAAGATCTCACATGACCATGTTATATTTTACACCATCCGTCTCTATATAGAGTGCCCATTTCTTTTGGGCACAAGTATTAAGAAGAATTTATAAGTGAGACCTTAATTATATTAAATTAGAATTAAAAATTAAAGTTGGTATACTATTTATGAATTGTTTATTGAGGAGAGAGAATGTGGGGAAAAGGGTAATATAATAAAAAATGAAAGCTAAATAATATTTTAATTGGTGGACTCATACCAAATAAGAAAATGAGAAATCTATTTGGGACAGACATAAATAGAAAAATGGAAACTCTATTTAGGGATGGAGGGAGTATATAGTGGTGGGAATTCGAGGTCAAAGTTTGTAAAGTTTTACTCTAAATATGCAAGTGTTGCATTCTTTTTGGACCAGATAACGTATGATTAAATAATGGTTTCTCACCACTACTCAGTATATTAAATATTTTTTGGAAGATTTGAATGTATAGAAGGGAAAGCGAGAATAAATATATGTTAAACAAGTAAATTGTTCTTGTCCTGAAGAGAAGTTTGAGAAAGTGAAAGGAAAGTTATAATCCCAGGATGAACACACTGCCGAAATCTTTGGACAAAGTTATACACTCTCTGTACCATAATATAAATCATGTTTTCTTTTGCGCAGTCTCTAAGACGTACTCCCTCTGTTTTTTTTTATCCTTTTCACTTTTCTGTGCGCGTCTCCCAATGCACATCTTTGAACTTAGATATCTTTCATTATATATTAGTAAAAATTATAACGATTGAATATTAATAACGTACTAATTGAGACGAATCAAACAAGACCCAACATGACTATATTTTTTCTTATAAATTGAAAAAAATTGAGAAGATTCTCTCTAAGTATGAATAGTGCCAAGATTCCAAGTGAGAAAGATAAAAAAAAAACAGAGGGAGTACCTTTGATTTTCGATATCTTTATTTCCGTACTAATAAAAATTATAAAAGGTTGATATTATGAAAATACATATTAAGGCGAATCTAACAAGATTTCACATGAGTATGTTTTACATATATATTAATACAAATATTTGGTCAAAAATTTTAAAGTTTGACTCCGAAAAGAAAAGAGGACTAACATTATGAGATGAAAAGAATACAACATTACATCATATATCTTTTCATATATAAATCTAAACTTCTATTTCCTTGAGTTAACAAACTAAGGAATAATCTTTACTTAAATGGCAACATATCCAAAATTCAAACTTTAATTTGCTTTATACTATATCTTAAACAATTCTAAATCTATTGTTAAATAAGAAAAGTCAACCAATTTAGGAGGAAACCTTATTTTAGTCTTTATATGAACACTTTATCAACATGTATGCCAATTGCTAAGCAGCCTTCTTCATACTTCATAACAAGTAGAGAGAACGCAAAAAGTAACGAAGATACATAATATATGATATATTGAGAAAGAGGAAAGGGGCAGAAAATGGAAGGAAAATTAAGCAATTGGAGCTTATTTTTCATTATTTTCAACCTTGCAATAATTATGCCTTTTTCTCTGTCTGAATTTACCTCCAAACACTATGGTGAAGCCCTTTCTAAAAGTTTCTTGTACTTGGAAGCGCAGCGTTCAGGGCATTTGCCTCATAACCAAAGAGTTCTTTGGAGATACCATTCTGCCCTACTTGATGGCCTTGAACAAGGGGTATGTGAGTCCTAGGGGTGCATTGTAATTTCACAAGTAATATGAAGTACTTGCTCCGTCATAAATAAGTGACACACTTCTCACTTTTATGTGAGAGTTTTTTGAAAGAGTATGTCGCTTATGTTGTGACAGAAGAAGTATATGTTAAGTAACAATGTGGCTATTTGTTAATTTTTTTTTAAATTTCACTAGGTAGTGCATACTCCATTCGAAATTTATAGTTAAATACTTATATGACTTTTGTGACTAAAGAAGATAATGCTGAACTTTGACCTATATATTTTGGTCAATTCAGTTGTATATGGATATTGATGGACTCTTAAAAGTTAAAAGTCACATACATATAAATAATTATATGCATGAAAATTTGCTTTTTTTTTGGTTTTGAGAAAAGGATATATAATTTGTGAAATTTTAAAATAATTCGAGTTCATAAGTTAATTAGTCGTTATTTTCTTGGACATATATGTAACTTTATGTTAGGTAGCTCAATATAAGATCCAATCAATATAATGTATCACTATGTTAGTTGAGACGACTTACCAATTAAATTAGCTGACATCACACTTATAAAGTGTGTATTATCCCTATATGTAGATGTCAACTATATATCATAAATTCCCCTCAAAAAAAAAAAAAAAAAAACTATATATCATAATTGATAAACTATTGAGGTGTGGTATCTAAAACCTGACATCATATCTAGTTTATATTACTATCCTATGCGACTTTATTTATCCAAAATAAAATAAATAATTTGCCTCCGTTACTAAGAATTATCACAAACTATGTATGGTAAATTATGTGACATGTAAATCTGACTTAAGTTTCACAAATATAATTGTGTATAGGTTGATTTGGTTGGAGGGTATTATGACGCTGGTGACAATGTCAAATTCGGCTTTCCAATGGCTTTTACCGTGACAATGTTGTCATGGGGAGTCCTTGAGTATGGAAAAGAGATAATGGATGCAGGAGAATATGATCATGCACTTGAAGCAATTAAGTGGGGCACAGATTATTTCATCAAAGCTCATACTCATCCTACTGTTTTATGGGCTCAGGTTTGTGATAATATATTTTTTGTATCCCAAAGCTTTTACTCAATTTTGTCTATGTAATTATAATCAGTTTTTATATTCTATTTATGAATTATCAACAAATTTCTGTTTTCATATCCAATTATAAGTAACGTAGACCGAGAAATTAAACTCATACTGCAACTTATGAATTCTTGCACCTTTTTCCTAAAAAGTACTCATCTCTCTTTCATAAGGCGTGTTCTCTTCACCTTAAAAAGTATAAGTTTCAGATCCACTATGTTAAAATAAGCTCTAATAAGTTGAGATTAGTTCAGATTATTCCGATATAAGCTCAAGTAAATTTTAACACGAATAAGTATTAATAAGTTCCAATAAATTAGATAAGTTACAAGTTGAGTTCCGATAAGTTCCAAATTGAAGGTAAGAAAATCGCATCCATACTCAGTTTGAAACAATATAACAAAATCTCAAGTGATAACTTATGGCTAAAATTTGACTCCCAAATCGACACGACACTCTTAAGAACAAATAAGAACATATAGAGTAACATTCAAGTAGAAAATATTATAAAACAAAAGGTAACTACATGGAATGGTCAGGTAGGTGATGGCAACACCGATCACTACTGTTGGCAACGCCCCGAGGACATGACAACATCACGGCGAGCTTACAAGATCGATGAGAAAAATCCGGGATCGGACGTAGCCGGAGAGACGGCCGCAGCAATGGCAGCTGCATCTTTAGTGTTAAGGACAACCAACCCACATTATTCTAATATGCTCCTGGACCATGCTCAACAAGTAAGCATCTTAATTCTTATATCTAGACTTATAGCTGAAAGTGATGTTACATAGTAGTACTTCGTAATGAATATGATTAGTTTTAAGCATATGTAATTGGGTGATAATTTTTCACAGTTGTTTGAATTTGGTGACAAATATAGAGGAAAATATGATGATAGTATAAAAAATGTGAAGGGTTATTATCCTTCATGGAGTGGGTACAAAGATGAGTTGTTATGGGCAGGTTTGTGGCTATACAAGGCCACTAAGAAAGCGAACTACTTGGAGTACGTCATCAATAATGCTATCTCATTTGGAGGAGTCACTTGGGATGTAAATGAATTTAGTTGGGATCTCAAGTATGCTGGTGTTCAGATTATTGCTTCCATGGTAAGTATATATAAGATCTAATGCTAATTAATCTAATTAACCTAAAATCGCAACAAAATGGAGAATTTGTTATAGTATGTATCATAGACTTATTTTTTAATCATTCTTGACCGATTACTAGTAATGTCGGTATTACATGAGAAATCATATACAACAACTGCCTAATAAAATGGTCACAAGCTTAACAAAGTCCCTCGTCACAAATCTTTTTTTTCCATGATCGTCTCTTTAAAGTGGCGGGAATTTGAAACCGACACTAATTTTCTCGACTAAGAATCGTGGCAAATATGATATTTAAGATATACTATTCATCTATACTATTTTCAACCATAATTACTTTTTCTAAATTTCTTATGGTTCTTTTTGTGGCAGCTATTAAGAGAAGAACATAATGACAAACATAAGCAAATCTTAGATCAATACAAATCAAAGGCAAATTACTACATATGTGGATGCCTCAACAAAAACAAAGTCAACAATGCAAAGCGTACACAAGGGGGTTTATTGTTCACCCACAAATGGAATAACATGCAATATGTATCAAACGCTGCGTTTCTCCTTACAATCTACTCTGATTATCTCAGAACGACAAATCAGACTCTTAATTGTCCCCAAGGAGACGTGGGCCCACAAAAGATCTTCTCCTTTGCCAAATCACAAGTAGATTACATATTAGGCATGAATCCCATGGGCCTCAGTTATTTGGTTGGGTTTGGGCCCAAATACCCACTTAGGGCCCATCACAGGGGTGCATCAGTTCCATCATACAAATTAATGAAAGATTTTATTGGGTGCACTGAGGGGTATAATAAATGGTATGGACACCCAAATTCAAACCCTAATCTTTTGAGTGGGGCCCTTCTTGGTGGTCCAAATGATCAGGATAAGTTTGTTGATAAGAGGAGTAATTATGCTCAAACTGAAGCTTGTACATACAATACCGCCTCTTTGATTGGGGTTCTTGCTAAATTGCATAGCTTACAAAACTATTCCATTTATTAGAATTCTATTTAGATTTTTCATAATTATTATCAATGAAGTTGAAAGAGTTGTTATTTTTGATTTTCTTTCAAGTTAAAAGTACATTTATTATACTTCTATATAGATTTTTTTTAGATTGGCCTTGTTTGGTATAGAAGTTTGGGGAAAAAAATTAGAGGTTTGAACTAATATAGGGGGCGTTTGGTTCGTTAAGAGGAAAGGAAAAGGGTATGAGAAAGGGTTCTGAGGAGAATGGAAAGGGTTTCGCTTTTGATTAAAAATATTGTTTGGTTAGGAACATCAAAGTGAATGGAAAATAATAATAATAATAATAGTTGTATGGTAGAGGGATATGGGGTAATCCCAAACCTTTGGGGGTGGTGGGGAATCAATCTAAGGGGAAGGAGGGTAATCCTAATAAGAAAAAGGGGTAAATGGTTTGAAAAAAAGCACTAACCCAACACTTACAAAGAGAAACAAGGAACTCAATGCCCTTTCTCTTTCTTGAAAACCCTCCAACCAAACGCCCCTTACAAGATTTATCTAGTCAATCCTTAAGTTTAGTGTTTGGTAAAAAGAGGTTTGAAATAGCTGATTGGGCCCAAAAGCTCTTAGTGGAAAAGTCCCAGATGACATTAGAGGTTTGAGAATGAGTGGACAAATTATATTTATATCCTAAAGTTCATGAAAATTGTATTTATAAATAATAAAAAGTACAATAGTGGATTATGTTCATGTCTTTATCGATCATTTTACACAATTAAGTAACAATCAACTAACAGATACTTACCAATCACCTTTATACAATAGCTAGTCAAATCAACTAATAACTATCAGCTAAAACAATCAGCTAGTTTACATATAGGAGTATTTACTTTTGACTAAATTTCTTTGTAATAAATTTGCTCATTTTTATAGCCACTAAAATTATCACTTCATGACAAAGTTCTTATATGCTCATATATTCTACAATTGTTCAACATGTTACATAAATACCCTAGTTTGATTGATCCTACATTAAACTTTCATCAAGCAATTTTAAAGCAACGTAAGAATTCCTGTTTCTATACTCTATTGGTTCTGTTTTACATTATTTCGCCATTGCAATTAAAGAATTGATATGATTAAGACCGTAGCAGTCGTTTTATATCTATCTCTTCCTATTCTTCCTCTCTCAATACGTCTGACCTGCAAAATCTACTAGCTACATACGAGAGATGTCAATTCGGTAAGATCCTTATCTTACATACTTGAACAAACAATAATTCTAATTTAAGTGAGAATCTACTTTTGGCAAATCCAAATATCCAATAGATCTAGAGAAGTTATTTGGAGAGAATCTACTGTTAGAGATCCAATAGTTGTACTACGGTTAGAGATATCCAATAGAGAAGTACTTAAAGAGATCAGATCAACAATTTGGTTCACCATGACCATTACCAAAACATATAATTGCTCTATGCTCTCTAATTATACAAGGCCGATAATCTTAACATATGAGATTGCTAATGAATCACAAACACACTCTAGTCTCGATTGTTTAACTAACTAAATTATACACACTCATTTTTAGTTACTATTCACTATTCAGTATTCACTAATCTCTTTTTTTTTTTTTTTGACATCGAGAAAATTTGCATTAATTAAAGTTTAGTTGTCACATTGCTAGTATGATTCCACTATCGTCACACACATATTTCCAAACCAAACAACATTTGTACAAACACCAAACAAATTATGTGCTAGTTGATGAAACACCATCATTTCGGAGTTTATGGTAGGTTTCTCCTGGAGTAGCCTCTTTGTACTTCTCCTTGACAGTATCAGGGTCCGCGTCGCCACCAACAACCTCCATGGTAGCATCCATCACCTTGTCGGAGGTTTGGCTTACGAAACCTTGATGGGATTTTTCATCTAAATCTCTTTCTTTCTCCTCCTTCTCGTGAGTTATTTGTTCCATCACCTCGGCTGTTGATGGTGCCCTCTCACTGTCCGTTGATGACACCATTTCTTCCTTTCCTTCTCCTTTGTGCTCGCTGTATTTCTAAACATCATAATACACAATAATTAAAGAGTAAGAAAACGAGTGGAGAAAGTGATATAAGGCAAAGACATTTCACTCTTTTGAATGAGCTAGAGTTGGACTAGGCCGATTTAAAAATTTAGGATGGTCACCAACACCCAAGTTTGAGAGTACTATGTACTTGGTCCATTTCAAACATGTATATCAAATGCATACTTCCTTGATATCAAGTTGCAATATTTGGTTTTTACATGAACACAATTTTAACTATGTGTTTCTTTGATTGACGCTTTAGTAAAGATAATAAAAAAGTCGATTTTTGAAAAATCGACATGAGAATAATCTAGTAATAGTCTTTTGAAGGGGAGTTTACTACTCCATTCTATTTTATTATTCTCGTTCAGAATCTTGACACTATTCACGGTTGGAGAGAATCTTCTAAAATTTTCTCAGTATATATAAGAAAAAAATATAATCATGTCGTCTTAAAAAGCACCTTTATATTAATATTCAATCAATCATTATAGACACGGGTGCATTCGAAAGCCAACCTGTGAAAATATAAAGAACGAAAGAAAACGGAGAGAATATTAATGAGCTAGTACCACATATCAATTGTTAAAGCTTTTATACATATAGGAATAGTTCAATAGATATCTCTGTCAAGAACAACAACTTAAAGGAAGAAATCAAATATTCTAAAGCTAACCTATAAACAGCCACATAAAATATATACCTCCACTCTACTCGATGGAAAAATTCTCACCTACTTTTCTTGTAGAGTTTCTAAAACACAATTTTAATCATTAATAACGATTAAGATTTGATACGTTGAACATACACATTGAGATTTGAGACGATTTAACAAGATTATACACAACCATGATTTTCTCTTATAAAGCGATATTACTTGAACTAATTGGAGCATTTGTGACATGAACAATTTTATACAACGATAATTTGTTTTTTAAAAAAGAGGAAAAGAGTCTTAAATTCACCTTGATAAGTTTACAACCATAAGGAGTCAGAAGTGGCTTGAGTACTGAGGACTTGTTAGTAGACGTACAAACGAGGAGACCGAGTCGACTCATTTGGCCAAGGTTAATCTTTGTGTTTAATATTTGAAATATGCACCTCAAACGAAAGAAAAAACTTTGCTTAGTAAAAACGTAGTGGAGTACTAAAATTAGCCCAAAAAAGGGTGAGAGAGTATGTATGCATGTACTACGTGGCATATTAAGAGTACTTCTTCTTACAGGTGGTGCTCTATGAGACAACCACCGACTTTGCTAGCTCATTTTCCACAACCATTATATTTGCTTATTGAACATAACTATACATGTATATTCAGTGGGTAGCTCACGTAATTTTAACAAATTAGTAAAAAAATAACTAGTTTGCGTTTGTGTTTGTGTTTGTGTTTGTGTTTGTGTTAATGTACAAGATGAATACAACTTACAATAGTATAATCCAGTTAAATTAACACTTCCCTCGTTTTTAAATAATGAAACACTCCTCTCTTTTGTGTTAGAGTTTTTTTTAGAGAAGTGCTTCACTCATTTCAAAACAGGGAAAGTATTATGACGAAATCTGAATATTTATTGAAAAACATTATCAATATGGAAATATCATGATTGTAGTTATATAAGTAACACCAATCAATATCAATAATATATATCCACAAAATCCTTATGGTGTATGACCAATCGAAACCAATAAAGGTTACTATGTGGATGCTTTAAATTTGCGGATGTCTTGTTGTAAATAATATAACCCTTCTTATCCTTTCATTTGGAAAATTGATGCAACCCTTACTTCTACTTATTCTTCTCGTGGAACATATAAATAAAAGTAAATGTAAATCAATACTGCAGTTTCAAAATGAGCAAATACTTATGCTTATTGAGA
Organism: Beta lomatogona; assembly: GCA_947646795.1. Taxonomy (NCBI): domain Eukaryota; kingdom Viridiplantae; phylum Streptophyta; class Magnoliopsida; order Caryophyllales; family Amaranthaceae; genus Beta; species Beta lomatogona. The sequence continues at coordinate 548,421 of CANSNZ010001154.1, forward strand.
GAAAAAAGTTTGCCAATCTGAAAAAGTTTGCTCATTCGGGTGAATGAGCAGAAGCAATTAAAAATGAGTATAATTTTACTTATTTGGAAAAATTTCAAATAAACAATAAATAAATAAAAAATCTTAAGTATAAGATGAACATGATATACCCGAATTTACTATAAATTTTCCCTATGCCAATAATATTGAATAAGGCATAGAGTTATCGAATGTAACATGCCAAATAAACGTACACAACGCTAATAGTGAGAATTTTCATCTTTTTTGTGCTAATGTCCCTTGGATTTATGCCACAAAAATCTGTGCTTCCTTCCGACCTGTCGGCCGGGGGCACCCTTTCTTGAGAATTTAGTAGCTGCCTACTATTTAATTTCATTTAGCAAATTGGTTCTTCCTTCATCTACTTTTTTTTGAGCAAAACCCAATCAATCAAACCTCAACCACTCAACTCTACATTAGGTCCCCTCTTCATTCAATAATTAACTCAATCAAACCTTAACCACTCATCTTCACAAGAAACGTGTTTCTTGACTTTCTTCTTAGGTTCCCATGCCTCTTCATTCAACAATATACTGGCTTGATAACATCTACTGCCATGATATTTCGACACCTTCATCTACCTCAAGAATCCTCGTGTGATGTTGAATACGGCACGACATGACACTTGCATACTACATTTCAAACTAAAAACTTAATTTTTTCTACAAAGTAGTCGAGTTGGACACTTGGACACCGTATCCGAGTAGACACTTAATCCGAGTAACATAATCTCCATCATATTATCAAAGTGTTGCGCTAATTACAAAAACGAAACTCTGGAATAATTCAAATAATTAAATTATACATCCTCCATTCTGAAATAAGTAAAAAACTTCTTCGAAAAGGCTCACATAAAAGTGAGAAGTGTTTTACTTATTTTTGTAACGTAGAAGAATAATATAATCACATATTAATATCATCGGACCACAATTAGTTTCTTTCAGGTTACCAAAAGTCACTAAACCTACTATCTTAATATTGTTGATAACATACAAATACAAATTAACACTTGCCTTAATGACATCATATCCATGGATCAGTTATCATCCACAGTTGGGTCCATACATTAAACAATGACATATGTCATGCCGACTTTCCTTTACACGACTTGATAAGTTCACAATGTTTTGGACCGGACAATGCCCTGGGTTATTTTGTATTTAGAAATGAAATATGATTACATATAACTATATTAGAGATGTAGTTTAGTGGTAAAATCATAATTTTTTTTTGACAACGAGAAAACTTGCATTAATTAAATGAGTAAGTACATCCTAATGCTAATACAACCAAACACAAAACAAAGTAAACAAACCTAAATCGGCTTTATAAGCTCTTTACACGCCATAAAAAACAAAACAAGTAAAATCAATAAAAAGTCGCATGTTAAGGAGGGCTTCATTTGGTCAATCTTTGTGATGGTGGAGTCAAAACTTTGATGATGGAAGTGGTAGGAGAAACGAATGTCGTTCACGATCCCGGACAACGAACAACCAACGACGAGCTTCACGTCTCGCCGCATGAGAAATGCCAACAATCTACTATCGCTTGGGATTACGGGCTCATGATCTTTTAAAGAGTCACATTCCTTGGTGACTCATTACTCTCTCTCGAGAGTATTTCATGTTTCTCTATAAGGTAGGAGAAATGCATTTGAGTGCGAGTGCTGAAAACAACCAGATGCAACTGAGTTGCCGCCTCGATTTGAATTTTTCAAGGCAAGGACCATTAAGATCAACGCCAAGCTAAGAAGAGAACTAAACAATTTGAGCTCTCGAACACACCTCCTCGTGAAGCTTAGGAAAACACATGTCCCAACCATGAAAACCTTTCATCGCCTCGACCACGCTCACACTTCTCATCCTCTTAAGTCACCCTTTTCCTTCATTAAAGATTCGAAAAAACTACATATTCTACTACGACAAACATTAAACCACCATCCCTTATCCAACTGGCAAATGCTTTTTGATTGCCATAACCAACCACGAACAACAGCCTTAGCAACTCGAAAGAAACAACTTATTTCAACTATGTGGCATCTTACCATGCAAACTAAGAAAAACACCAACATACTTATACTTATATCTAACATAACTAGGGAGAGGAGCCCAACAACCAGGGGGAGGGGGAAGGGAAGCCCAACAACCGGGGGAGGGGAAGGGAAGCCGGACAACCAAGGGAAGGGAGAAGGGGAAGCCCAAAAACTAGGGGAGGGGAAAGGGAAGCCCGAGACCGACGCTAAGGAAAACAGGGAAACTGTGCTGCGATTAGGAAAGGGAGGGGATGGGAAACTCGCGAACGAGGTAGGGAAGGGACCTAAGCCACAGGGAAGGGGGAGGGCACACCGGACCGGTGGTGAGGGGGAAGAAGAGATACAAAGGGAAAAAAATCGACAAAAAGAAAAGGGGGGGGGGAGACACAGGAGGGAAAAACCAACAAAAAGGACGGGGGGAAAGGGGAGAAATTGGGGAGGGACGATGAACGGGGTCGTTCTCGAGAATTTTTAGGCCGGGTAAAACTAAGAAAATGGTCCCCTAATACACAACAACTTTAAGAAATACAAGTATAAAGTAGCTTCTATAAAAAATTATTGATTTAAACATAAGAAAAATTATTGATATGAAGTAACTTTAAGAAATACAACTACTTTTTCCGCCTTTTAATAATTGACACGTTTCCTTTTAGGGAAATGTTACAAACTCACAATAAGTGACACATAGTTCAAAGTAGTAAAAGATACTTCTCATTTATTACATCTTTGCCATCATTTAATTGTTTCACCTTTCACCGACTTACTTTATCTAATACTCAAATTTGATTGGTTAAATAAATGGTCCCTCTCTAGGCTCCGTGGTATTCCCCTCTTTCTTTCTGTGTCACTTATTAAAAAAAGGATGAAGTATTTTAAAGCAATATTAAGCATACAATTATTTATAATAAAATTTTTTTTGTTTGGAACATTTTTTAATGTAAAATAATTGATGACAAAGTTAACTTCAACCTTACTTCTTCATTCCAACATAATTTTCTATCATTTGCATAAAATCTTCATTGTGACACTGTTGGCTTCAACAAAGATTAATTATAATCCATTAGAGTTTTGCTATGCATAGCCCTAAGGGCTATGCATAATAATTAACAAATGAGTATAATAAACGTGAGATACAAATTGAAAATTGAAATACACATTTATTATATGAAAATATTCCATTGAAAAGTCAAAATCTTTTCATATAATAAATGTGTACTTCATTTTTCAATGGCATTTTTTCATATGATAAATGTGTCTTTCACTTTTCAATAGAATCTTTTCATATAATAAATGTATAATTGCAATTTCAATGCATTTGTTAATTTTTATGCATTTTTCAAAATAATCCTTACATACCTATTATTTGTTAGAACAATCAAGCTGAGAATATAATCTTCAAGCACCAAAAATTTGGAATTGAAAGTCAACCCTCTAAAACACAAAACTAAAGGTACTGCATGAAAGAGAATAACCATTTATAAACTTGGGGCAAGATCATATTCATTCATTGATGATATTAGTGTCTACACAGTGAGAATACGGGAAAGAGAGAAATTGAAGGGACGTGAGAATAAGAAAAGTGCTAAATTTAGGGATTTGATGGAAATTAAAATTAGGGAAGTTGGAAGCCGAAGAGTTACTTTCATCAGATCTAGTGAAATACTCCTGCGGCATCTCACTTGTATTCTCATTGAAGTAATAATTCTTTTTTTTTTTCAAAAAAAAAAAACAGGCTGATTTTTTTTTTTTTTTGGATTATGGGTCATAGGCGGGCGCCCCCCGCCCTGCCCCGGGGCCGGCCCTAACAATGAAGGACACGAGGAGGAGGGGAGGGGAGAACGAGGTGGGGGAATGACGAATAGGGGGAGGAAAAGACGGCGGAGAGAAGCGCGTTAGAGGAAGATACAAACAGGAAAATGACCTATAGGGAAATAGAAAAAAAAAGGGGAGAAGGGGATCGACAACCACCGTGAGGGCGCTGGGGAGGCTCAGCGGTCGTCGAGCCCTAGGGTTTGGCGGCACTGAGGGTTAGTTTCGCTCTTAGGGTTTTTTGAGAGAGTTTTCCACTTTTTAGGTGGGTTGGGATGTTTTGTTGCTACAAATATTATCAACTTTGTTTGGAGATGAAGTCTTGAAATTTGAAGTAAGACTTCTTACACAAATCTTTTAGGAAAAATTGAGAACTCATTATCTCAAGGAAAAAAACCTAAACTATCAAAAAGAACAAGTTAGCGAGTTTGCTATCAACATGGACCATACATTAATAATATGAGCTCTTGGTTCTTTCTATGGGATGGCCATCAATATCCCGTAATTCTGTATAATTTGCATATTCGATTAATCAATAGGTCATTATAGGTTCCGTAAGAGAGTTTAGACACCCGAAAAAAAATTGGTATTGTACATATCAAATTATCAATATCTTTTAGTAAACTTCTATCTTGAAAACGTCCATTAAATCAAACAAAAGATAATTGAATTTCAAAATACTGCTGGAGTTGGTTTCTTTCCAAATCGCCGCACTACGTAAATGTTATTATGTAAAATGCTATGAAATTGTCTTAATGAGTGTACAACAAATTGCTTCTTAGTTTCCCCTACAATGAGCACTCCTCTTTCAAAGTTATTTTGGGGGAAATAATATGAGATATGGATATCTTGCGCATCTTCATGATATGGTTATTCTCCGTGTTAGGTTAGTCGAGATGGTGAAGCAAGGTGGGAAGCGAAGAAGAAGTGCACAAGGAGGAGCAGCAGTTGGGCCTGGCCGGGCAGCAGCTTCGTGGTCCCGGGCGGGCTCCCTTCTTTGAGGCCCACGGCAGTAGGGTAGTGACCAGCTTCCCCAAGGGGCGAGCCATGAGCTTGAGCAGGCTCAACGGCCCGAGCGGGCGGTCTAAGACCCGTGCGAGCGACTTGATATTGTTGCATCTACTTCGAGGCAGAAAGTTCCAGTGAGGTATGGCCCGGGCAGGTGGGCGGTTCTTCAAGCCCGTCGGGCAGCCTTGATCTCCACATGTTTTTGCGGCTTAAGTTTTAATCGTGGCCCGTGGTGGGTGCTTAAACTTCCAGCTCAACTTTATACGCAATGCCCGTAACCTTGGCTTTGAACGATGAGCATCACCATCATTCATAAAATGATAAAAGAAGAACTTTGTGGCTGACTCTAGCAAAACAAGGGCTCCGCAGACAAACTGAATTCATTGCTTGGCTTTAAGCTATGTACTGATGTTTGTATCTTCATCAGTAGCTTCCCCTTTGGCCTTTGTGGCTTTGTTAGTATGTAATGGAATCCACTTATTCTTTGTTGGGCCATCTAGTGCTTGTTCTCTTTGAGCCAAGTTTATGAATGGAACTGTTATAACGCACGCAATAACACCACAAACAATTAAAGAACAATTGACATAAGAATTAACGTGGTTCACTAACAATATGTTAGCTACGTGCTTGGTTAATCCTAGCAGGGATAATACAAGCCATATATCAACAAAATCTACAACTTATCAAAAAAAAAAAAATATGAGATATGGATAAATCTTAGTTAGATAACTTTAAAAGGTCACAACTCGAGTGTTTATCTTGATGAATGGAGCTTTCAAAGCTCTCTGAAACTTGTTTTCCATGGAAATCCAATTTCCTTCAAAAATATTTTCCACGGAAAAGCGGTTCCCTTTGAAAATATCTTCATGTAACAGGTAACTTCTCAAAAATTTAAAATAGGGCCGAAATGCAAATCAATGTATATTTTCCTTTAAATTTAGGATAGTTTTTACAATGGCTACAATAAAAATATAGGTGATAAGTTTGTTAAGGGTTTTAATAATTTGATCTAATTGTATTATTGTAAAGAAGGATGCTTATATACATCCTAATAAGACAAGGCTTTAGGCCCAAACTATACAACATAAACATGTAAACATATATACGGGGTCCAATACCCCCTCAAGTTGGAGCATGCGGATTACAAATGCCGAACTTGCCAGTAAGTAGAGAAAGCGGCTTTTACTAAGAGCCTTAGTGAAAATGTCCGCAAGTTGTTACGTGGTAGACACATGATTAGGGTCAATAAGACCATCCTGAATGGCGTCGCGAACATAGTGGCAATCTACTTCAATATGTTTGGTGCGTTCATGAAACACGGATTTTGAGCAATATGTGGCCTTGAGACTTCTTGTCACAATATAAGCGCATAGCTCTAGGATGATGAACACCAAGACTCGTAAGAAGAGCTTTGAGCCACTTAAGCTCGAAGTGATGTCTCGCTAAGGAACGATACTCGGCTTACGCAGAGGAGCGGGAAACAGTGTGTTGTTTCTTAGTTTTCCAAGAAATGGGTGAAGCACCCAAGAAATATTAGCCACCCGAGTAATAGAGCACCTAGTGAGAGGGCAACTAGCCCAATCCGAGTCACAACAATCGGACAAAGATAAATCACACGCAGAACTTAGTAATATACCTTGTCCGGGACAACCTTTTAAGTAATGATCAACGCGAAGGGCGGCCCCCAATGTTCCTGCCGAGGTTGTTGCATAAATTGAGCCAAAATATGCACACCATACGCCATATCGGGCGAGTGAAGGACAAGTAGATGAGCCGACCAACAAGCCACCTATAGAACTCAGGATCCGAGAGCAAAGGGCCGGAGGCAAGAGCAAGAGTATGATTTTGTTCAATAGGAAAAGCCCTTTGGTTTAGCCACTAGTAGGCCGGCCTCGGACATGATATCCAACGCATATTTGCGTTGACACAAAAATAAATCGTCGAACTCGGGCCACCTCGATCCCCCGAAATACTTGAGAGGCCCTAAATCTTTCATATGAAAACAGGTGCCCAAATAGGAATTGAAATAGGCAACAGCGGAAGAATCATTACCAGATATAAGGAGATCATCAACATAGATAAGAACAGAGAGTGAATCTTTGTCCAGAGATATAGTGAACGGGGGAGTAATTAGATTATGATTGAGTGAAACTATATGAGAGCAAGGAAGCAGCTAACTTAGCAAACCCAGCAACGAGGAGCTTGCGTAGCCCATGAGAGATTTTCGGAGACGACACACCATGCCTGGCTTGGAAGGAGTGAAGCCGGAGGTGGTTTCATATACACTTCTTCGTATAGGTCCTTTGTGAAGAAATGCATTATGCACATCCATACGTCTGACTCCCATTGCTTACTTAGCTTACAATAGTAAGAAAAGCCCGAACAGTTACCATTTTAGCCACGGAGCAAATGTCTCGTATAGTCAATACCTTCAACTTGGTGATTGCCAAAAATGACCAAACGTGCCTTGAGGCGTTCAATAGTCCCATCCGAGTTATGCTTGATCGTGTAGACCCACTTGAACCAAGAGCCTTTTTATTCTAAGGTAATGCGACCATAGACCAAGTACCATTATTCTCCCAAAGCAACAATTTTAGATTGCATTGCAAGCACGCCATCCAACATCTTTCATAGCTTCATTGAAAGAGCGAGGTTCATTGCTATTGGTAGCGTTGCAAGAAAGATGCGGTGTGGAGCGAGAAAATTTATCATAATTCACAAAGTGTGCAAAAGGGTAGAGGATACCCGGGGAAGATGAAGGAGTAGGCGAACTCGAAAATGGACTCAAAGCTTGGCCGAGTTGGTCACAAAATCCCTAAGTCGAACCGAAGTCTTCTTGGCTCGCAAACCACGCCCGAAGCTCCTCGGGTGGAAGATCCGGGGAAGCAACATCATCGGGACGGCCCGACGAAGAGGAGGGGCTGGCGGGAGGCCCGGCGGTCGACGAAGAGGAGGGGATGGCCAAGGGCCCAATCGAGTCGACGAAGAGGAGGGGGCGGCCGAGGGCCCAACACGCGACGAGGGAGGAGGGGCGGCCGAGGGCCCGGCCGGGCGGACGAGGGGGAGATACCTCTGCGGGCCAACAACATTATCCGCGTTAAGAAGTACGGATTCAAGGTCATCCAAAAACCCAACATCAACCGAGCACATGAGCATCATCATGTGAAATAGAGGTAGAATCCGAATCTAAAGCAAAGGGAAACTCATTTTCGTGAAATTGAACATCACGGGAAACAAAAAAATCCCCCTGTAGCAAGATCATACAATCTCCAACCTTTCTAGCCATTAGGATAACCAACAAAAATACACTTCGAGCTTCGCGGAGCAAACTTATTTCCTTTGGCACGTTGATCATAAGCAAAACACAAACATCCAAAAACTTTCGTAACATCAAAATCGGGAACTTTACCACACAACACTTCATAGGGAGTTTTGCCTCCTAACACACTAGAAGGAGTGCGATTAATGAGATAAACAGCGGTAAGAACACATTCACCCTAGAAAGTAATAGGAAGATTTGCTTGGAACATCAAAGCACGAGCAACATTTAGAATGTGATGGTGTTTACGCTCAACCTTACCATTTTGTTGTGGGGTACATGTACAAGAGGTTTGAAACAAAATGCCACTTTGATCAAAGTAGTCTAACATACAACGGAATTCGGTACCATTGTCACTTGCGCCCAATCTTAACGGTAGTCTCAAATTGGCGTTCAACCATAACAAAGAAAGAAGAAAAAGCTTTACGAACCTCGATTTTAGCACGTAACAAATATACCCAAACAGAACGAGAATAATCATCCACCAAAGTCAAAAAATATATAGCATCACAAGAAGAGGCCGTCCTATAGGGATCCCACAAATCCACAGGTGAATCAATGCAAAAATACGTTCAAATTTTGTCACTAATAGGAAAACAATCACGTTTTTGTTTAGCTTGAGGACAAACTACACAAGCTTTATTCAAGCTGCTTTCTTAAAACTACTCTCACGAATAGCGGGAACTAACTTGCTACTCCGTCGGAAGGATGCCCAAACGATTGTGCCCACAACTCAAACTCGGAGAGAACGAGGGCGCCGACACGGCATGAACGGTAGGGATTTTGCGAAAGAAGTAGAGTCCATCTCGACGTTCACTGCTCCAATCGGGTTCCCAGGCGTAGGTCCTGTATAGCACACAAGGAATCGATAAATCAAACAACACAAGAAGATGCATCAATCGGTTGTGAAAGCCGAAATGAGGTTCCGATTAAGAGATGGGACATATAACAAATGATCAAGAGTAAGAGCGGGAGAAAGAGTCACACGACCCTCCATAGTAGCAACAACACGTTGGCCATCGAGCAACCAACGGGATTGTCCATGATGCGGTGAACATTAGTTAAACAAGACCGAGACATGATGTGAGACACCGGTATCAAGGATCCAGGATAAAGAAAGAGAATCATATGTCATAAGATCATTATTCGATTTTTCGGCATTAATCATATTTAACAAAACTTGAAATTGAGATGGACTCAATTCCTCGAGAGGAGAAGTGGAGCTCGCATCACTAGAGACAACTCCCGAGACGCGTCGATCACGGCATGAGCACGAGCCGGACCACCGCGAGGGGCTAGAGAAGCGACGGGGTTGGGCGGTGGAAGAAGTGCCCCCTTGGCCAAATTTTCCGAGCCCACCAAGGAGCGGGGGCCGTGAAGCTTAAAGCACGAGGCTTTATCGTGCTGGCTGATGTTATGGTTTTATATAGTATTTTTGCCCCTATATTTGAGCTAAAATGTGTATCAATGGTGCTCTTAGGAGCCATTTTATGCTAACTTTCTCCATCGAGTTGTGGTTTTACGTTACGTATCGATTGCGGGTTTTAGGGAGCTATCTCCCTATTTTCTACCATTATCGACCATTACCTTTGGTTTGGAGAGGTTCGAAGACATATATGATGAGTTAGGGTCCCGAGAATACTTTCCGAGGCCTTGGACAAAAGAAGAAGTGAAGCCTTGGCGTTTGAAGCCAAGGAAGGAAGAATCGGGCTTCGGCCCGATGACATCGGACGCCTCGAAGCCCGATCGGGCGTTCATCGCCATTGGGACAAGCATTGTTGCGGGCCCGATCGGGCGGCGTTGCCCGTTCGTTAGTTATTTGTCAAGCCCGGTCGGGCGGCTCGACCCGATTTCATCGGGCGTTCTTGTCTTGATTGGATGCTCGGAGTTGATGTGTGGCCGATTGAATCGGGCGAGGCCTAAGTTTTGATATCTTTCTTTGCTTTTGGCCCGATTTGTAGGGGTGAAAGTTCGGTGTACGGTTTGGATTACGGCCTAATCCAATCCGATCCTAACACATTTGGATTTTAATTTTCGAATCCGAATCCAAACCAATTAGAGTTTAAATCCGATCCAATCCAATCCGAATTTTCATACTCTAGATTGGATCCGATCCGAAAATTCGATTTTTTTAAAACTCTAGTTTTTTCGATGAAATAAATTAAGCACGCGGCGGCTAGCGGATTTAGGAAATGAGGAATTAAGTCTTTGTTAGGGTTTTAGGGGAAGGGTTGAAGTGCTACGCCTATTGGGCTATGGACTAGGCATTTTTTAAAAAAAATCGAGTTAAGCACTTAATCCCAATCCATATACATAATACAAGGCATATTGCTATTACGTTATATTGGATTTTTGGATCCAATTACCCTCAATCCAATCCGATCCGAAAATCGATTTTTCAAAAATCTCGGTCGAATCCAATCAGAACACCGTTTGAATCCGATCCGAATTACTAATTCGGATTGGATTGATTGAATTTTGGATTTTATCCGAATAACTTTAACCCCTACCGATTTGATCGGGCTTACTTGGCCCGATCGGGCTTCCCCAGTGGGCTCATTTAATGAGTTTTGGGCTACTTAGTATAAATAGGAAAATTAGAGAATCTTTTATGCATCTTGTTTTGAGTGATTATTTCTCATAGTTTCTCTCAAGAACCCTAGTTTTACTACTCTTCATTGTGATTCAAGATCAAACCTTTGGATTATTCGCAAGTTCAATATAGTTCATTAATTTGGTAATCTTCTTCCTTGTTTTCTCCATTATTGTTTGCTTCCTATATTATTGATTAGAGTAATTACTTAGTTATTTGCAATAGTTCAAAGTATGGATTTTTATATGGAATTTGTTATTGGATTCTCAAACATGAGTGAGTAGTTTTATTTCTAGGATTGTGGGGATCTATGTATGCAATGAGGGATTAATAGATTAATATAATTACCCTTTATTTCAATTGTTTCCTGTGATTGAATCGTTCATGCTAGATTTATGAATTAGGCTCGATTTGTGTTTCTATTATCGCAATATTGAATCTACTTCGAGAGGAGAGATTTCGTATAGGATTTCAATCATTAGGCATAGTGATCCTTGACCATGCGGAGCGGCTAGGTGATCTTTGAGGGAGGTAATGTTCGAGAGAAATTACATGTGCCCTAGATAAATTGACTTATTGGGTAGTTATTATTCGTCTCGATTTCCCGAATTGTATGCATAGTGATCCATAGTCCTAGTTCTTTATTAATTGATTCTTACCTTCATATTTAGTTCTATCATTTGCCTATTAGTTTAGTCACACACCCATTTTCAAGCGATTTAGTTAGTATAATATTAGAATTCAGATACAATAATATAACTTTCTCCCTGTGGATTCGATCTGACTTCCCTAACTACTTGTTAGTGGACCTTAGGTTATTTTTGATAAGGTGATACGACTTTGCTTTGTCAAATTTTGGCGCCGTTCTGGGGAGACGGTTTATTTTTATTTTGTCGAATTATAGTATTACACTAACCTCTACTCTGAAGAACACCTGTTCTTTGGAGCATCTCACGTTTGTTTTAGTGTTTTTTTGGTGTATGAGCGGGAAATTGAAATCCTCAAATCTCATTCCATTTGATCCGGAGATTGAAAAGGCGCTCGTAGACTCGAAAGCAAGCTAAGCGAGCGAAGTTGTCTCGAGGACACCATCCTAAAAGACACCTACTCCACCATCTTCACTTATTCTTGCTATAATGGGTGACGAAGCTAAACCAACCTTCGGAGATTATGCACAACCTTCGCGACAATGTACCCACCGGGGTCGATTGCTTTACCATTCTTTGCTCAAACTTTGAAATTAAGTCTTATGTTCGAATATGGTTGAGAATAATCGGTTCTTTGGGTTACCATTTGAAGACCCAAATCGGCACCTGCGGCGGTTTTTTACAATGTTGTGCTACTCGAAACAAGTTGGTGTTACTGTGGATGATATGAAACTCATCCTATTTGGGTTCTCTCTGGCGACAAAGCTCTATTTTGGTATAATAAGCTGCCTTCTACCATCACCACACAGGCGAGAACTATCCAAAATCTTCCTCATCAAGTGGTATCCTTACCAAAGACTGCAGATATGCGTCTTGCCATAGTAACTTTCACCCCAAGACCCTCTAGATTCATTATATGAAGCTTGGGAGAGGTTCAAGGATCTGCAACGCCTTTGTCCTCATCATGGTTTAGACCGAGTGGTATTTGTGTCGGATTTTCTACACTAGAGTTGATGCGAGATACATGGAGGGTAATTGATGGAGCCTCAGGTGGGTTTTTCATGGATAAAGCCATTGATGAGGGGTATGAACTTCTGGAAAAACTCGCTTTTAATCAAGCATCTACCATTCGTTCCTCCATGAAGAAGGGAGGGAAGCATGATGTCGAGGCCATTTCTTTATTGTCAGGAGCAACTATTTGCTCTAAACCGGAAGATTGATTCCTTGAAGCTAGGTCGTGACTCCTCCCATATGAGTGTTAATGCGATGGCTAGTGCTTCTAATTATATTGCTCCCATTAGTGATGCTTGTGGGATACCGGGCACATTGTCGAGAGTGCCCTGTGCTCCTATCTTCTAATGTCGGGAGCAGCGTGAGGCGGTTAATGCGTTTCGAGTCACAACCTAGGGGCCGATTCAATCCATATTCTAACACTTACAACCCTGCTACGGAAATCACCCTAATCTCTCATATCGGAGCAATAATGTGTTGAATGCTCAACCTCAACAACCATATGTCCCACAAAATCGGGTTCAACAATATCAGCCTCAACAACAAGCTCCTCCTGGTTTCCCGGAGAAATCAAGCTCCATAACCACCTGCTCCTTCTACCGACCCGGCCATGGAGGTGAAGAATATGATGTTTGGGATGCGGAAAGGTTTTAATGCCTTTCAGCCGACACAAAGGCTCGGTTGGAAAACTTGGGTACGCATAACAAGATGTTGGAGACTCAACTAGCTCAGTTGGCTAGTTCTTCTGTTAGTAGGCCGCTTGGGTCATTACCTTCAAAACCCGTACAACCAAGAGATACTGCCAATGCTATCACTCTTAGGAGTGGAATGCGGTATGATAGTCCCGAGATGCCTAAAGATGATCCGGTTGAGTCCGACAAGGATGAAGCTATCATTGACAAGTCCACGGCTCCTAAGGAGGCCGGCCAATGCGAGAGAGCGGACGGTAGCTGGAAAAGTTCCACCTCCCGCTCTTGTGTTCAAGGTACGGTTCCCCGATAGACTATTGAAGACTAAGCTTGATCATCGGCTCGGTAAGTTTTTGGAGATAGTGAAACATCTGCGAGTAATTGTCCCTTTTCTTGACCTTATTACTCGAGTTCCTGCATATGCTAAATTTTTGAAAGAAATTCGACTAGGAAAAGAACCTTTAATGAAATTGAGGCTGTAGCTTTCCTTTGAAGAATGTAGTGCTCTATTGCAAAACCGGGTCCCCACCTAAATTGAAAGACCAGGGAAGTTTCTCTATCCCTTGTAACATTGGCACCATTTTTATCGATAAGGCTTTATGTGATTTGGGTGCTAGTGTTAGTGTCATGCCCACTACGTATGCAAAAAGCTTGACATGGGATATTTAAAATGTACCAATATTACTCTTCAAATGGGTGACCGTTCTACAAATACCCTTTAGGTATCCTAGAGGACGTCCCTGTGAGAGTAGGTAAATTTTTATTCTGTGGATTTTGTTGTGCTTGACATGGAAGGGGATACTCGGATCTCGATTATTTTAGGGAGACCATTTCTTCATATTTGCTTTTGGAGGCTGTCATAGATGTCAAGAATGGTAAATTAACTTTGGTTGTAGGGGATGACAAGGTGACCTTTAGTTTAACCAATGCCTTGAAAAGTCCCATGCTAGAGGAAGCCTGTTATAGAATTGATGTCATTGATGTGCTAGTTAACGATGACATGCCTCGATCCCTTCGCGGGATCCTCTGGAGGCTTTGCTTTGTTTTGCATCTTCTACGAGGCAATGGTAATCCCTTGAGTCTTTGCCGTGGATGGCTGGGAAGCGGTTCTAGCATGTGAAAAGCTTGACGGTATTACCACTCATGACAAGGAACGGTTAGTATATGATACTCAATCGGTAGAGGTAAAGAAACACTGAACCGAAACCCGCTTCCCCCTTCTCTGTGCTATGCTTTTCGGATGAATCGAAAACTATCCTGTGATTGTTAGTGCTTCATTGAATGATGGTCAAATGTCTCAACTTTTGTGCGTTTTGAAAAAACATAAACAAGCCATTGGATATAATATTGATGATTTGAAAGGCATAAGCCACGACTTCTGCATGCATAGAATTCACTTAGAGGATGATCATCGTCCTAGTATACAAGACCAACGTCGTTTGAACCCCAATATGCGGGAAGTGGTTAAGAAAGAGGTTATGAAATTGCTTGATCTTTGGAATCATCTACCCCATTTTGACTCTAAGTGGGTGAGTCCGGTTCAAGTGGTTCCTAAAAAGGGAGGTACTACTCTTTGTTATTAAAAATGAAAAAAATGAATTAATTGCTACAAGAGTAGTAGCTTGGTTGGCGTATGTGCATTGACTATAGGAAATTAAATGTTGCCACCAAGAAGGATCACTTTCCCTCCCCTTTATTGATCAAATGTTGGAAAGGCTAGCTTGTCACTCTTATTATTGTTATCTAGATGGGTATTCCGGTTTCTTCCAAATCCCTATCCACCCGGATGACCAGGAGAAGACCACCTTTACCTGCCCTTATGGTACCTTTGCCTATCGAAGGATGCCATTTGGATTATGCAATGCCCCCGCCACCTTCCAACGTTGTATGATGGCCATTTTTTATGAGTTCATTGAGTCCATTATGGAAGTGTTTATGGATGACTTTAGCGTGTATGGAATTGATTTTGATGCATGTTTGCTAAATCTGGCTAAAGTTTTGAAAAGGTGTGAAGATGTCAATCTTGTGCGAGGCTGGGAGAAGTGCCACTTCATGGTTCTTGAAGGAGTGGTACTTGGTCATATTATCTCACGAACGTGGCATCCAGGTGGATAAAGCAAAAATTCAAGTGATTGAGCAATTACCCCCTCCTGTGAATGTAAAAAAGGGGTGCGAGGCTTCCTTGGTCATGCGGGGTTTTATCGTAGCTTCATCAAGGATTTCTCTAAAATTGCTAAACCACTTACTCGGTTGCTCCTCGAGGATGCCCCGTTCTGTTTGCGATAAGCGTCTTATGTCTTTCAACAGGATCAAGCAAGCTTTGATTCTTGCTCCGATCATTCGATCTCGGATTGGAACCTTCCCTTCGAGATTATGTGTGATGCTAGCGACTATCTTTGTGGGGGCTGTGCTTGGTCGGAAGGAAGGGCAACATTCTCCATGCGATATACTACGCTAGTAAGACACTAGATTAAGCTCGAGTTAACTATGCCACGACCGAGGAAAGAGCTTCTAGGCGTGGTCTATGCCTTTGGACAAGTTCGGAACTTATTTGTTGGGGTCTAAGGTCATTGTCTATGCGACCATGTTGCATTGAAGTACATCCTAGCCAAAAAGGAGGCCAAGCCTAGATTCATTTGGTGGATTTTTTTGCTCCAAGAATTCGATTTAGAGATCGAGAGATAAAAAGGGAGCGAGAAAATATAGTGGGCGATCACTGTCCGGATTGCACTATGAAGATATGGAAGAAGGACTACCCATTGATGATTCCTTTCCGATGATAAGCTCTTGGCCGTCATTCGTCACCCCGTGGTATGCCGACTTCGCCAACTTTTGTGTGAGTGGACGAGACTCCCCCCAGGCTGAGTTACTAGCGAGAGGAAGAAATTCCTCCATGAGGCTAAAAAAGTATTTTTGGGACGACCCTCTCTTGTACAAGCTTTGCGGCGACACCATCTATAGGCGATGTATTCCGGGAATGGGAGGTGCATGACATTCTAAAGCACTCCCACTCCCCGCCATGTGGAGGCCATCTTGGGCCCTCCAAAGTTGTTGCTAAGGTACTTGAACTGGTTTTTCTTGGCCTACTTTATTTCATGATGCTAGTACCTTTGTTAAGTCTGTGATGCATGCCAACGAGCGGGAAATATTTCCGAAGACATGAGATGCCTCAAACCCCCATTTTGGAAGTTGAATTATTTGATGTATGGGGTATTGATTTATGGGCCCTTTTCCCTCTTCATCGGCAATAATTTCATACTTGTTCTTGCTGTTGATTATGTGTCTAAGTGGGTAGAAGCCCTTGCATCACCAACTAACGACTCTAAAGTCGTTATGAAAATGTTTAAAAAGATTATCTTTCCAAGGTTTGGGGTACCAAGGGTTGTCATAAGTGATGGTGGATCTCATTTTCACAAACGCACTTTCAAGGCTCTGCTTAAGAAGTATGGTGTCTACCATAGGAGTGGCCTAGCTTATCACCCTCGAGACAAGTGGGCGAGGTAGAAGTGTCTAATCGTGAGATAAAGACTATCTTGGAGAAAGTGATAGCTAAATCTAGGAAGGATTGGAGTGACAAATTAGATGACACCTTATGGGCTTACAAAGCGCTTTTAAGACCCCTATTGGCACCACCCCTTACGAGGTTAGTTTATGGGAAAGCATGTCACTTACCTATTGAGCTAGAGTACAAGGCTTTTTGGGCTGTTAAGGAGCTGAACTTTGATGCTAAGTTAGCGGGGAGAAAAACGTCTTTTGCGGATTAATGAACTTGATGAACTTCGGGTGAATGCTTATGATAGTTCGCGTCTCTACAAAGAGCGCACTAAGAGATGGCATGATAAGAAAATTTTGAGTAGAGAGTTCTCGATTGGTGACAAGGTCTTATTGTACAACTCTAGATTAAAACTTTTTCTGGTAAGTTGAAGTCTAGGTGGTGCGGTCCATTTTTATGTCACTAATGTTAACAAGTTTGGTTCTATTGAGGTGATGAATGCAACGGGTGAAAAATTCAAGGTTAATGGCCAACGCTTAAAGCTTTATCATACATGAGGTCTTCTTTGGATCTGTGGAGGAATTATATCTCCACCCCCTTCCCCTTGTTTGAGGGATGTGTCGGTATGGTCGTGCGGGACCCTTATAAACCGGCGCTACTCGGGAGGCAACCCGATTTTCCCCTTTCCTTTTCTTCTTTTTCTTTGTCTTTAGTTTTTAGTTTTTCTAGTGTCGTAGTTTTGGTAAGAGAGTGAGAGGGTACTAATTATCGTCTTGAGGTTATATGTGTGCGGGGACTTTTCGCATGATAGCGAGGCCGTTTTCCCATGGAAAATATCGCAAAATTCAGAAAAACGGCTAGTTTGGCGGCCGCCGGATGAGATCGGGCTACACCGCCCGATCGGGCCCGTGAAGAAAGTTGGGCAAAGCAAATAAACATAAGCGCCCGATTTCATCGGGCCATTTGCTCGGGGCGGTTCTCCGTCAACGGAACCGAAATGCCCGATGGAATCGGGCCGCGTTCCGTCAAAGACACGGGAAGACGAAGAAATCCGCCCGATTCCATCGGGCCGTACACGCTTCGATCGGGCCTGTAACCGATTTTGGGCGTACTGATGAAGTTTTCGCCCGATGAAATCGAGGCTTCTCACGCCCGATCGGGTCGCGTGTCACGATTTCATTAAATCAGGATTTTCCCCACTCCTTTTCCTCATTCACTCTCAATCTCTTTCTCTCTCTTCTTAAGCCCTAACCCCAACTCTCACCTTCTTCCCCAAATTCTCCATCCACCATTAACAACCTCCAATCCAAGCTACTTCTATCTCCACAAAAAATCACTCCTCTCATCTTCCCCTACCAATTACCCACTCCATCCTCTTCATTTTTCTTTCACTCCATCTTTCTCATCCATCCTCTTCCACATTCATTCCACCATTAAAGTGAGAGAAAAGCGCCCTTCCCATCATCCCCCCATTAGAGTGAGTGTGAAATTTCTACATTTTCCAAGCAACATGACTTCAAGGAGGCGTCGCGGATCCGGCTTAGGGCCACCACAACCACCACCACCACCACGGGACGAGACTTTTCGGATGTCATCTTTTCGTCGCGGAACAACGTGAATGGTTTCAGCGCCTAAAAGGTCGCGAGGTGAGTCCTACCCATTTTCTTGATATTGAATTTTTGAATAAATTGGGTATTGCTTACGAATTCAAAGATTTCATGAAAATAATCGGCGTGGAATCTTTTCTTTTAAGTCCATGTTAATACCTATCCTGTCTTGGTCTATAAATTTTATAGCAGTCTTAAGGTTACCAAACCCGAACCGGACTGTATCATATGTATCCTTTAGAGTGCTCAATCAGGATTTCCACCTCACTTTGCGGAATTTGCACGGGTACTTCGAGTACAATGTGGTGGGGAGATTGGGCACCCCCTAACTACCACCATCGTAGCACGTACTTTGCCATCACGGGTGATGGTAATGACTTCACCCTACAACACTGCAGAGCAAATACATCCACCAGCCCGTCTCTAAAATTTGGGTTCGATTTATGTCGCGGACACTATTTGGGAGGGTGGAAGGACAATTAATAAGGGGGGATGAAGCTGTACCTAATTGGCAGCTACATGCTTAAAGGGACGCCTTTGGCCATTTTCAATATAACATCCCCTCATCATGTTGCCCTCCCGAGATGGAGCGTATTGCTACCACTTACCCCAAGAGGAGAGCGGACGGTACCTTGACCTCTCGTGCTATTGTAAACGGTGGGTTAGTGACTCTTTTTGCTAGGAAAATCCCTGGTTTTGATGAGTCTCGCTACCCGGCCCGGCCATAGGACCCACCCTCCTGGATTATGCTTTCCTAGATCGCCTCCATTGGTTAGAGAGGGTTGGGGATAAATATCGATGGCGCATCCCAACGGGAGGCGCTCTATTTGCCTAGTCCCTTAGCCAAAATCCAGACGGGGCGGCCCCATTACCACCTTCCCATTCTTTGGTTCAGACTTTCCCCCCCCAGTCCCGAGATTCCCCGGGCGCACATTTCACGCCGCCCCCTCATTATGATGATATTGCTTCTGCTCGATGCTCCCCTCCCCGTATCTGCTGCTCCCCTCCCCGTATTCTGTTTGCTCCCCTCCTTCTTTTGATTTTCGGGGAATGATGAGCATGCTCCCGGCGGATGAGTGCAGTATCCTTTGCCAACTTTACCGCCATTCGAGACATCGGTCGGCGGGTTGATGCCCGACTCTGTCCTTCTCCGAGCCTCGGCCGGCGTGTTGATACATTGGCGATGATCGACACCTAGCTCTATATTCCATGTACGATGACTACTGCGGATCGGGGCTGCATACCATTCTTTGAAACGAGATGCTCACCCGTCTTGGTACACTTGGAACCCGAGTTACAGCCAGGCTGGGTCCAGTAGTAGGGGTGGCGGAGGTGAGGATGATGGAGGTGAGGATGATGATGGTGAGGACACTTCCATGGATGACTGATTTTCCTTTCCCTTGTTGCAATGAGGCCATTGCCACGTTAATTCGGTTTGGGGAGGATCTCTGTAAGTACTTCTCTCTCTTTTCTGTTGTTTTTAGGTTAGTTAAGGTAGTTTAATTGCTTTGAAAAAATGAAAAATCACAAAAAAAATGAAATATTCTTGAAAAAAACACAAAAATGCGAGTTGAATACGAATAGATTGATTGCTTCCCTGTGCCCAGAACTTTGCTTTGAAAAAAATGATTTAACTCATTATCTTGGATAGTTGGGCATTTGTGATTGGGATGTTGTGATGTGATCTATGATTGCCTTGATCTTGAGTAGATTTTGTTGATAAAGTGCCTATTTTAGCTGCATGCTTGAATTGGTTAGATTGTGAGGATTCATTCTAGCCTCGGATTTATCTCTATGTCCGATCTATTCTTGTGTGTTAGTTCCTCGTAGCATTCTTATCTTGGTTTTGGCATTGTACTCGTTGAGTTACGGTGACTTTAGGCATGTCTTTGTGATAGAGGCGTTCATTTGTTTAATTTTTAAGCCTCGAGTTGTTTAATGAATCAATTTTTCCCCCCAACCCGGCCTGAGCCTAATGACTTCTTTTTGGATCTATATTAAGCCACATTACACACCTTGAGCCTTTACATTGACTATTGTCCCAAGCCTAGCTTGGGGAGCATTTGTTGAGTTAATAGCATATTGTGTGGTTGATTAAGTAGGGTGGTTGGAAAATAATGATATTTTTGTACAAAGAAAAGAAAGAAAAAGAAAAATAAAGTGAAAGAAAAAAAATTGATAGTGAAAAATCTGAAAAATTTCTATGATCTTCGCTCGTTAACTTTCAAAAGTGTTGGAAATTATGTTGAAAATGACAATTATTGGTTGGTTCGTGAAATTTCAAGAGTTGGTTATTATCTTGGTTAAGTTGTTGATGCCATGGGAGTTGTTTCTACCACACCTAGTCCTACTAGTGTTTTTGCTCCCCTTTCTTGGCTTTTCCACAACATTTCCTAAATAATTTCCGTACCTTTACCCGAGCCCCATTACAACCCCTGAAAAAAGACCTTTTGAGCACGTGTTTGATTGTTTATTGGAATAATACGAGTCAATATGCCAAAGTCGAAGATTAAGTTTGTTATTTGAGTCGACTCGATTAGGATGAGCGATATTATACCTTTCTAAACACATGAGAGTGTGAGTGGGAAGGGCTATTATGGTTGGGTTGATGAGCGATCGGGCACATATTTTGCACGCCACAAAATTAAGAGGAGTGACACCTCGGTGAGCACCTTTTCAAGATTTGCATGATATGTAGGGCAGCTGCATTTGATAGTTTGCTTAAGTGATTGGTAGTCGGGTGATCCGAGCGAGCGAACTTGAATTTTGCTTGCTTGAGCGATTTTGAGTTGGAAATAATTGAGTTTAAACTTTCTTATCGGAGGGGTGAAGCAATCCTATTCTTATTCATGTTATGCTTTGCTTGAGGACAAGCAAAGGTTTAGCTTAGGGGAGTTTGATGTTATGGTTTTATATAGTATTTTTCCCCTATATTTGAGCTAAAATGTGTATCAATGGTGCTCTTAGGAGCCATTTTATGCTAACTTTCTCCATCGAGTTGTGGTTTTCTATTACGTATCGATTGCGAGGTTTTAGGGAGCTATCTCCTTATTTTCTACCATTATCGACCATTACACTTGGACTTGAGAGGTTCGAAGACATATATGATGAGTTCGGGGTCAGGAATACTTTAGAGGCATTGGACAAAAGAAGAAGTGAAGCCTTGGCGTTTGAAGCCAAGGAAGGAAGAATCGGGCGCCTCGAAGCCCGATCGGGCGTTCATCGCCATTGGGACAAGCATTGTTGCGGGCCCGATGGGCGGCGTTGCCCGTTTGTTAGTTATTTGTCAAGCCGTCGGGAGAGCTCGGCCCTATTTCATCGGGCGTTCTTGTGCGGCTGGATGCTCGGAGTTGATGTGCGGCCCGATCCCGTCGGGCGTGTCGGCTGATTGAATACGGCGAGGCCTAAGTTTTGATATCTGCTTTGCTTTTGGTCGATTTGATCGGGCTTACTTGGCCCGATCGGGCTTCTCCCCGTGCGCTCATTTAATGAGTTTCGGGCTACTTAGTATAAATAGGAAAATTAGATAATCTTTTATGCATCTTGTTTTGAGTGATTATTTCTCATAGTTTCTCTCAAGAACCCTAGTTTTACTACTTCTTCATTGTGATTCAAGATCAAACCTTTGGATTATTCGCAAGTTCAATATAGTTCATTAATTTGGTAATCTTCTTCCTTGTTTTCTCCATTATTGTTTGCTTCCTATATTATTGATTAGAGTAATTACTTAGTTATTTGCAATAGTTCAAAGTATGGATTTTTATATGGAATTTGTTATTGGATTCTCAAACATGAGTGAGTAGTTTTATTTCTAGGATTGTGGGGATCCATGTATGCAATGAGGATTAATAGATTAATATAATTACCCTTTATTTCAATTGTTTCTGTGATTGAATCGTTCATGCTAGATTTATGAATTAGGCACGATTTGTGTTTCTATTATCGCAATATTGAATCTACTTAGAGAGGAGAGATTTCGTATAGGCTTTTTCAATCATTAGGCATAGTGATCCTTGACCATGCGGGCGGCTAGGTGATCTTTGAGGGAGGTAATGTTCGAGAGAAATTACATGTGCCCTAGATAAATTGACTTATTGGGTAGTTATTATTCGTCTACGATTTCCCGAATTGTATGCATAGTGATCCATAGTCCTAGTTCTTTATTAATTGATTCTTACCTTCATATTTAGTTCTATCATTTGCCTATTAGTTTAGTCACACACCCGTTTTCAGCTGATTTAGTTAGTATAATATTAGAATTCGAGATACAATAATATAACTTTCTCCCTGTGGATTCGATCCCGACTTCCCTAACTACTTGTTAGTGGACCTTAGGTTATTTTTGATAAGGTGATACGACTTTGGCTGTCACTGCGCCGCTTGCAATAAGAGAGCGGACCCGACTTGGATTTATTGGGGGCGAGGAGAGGGCGATCAACTTGCAAGGCAAAGGCATGAGTCTCGGCGAGACGACCTTGCTGCGAGCAAGATCTCTAGAGCGTTCCTCTCCGAACCGGGGCTTGGTAAGCACTTTTGAGAGTAGGAGGAGGTGATTGAGACGGCAAGTTCGATAGCACGGTGCCATACTGTCATCTTCGAGACCAATAAATAATTGGTGGAGTTTTTCTTCCTCCCTATCCATGACAAATTTCCCGGCAATATCACAAGAACACTTGCCAGAAGTACAAGCATGTAAAGGCTTCAAACGAGAGAGCTCATCATACAAGGACATCAATCGGGTATAATAGTCATCAATAGGCATGGAATTCGATTGCTTACGATCGATAATAGAGGTACGAAGTTCTTTAAGCGAGGGTCGTTGGCCACGCAAAAATGACGTTCGAGATAGGACCATAAAGATTGAGCATCATCATGAAAAGGGATAGACATGGCAATCTTGGAGTCCATACTTCACAAGATCCAAGATACAATCATAGAGTTAACGGTCTCCCGATCTAATAATTTTTCGTGTCGGTAGGCTTGGAGATGTGCCGTCAAGAAACACAAATTTCCGGCGAGCCTTTAACGAAGAGTGATCGCTCGAGACCGAGGTGACGTAGTTGTCACTCGGTGAGAAGAACATGAGTAATCATATTACCTAAGTTGGTCCCTCGAGCCAAGGTAGAAGGGAAACCAGGTTCGAGTTTGTCACCGGTCGGTCATGCGAGAAGCTTGTCCGGGCGGGTGGTGCTCCGGCACGGCGGCGGTGACGGTCGAGAGATAAATAAAAAAATAGGGTTTTATTAGTGTGGCTCAGGTACCGTGATAAGTTTGTTAAGTGTTTTAATAATTTGATCTAATTTTATTATTGTAAAGAAGGAAGCTTATATACATCCTAATAAGACAAGGCTTTAGGCCCAAACTATACAGGGTCCAATAATAGCCATCATAATATTTTAATCACAGCCATCCATTTTGAAGATTTAATCCTCACCGTATGTTTTGTGACTAGCATTATTAACTTGAAAATGGTTTTTCTTCACCACTAGAAAAAAGAAAACTGAAAAATATTGTCATAGTAGTATCTTAATGGCACACAAAGATAATGACGTTTAAACTTTACGTAGTCTTGTTCAATTTTAGCTTATTGCGATTTGTGATGAAATTTCGAGTGATTCCTAAATACAATAACTACACAAAAACGTTACATGGTGGAGAGAGAAAGAGTAGTTAGGTGGAAGGAAATTGATGCATCTTGATTGATCGATCGATTTAGGAGGAAGAAAGATATAAACTGGAAATTCAGAATGAATAAAGGTTCATTCAACCATTCAATGTGTGTATGAAGAGAGAAATTCCCTATTTTTTTTTTTGAGGGGAGGGGAGAAATTTTGATCATGGTAGTTTCTAAAGACAAGTTGAAAAGATGGTGATAGCAACATTTTTTTGAATTTTTAATTTTTTTTTCAAGTGAAGCAAATCAATGGATCAAATTCATTACGGTTTAGTTTTTATGATAGTTAAAATGGCTTCAATTTTATTGTAGCCTTTGAAAAACCATCCTTAAATTTAACATGTTTTTTTATAAATAAAGATTGGTGGGGTGTCGGGGAGGGCGGGGTTGTTTTGAACACATAAATTGGTCCATAATTGCTACGTCAGCTCCAAATTTAAAACAAATCGTCTTGTCTTGTGTGAGACGTGTCTCAGTCTTTTAGAATGGCTGAGACAAGGTCTTGTTATTAATTTATCGGTTGATATATCCTCTGAGTTAAACTGATAGATGTTCCGTGTTAAATTGGTAGATGCCCTAGGTTAAATTAATGATGTCTGCGTTAAATTGATATGTTCTTGGTTAAATTGATATATTCTTGGTTAAACGAGATAGATTTACGGGTTAAGCGTTACTCCTTCGTTTTTAGTTTTTGGCTCGGCTTTGTGAGAGGCAAGGAGAAAGTCTAAAATTATAAGAGAGAAATTGAAGTGGAGAGAAGCGAAAATTGAGAAAAAGAAACTAAAAGCGGATTAAAATATTAAAAAGTGGATAACATGGGTGGAAAAAGAGGAGAAAGTAGATAGTTATGTTACCAAGAATAGAAAAATAACAGTTTGTAGATTAAAAAAGAATCGGAGGGAGTATATGTTTGGGGTAAACTTTGATAGACATTGGGGTTAAACTAATAAATATATTACTTAAACTCATAAATTTCAGACTTAAACTAATGTACGTCTCAATCATATATTGGATTGAGACGGACTCACCTAAGACTTCGATTTTATAATTATAAAATGAAAACGGTATTTATTAAACTATTAGATCTAGTGCACTACACTCTAAAGCTAAGGGTGGAGCTTCTATGGACCCTTGAGTTGTTGAACATATTTATTGGCATAATAATCTTGTGCACTATAAATATGGCAGAGATGGTTTGGCTAATCTCACAGCTCTGAAGTTCAAATTTCTTTTAGTGCAACCAATATCACTATTTAGTATTTACGCACAAACAATGAAGAGTTTAACCATGCTTGCCATCTTCTTGCTTGTGACTTTGGCAGGTTCGTCCATGCATACATCTTTTCTTTTATAATCAGTCATATTATGCAACAATATAATGCTTTGTTAATGTACACAAACGTGATCTTAAGGGGTTTCTTTTATGTTAAATGCGGTAATTTTATTTAACATCTAACATATATTTAACATCCTTCTTCGTTATTGTGTTTTGATTTGTCTTGAGTTTGTCGCTTTATATTATGGTGACGTGTTGTAATAATTTTTAATGGTGGAGATTTAATAATAAACGTCTTTTCTGGGCGGCCTACTTATCAAAAAAAAAAAAAAAATCTCACATATATAGGGTACTAATTTAAGTGATTTTCTTGAAATCTTTAGTTAAGCCATTCAATATATATATATTTTTTGACATCAAGAGCCATTTAATATTGAGATCAAATATCTTTTTTCTTTCAATTTTCTCTAGAATGAGTGCTTATTTTTATTAAAAGTTTTCATTTTGTTACGTACTGATCTATATATCATTGAGATTTAAATTTTGCTACCCACGTACCCCTATTAATATATAACTTTTCATTTACATTTGTAAGTTGTTTTTATATAAAAAAACCTATGTTATGTACTCTCTGACAATAATTCATATATAATTGTTTTATGTATAGTGCCAACATTGGCAAGGTTGGGAAATACCAAAAGCACCAAAATGGAAATTATAGAAGTTTTTCCAGAGGTGGTAGAGGTGGTGGAAGTGGAGGAGCAACAATTGAAGGGAAGCTGCAAGCTTGTGCAAATCCGGGTGATAGTTGTGTGCACATCCCATGTTGTCCACTTAGTTCTGGAAATGCGGTCGTTTGTGCCACAAGTGACTTCAATGCAATTTGTGTAGACATGGGTCCATCTACCCCTTGGCCCCAGGGTAAAGAAGAGTGAACATAAACTATATGCTTTGTTAATGTCTGCTTCTTGTGTACTGGTTATGCTTTGCACTGGTTGCTCTATATATGCAACCTAATGTTTTAATGAATAAAAGTGGACTACTATTATGTGTTATATTTATATATGAAGTTTATCCAATGATTAGCTGATTGCGGAAATGCAGAATTGAAAACAAAAATTGGACCCTTGTTTTTTTTTTTTTTTTTTGACACCAGTTGAGAAGAAACAAGAAGAAACTAAACTAAAACATAGTAGTAAAGAAAGACGTCATTGTCGCTAAGCATTTCTTAGCAATCTTATCCGCATCTGCAACTTCCTTGCGAGGCACCTTAGTAATGCAACATGAAGTGAAAGCACTGGCTAGAAACCTGATCTTGTCAAAATTTCAAATGAGCTCTATATGTGGGCGAAGATGATCTTGCAAAACATGAACCAGTTTAGTAGAGTTGGTGAAAAGGTTAATATCTTGCAATTGGTTTTGATGAGCCCATTGTAAGGCCTGAATACAAGCTAAAGCCTCCGCATGTAACCCTGAAATAGCTGAACCATACGTTCCCCCTCCCTGGTATCCTTGTGTGATAGTATTTGTCGGATTTAGCATACACCAACCTAAACCCATATTCGTTGTTTTTAGGATCCCAAGCTCCATCAACCAGGATGATATGACTATGGGAACCATAATTTTCTTTACCTAGATTTGCCACACAAAACCCAGGCGGGGTATTCATATTCGCTTCAGGAGGATGAAGGAAGCTAAGGCCCATAAGATGTTGTTGGGATGACCATTGCAAATGAAATGAAAGATAATGAGAAAATCTCAGTTGAGAGGTCAAAGGGATAAGTTGACCATCCCTAAAGAGATTGTCATTCCTATGAAGCCATAATGACCAAAGTGAAATAATTAACTTAATGAGGCGTTCACTATGAAGACCATCCTCGCTTCTAAATAGCAGGATATGTGCAATGATCCAATCCGTTTGAGAAGAAAGGATCATATTGGGTTTGAGGGAGCAGAACCGTATTATGGCTCCAAAACATAGTAGCATGAGTACAAATCCTGAAGATATGATTTTGATCCTCCAGGGTGTCACTGCAATGGTAGCAATTAGGATTGAGATCAATTCCCCAGGTCTGTAAATTAGCTCGTGTAGGGAGCCTATTTTGAACCAGTTTCCATATGAAGACCTTCCAGTTTGGGTGGATGGGAGTGTGCCAAATAATTTTGTAGATCTTACCAGGGCTACTTGCTTGATCATTACACTGTACAGGAACTTGAGAAAGCATAGCGTAGGCACTTTTTAATGTGAAATTACCTGAAGGGTGGGCATGCCAATAAAGAAAATCCTGCTGATCATTATTAGAAGGAAGTTCCATTGTTAGGATTGATTGAGTGTATTTAAAACTGAAAAAAAACGTCTCACCATATCCTGTTTCCAAGTATGAGTAGTCGTATTTATAAGATGGTGCACCTTCAAATTTTGAGCTTAAGCTAAAGTGATTGAAGCGTTAGCCTCTGGAATACCATTTTCACCCAGCTCCGAGAAAGCAAGAACCTTCCTGCCATTGCCAATCTTCTACTCACACCCTTTTAGAAGACAATGATCAGCAATCCTATGACCCCTCATGCCCCAAGAAGAAGAAGGTGCAGTAGTAGGTGGAATATCCGAATGCATGGCATTTGTATTTTTCGAGAAAAAACTTTAGCAAGGAGCAAGGAAGGATTTTTATGTAGCCTCCAAACTTGTTTCATTAGAAGACAAGTATTTAGGGTTTTAGTTGCATGAATTCCGAGGCCTCCCAAACCTCTAGGCAGATTAGTAACTTTCTTCTTAACCCAAGGGATCCCATTTTCCCCTTTCCGAGACCAGAGGAAGGAATGGATAATGGAGTCAATTTTATTGGAGATTCCCGTCAGAATTGAAAGGCAAGCCATAATGTGGGAAGTCTTAGCCACTAGAATGGAATTTATGAGGTTAACTTTAGTAGGAAAGGACAGGGCAAGGGAGTTCCAGGAAGTGATCTTTTTGCCACTTTATCAACGAGGGGGCCAAAATGGGAGGATTTCTTTTGAGTTATATCAATTGGAACTCCTAGATGTGTACCAAAATTGTGGACTTGAGAGAAACCTAGGATACTTTTAAACTCACATTGATCATCCAAAGTGGTATTAGGACTAAATTTAATGACAGATTTAGAGAGGTTGAGACATTGACCCGAAATAGTGCAAAAACGTTGGGTAATTTGATTAATAGCTGTACAAGACTCGATATTAGTTTTAAAAGAAAAGGATAGCATCATCCGCAAAGAAAAGGTGTGAAATTTGTGGGGAGTTACGGTTGATGCTCACACGTTTAAAACATCTTAGATCTTGACCCATTTGTAGCATTCTTGAGTATATTTCCATACAAAAAGAAAAAGGTAAGGGGATAATGGATCTCCGACGAAGGCCACAATCGAGGTTTAAACATTTAGTGGAAAAAAGCCCATGTCGATCAGGTCGAAATCGGAGCTTGCGATCGGGTGGGCTCGCGGCGATTCACAATGATTAGCGATCCGGTCCTAAACCGGATCGGTTAATCATTCTGATCCGGTTTTGGCGAAACCGGAGTAGTTAATCAAGTTTCTGCTTCGATTTTGGCGAAAACCGGATCATTAAATGATTAAGCTGCTCCGGTTTTGACCCAAAACCAGGCTAGTTGACCACCAAAAAAACCATCTTTTTTTTTTTTTTTTTTTTTTTTTTTTGCATTATTAATCAATACAAAATCAATAATATATATCAATACTCATTTTATTAAGCATATTATGCTCAATTGAAGCATAAGCATAAATAATTAGATACATAAAAATATTAACTATAATCTTAACATCATACTCAACTATAACTAGATACATGCTTTATTTACAGAGATCCTCAATATCAAACCCAACATCAGTTTCAACAAACTGGTTCTTCGAATCTCCATTCAAGAAAACTGGAACTCCAACCACCTGCATATGGGTAACTGGAACTCCAACCAAAAACTGTTGAGAATACTAAGTTCCCTATCACTCCACCATCAGCAGAGCTGGATACCCAAAATGTTAAGGAGCCTCGATCATACCTGGAACCATTAGTATCCCTAGCAGAATCATCCTTGACATGATCAGCAGATGATTCATGTACCACAAGCATAGGAACATCAGCAGGAGTCTGTCACTACAAGAAACGCAATCAAAGAGGGCAATTTATTTGATACAAATAGGGCAATTAGTTGATTGCCTTATTTAAGAGTATCCAAGAAAGACAAAAAAATTTCCCCCTTTTTTGATATTAACTAAGAGGACAATTATATAGTTTTGCCCTTTTTGATATCGCTTAAGATAACATTTTCAAATTTGCCCTATTTGATCTTTCGTCCATTTCATTTTAATCTACCGCTTTGGACATTTTGGCTATTCATAAATTTCGCTTTGACCATCGTTTGTGATTTATACGCGGATGAAAATATAGTCGTGTGGGATCTTTGTTAGATTAAATGCATAACGTGTATTTTATTAATATGTACTTTTTTATAATTTTTACAAATATAAAGCTAAAGATATATGTCCGAAGTTTTGCGTTGGCGTGCGTGAAAAGTGTAAGTGTGTAGATTAAAATGAAACGGATGGAGTCTTAACTAAGAAGACGGTTTTCTAGTTTTGCCCTCTTTGACATTATGCTAAAACAACAATTCTAAGTTTTGCCCTCTTTACATCATTTTAAAAAAGACAATTTTCTAGTTTTGCCCTCTTTGATATTAACCTAAAACAACAATTTCAAGTTTTGCCTTCTTTAATACTTCAATTTTATCATCTAAAAAGAACACCTTTATAGTTTTGCCGTGTTATAGTCAAATGAAAAAAAAAGTAGGGAAAAGAAAGAAGTATTAAAACAAAGTATGTATGATTTTTTTTTAAAACATTCATTTCGATTTCCCGCAAACCCCAAATTCAATGTCCATTTTCGTAGCAAACCTGAAAAAAACTCATTCCACTGTATAATCTCATGTAATCTCCATCGATTTTGGCAAAAATCTCCATTTCGCATCATCCATCGCAATCGATTAATCTTCGATTTGATTTTGCTGCAATCTCAACTATTCAACCTCCAAGTTTTTCGTCAATTTCGCTGCATTTTCATTCCTTTAATCTCCAAGTTTATCTTCAATCGCTGAAATCTCCATATTTTCTTCAATTTTAGGTAATTTTATCTGTAAACTTTTCTTTTTGTTCAGTTTTTCATTTGAATTGTGATTGACAAACTGATTTTAATGAAGTTTATGAAATTATGACTTGTATTCGATTGTCGAATTCGATTGAGCGAGTTTTGTTAGCAATTGAGTGAGATTTGCGATTTTTTTTGACATTGGGCGATTTTATGATAATGTGTTGTAATTTGATCGTGAAACTCTTAGAATTTGTGTAGTTGTGATACGAGTTGCAATGCTAATTTTAGGTTAAAGAGTTGATGAGTTTAAGTTAAAATTTTCACCTTCATTATGAAATTAAGAGAACTGAAAAGTGACGAGTAAGAACAATTATACAATAGAAAATAACAGAGTATATTTTGATTCTTTGAACTATATATGTATACTGTTAAATGATTATCATGAGACTAAAACAAGCAAAAAGTCTGTATCTGTTTGTAGACGATGTACATATTCTTATATTTTAAGGTATTGATATTGTGGCGTCATTATCCTATATTGAAGAGTTTGCATAGATGAAGATAACGTGAAGCTATTGGCATTTTGGCAGGCTTTAGACTGAAGATTCAGAGAGTAAAAATTACTAAAAACTTTGGTATCGATCGATAATAAGAGTTGATTATATCTATATGACTTAAAGAATAGCTCAAGTGTGGTTGTGGACTTGTTGTGTTAAACTAAAGTAGTTCAATTGATGCTGTACATAGTAATGTATAATATTTGCCAAGTAATATATGCAATGTAGTTCAATCTAGTTCATGCTGCTAGGATTATTTACGAGTTGGTAAGTTCAAATCATATTTATGACACTTTACCCGAAATCTTATTGGTTGGTTAGAAATTTTCAGCAACCCTGATGTAAAAACCTGGACTAAATTTTTATTAACATTATTATTATAACATATTAACATCATCCAGGTTCACATGAACTCTTCAACATGCTTAGATCATATGTTCTTTCATGTTTAGACTATTTGTTGACTGTTTCTTTTTATATTTCTCTTTTTTTATGCTGTATGTTTTTAATTATTTTTTTGTTAAGTTATTTCAGTTATTTTTGGGGAATTATCATGGATAATGATAGAAGTTGGATGCACATCCAAGGGTTTAATGGAAGGAAACAAGGAGATTACAAGAAAGGTGTTAAAGAGTTTTTGAACTTTGCATTTAAGGACACCACTCCTAATTACAGGGTAAAGTTAAGGTGTCCT
Source organism: Beta lomatogona (assembly GCA_947646795.1). NCBI lineage: Eukaryota > Viridiplantae > Streptophyta > Magnoliopsida > Caryophyllales > Amaranthaceae > Beta > Beta lomatogona. The sequence goes on from CANSNZ010001154.1 coordinate 579,999, forward strand.
TGCTTGAATTGTCGAAATTATTTTGATCAAGATCGAGATACTATGCGGGCTCATCTTTTTTGAGTCGGAATAGATCCCGATTACAATCCATGGATTTTTCATGGAGAGGAACAATCCTTTGAAGTCACGGATCAAGAGATGTCGAAGAAGAAGGTGATGACTTTGAGGATGAAGATCCCCTTGTGTCCGATGACTTAGCTTCTTTGGTGCGTGAGGCCACAAATGTAGTTGTAGAACCTCAAGTTTTAGATGATAGGGATAGGGGTGATGATGAACTCCCGAGAAGTTTCACGGATTGATGGAAGATGCACAAGAAGAGCTTTATCCGGGTGTAAGACATTCTCAAAATTAGAGTTCATTGTAACTCTTTTGCAACTTAAAGTGAGTGGTCGTTGGAGTGATAAGTCATTTAATGGGCTGCTTAATGCATTGCCCAAGGCCTTGATTATGATGTGAACTTCCCTAAGAGTTCATATGAAGCAAAAAAGTACACGAAAGATCTTGGATTGAACTATGTGAAGATTCATGCTTGTGTGAACCATTGTATTCTTTATAGAAAAGACTATGCTAACATTGATGCATGTCCTACTTGTGGGGAGTCTCGATGGAAAGAAAGCGGTGGTGAATTGGATGATAGTGTCTCTTTAACGGAATCTCGAGGGACCTCGCGACTTAAGCCTAGAATTCCTCGCTTGGTTCTTCGCCATTTTCCTTTGGTGCCAAGGCTTCAAAGGCTTTTTTATGTCATCGAGAATTGCAACACACATGAGATGGCATAACGAGAGGCGCGTTGATGAGGACATACTAAGGCACCCGGGTGATTCAATGGCATGGAAGCACCTTGATGATCTATATCCCGAGTTTAAGGGCGTGCACGTAACGTAAGATTAGGTCTATCATGCGATGGTTTCAATCTAGTGCACATTTGGGGACCAAACACGGTATATGGCCGGTTTTACGGGTGCCATACAATTTCCCCGCCTTGGATGTGCATGGCAAGCCCGTACATCATGTTATCACTCTTGATCCACGGTCCGAAGTCCCCTGGAAATGATATTGATGTGTTCTTGGAACCATTGGTCGAAGAACTTGAAGACTTGTGGGAAGTTGGGGTGGAAACTTATGATTCATATAGTTGCCGGAAGTTTAATATGAAGGCGGTGTTATTGTGGACAATGAGTGATTTTCCGACTTACGGGAATTTGTCGGGTTGGAGTACTTGTGGTAAATTTGCTTGTCCATCATGTCATAAGAATACTTGGCACAGGCGACTTAAAAAGAGTAATAAGGAATGCTTCTTAGGTGATCGCAAATTCTTGGATCCGATCCACGAGATGGAGAAATGATAAGAAATCTTTTGGTGACGAGAGGGAAAGGCGACCACCTCCTGTTCCTTTATCAGGGGATGAGATTTTGGAGGCATTTGAGGGAGTCCCAAATGTGATTTTTGGGAAGAAGCGAAAGAGAAACCAGAGATACTTGTTTGACCAATGGAAGAAGCTAAGTGTCTTGTATAGACTTCCTTATTGGAGTAAGCTTTTGATTCGTCATAATTTAGATGTGATGCATATTGAGAAAAACATATGTGACAGTATAATAGGAAGCTGTCCTTGATATTCTGGTAAGAATAATAAGGATCACTTGAATGCTCGAAGAGATTCGAAGATGATGAAAATGCATGAGAAATTGCTTCTGAAAAGGTGGGTCGTGGTAAATATATCGTCCCTAGAGCACCTTATCGGTTGACACCACAAGAGAGGCGACGAGTATTAGAGTTCTTATCCAAGGTCAAAGTACCCGATGGCTATTCTTCAAACATAGCTCGATGTGCGAGTTTAGATGACGGCAAAATTTCAAATATGAAGAGCCATGATTGTCATGTATTTATGCAAAACTTGCTTATACCGCTTTCCAAGGCATCTTGCCTAAGGAGGTGCTAGAACCTTTAGCGGAGCTTAGCTTATTTTTTAGCGGTTATGTTCCAAAACTTTAAGAATTGATGTTTTGGAAAAGATGGAAAAGAGCATTGCGGTTACTCTTTGCAAATTTGCAAAGCTATTTGTTCCTTCCTTTTTTGATATAATGGTCCACCTCCCGATCCACTTACCTCGTGAAGCCATGCTTGGAGGTCCAGTGCAATGTCATTGGCAATATCGATTTGAAAGGTAATATTAACTTTAAAAAGTGTTCCTTACAGCGACATGTAGTGCCTAACCATTGTTCTTTGTAGGGAAATGCATACAATGAAACCAACTGTCCAAAACAAAGCTCACCAGGAAGCCTCTATTGCCGAGGCTCGCTTTGCGGAGGAATGTTCTGCCTTTTGCTCTAGATATATAAGTGGAATTGAGACAAAGTTCAACCGTATGGGTAGGAATGACCGGGATAAGAACCAATCTTGAGTTTATGCTATCAATATTCCAAAATAAGGGGAGATGCAATGGGCGAAAAGAACTTTCAAGCGGTTGAGTTTTGTGGAATGGAAGCAAGCCCAAGTTGTATGTTCTTATGAATTGTCCGAAGTGCAACCGTTTATAAAATAAGATATCAATCTTCTTTTTGTTGTTCATTTTTGTCGGTTAATATACATAAAATAATCTAATGCTTATATGATGGCAGAGAGTATGACATCATACATGAGCCTAAACAAAGTTTAGTTGAGTGGTTCCAATCTCGGGTAAGTGCTAGAGTTAAGGTCAATAATACTCCTAATATAGGTTTGATAAATATGCTTATTAATTTCATTTTTCTTTATCTTTTGGTGACGTGATCGCATAGATATGAAAGCTTCATGTGGAGAAGGATCCAAGAGTAACCACTGGAGTTATTGTCATTTTCACGAGGACCAAGTAAGAGTCTTTGGAAGCTTTCAAGGTTACTATGTGAATGGGTATCGCTTTCACACTAAAAAGCGTCAATGGAGGAGAAAGACGCAAAATAGTGGAGTTGTAGTTAAAGGAGATGAAGCGAGTGACCAAAGAGATTTTTATGGAGTTTTGAAAGAAGTTTTAGAGCTTGAATACGATGCTCCAAATGGTGGGGAAAAACAACCTATTGTGGTGTTATTTAGATGTGTGTGGTTTGATGTTTATAGTGATGGTCGTGGGATCAAAATAGATAAGTTTGGCACTACTAGTGTCAACATCGGGAGATTTTTAGGGACTAATGAGCCATTTGCTTTGGCATCTCAAGCGGGACAAGTTTATTATGTTAAGGCACATAATGAACCGGGTGGAGAATTGCAATTAAAACTATCCCTCGAAATTTCTATAATTTTCCGGTTGTTGACTATGATATTGGTGATTATGAGCATGATGATGATGGAATGGATGTCGAAATGCCTAACATGGTTGTGGATGATGGAGAGGATGATGAACTCTTACCAAGATTAGATGTCCCCTCGGAAATAGTGAGTGATGATGATGATGACAATGATAATGATGATGATGATGATGATGAGGAGGAGGAGGTGGAGGAGGAAATGAAAGCGAGCGAAGATGAAGAAAGCATTCAAGAAGATGGTGAGGGTGAAGGCATAAAGATGGTAGTTTTGATGATGAGGGTGAAGCAAAGTTCAACGAATTTAAAAAGTTACACGAGAAAGAAATTCAAGAGAATGGCATTGATAATCTTTCCATAGACGAGGCTTACATGAAGGTGCTTGGCCATTGTTCGAGGTATGCTCGGGGTCTTGGTAAAGGACATCCTTGTGGTGGACAAGGGTGGGAAGAAAGGCAAAGCGGGTGGAGGGCGAGATTCAACAACTAAGAGGTAATAACAATGCAATGCAAGCTGAAATAGATTTCCTAAAAGTGAAAGTCGAGAGAAAGGAAAAGGAGGCTAGAGAAAGAGAGGAAAGGCTGGAAAAGAAGATTGAGGTCATTATGACTTCACTTGGACTTTGATCGGGTAATGTATCTGCTTTTCTAGAAGATGATAACTTGGCGTTATTGGGAGACAAGAGTTGGAGATTGTGATGGGCTATGAGCATATATTAATATTGTTTGTGGACATATCTCAAGTAAACATTATGTGAATATGATTTTGTTAAAACTTTTGTAAGTCGGTATAGTAGGAGGCTATCATAGTTGTTGAGGATTTTGTTAAAATGTTAGTAAATCGGTATAGTAATATTTTTCCCTTGGTATTACCATGGTGTTATGTAGAATGTACAAGGTTTATCTCTCAATTTATATTAGATTGATCTTCGATGCATAATGGTTTTTAGATGATGACTAGCATGGCAATACTTCATGATTGCCTTGCTTGACAAAGTACAAAGAGGGCAATATCTTATTTTTGCCCTGCTTGACAAAGTATAAAGAGGAAATATCTTATTTTTGCCCTGCTTGTTGTTCGGAACAAATAAGACAATTGTGTTTGTCTTCCTTGTTTTTGAGCAAAGAGGGCAAAAGTATTGCCCTTTCTGATGATCATAAAGGGCAACTTTATTCGCCTTAGTTGATGAAGCAAAGAGGGCAAAATCTTTTGCCCTTTTTTTATTGGATCAAAGAGGGCAAAAATATGAGATTTGCCTTTGAAACCTAATACAACGGGGCTACAAGGGCAACAGAAGGGCAATTTTAAAATTGCTCTCGTAACCTATTAAGGCAAATTTTGTATCAAAGAGGGCAATTTTAATTGCCCTCCTTGGAGCAGTTTGTTGTAGTGGCGCATGTGCGGCAACAGAGGGAGTAGCAGGAGCATCTTGAGTGGGTTTTGGCTTCGGGTTCTTAACTTGTCCCTGGTGCCTTGAACTGCTGCACTTATGTTTCTCCATTTGCCCTGTGTTAGCAATGAAACAAATAAATCATCAAGACTAACTATTATTTGGGAGTAACGATAGTTAACACAGGTAGTACATAAGGTGCAGTCGTGCAGCAAGTGAATCAATAGTAGACTGCCTGCTAGTGATAAATTCATTCAAGATGTCAATGTTTGACTCGTTAATTGAAGAAAAGGATAAAATTGGGATGACAGCGTAGAACGAGGAAGTGAAGAACTGAAAATAAAATATACTAAAGACTACTTGAAGGTACACTAAGGATAATCAGCTGCCCAATTCATAAGATGACAAGTCAATGCAAGTTAAAGACTTGTAATCAATCCTTACTAAGCATTTACTAGACTAAATCACACATAGAAACATCTAAAACAGTTTGTTTGTCCACTAATGAGATAATTACTAAGAAGTCACAGCATAATAGTATTAATTTTTCATGTAAACTGGTTACATTCTCCATCCTCTAGTTCATTTTTTTCAAAATTTGCTAACCTACAGTACTAAAAATGCCACACATCACCCCATACTGATTGGGAAGTTCTTACATTTAGAACTTTCAATGAGATTATTCAACGATCAAAAGCAATTAAATGTTCTTGATAAGTTGCCACTAAAATACAAACTTATATGATTAAGGCACAAGTATAATCCCAAAAAAGTTTTAAGTTACGCCATCCCTCACCAACCTACCCTCACACTGGACTAGGGTTGCATCAACCTTACTGAACCCGGACTCCGCGATGTTGACGCCTAGACCTCAGATTGGGAACCTGAGCTAAGCTTAACGTGGCCTTTTCATATTTCTCTATCAACTAAAATCTCCTAAATTAACTCAGATGATGCTTCCTCTAAAATCAACAACAATAAACACCCAAATCCAACCACATGAATTACGACGAAAGGTAATTATCCGAAAGATATCAAATTCCACATGCCCATTGAACAATCTTAAATCCCAACCAAAATAAACGATTCTAATTTCACAAAATTCTTCACAATTCAGACAATCATACTAAAAAATACTAAAATTACAGTCATCAAAGAAACCCCAAAGTAATTTGTTAGATAAATTCCGAATTCTAGCTAAAATAAGTGTAAAATACATATTTAGAAATCTTAAACTTATATTAGGTTAAACTGCTGAACAAACCTTCAAAATTTCGGAACATCCAAGTTTCAGGTCTCGTTGAAATAGGTTAAATTTGCTCGCAATCCTTTTCTCTCACTCCTCCTAATCCGCTTCACAAATTCATAGAATGAAATTTTATGCTGAAAATCTGGAATTGTGCGCGATAATTAGTCCACTATGTGATTGAAAACCTGGAATGGGTGAATCGAAACTCGAAAGAGAGAGAGTTGTAAATTGCAATCGAGGGTTTGGGTTAGCTTTATTGGGCCAGCGCTTCTAGGGGACGTTGGGCCAGCGCTTTTGGCGAGTTGGGCCAGGTATTTATGTGGTGAGTTGGGGTTGAAAGGCATAATTTCTTTGATCCGGTTCGCGAACCGGATCGGTTAATAAAACCGGATCATTTTTTATTGATCCGGTTCATTAAAGAACCGCATCGGTAAATTTTTGCCTTTTGCCTCCCAAAATATGGATGATTTACGGATTCGGTTGTGTTAAAACCAAATTTGTTTTGTTGTGACATATAAGGTTTTTTCCACTAGTGAAACTGTTTTGATAGACAACCATTTATGAGGACTGTATATGACACAGTAGACATGCATTGAAAAAACAGATTAATCCACAATTGTGGAAAACCAAAAGCACGTAACACCTTAATTATAAAAAGCCAATGAACTCTATCATAGGCTTTACTCATATCTATCTTAACCGATGCAAAGGTGTTATCCCCTTTTCTTTTCTGGTTAATATAATGAAGTAATTCATGTGACAACAAAGCATTGTCACTCATCATTTGACCCGGAACAAAAGCATGTTGACTAATCGATTAAGTCGGCATAATGTTTTTTAGCCTAGAAGCTAGACATTTAGAAATGCACATGTAAATCGTGTTGCATAAACTAATAGGACGGAGTTGGTTAGGAGAAATGGGGCTATCTACCTTTGGAAATAAAACCAGAAGGGTCCGATTCCAAACCTTTAAAAGGTGGCCAGTTGCAAAAAAGTGTTGAATTGCTCGGATCACATCCTGACCCACTATATCCCAGTGTAGTTGAAAGAATTCTGCTGTGAACCCATCGATGCCTGGAGATTTACTCTTCCCAATAGAGACCATAGCTTTTTTATTTCTTCATCCAGAAAAGGTCAGGAAAGGGAGAGAAGGTGTTCATGCTTCATGGAAGGAATGTCAAGTTCATGCAGAACAATATCCAATTCAGAGATAGAAGAATCATGATGCTTTACTTGGAAAACCTCTTGTAATGAATTTATGATCATATTAGTTATTTCTCTTGGCTGAGAGACCCACTCTCCCTCCCTATTTCGTAAATACGCAATTGATTTCCTAACGGTTCTTTTTTCATCCTTGAAAATAGAATTTTTGAAGGAACATCTCCAAATAAAGACCACATTGTTTTCATTCTTTCTTTGCTAAAAAGCCTACCTTCCACAAGGTGTGAAATAGAATCTTTCACGGCTTGTAGGTAATATTTGCATCATTGATATTATCAAGGTCCAAACTCTATAAAGCCAAATTGTCACATGCTTTTGCCGATCAAATCCCTGAATTTTCTTGTGATCAAGACACCGAGTCCTGAATTTGTTGATGATTAGTTGTTTTTTTGTAATAATGAACATGAGGGAACCTTGGAAGAAAGTTGGCCACAAAAGTACAATGATGTTCGAATTTCAGACACCGATTCTTCATTTGATACGGCCTTTTGTTACCAAACTTAATATCATTTGAATCATACACAATTGCGGCATAATCACGGGTGATTATTGGTTCTTGTAATAGGATCCTATTAGGATGCGAGATTTTCCCGCTCGGTGGAACGGTAAGCTCGATCATGTCGTTCTAAAATCAACCCATCATTTGTTTGGTTGTTCGTTCACGTAAAACGTGGTCCGGTGAAAGGGATTTCCATCAAAGCGGTTTCGATTCTCCCTTCTGGGAACAAATCCCACCCTCGAATATTGTTTTCCCCTAGTTTATCTTGAAGTATTCGAGTTGGTTAAAGTCCCCAATGCAAAGACTACAAGGATAAAACTCAAATAAAACCTAAAGGCGATCCCCAAACTTGTGGCGATCTTGCAACGTTGGGGCCCCATACACAAAGCACACATACAATTACATTCCGGTCATTTCCGTTCTGAGAACATAAAATAAAATGACTAGAAGACTCGACAACGAGACATCGCAAATTCGACCCGACCTAAGAGCAACGAACCTCCCCTAGTACCATTGGCGTCAACGCCATTAACAAAATTGGGGTTTAAAGAACTAAACTTGCGACAGCGGTACTAAGCAGAACACTTAGTTTCGGATAGAAACGAAACATAGGATGATGAGTGTGGACTAACCACTTAGCATATGGAATAGCAAGGGTGTCATCATCATTAAGCCCCCTTGCTTTCCAAGCAATCACTTTCATATGTCTATGGGAGGCGGTGAAGGGCCGGCCTCCGCACCATTTGGTGGGGTAAGGGACAATACAAGTGAGGCTGCATCTCCACGTCTTCATCATCGAGCGAAAAATTGTTCATTGTTTTATCCTTCTTCGAATTGACTTACGGAATAAGAGTTGTTGGTGAGCGTTTTTGTAGCATCCTAAAGTAATCTCATCCCCAGCTTCCACCCCAAAGTCCTTTGCCATGGAAAGATCCGTTATTGTTTTAGACTTTAGAACCATATCCTGCCCTTCCTTAATCCACAAGTTGAATCCCCCTTCCTTTCTCATGCTTCCCATCGCAAACGTCGACGTTTATATCCCCAATCGGTTGCAAGGAAGTTACGAACATTCATCTGTTCAACATCATGGAGAGGTGGCTGCGTTGCAAGTAGCCTAAATTAAGGCGTTTACGCGGCCATTACATGGAACTTTGAGGAGTGTAGAGTGAAAGCCATGGAATTTGTATTCAGTGGAACAGGAGATTTGGGGAGAATTAGGTGGATCTCTTTCACGGGTTGGAGGACTTTCAGTTTAGGATGGGCTTGAGTTAGTAAAAGGTGAGAAATGGGAGTGGGATGAGGGAGTGAAATTGTTGTTAGGGTGGATTCGCACAGGGGATAGTGATAGGTTGTTGTACACCTGTCAAAAATAATTCCTGCAAAACCTTCTAACAATGTAGTAGGGTAAGTAGGGTCGAATCCACAGAGAGATGTTTGTTCTAATCTAGCTTCTAAGATATGGAGAAACTAAACAAGATTAGAAATATGTGAATTAAGGTTCTAAACTAATAAATAAAGAAAATAAAAATAAAAATATCTAAGGTTATGGTTCACCATGTTTATACTTATAATCTATCAAAATATCATCAATAGTTCAATTAATGAGATATCTAGAGCACACAGGTTAATCCTACGGTCGGGTCTTAACGCTCTCAAATCAACATGTGCTAGTACGGTCGCTCAACATAATCAGATTTGCTAATTGTAGGTAAGCCTCTAAAGAGTACTATCTCTCGATCTATGACTCGATATTAGCAATATTTAATCAGACAATTGATCAGATTGCAAGATTAACAATAAAAACACTAATCAATTAGAGAAATCAATAACTAATCAAACCATAAATAAATATCAATCAATAATCATATCATATAAACATGGATTCCCATACCCTAGAAAATAAGACTACTCAATCATGAAACAAAGAACAAAAACTGCATCTACCAAGGAAAACATAATTAAAGAAATCAATGAAAGAAATAAATAGAAATCATGAATTAATGAAGAACATGAAAATCTAGGATTTGCAACTAAAAGAACTAGAGAGAAAAGGACTAAGTGTTTAAACCTAAAAATGCAGAATTATCGAGATGCCCTCATCAAAAATACTAAAAGCCTATTTATAGGTTTTACAAAACCGACTAAAAAAGGCAAAAATTAAAGCTCCCAGAAAAACCGCCGGTCGGGCGACGGTGTTACAATTTACGAGCAAAGGGGAGATTCGGCCCAGTCGGCCGGGCAAGGCCGCCTGTGGCGCGTAAACGGTTTTGGCCCCTCTATCGCTCGATTGACCGGGCGAACAAGTCTTGTGCTCTGATGAAGATTTCTTCTCGCCCGGTCGACCGGGCGAAAAAACTGCGATTTTGCGTCAACTTGCGAAGGCCGTATCTCTCAAACCAGAAATCCATTTGGGGTGTGTGACCTATCGTTGGAAATCCCTTCAAGTCTAGTTTCCAACCCAACTAAAATTTCTTGATTATAAATTTTCTATCAAAAGTCATGATCAAAATAGTGAACATGTATCAGTTTTGGCACTTCTTTCACTAACTCTTTGCTTCATTCTAACTCGAAATTGTCCCAAACGGATGCATTGTGATCCTTGTGCAAGCTATCTTCATCCTAAATGATTAATAGGCTTGATCTTAGATAATCAAAATCAATTTGCATCAAAATAACACGAAAATCATCTAAACACGCAAATGGGGAGTAGTGGAGCACAACTTACGTAATTCATGCCATTATGCACCTAAATGCTCTAAAAGGATTTCTAAATGCAATCAAAATGCATCTAAAAACTATATATAAAAGTGACGCATCAGATAGTCTTTGAAGAAAACGTCTAAGTCTAACTGTAGCTTGTGAAAGGGGCTTAGATTGTGAAATAATACCTAGACGTGGAAAAGGGCTTTGAGATCTTCGAGATTGATTAATTTGTGGGAGAGGCGCAGAGTGTTGATCCCCTTGAAGATGCTAATTCACAACATCATCCAACAGCCCAGATGGCTGAGCATTATCTACAACCTGAACATGGCGTTGATTCGCCCATTCTGTGATATCAAGTGTCTCAAAGAGTGTCCTTCTCTGAGTCTAAGATTCTGGAACATCAGATCTCGCATTGAGTGGAGATTGTTTATGGGTGGTGTTGTTTGCATGATTAGTTGCATGTTGATGACGGGGATAGAAGTGCGCATATGGATCATCCGCGAAACCATATCGCCTCCCAGGAGATTGGCGAACCCAATCATTGTAAGCACCCATAAAGGGTGGAAGGCTTGAGTCTGGTATACATCAGATGGTGCTGATGTTTGATTTGGAAGGCGGTGGTGAATGCCTATCAGCAGGGAAGTCTTCTTCTCTAGAAAAGTACTATTCCTCTGTACCCTGGAATGCTGGTCCATCAAACGAAATCCCCGACCCATCATCAATCGAGTGTATCTGGATTTGGGTTTCGGAGAGGATAATCATCAGGTGTTGGTTGTTGGTACAAGTTAATCGTGGGATTTCGATAGCGGAATCGGTCTGGTAAGCCTTCAACCATGTTGGAATAGAAGGCTAGAGTCACAGGCCCATATAACACCCTTTGCCCTTGCGCTTCAAGTGACTTAATTATATGACCTCATTACCATATAAAGGTAGATAGCAGCCTGGTATAAGGGGTTGGGAGAGGTCAATGAGCATCTTTGCTCTAATTTCAGGTGAAGATGGCAGATCTTCACTTGCGTGTTCAATTTCTTGAATATAACCCACATGATGTAAGGCTTGGGAAGCCTATGCATGTGATATGTAAGCGAACGGAAGCCCAACCACTCTAACCCAGATCTGTGCATAATTAAAAGTTAAGGTATTTGGTACCTAAGACCAATGGCTTCGTCGGAAAGTTATTAGGCGACCATCGATGATGGTGGTATGCTGGTGAAGAAGACCCTCTAAATTAGCCCTTTGAGAGAAAGTGAAAATATAAAATGTACCGATACGATGAACCTGAATTTCGCCTCTTCGATACCACTGTGTGTTTACCAGTCCTTGTAGAATGACATTAGGCGGATTTGGGCCAAAAAACTCGCCAACTGTAGAAAGGTTCCAATTTATAGGAGATTAGGCACATGTGTTTGGTGGACGGTCTATTAATGCACAAATCCTGAAGAATGGAGTTGAGATATTATCACTCATTAATGTAGAGAGTAAATGCAGCAAAAGGAGTGTAAGAGAAGAAGAGGAAAAGTGGGAAAGGTTGGTGAGAATGGAGTAATTGCCTCCGGTTACAGGTGCATTTATGTTTGATGGAAAACAAAGAGAGAGAGGGAGAAAATGAATCGCCAAGTGGTAAACCTAATTTCCTCGGGAATGCACGGCAACCATTTGGGAAGTCTAACCTAAGCTGAAAACTACCTACACCCTATGAAAACGTCTGACAGTGGGTTGGTAGCAATTCCCATACAAGGAATATTTGTAATTGGCTTGGAAAAACTCTTGAATCTTCCTGTTAGAAGGACTAGTAGATAGAAGCGAAGATTTTGCATGCAAGAACTAAAGCAAGGAAATAAGGCTATGTTTAGTTCTAAGCTTGAAATTTTACGATCCGACTTATTCGATCGATCGTCTGACTTATTTTTTACGATCGATCGTTGAGGCTTATTTTTTACGATGCGATCGATCGATCTGAGCGATACGATCGGCGAGTACGATGACGGGCTGAGTCGATTCCGGGCGATCTTTTAAAAAACATATTATTACTAAAATTATTATTACTTTGTATTTTATTACTAGTATTCTTATTCTTTATCATTTTATTACTATGCAACTTTCAATAATAATAATAATAATAATAATAATTTTATAATAATAATAATATAAATAATATAATAATAATAATAATAATAATAATAATAATAATAATAATAATAATAATAATATAGATAACATAATAATAATAATAATGATAATAATAATAATTGTAATTATTATAATTATTATAATTATTATTATTATTATAGCATAATTAGTTTTTTTTTTTTTTGAAAAAGAGCACATTAGTATATGAACATACAATTAAAAATAAAAGACTAAGGACTCTTGGGTCCCGATGGTATGGCTTACTCCACGCATGGGAGACCGATGTTCAAATTTTGGTGGAAGCGTATATTTCAATATTGTTGCGGGTGAGGGGAGGGGGTTGGGGATTGTTGGGTCTTTATGTGAGTGACCTTGTGCGAGGGCGGCCAGAAGAAAATTAAATGCTACCATAGGATACCCGAAAGAGGCCCCAAAAAATTAAACATAAAAGAACACTCGTGTTCAAGGTCAGTTAATAATAAGAATTTAGTTAGTAATGAAAAGAAAATATCTTGAAAGAGCATACAAGATCTATTTAAAGAACACATTTTAAAAATAAAAGATAGATGTTATTTTTATATTGATGACATGTTTGGATTTAACTAACAACATGTTCTTTGTTATATTAATAAATTGTTCTTTTTTATTATAAATAAATATATATAATCTATGATCTTGAACAAAATTGTTAAATATTCTTCTTATATCGTTGTCTTGTTCTATATAAACTTTCTTTTTAAAGATAAGTTGAAATCCTTTGTAGAGAAAATTTTGAACGTGATGACAACACCATTAGGTTATCCCATGCTATTCATGTTTTATATAAACTAGTAATATATAATTTATATTATTCTACCAAAATTGTTTTAAAAAATAAACATTATATACTATTGTCATGTTCGTTACATGTACAACATAAAAAAAGAACATCACATATGAAAATTATTAAATAGAATAAATATAAAAAAGAACACTTACAAATGCCAAAAGAACGTTCTTCTTCTTGAACACAAATAGCTTCAAATAGTGATATCGATGACATTTATAATAATAGAAAGCGACATTAATAATAAGTACCAATAATATTAATAATTAATAAGTACAACAACGACAATAATAATCTTTTTGAATAAAAGTACTAATAAATAGTAATATTAATAGTAATAGTAATTGTATAAAGTATTAATAATAATAATAATAATAATAATAATAATAATAATAATAATAATAATAATAATAATAATAATAATAACAATAATAATAATAATAATAATAATAATAATAATTACAATAACAATAATAGCATTAGTAATACTAATAATAATAATGATAATAATAATAGTAATAATAATAAGTTTTTAAATATAAGCATAATCGAACTAATCGATGCGATCGATCGATCGAACTTATACGATACGATCTTATACGATCGATGCGAACTTATTTTTCTTATATGATCGATCAGTGCGTCGATCTGATCGATACGATCGATACGAAATAAGCAAAAATAAGGTGGGTTGAACATAGCCTAAAACTCACGGTTGAAGTGAGAGAAACTCTCGTTTTATAGAGAGAAAATTTACTTCTATTTTTTGCTTCCTTGGACCCTTGTTTTCATTCCCTTAAATGCGTCAAATGTTAAGTGTATCACTATTTATCGTTCGGTCCTGAATTTTCCTAATGTTTTATTCGATTAGACATGATTAATCTTGATTTGGCTAGGACCAAACACGAAACTTATTTTTTTAAGGTGAAGAGAACAAAAGCGTATAACAATCGTTAATTATAATTTCATGCACAATTACAAGTTCAAGATACAAGAACAACAATAGTAATGGAACTATATATAATTCTTTTTAGAAGTAAGAATAATCCCACTTCAAAAATTTCTAATCACTTACGAAAGACCCTTGCACAAAGGTATCAATAATTAGAAATAGCAGAATACCAAAGCAACTTGCCCTAATACCACTCAAAAGAAAAGTAACTTACCCTAATGCATGGTCGACTAGTGTACATACTTATAAATAGACTTTTTTTGTGGTGAGTTTGTTGGTGGATGATTGTTAGGGGGTGAGGCGTGAGCAAAGACCGAATACCCGGTTATTCCGAGTTAAAGCTGGTAAGGACATGTCGAATCCAGATTCCAAATCGATACCACGAGGAATGTGTTCAAGGTCCAAAAATTGGGACCCAATTACAACTGAATTTTGGGTTCGTTTCCTATATTATATTTTAAAATTAATATGTAAAACTGATTGGATACCTGGTTCCAGATACGATTCCGAAAGTCGAAACAATTCTAGGTGGGTATGGAACCTATAAATTTGTTGGGTATTACCGAGTCTCACTCACCCCTTGGTTGGAACTATATATTAACCAAAGGCCCGGTTTGTAAGTTTTTATGTTAATTAGTGATCTTGAAGATGAACAAAAGCTCCACTATACATCTTCAAAGGACCTCGATCCCTAAGCCTTCACGGTGCTTTCGGGAGCACCAAGAATTATTCTTCTCACGTTTTTTGCACATTTTATATTAACAAATTTTACACTTTCTTTGTAATTATAATAGACAGTGACGGATCCAGTTTTACGGATGGTGCATCACTATCGACTACCGACCACTTTGTAACAAATTAATGAATTTTAAAAAACATACATCAAAAGGAATCTATTGTCAATTGTTTTCTTTCTCGAACAAACAATGCAACAAATCAAATTAAACATCAAAGGCGATCAATTGCAATGTTACCAAATTCGCGGAACGCCTCGGATCGCGAAAAGGAACATTATTTGCTAGTTGGGAGAATTCGGATTGCACGAGGGGTTTTCTTTGATAAGGATTTTGAGAATTTAATTAAGGAAAAATTGATAAAAATAAGCCCGACCTTTGCCCCGTCTGTCACATTTAAGCCGACCTTTTGAAAATCCAGAGATAATACAAGCTTATCATCATTTAAGCCAAATTTAGGTTAGTGATTTTAATTTACCTGCTAACACGAGGTTGCAACAAGTTAATTACGATTAATTATAATTAATTATGATTAATTTTATTTTTTAATTACTCTTATATTTTCCTCTCTCCTCACTCACCATGACCACCACCCTCTCTCCTTCCCTCTTCTGTTGCCCTCCTCCTCCACCACCGCCGCACCACCCACCCCTCTTGCTTCTCTTCCCTGACCACCACAACCAAATCCACAACCACCATAACCAAACCCCGACATTAATCCAAACCCTCCACCACAACCGAACCCACCCCACCACTAACCAACCCCGCCCCACCACCAACCCATTAACCCTTTCTCTTTGTCCCCCGAAACCACCCAAACCCACCCCGCCCCACCCGAAACCCGGAACCCGCACCCAAACCCGAAACCCATAACCCATACCCCGCTTCCAAAACCCGCACCCAAACCCGTAGCCACCCAAACCCACTCCATCCCGAAACCCGGCCGAAATCCACACCCAAACCCGCCCGCCCGAAACCCGAACCCGAATCCACATTGTAACGCCCGTATTTTTATCTGTTTAGTTTATAAAAATAACTTAAAATACTCTTTTATTAAATATATATATTTATTTTTCATTTGACTTTACCTAAGAAGTAGTTAAAACAAATTCCTAGATTTACTAGGTTAAGTGCCAATACTTATCATATATTATAAGGAGAGAGAAAGTAGAAGAAAAAAAAAAGAAAAGAAAGAAAGGAAAAAGAAAGAAAAGAGTGTTACTGCATTCTTATACCTCCAAAACCCACGACACCTTCATATTCTCCATCTTCTACCTCTCTTCAACTTCTTGTTTCAATTATCAATAAAGCTACAAGATTTACCATCAACCATCATCACACTTCAACTCTTGTTCATCCATCTTCATCGGTTCTCGATTTTGTGGGTTTTTCAAAGAGGATGAATTGTTCTTGGGTTGCATTTTTCGGGTCGTGAATCGGATCAAAGTAGAGATTTTCGGGTCTCTTATTGTGTAATTTTACCTTCCCCTAATCAAGTAAGATTCCTTGCCATGTTTTAATTTCAATTTTGGCTTAATTTTGAATTGGGGTTTTGTTAATTCGGGGTTCTTGAGTTAAATTGAATTGGGGGCTTTTGATTATGAGTGTTGGGTGTAGCTTGGTTGAAAGGAATTTTGCTTATTAATAATAAGTTTATCAACAAGAACTGTAACTCGTAGGAATTACAGGTCAGATTCGTAATTTGTGTTTTTCGTCAGTTTATGGGCGTTTTTAGCCAAAATACTATTTCACAAAAATTATTCGTATCGAAATTTCACCCAAGATAGGCTCAAGAAACGTTTCATTTGGACTTCATAAGAGAAAGTTATCCCTATTTTAAGTTTTTCTGCTGAAATTAAATATAATGCATGTTATTTTCACGTAGTTAGTAGTATTTACGGTTTGACTTTTGTTGACCAATTTGACTTTTGTTGACTTTGTTGTATTCTTTTTGGATTAAATTTAAAGTGAGTTATTTGTAAAGGTAGTCAAGGCTCATTAACTAGGTTATGTCGTTTATGCGTAAACTATGTGAAGTATAGTCAAGTGATTTATACTATATTATATTATATTGTAGATCGCGGGTTCGTAGAAGAACCTTTTTGACTTGTGATTGAGATTGGTTGATTTGTGGTTTGGTAATAAGGTAAGATTTCATACTAAGCTTGTACATATTATTTCAAAAAAGTATTTCATATTGATTTGTGATTTATATTGAGTTTGGAATTGTTTTTACGATGCTATTATGGAGCTTTTAATTGTTTTGACGATATTTATATCAAAATAATTTATGAGATTATTAAAAGGAGGAAGTTCCTCGTGAGACAAGTTTAAGATTATTAAAAGGAGGAAGTTCCTCGTGAGACAAGTTGAAATTTTGAAAAGGAGGAAGTTCCTCATTGTTACCAAGTTTTACTTAAATTGTGGGGTTGCTCGGTAAGCGGTATTCCTCGAGTATGGAAGTATGTTGAGTTAACGGTGTCTCAACAATTTATTTTAGTAGTTGGGAGTAGGGGTGCTTATCGAGCGAGCCGAGCCCCGATAGCATAGGGCTCGGCTCGAGCTCGTTTAACTTTTCATGGGCTCGGCTCGGCTCGTGAGCTCGCCGAGCTTGGGGAAGCCGAGCTCGGCTCGAGCTCGTGATTAGAGTTTGCGGCTCGAGGCTCGGCTCGTGAGGCTCGTTTAGGCTCGGCTCGTGAGCTCGTTTAGGCTCGGATCGTGAGCTCGAATAGGCTCAAGCTCGGCTCGTTAGCTCGTTTATGTTGGCTCGTGAGCTCGATTGTGGCTTGTGAGCTCGTTTAATTGCTTTTTACCTTTTCTTTTTATCTTTCTTCTAATATATACTTTAGTTAGTATCTTAAAAAAAGAAATACTTAATATAATTTTTAATATATATAAATAATTTTTTAATATAAAATAGTTTTTAATATAAAATATTTTTTTAGTATAAAATAATAATCGAGTCCGTTCCACGAGCTTTACGGGCCGAGGCTTTGCCTAGCTCGGCTCGGCTCGTTAAGTCTCGAGCCGAGCTTCAACGAGCCGAGCTTTGGCCGAGCCGAGCCCGAGGCTGCTCGCGAGCTTGTCGGGCTCATTATCACCCCTAGTTGGGAGTATATTGATCGATACTCTTGCCATTCGTCTTCCTTCTTGAGGCGTTATCAAGTTAGGGGTATGCATACTAGGGACTTTCTTTGGTGTTTACCTTATCTAGTGAGCCTAGCTAGCTCATTAGATTTTTATTACTTCCTACTCACATATTTCAAAGGAGTTGTATTTGAAAGTTTCTGAGAATGGTTTAGAAATAAAGTAAAGTGGATTTGAATTATTGAAGGTTGTTTATTATATTCAAGTTGAATGTTGTACAAGTGAAATGATTTTTGTGGAATATTATGTATGTATTCCACCTGCACATTGGATAGTTCAAAGTTGTTATTGGTATGAAATCTTGCTCGGCCTTTTGGGCGATATTACGTGTCTTCAATGTGCGGGGCTTGATGGTGACTAGCTTATATTGGGGTGAGGCGTTGACTTCACCTAGATGTAGATTTATTAAAGTTAAGATTTCCGCTGCAGTTTAGAATTATGGTTTGTTATAGGAGTGTATTAATTAATTACATTTCCTTTTAGTTGTAATAGTTAATAATGGATTTATGTATTAGTAGTAATATCTTTCGCCTTGCGGTTATTAAATGTTTAATAATCGCGGCATAACAGCTCTTGAATTGTCCATGTTTTGTACTCTGTTATTTTTTTCTAAAGAAAATGGAAATTCAGGGTTGTTACAGTTGGTATCGAGCCAACGGTTCGAGTTTATGGTTAGAAGCTAGAGTTGAGCTTAGAGTAGTCTAGAGGATTAGCCACCGAGTCTAGTGCCAATGTGTAGGGCTTTAGGTTAGCCCTAGAGGTTATCCTTGAGTTGTGGTCTAGGATTGAGACCTAGAGTTGTGACCATCGGTTTAGTACCTATCGGGATCTCCAAATTCCTTTGTTTATTTTGAAACTATGTTTTTAGGAGAAAGTACCTCTCCCTAAGTGGATTGTTCATCACCATTAAGACCACCGGCGGCCGGGGTGCGTGTTAATGATGAAGAATAATGTAAAAAAGTTTTAATCATTGTTTTGATTGGAGGTTGGATCCGTCCCTACCTTGAGGTAGATTTTTGTGACCTAGTAAGTTGTGCCTAGAGTTGTAACCTTGAGGTTGTGACCTTAAGTAAGACTAAATAAATGAAAGTATTAAATATATATATATATATATATATATATATATATATATATATATATATATATATATATATATATATATATTTGAAAAGTCGAGGTAAGATTGAGATATGGGAAGTAAGTGATTACATGTGGTTGTTGTGTATGGTAGTTGTTGTGGATCACTCTTATGTGGATGTTTGACTTGATAAAGTCAATGAGTTTGGTAAGTGTGGAACCGGTTGAGTTCCATGTTTGACTCAAGTTAAGTTGTGCTTGCTTCCGTGTTTGGAATGATTGGGTGGTAAAGGTAAACCATTTCGAGTATATCGGTGTTGGGTTATGATTTTAAGTTGGTGCATAGCCGAGAGTGTGCTATAAGTTCAAGTTTGAGTCGCATAATGCGAAATTTAGTTCCATTTGTTTGCGAAAACTTTGGGGTGACATTCGTCCCGATGTTAATTCCTATTGTCACCTATTTCATTTAAGTATTTAGCTCGTCGGTTTTTATGTTCGCATTAGGATGAACTATTATTGTGGATAAGGGTGAGCCTTATTCCATTCAAAGTGGCACTCCCTTTTATTTTATTTTTTTGTTCTTGTGTGTATTGTGGTGTTAGACCCACCCACCTCCCGTACTTTGTCCATCTTTAGGCCTTGAGAATGTTTAGTGATTAACTACTTGATTGTTGAATTGCAAACTGATTGAGTTACGTGATGACATATACAAATTGTAGTTGGTTTGAATTGTTAATTCAACCTTACAGGGAATGATTTGGTTATGTCTTGGATATGCTAGTCTTGTTGACTTATGAATTGACTTTTTAGTGTATGATTGTTTGTTGAGGCTATAACAAGAGTTGAAACTTGAGTTATTAGCTCTTTTCGTCATGCCTATAGACCTTGTTTATGTGAGTTTAAAGTCGTCCTAGCGAGTCATGAGATGATTGACTACTTTAAATTGTCGTGTTCTATTGACTTTCATGGAGTATTTGTGGTGATGTGTATAGCTAAAGGAAAAAGAAATTAGTCCAAGTGGGTCGGTTTCTCGTAGCACACCCGTGACTAGTCAAAGTCAGCTCATGATGTGTTAAGGGTCAACGGTTTGACCCTGGTAAAGTATTACTGTTTATTTGTCGGTGTTAAGGAGTCAGTTTGAGACCATTATAGAACAAATAGTAAGCGTCATGTATCTAGTAAGGTTATGGAGTGTTGACATATGCAAGACATAATGTCGGCTCGAGTCATGTCGATGGTGGGATGCGTAGTTCATCGTTGTGTGATTTGTTTAGTAGTGATCAAGGTCTAATAACCTTTGAAATGGTTAGCGAGTCTAATGTAGGCTGGTTTAACGAAGAGAGTCTCTTTTCATAGAGTTTAATGTTAGGAGTATAAGTTGAAGTAATCTAGGTCTTTGGTTTAAAGTCATTGCAAAGTTCTTGATTGGTAGTCATTAATCTTAAATGACAAGCTACAAGTTCCACAGTTTCTTGCACTTGTGTAATGAAATGACTGCAGTTGTGGAGTTATAGTTGTACCATGTTAATTGGTTAAGAACATCGAGGTAGCTTGGTTATAATTTATAACAAGCTCTCCTCTCTGTCGCCCTGTGGCGTTGGACGCCCACTTAAAGTTGAACAAATCGTCGTTAATGACCTAGATGCCATTAGGAATGGTTTAATGTGCGCAAACTCAATTTACTTAAGTCTTGTCCGAAGAATGAGACTATGTTATTATAGTGGTTAAAGTGTGTAATTGATTAATTGGATTTAAGTTTTATGTGAGTAAGGGTTAAGTGTATCATGTGGCAAGTCTATGACTAGTTGTTTGGAGTCGAAACTAATGAATTTAATAGAAACTAAGGAAGTATAGTGGACCATATCTATTTCATGAACCTTGAGAAGTGAGTTTAAGTTAACTCTTGATTGCTAGGTTTGGAGTGTTGAGTATCAGTAGGCAAGGGTAATACCACCATTATTGTTGATGTTCGTGAGACTATAGTGTGTGAGCGGTTTATGTTGTGTTATGAATGTGTGTTAGTTTTGAGACATGGTTCTAAAAGGATTTTGTATAAAGTAAGCTTTAGTTTCATGTAGATAGAGCATATCATTTTACGTAGTACCTTAGTAGCTCGATTTGGCCTGTTTGGTCAACGAGTAAGTTACCTTACCAAAGGCTATGTGAAATTGTTCAATTTGTTTGTGTAGTGTGTGAAAGTGATTTAAACACGTTTCAATTAAGGTTGTGGATTCGTTCTCGAATCGATCTAGAAAATGGTTTTTTCTACGACGATTTAAGTGAATTTTGGAAAAGTTAAGAACACGTTTTTGAAAGTTTTGACGGGGTGCAAGTCTCCCACGGATTCGAGCTTTGAAGGTCTCTCGGTGGAGCTTTCTACCGCTCTATAAAGAATATTTAAAATCGTGTTATGTGCTTTAAACTTGTACGAGTTTCGACCCAGTAAAGTGAATAGTTGGACGACCCGTGGTGGAGGTTTCAAGCCTCCACACCCCCCTTTGTTAGGACTATGAGTCGAACCCATGCGGAGATTTTAAACTCCACCTTTGTTGTCGGGGTTATGTTTGACCCCATTGTCGAGGTTTCGAGCCTCGACACCCTATTATCGGAAATATATGCCTTCTTATTTGGATTGATTGGATCCCTGTCAAGAAATTGTTTTAAAGTGATAGAGCTTAGCATGTTGTTACTTCGGGTCTAGAAGACTGTTGTGACTGTAAGAACGATTAAGCAAAGTTTTCACAAAACAAGAGTTCTATAAAAGGGTCATTTGTTATTGGATTTCCAATTTGAAAGAAAGTAAATTGGTTGTGTCCATATTCACGCGTAAGGTTATTTAAGTACTCTTTGGATGTAAATGCTTAGTGTGCTTTGATGTGATTGTTGTGGTGTCATTGATTACGTAAGAGTCATAAACTCCAAAACACATGCTATGAATGTTTATGGGTTAGGACTCGGCCCAATGTTGATGCGGCCGTCAAAGTATTTTGTTTTGCCATTTGTGGTATGCCTTGGTGATTGTGAGTGTTATATTAACTTCAAGTTGAAGTTCTAGACGTCGAGTTGTGAATTGTTTTACATTTTTTTTTTAGGCGAGTACGCCTGACCATGTAATGGTGGTTCATATTGTATGAGTCTTTACTTCTATTTTTATAAGAGATATAGTACTCTCGGTTCGGGTTTGTTGTTGCTCCGCGAAAGCGTTAGTCTTGGATTTGAAAATGCTTTTATGTATTGTGATTCTAACGGGTTTAGAACACCTTTTCTCATTTCGAGTTGTCTATTTTACAAAGGAAATTCTGCCGGATTTTCGATAAAATCCTATGTTATTATTTAAAGCGCTTGTGAACCATAGTGTAGTTTTGAATTGAATTCCACACTCTACGACATAGTCCAACGAGTGTGACGGTAGTGGGTCGATTTAGCTCGACTTAGATCCTTTCCCCTCGTGTCTAAGCCTTAGTAAGGGAATTTATTCCCAAGTTTGTCGGTCCATATGTGATCCCTGAAAGGATGGGTGATTATGTTTATAATGTATTCCATGTTTCTTAGTTACGACATCGTATTAGTAACACTCTTCACATGGTGATAGTTGGAGTTCTCGTTGAGACTCTAGATCAATAGATCCGTAAGAGCCGTAGGGTTGAGGAAATGGATAGTAAAGGTTTTGTGGTCAAACCACAACAGAGGAACTACTCGTAAGGCCGGGGATGTCATGTGTTTTATGTGTCCCCGTCTCTTGTTCATGTTATTGTTAGTTACGAGGGAGTAACTTCCTCTTTAGGGGGCGGATTTCGTGCCAATTGTGTGTTTGGTGCTAAAAGTTGTTATGATTTCATGTGTGATGTATACCTTAATGTCTAAAGTATACATAATTCGTGTATGATTGAAGTTTTATGGTAAAGTTTTATGGTAAACCTTGTAATATGTTGCATGTTTTACTTCTTGTAGTATGAACATTTTAGTTGAAATGGTTGTATGTCTACAAGGGTGGTCAAATGAATTGATCGATGATGTCTTTGGTTCTACTTGTTATGGTATGAAGATATTAGTTGGAATGATTGTTTGGTTATAAAGGTGATCGATTGATTTGATCTATGAAAAAGTGAATTAGTTGCGGAGATGTTCTCCTAAATGATTTGGTTGTTGGAGATGTTATTCCGGAGTGATAGTAGTTGGTTAACCTATAGAGTTAAGGAGTTGTTTTTTAGAAACAAAAGTAAAGTTTGATCATTTGAGTAATAGTTTAAGTTTTGTCCGTTTCGGGACGAAACTTATTTTAAGGGGTAGATTGTAACGCCCGTATTTTTATCCTGTTTAGTTTATAAAAATAACTTAAAATACTCTTTTATTAAATATATATATTTATTTTTCATTTGACTTTACCTAAGAAGTAGTTAAAACAAATTCCTAGCCAATACTTATCATATATTATAAGGGAGAGAAAGTAGAAGGAAAAAAAAAAGAAAAGAAAGAAAGGAAAAAGAAAGAAAAGAGTGTTCTTGCATTCTTATACCTCCAAAACCCACGACACCTTCATATTCTCCATCTTCTACCTCTCTTTAACTTCTTGTTTCAATTATCAATAAAGCTACAAGATTTGCCATCAACCATCATCACACTTCAACTCTTGTTCATCCATCTTCATCGGTTCTCGGTTTTGTGGGTTTTCAAAGAGGATGAATTGTTCTTGGGTTGCGTTTTTCGGGTCATGAATCGGATCAAAGTAGAGATTTTCGGGTCTCTTATTGTGTAATTTTACCTTCCCCTAATCAAGTAAGATTCCTTGCCATGTTTTAATTTCAATTTTGGCTTAATTTCGAATTGGGGGTTTTGTTAATTTAGGGTTCTTGAGTTAAATTGAATTGGGGGTTTTTTGATTATGAGTGTTGGGTGTAGCTTGATTGAAAGGAATTTTGCTTATTAATAATAAGTTTATCAACAAGAACTGTAACTCGTAGGAATTACGGGTCAGATTCGTAATTTGTGTTTTTGTCGGTTTATGGGGTTTTTAGCCAAAATACTATTTCGCAAAAGTTGTTCGTATCGAAATTTCACCCAAGATAGGCTCAAGAAACGTTTCATTTGGACTTCATAGGAGAAAGTTATCCGTATTTTAAGTTTCTCTTTGAAATTAAATATAATGCATGTTATTTTCATGTAGTTAGTAGTATTTACAGTTTGACTTTTGTTGACCAATTTGACTTTTGTTGACTTTGTTGTATTCTTTTTGGATTAAATTTAAAGTGAGTTATTTGTAAAGGTAGTCAAGGCTCATTAACTAGGTTATGTCGTTTATGCGTAAACTATGTGAAGTATAGTCAAGTGATTTATACTATATTATATTATATTATAGATCGCGGGTTCGTAGAAGAACCTTTTTGACTTGTGATTGAGATTAGTTGGGCGAGGTTTGGTAATAAGGTAAGATTTCATACTAAGCTTTTTACGGATTATTTCAGAAAGTATTTCATATTGATTTGTGATTTATATTGAGTTTGGAATCGTTTTTACGATGCTATTATGGAGCTTTTAATTGTTTTGACGATATTTATATCAAAATAATTTATGAGATTATTACAAGGAGGAAGTTCCTCGTGAGACAAGTTTGAGATTATTAAAAGGAGGAAGTTCCTCGTGAGACAAGTTGAGATTATGAAAAGGGAGGAAGTTCCTCATTGTTGCAAGTTTTACTTAAATTGTGGGGTTGCGGTAGCGGTATTCCTCGAGTATGGAAGTATGTTGAGTTAACGGTGTCTCAACAATTTATTTAGTAGTTGGGAGTATATTGATCAATACTCTTGCCATTTGTCTTCCTTTTTGATACGTTATCAAGTTAGGGGGTATGCATACTAGGGACTTTGGTGTTTACCTTATCTAGTGAGCCTAGCTAGCTCATTGGATTTTTTATTACTTGCTACTCACAGATTTCAAAGGAGTTGTATTTGAAAGTTTTACAAAATGGTTTAGAAATAAAGTAAAGTGGATTTGAATTATTAAAGGTTGTTTATTATATTCAAGTTGAATGTTGTACAAGTGAAATGATTTTTGTGGAATATTATGTATGTATTCCACTGCAGTTGGATAGTTCAATGTTGTTATTGGTATGAAATCTTGCTCGGCCTTTAGGCTGATATTACGTGTCTTCAATGTGCGGGGCTTGATGATGACTAGCTTATATTGGGGTGAGGCGTTGACTTCACCTAGATGTAGATTTATTAAAGTTAAGATTTCCTTTACCTTGAGTTTAGAATTATGGTTTGTTATAGGAGTGTATTAATTAATTACATTTCCTTTTAGTTGTAATAGTTAATAATGGATTTATGTATTAGTAGTAATATCTTTCGCCTTGCGGTTATTAAATGTTTAATAATCGCGGCATAACGACTCTTGAATTGTCCATGTTTTGTACTCATTGTTATTTTTCTAAAGAAAAAGGAAATTCGGGGTTGTTACACACACCCGAACCCCAGAAGAACCTGGTAGATGAGAAGATGGCACATGATGGTAGAGAAGGAGAGAGAAGGAGTACGATGGTTGGGGTTTTAGTGGAGGAGAGAGGGGGGCTGGTGGTGGTGGGTGGTGGTGACGGTGAATGAAGGAAGTGGGAGGAGGAGGGAGAAAGAGGGAGGAGAGAGATTAATTTTAGGAAAAGAAGGAAAAAAATTAAGAATATTTGTAACCTTAGAATAAGTTACGGGTTATGTAACCTAAATTTGGCTTAAATGATTATAAGGTTGTATTAACTCCGAATTATCAAAGGTCGGCTTAAATGTGGCGGATGGGGCAAAGGTTGGCTTATTTTTGTCAATTTTTCCTTTAATTAATGGCAACATAATATATATATATATATATATATATGTGTGTGTGTGTGTGTGTGTGTGTGTGTGTGTGTGTGTGTGTGTGTGTGTGTGTGTGTGTGTGTGTGTGTGTGTGTGTGTATAATATAATATAAGTCCGGATGCGGGAGAGTTGTGTGAACCGTGCACATTCTAAAAATCGGAAAGTAAAAAAAATAACTCTCATTTTTATATATTGAAAGGGAAATGGCAAACTTGAATTAATTGTAAATACTGTTAGGGGAGAGTGGAAACTAACATTGAAAAGAAAAGTGGAAAACTAACATAAAAAAGTTGGAAAACTAACAAGTTATTAGATGAGTACTTCATTACGTATTAATATTATATTCTTACTAACAAGTTTTCCCTAGAAGAGAAAATAAAGGGAAACTAACAAGTATAAGATGTTTTATAGCTGTAAACATATCTTAGAAGAACACACTCCCCGACTCAGATACGGCGATACTCTTCATTTGTTGGAATATAGTCTTCGGTATATTTAGTTTTGTGAGTGGGTCATTGTCCCACATGGAAGGAATAAATTGTTGTTGATGTCTTTATATTAACTCATGAAATAGTTATTAGGGTATTTGATTATTTATTAGACTCTTATCTTTGTAATAGTTAGAGACCTTTTTATCTCTCTATATATATATTATAGTGCCGAGTCGACCTAAACGGGTTAGCCAATTATTCTCAATACTCGTACATGGTATCACGAGCCTAGGTTAAAGTTTTTTTCCCTCTCTCTTTCGCTTGCTTAAGCCTCACAATTTTTTCACCACTGACCCTCATCTTGGTTTTGTGTTTTACTGCGAGCACGCTCATCATTACGTTGCCATCACCAGCCTTGGTATCCACGGAGCTCCGACCATTAGCGGCGCGAGACTCCTCTGTCTACCGGCGCCGCGCCCGAAGTCTATTCTCTGCGGCCTTGCTCGATGTGGCTGCCTCGGCTAACTGCGTCACATCAATTCGCTAGCCACATCGTTGGTGTCACTTTGCCTCAAGTGGCGGTTTCCTTCCTACCCCTCCAATTTTGGTGCCTCGTCCTCCTCTCTTTTTTTCAAGGGAGCCCCGTGTCTCAACGCACACCCTCCCGATTTCCACCGAGATTTGCGCACCCTAATAGTGGTGGTGGTCATCCCCGTTGTCCGGTTTTCCGGTCTACTCTCCTTCTCCACTTCCACAGTGCTTCTCTGCCAGCGGGATATCACTCGGTTTGTTTCCATCAAATTAGCCACACCCGAAGATTATCTCATGTGGAAAACTCGGGTGACATGTTTTCTTTCGGCGCATTAATTACTTGGTATTCTCGAAGGTACAATTACGCTTCCTCCTTCCACTTTTCTTGATAATCTTGGTCAATTTATGCCTAATCCCACGGTTCTCACAGTATTTACGACTTGACCGGCCAAATTAAATTGTGGTTGAATGCGGCGATTTCACGTGATGTTATGATGGACGTTCACGAATTACATGCTGTTGTGGAGATTTGGAATAGGTTCTGATCCACAATTTATGCATGCTAGTATGGCTAAATCTATGGAATTAAAAGGTAGATTGAGTCATATGAAGAAATCGAACAACGAGACTATGGAATTTTTTACGTGAAATCAAAATTATTGTTGATTCCTTAGTTGCTATTCGGTGTCCGGTGTCTCGGTATGATGCGGTTCAATATACTTTGACTTGCATTGGATTGTGATCGTGATTATGATGCTCTTGTCACCACTTTGTTACAATTTCAAACGTCCTTGACGTTTGATGATCTCCGCCTAAGCTCTTACGGCATGAGCAACGCATCAAAGCTATGCGTGCTTATGATGAGACACCTACTACACATCCGGCATTAGTTGTTGTTGATCTGGTTCTTCTACTTCGGGGTCCTCATCTTCTACTTCGGGTGGTTCGAACTCTAAAGGTCAAGGGGTGGGAAGAACAGAAATCACAATAACCGTCACAAAGGTGGTCGTGGAAATGGAGGGCGTGGCAATGGAGGGACGGGGGTGGTCGTGGAAATGTAGGCCGAAATAATGGTATGGGTAATTTTTCTCGCAAGTCATTGTTTGATTATTCTTGTACCAACTCTATTGCTAATGATTTGTCTTCGGCGGAAGTAAACTCGCTAACGGTAATTTAGCTACTACTCCTTCTTGGATACTTGTAGTACGTGTTGGTATCCGGGTCACCGGCGGCCTATTGTCCTCGGCGTTTCAATCATAATTTTGTGCCTTCCTCTTCGATGGTGTCACACGTGCCCTAGGCTGTCTGTCTGTTGGTGGTGAAACGAATGACTCCGTCCGGTATTCGGATTAGGGCCGCCTCTCACATGGCCTCTCGGGGATGGTAAGTTATCTAATGTTGTCCCTTACCTTTGGTTTGAGTTCTATTGTTGTTGGTGATGGCCAAAACTTCCCATTAAGAAACTTGGAAATTTAACTCTGTCATCCCCCAGTCGCCCCTTCGCCTCTCGAAGGTGTATCATACTCCCCGGTTGAAACATAATCCCATGTCTATTCAACGGTTATGTCGGGATAATGATTGTGTCGTTTGTTTTGATGAAACTTCTGTTTGTGTTAAGGGCAGAGACCACGGGGGAGGCTACATTGCGGGGAATCGGTAAGAATGGTGTATATCCTCTTGACCTCACATTCTTAGTTCGAGTCGTCTCACCGAGTTTGCCCGAGTCTTCCCAAGTCGGCTCAGAGTCGTCTCTGCCTTTGCCCTCATTACAACTAAGAGTCTGGAGATGTTTGGCATTCCCGTCTTGGTCATACCTCTGCTAGAGTTTTAGGGAATTTATGCTCCAAACAATTTCATTTCATGTACTTCTACCTTTCATGACGATTGTGTTCATTGCAAAGTTGGAAAAATACATCGTTTGCCTTTCGAGTCCGTGACTCATCGTTCCCTTATCCCTTATACTTGATACATAGTGATCTTTGGCAATCACTGTTTAATCGAATCAATTTTTTCGGTATTATGTGGTTTTGTTGATGATTATTCCAGATTTTCATGGCTTTATCCACTTGCTGAAATATGATGTTTATGCTACTTTCTTGGCTTTTCAAAAACTTGTTGAAAATCTGTTCAACTCTAAAATCAAGTTTTTCCAAAGTGATGGTGGGCGTGAGTGTGATAACGCGCCTTTTTTCTGTAACACTTACGTGACTCGGGAATTTATTTTCGAAAATCTTGTGCTAGAACTCAAGCTCGGGAATGGTGTTGCGAGAGAGGAAGCATCGAACTATTCTTGAAATGGCACGTACTATGCTAATTCAATCTAAATTGTCACTTGAACCTGGGCACACACATCCAACGTACGCCCCACGGATGTGTCTTTGCGCCAGAGGTCTTCGGTGCATGCGTGGCATCTGTCATTCCCCTAGTTCTTTCGAGTCTACCGCAGTACCCACTACGTCATCTCCGTCTCCCATTGCGCCTCCCCCTTGTCGTTCGCGTGTGTCTACGGTTTGTTGATCCGTCTAATGTGCATCCTATGACCACCCGTCTAAAAGATGGAATTGTTAAACCTAAAACTCTCATGAATTTAAAAACGGATGTTGTTGAGGTAGAGTAGTCTAATTATAAACAAACGTCTAAAGATTCTCGCTGGCACAAGCCATGCGTGATGAGTATACGACTTTAATAAAGAGCGTTACGTGGGAACTTGTGCCTCGTAATTACAATCGAAACTTACTTGGTTGTAAATGGGTGTATAAGATAAAATATAATTACATGGCCTTGTGGAGCGGTTTAAGGCCGGACTTGTTGTTTTTGGTAATCATCGGCGGGAAGGTATTGACTACTTTGAAACTTTTAATCCTGTTATTAAGCCTACTTTTGTTAAGCTTAGTACTCACTATTTATTGTAACTTTTAAATGGCCTATTAGTCAACTTGATGTAAAAAATGCTTTCCTTACATGCGTTTCTCGATGAGGAAGTATATATCGTCGACCAGGGTTTGAAAATTCTTCCAAACCTAATCATGTGTATCGTCTTCGCAAATCCATTTATGGTTAAAACAAGCTCCTCGAGCCTGGTTTTCCCGTTTCAACAATTTCTTACTATCTATTGGTTTGAAGTGCGGCGGTTGTGACACCTCCATGTTCACTCTCAAATATCATGGTCACATTATCATTCTCTTGCTATATGTTGATGATATTGTTCTTGCGGTAGTAGCCCCTCCTTGTTTCGAAAATTCATTCTTGTTCTTTCGCTCGGTTTTTTATGAAGGATTTGGGTGATTTGCATTATTTTCTAGGCATTCGGGTCCTACGTACTCCTCATGGTTTGCGGTTGTCCCAAACAAATATGTTGTTGATCTTCTTTGTAAATTTCACCTTCCATCTTGTCAAAGCCGTCCGTACCCCTGTTGTCTCTCGTGTCACCCTATCTCTCCTAGATGGTGAACTTCTTGTGATACCTCGGATTATCGTAGTATGGTTGGTGCATTGCGGTATTTGACTATGACTCGTCCTGATATTGCCTATCTTTTGTTAATTCGGTTTCTCAATTTATGCTGCCCCTCAAACTACTCACCTTAATCTTGTAAAGAGAATTTTCGGGTATTTGCGGGGAAACCTACGATTATGGCTTATTTCTTCCATGATCTTGGTTCGTGTTGTGGTTATTGCCTATTCGATGCTTGATTGGGCAGTTGTCGATCTACTACTGGTTCCGTTATCTTCCTTGGGAAAAGTCTAATCTCCGGCGCTCCAAGAAGCAACCTCTTGTATCTAAGTCTTCTCTTGAAGCGGAATATCTTCTTGTTGCCTACCTTTGCGGGCAAGACGATTTGGCTTCGCCAATTGTTGGGTGATTTAGGGTATTTTCATCGTCGGCCTACCATACACTCTTTTGTGACAATGTCTCACGCTATGTATCTTCTTTGAATCCTATTCACCATGATCGTAGTAAGCACATCGATGTTGATTATCATTTCGTTCGTGAAATGGTTGCTAAAGGTGGTCTTGAGTTAAGCACGTCCCAACACGATTTACGGGTTGCGGATATATTTACTAAGGGTCTTTCCTCGAGTTGTTTTGTAAGCATCGCTCCAATCTATCCGTGATTACACCTCGTAACGATTGGGGGGTGTATTAGGGTATTTGAGACATTTCATTGTTCTCTCTATATATATATATATAAGTGCCGGGCAACCTAAACAAGTTAGCCAATTATTCTCAATACTCGTACAATAGTTATTTTAAATTGGACAACAACCTAACTACTTGGGCCAAGTGGAACATTGGGCTTGGATGTGCTTGTATTTGGGTTATTAATTATATACTTGTATATTTCTAATCAAAGACTAGCACTTTGTGAACGTTATTTATGTCGGTTAACTCGTCCTAGTCTAGTTATGTAATTTCATTCTTGTTTGTGTTTTTGTTGTATATCCTAACATCGACTTCTTCCCTCTCTCTTTTCCTCTTTTCTGCAAAATGAATGAACATCGATCGGAAGACCGCAAACACTCTAGCAATTAAATACCGGCTATTTGGAACGCTGATTTCACGATATAGCTCGCGTCCTTTCTTCTTCCTTCCTTGTCTCATTCAAATTTTTTTTTATAGGAATGGTGGATCACTTGACCCACCACGACTAATAGTGGCTCCGCCGCGATAATAGAAAACCAAGGAAAATATAATATGTTGTTGTTCAATCCAATTCCTGGAGTGATTACAAGTTTACAACTATCTTTAAATAGATATAGCAAGTTCTTGGATGAGCTGAAAATCCTACAAATAAGCAACTACTACTACTAAGACTATCGTGGGAAATATATCTCTCCACTACCACACTAACTTTCAAAACTAGTACCTAAAACTAAGGAAGTATTACCTTCCACTAATAACATTTATTTAATTACTAATTTGAAGCACCACATCAACACATTTGAGCGACATATGTGACAAATATGCCAAGAAAGAAGTGGGAGCACATAGTTTTAAATACTCCAGGAAGCACTTAAAAATTTGTACCTCAATCTACCTAATTGATTGTCAAATTGATCGACAAATGGGTGAACTTCGATGGGAAACTAAAAGAATGGTTGTGAATTGTGATGTCTTGGTAAGATTAAGAAGACCTCAATCTACCCGATCGTTCATCAAATTGATTAAAGCAAGAAAAGATCATCAATATTGTTATATTTATCTATGAAGCGATCTTTTGGGCTTTGTATAGATGTGAATTTTGCCCAATTCCGGGAAGAACATAAGATTTACTATGACCAAAGTTAAACCATTTATATACAACATTTATCATTTGTTATGCCCCGTTAATAGTTTGTATACAACAATTTTATCATTTATTATATAATACTACTCTTTATGAAAAACGATAATAAGTTTTTTTTTGTTGAAAAATAACTTACTTCATTATTTATAAAGACATTATTTATTCTGAGAAATGCTATTGGAGGAACATTATGCATTTGTCCCTAAGAGGATTTAGACATCTATGATATTTATAGGGTTTTGCTAAATGAAGCCCTAAAAATACTTATTAATGCCCTAAATACGGTATTTTTATCTTGTATATCATGTGTGTACCTCAATTTCTTTTCATTTTCCATTTCTTTTCTCTCTTTCTCTTCCCCTTTTCCTACAACCACCACCACCACCACTACCGGATCCGCCATCACCACCACCACTACCGGATCCGCCATCACCACCACCGTCGCTACCACAACAATTAGTAACACTGAACAGCCACCATACCATCAGTCCTGAAATTCTTTTTTTTTTAAAAAAAAGTGACGCGTCCAAAAAAATTAATTTTAATTTTAATCTCTCAGCCAAAGTGCGCTTTAACCAGCGGTGGATATGGTGGGTGGCTTTTTGTACACTTGCTGCATGATGAAATCTTTATCTTTCATCATCCACTTAATAAAGATTGATTAAATCTTTATATTACTACTTTTAGAAACTGTATATCATATTACGATCCATCTAATTGCTACTTTTCAAATTTTATGATTTTATAACTCAAGGTTTAGGGGGTTTCCAAAGTGAAAATTAAAAACCCTTTGAAATGGGTTTTGCCATGAGAAGAGAGTAAGAAAGAGAAAAGTGAAATTTTAGCCATTGTTGATGGTGGTTCCGGTGGTGGTGGTTTGATGAGGTGGAATGGGAAAGTCAAGGTGGTAGAAAGTCTAGAGGTTACTTTTTTTTGGGCCCCCATGAGAATCCCTTGATAAGAAGAAGAATCCTCTAGATCGGCCACTTATCACGGGTCGGCCGGACCGATACGTGGGGTAACGCTTGATAATAAGGGGGTATTAAAGGAATCCCTATTCCAAGCCAAGTAAGTAGTGGGGCTCGAACTTGTGACCTTAAAGTCACAAGGTGAGTTCCCCACCACTCCTCAAGCGAGCTTGGTAGAAAGTCTAGGGTTCTTGGTACAAAGTGAGGGAAAAGAAGGGGGAAAAAATATATATTTTTATACGTATTTAGGGCGTTAGTAAGTAATTTTAGGGCGTCGTTTAGCAACCCAATATTTATATGTTTAATATTCTTTCTTCCTACCCAACTTTCCGGCTAATGAGAATAGAACAATACAATCTTGACATAATCTTGATGTCTCTTGTCTCTCTCTGAATAAAATGCACGAATGACATTTGTTAAAGATCTATTAAAATTTTGTAATAGAACAATAACACGCCCTTCACTTTATTTGAACTTGTATTTTTTGCCGAGTGCATAACATCGCGTGTAAGTAATTTTGTGGAAATTTTAATTTAATCCTCATTCATTATTTTGGGTCGAGAATTTGCTTTAAATGTTGTTATACAAATAAGTGTATAACTATAAAAATCGACAATTATATTAGAGTTCTTTTTTTAATTTCCATGACTTTTTTTGCCTTTATTAATTATCTTGAAATAACAAATACATAAAAGGGTATTTAAAGAAATTCCGTAGACACTAATGTCCTTCAAAGTTCACATATATAATAAAGATGCTTACACGCGAGCACCTATCCGTTATTCAACAAACAAATCAAAGCATATCTCCACATGCATCATGCATGATGCATGTACTCATTTTAGTCGACTTTCGGCTAACCACATCACGATAAATGACTCCCGAAACTAGGCACTTTCGTGATCAAATGTGATAACCAGGTTGCACTTGCAATTACGACAAACCCGGTCCATCATGAAAAGACAAAACATGTTGATATAGATGGTCATTTCATCGGGGACAAAGGTCGTTGATAGCGCGATCAAACCTACATATGTTCCCAAGCAATGATCGATTGGGCGATGTGTTTACTAAGACTCCGGGCACTCAACAACTACAGGTTTACTTGCACTAGTAGAAAAATGACGATTTGCGTCTCACCATCTGCGTCGCACAACAAGGCAAACGTCGTAGAAGACTCATTTGCGTCGCGTACGACGGGGAATCGACGCAAAGGCGACCTATCTGCGTCGCACGTTTCTTTAGTGCGATGCAAAAAGTTATTTGCGTCGGACTCCATGGCCCATCCGACGCGTATAATTTGAGCCGATTATATAAAAAATGCAACGTACTTATATGATTTGGGCTTATCTGCGTCGCATGGGCTACATGTGCGCGCGGAGAAGCGGCCCTTCATTTTTTCTAAAACCACGACAAAACGCATCAATTCCACCCGGTCGTCTCTCACTCTTCTCCCTCTCCCTCTCCCTCTCTCCTTCTCATACCACCGGTTCTCCACTTTGCTTCATCTTCTTCTTCTTCTTCTCACAAAAAGAAAAGAAAAAGGAATGCAATTACAAAGTACCAAAAGAAAAGACGAGGAGAGGGACACTAATAACAATCCACTCTCACGCCATAAACACCATTTTTTGTCTCTCTCTCTCTCCCGATCTAAATCTCTTTCTTCCATTTTCTCTCTCTAAAATCTCCCCCAATTCAATTCAAAAACCCTAACCCTACCTAAATTTTACTACTACGCATTCTATATCCTCTAAATCGATTGACAATGGCGTGCTTAAAAAGCGTCGATAAATCGGTTCGGTGGCGATGTGGCTGATTATTTGTTCTTTGCGCGGGAACAATGGCGAGTGCGGTTGATCTGTCTGCGACGAAAGCTCGGCAAGAGCGGGAAAGACGATCCGATTTTGGTGATGATTTCGGGCCGTTTGGCGAAGGATCGTCTATATTGTCTTCTTCGGTTACCCTTGCTGATTTCGGGTTATTTAGTAGAAACTATGAAGATTTTGTTTAATTATCTTGAATTCTTCTTTGTTTAATTGTTCTCGATTTGATCGATTTTTTCCCCAATTGAAGGACGATGTTTTGGCTACTATTTTCTCGATTTCAAGAACGAAATTGAAGAAGAACGAGATTTGAAGAAGAACGAGAGCGAAGTTCGATCGATTTTGGCGATTTAGGTTTTTTTTTAAATATATTTAGTGCGATTTCATTCTTGTATGTTAGATCTTTTTTTTTTAAAAAATTCATTTTTTGTATGTTAGAGTTGAATATTTAAGTTTTTTAATTTCGTTTGTTAATTTTGTATAGATTATGGTTTTGTTTTTATACTTTTTTTTGTTTTGATTATGTTTTTTTCTGTTTTTATGTTACTTAGTTTGTTGAATTTTTTTGAAAACTTAATTTGTTGAATTTGATTTTGGTTATGTTTTTGAATTGTGTATTACTAATCTTCCTTTTGTTGATTTTAAACATACTTTGTTTGATTATGGTTCCATATTTTTTTGCTTTAATTGTGTATGTGTTTAGATGATTATTCTTCGCCATTTTTCTTGATACCTCCGTTTGTATACGTGAATTTTTTTAAAAAAAAATTACCCATTTGCGTCGGATGTAAAGGCAAAGTCCGATGCAAATGGATTTTTTTAAAATAAAAAAATGGTTAATTTGCGTCAAACGTTGACTAACATGCGGCGCAAATGAGTCGGCTTGTTGAGGCTGTTGTCTCCATCTGCGTCGCATGTTGATTAATGTGCGACGCAGATGATAGACCATTGCGTCGCATGTTGGGCGGGGTCCGGCGCGGATAGCTCTTCAAGCTGCGTCGTGTGCTTGTCCGACGTAGATCTGTCTCTTCATCCGCGTCGAGACTGTGTCGTTGGACCCATGTCAGCCGCGAATGGCGCCTCGCATCCGGCGCAAATCATCGATTACGTACTAGTGTTGGCAAGGTGGGAGTTTACTCACCTCCTCACTCTCGACTTGGGGGAGTGTTGAAAGGCGAAGGAATATAGTGCACTAGTCTAGTGTGTCTTGTGCACCGAGTAATATGTGCGGCGGTGTAGTGCTCCATTTAAAGCTTTTGTCTTTTTCTCATCGATCTTTGTGATCTTGGTTTACATTGTAATTCCGGCCTTTTCCTCCATGTCTCCTAGTCGCGATGTGGGTTTGGGTTTTCTAGGTTGATTCTCCCTTACTTAAGGATGATTATCTCATTGTAGCCGTTAACACAAAATAGATGAAATCACATAAGAAAAGGTTTTCTTTGGAGTATGAAAAACTTATTGCTTATGTGATTCTTCTCTTGTTCTATGTTGGAGTTTAAGATTTGGTTATTATTGTTAGTTAGGTTGTTAAGAGTTTAGTAGTATTGTTAGTTAGTTTTGTTAGATGTAATTCTAACATTAGTTTTGGTTACCTATTGTAATTAGTATAAATAGGTAGGTTGTAATATTATAACATTTCCTTTGTACTTCTTACATCGGAATTATATACACATTTCAATTATGTTTCTCTTTACGCTCTTTCGAGCTATCTCTAAGCCATCAATGGGTGACTTCACTATTTTCTCCTTTCTTCCTCCCTAAAACATGAATTCTAACATGGTATCGGAGCGGGAATGATCCTAGCTCGTAAATCTCGCACAAAATTCATGTTGAAATCAAATCCCTAATTCATCATAATTTCCCCCGAATTTTTTACGTTCGAAATTTGCTTGAATTCCAACTCGAAATTGAGAAATCGGGCGCTTGTTTTCTATTTTCATTGACACAAACCTTGAATCAAACAAAGGTTGATTCTTGAATTCTTGTTTTTTTACCAAATTTCTAGGGTTTCTACGTGGTTGTTACGGCGGTTTTGCTCGCGATTTTATTTGTTATTTCCTCTTGAGCTACCAAATTCTTCTCTTCTTTGAAGATTTTGTGGTGTTAACATCGAGATGCTGGAGTTTCTTTGGGTGTTTCACTCAATATTTTTCGCGCCTTCAATTCTTCGCGCAAATCCGGCAAATTTTTGGCGGGCTGGGTTCTTCGAGGAAGTTACTTACAGGTTGTTATTTGAGTTTCGAATTTCAGGGTATAATTTCTACCAAATTCCGATATATTTCTCTTGTTCTTGATTCTTGTTTTATGTGGATTGCTCTTCTATTGTTACATTGTGGTTGATTAATGATAGTCGATGGATGAATTTTTGATAGTTTTGTTGGAGTTTGTTAAATTTGATGGTTGAATACTTGATTGTTGGGCTTGAATTGTTATTGTTGTTGGTTGTTGGTTGTGTTGTTGGATCATATAGAAGTTGGTTGGTTGATGGATGATGTTGAAAATCCCGATTGTTTCCTTTCCAAACACATCTCGTTTTCTTTTTCTTCCCTAAATTTCTAAAGTTTTGTTCTTCTTGGGTTATTAATCAAATTCTTTGAGGTTAAATTTCCAGAGAGTTTGATTATATCTCATTGTCTTCTTTTGGTTTTGCATGTTGGGAGCATGGAACCTCTTTTTTTTGTAGCCCTTTTTTGAGGTTTTCTTTGATGATCCTTAGTGATCTATTTTGACCCATAGTTGGTCGAATTTGCCCATATAAGGTTTTGAATTTTGAGACCCATAGTTGGTCATTTGCCCGTAGAGGCTTTGAATTTTGAGACCCGTTGTTGGTCACATTTGCCCATAGAGGCTTTGATTTTGAGACCCGTAGTTGGTCATTTTGTTGTGCCCATATAGGCCTTTCTTTGTGTTCCATAGAGATCAAATTTTATGACCCATAGAGGTCCTTTCTTACCCGTTGAGGCCTTTTCTCATGATCCATAGTGATCATTTTCTTCTTTTCGGCTTCTTAACACATTCTTCTTTCCCATTCTTATTCCCTCTTTTATTTTTCTATCTCAAATTGGAGTTGTGGTGTATGTAGTGTGATTGGTAGATGGTTATAATGGTGTATATGGAGGTTATGGGCGAGTATTCAATGTGATAGCGGCATATATGTTTCTTCACTAACAAGTTTGCACCTTTGCATGCTCATCACAAGAAGACAACAAGCACATTCGGTTGCAACTATTGGGTTCCTACACTACTTGTTCATGGTTGGTTTCGATGGTGTTGTGATATAGTTGTTGTGTATAACAACAAATTTTTGGGGTAAAGCGAGAGTGTTGAAGCGCTCATAGCACACATGGATTTCGGTGCCAACTTCGATGCGGGCTCTTGAGCCTCTTCTTCTCAGTGCTTTGTGGATATGTTCGGCTATGTTCACTGCTTGTGCAGCGCGATGCTTTCTTCACGGTACAATCACAACAATAGTTCACTCTATTAAGTTTGAAAATGTTCCATTTCCGGTTGGGGGGTGTTGGAGTTTAAGATTTGGTTATTGTTGTTAGTTAGGTTGTTAAGAGTTTAGTAGTATTGTTAGTTAGTTTGTTAGATGTAATTCTAACATTAGTTTGGTTACCTATTGTAATTAGTATAAATATTTTGGTTGTAATATTCTAACATTTCACTTTACTTCTTACATCGAATTATATACGCATTTCATTTCTCTTTCTCTCTACGCTCTTGAGCTATCTCTAA
The DNA here is from genome assembly GCA_947646795.1 of Beta lomatogona. NCBI lineage: Eukaryota > Viridiplantae > Streptophyta > Magnoliopsida > Caryophyllales > Amaranthaceae > Beta > Beta lomatogona. The sequence continues at coordinate 618,824 of CANSNZ010001154.1, forward strand.
GCCATCAATGGTGACTTCACTATTTTCTCCTTTCTTGCTCCCTAAAACACGAATTTTAACACTAAACAAATGAAATCCTTCATTTGTCATCAAATATCAATAATAAATATACCAAAAGTCCGATGGTGTATGACAAATTGAAACCAGCAAAGGTTATTATGTGGATGCTTTAAACTTGCGAATGTCTTGTTGTAAATAATAGAACTCTTCTTCTCCTCTCATTTGAAAAATTGATGTGACCCTTACTTCAACGTATTCTTCTCGTGAAACATGTAAAATAAAAGTAAATGTAAATCAATATTCGGTTTTAAAATGAGTAAGCATTTATACTCATCGAGAAATTGAGAGAAAAAGTTTGCTCATTTCTTGAAATGAGTAAAAATGTTTACCCATCTAAAAAAGTTTGCTCATTTAGGTGAATAAGGAGAAGCAATTAAAAATGAGTAAAATTTACATATTTTAAAATTTTCAAATAACAATAAATAAAAAAAACCTTGAGTATATCATGGATAGGTTACACCCGGTTTACTATATATTTCCTCTAAATCAATGATATTGAATAAGGCATAGAGTTATCGAATGTAACATGCCAAATAAACGTACACAACGGCGATAGTGAGTATTTCCATCTTTTTTTTTTTTTTGCTAATGTCCCTTGTGAAGGAGTATGTCCTTAGACATCCGGCGATTACTAATATAAATAGGAATTATATTATGAAGATAATAAAGTTAATTATTTTAGTAATCGTATTTACTTGCTAGAGAATAAATATGATTAATGGGACAATATTAATTGGGCCTATAACTAAAATAGATTAATCCTTGAGGTCACACATTGTAGCACAAGTTGGACAAAGCAATCCAAATCCATTTAGGATTAGGATTGGGCCGGTCCAAAGGGGAATAGGAGGAGAATTAGTTCTCCTAACTAGCCTATGACTCTTCTATTATATATAGGATATAATATTAGGGTTTAGGTGATCGATTCATTAGTCGGTTTCTTTTCACTAGAGAGAGAAGGAGAAACCCTAGACCTATTCCTAAGCCGGCGCCTATACCATCAAAAGCAAGAGATTTTCTTCTCTTAGTTCTAGCAAACATTGGTGTTCGGCGGTGCTCGTGGGTGATTAGAGGAGCAACACTTGGGGCTCTCGGATCTTCAAAGCTTGCATACAACGGGGAAATCACGCTACAAAGGTTTGACATTTAATCCCTATTGAATGATTCATGTGTCGATTATGTTTGCGATCTGTGATAGATGTTAGGAAATTATTTCACGAAATTCCATTATTTGCATCTATATATTCCTACAGTGGTAGCAGTTTTGCCTAATTCATAATATTCATATGATCATATAATTGTATGCAAAGTTATTATTTTTATTCAATTAAGGTAGGATTTATTATGGCTTGAATTTGCATAATTAATATTTGATATTAATTGATTGGAAATTGTAAATAATTGATTTATTTGTGATTTATGCTCAAATAATTTTTATAAAGTTCTGAATTTTTTTTTATTATGGACGAAATAAATTTTTTAATTCACTCCAAAATTTTCGGATTTTTATAAATAGATTTGTTAGATTTAAAATTATTTAATGTTTAATTTGATTAATCATTGAAATAATTTGCTAACAATTAAAAGATTTGATTTTTACTTGTTAAATAAATCTAATGTTCATCAACCATATAGATCTAAAATATTATGATAGCTGGAAATAATTTTCGGATTTTTTTCCATAAATTTTTGAAATTTAATCATATTATTAATGAATTATGGTTAAATTTTAAGTTTAATTTGATTATTCATAAAATTTAAAGATAACAATTAAAATATCTGATTTTATATGTTAAGATAATTCATTAGATCACCCTAAAAATTATTTTCGAATTTTTCAGAGTTCAATTGTTAATTTTCTGAATTTTGGATATAATTTGAATTTTTGCCCTAATTTTGAATTCTTGTTAGATTTAATGTTTAATGGAGATTATTCATTCAAATCTAATCTCAACAATTCTAAAAATTTGTTTATGATTTGATGTTTGTTTCAAAATTTCTGCCATAATTTTTCGGATTTTATAACCTAATTATCTCCTAGATCTTTAATTAATTGTTAAATAAAGATTACTTTACTTTAAATTGTAATTGTTACAAAAATTAAAGAGGAAGGCAACCATGGTTGGGTGGACCACGGGAGGGTGGTGCCACGGTGGTTAGCCAGGAGAGGAAGCGAAATACGGACGGGCGGTGATCGCCGGCGAGGGCGCGGCGCGTAGGTGGAGAAAACGCCCCGGCGGCGCACGTTTGACGTGCGTGGCTGCTGGCGGACGCTGGCGAGCTCTCCCCGGCGTGTCTTGGTGGCGGTGGTGCAGTCGGTAATTTTTTTTGTCGTGCGCCGGCGTTCGTGTAGTGGGTGGTGTGATGGCATGGCGTGGCGAGGTTGGTTGTTATTCAGCCCGGTTCTCTTGTGCGTCGAAGTCCGGCGGAAAGCGAATGCTTGCTTAGGCGTTATTTGGCAGCCTTCTTTGTTGGTCAACGATCAATTGTACTATAATAAAAAATAAAAAAAATTTGTTTTTTTAAGAAAATTCTGATTTTCTAAAGTTGAGCTTAAATCCAAAAGTTTCCTATTTTGCAAATGTGTGTATAATAATGATTATTGCCATATTTAAATAAGTAATTGAATGAAAATAATAAAGTTTTCTAAATAATTTCTAGCTTAAATTTGTTAAGTTTTATAATTGTTATGGAAAGTTTTATTTGCTTATTAATTGTTAATAATTAAATAATTTGTGTTTATTTTATTTTGATATTATAAATGCATGCATGTTTAATGTAATATGTTTGATATTATATTTTGCATGTTATGACTAGTATGGCCCAAATTAGGATAGTAAATACGATCGCGAATCGTTAAATTTGAATGTAAAATTAAATACGATCTGCGAATCGTTTGTATTTTTGTAACTTTAAATTTTAGTTATTTATTTAATTCAAATTATGTAATCAAGCATGAGGATCCAAGGAGTTTCAAGGATGGTGATCCATGGAGATTCCAGGGAGGATTCATGAAGATTAGTTATTTTCCTAAGTATAGGGGCCATACTAGATCATTTAGTTATTGCTTATAGTAATTCTCTTGCATTTATCTTGTTTAAATGCTTGCTTCTAAGTTTGTTTGTGGTTAATTGATTCATGTGTTCACTATTAATTGACCATATTAGTAAACTTAGGTCCCCAAAAGTAATATTGAGTTCAATTGCTTTTCCAAACAACACCTATAAAGCCTTAGATCATGAGTAATAGGTTACGCCAAAGCGGTGTTACTCATAGTTAAGGATTGTAGGGTAGGTTTTTGAAACTTACATGTTAATGTTTGGTTTAACTCAACAAAATCATCAAAAGACAAAGTTTTGGGTTTTGAAGCTAAGAGATAGGAGTAAACAAGGAGTTGTTAACTTTTGTCTACTAAGAATTATAATTAGTTATAATTAGTAAAGTGTTTACTTACCTCAACTACTATAAATTGAAGGCATGGCCAAAGTCAGTTTGATTGAAGTGGGGGGGATCTTGGTTATTTCTTTATTCAATAGGGGACTTTCATTTTGAATAAAGGGTAGTAGTAATTAAAATTTGTTTAATTATTGCTTTCTTGATAAACATTGATTGAATCTTGCTTTATTATTTGATGTAGTAATTATGTCTAGTAACAACAATATCAACATCAACAATTCTACTTGTAATTTGCGCTCCGTCCTTTCGAAGGACAAATTGAATGTTGAACGTTTCATTGCAATTGAAAGGGATATGAGAATCGTTACACCAAAACCAAAAGTTGCTTGATGAGCACTATTGTTACATACGTAACAAGGTTGGTCATTGGAAAAGTAGTTGCCCAAAGTATCGAAGGATCAAAAGAAAGGAGTTTCTAGTTCGGATATGTATGTTATAGAAGTTAACTTAGCAACTACGCTTCTTGGGTATTTGATCTTGCTTGTGGTTCGCACATTATATGTAATATGCGAGGCCTCAAAAGAAGTAGAACATTGGGAAAGGGAGAAGTAGATCTTCGCGTTGGCAATGGAGCACGAGTTGCTACATTGGCGGTGGGAGTATATAGTCTACTTTTACCTTCGGGATTAGTTTTAGAACTTAATAATTGTTATTATGTTCCTGCTATCACAAAGAACATTATTTCGATTCTGTTTTGGATTAGAAGGTTATTCATTTACAATAAAGAACAATTGTTGTTCTGCGTATTTGAATGATATGTTCTATGTCTCCGCTAAGTTATCAAATGGTTTATATGTGCTAGACTTAGAAACCCACATCTATAACATAGACGGCAAGAAACATAAAGCAAATGATTGAACCCTACATACCTATGGCATTGTCGATTAGGCCACGTAAGCTCAAGCGCTTTGAGAAACTTCATAAAGATGGAATTCTCAAATCATTTGATTTCGAATCATTTGATACTTGTGAGTTTTGCTTGATGGGGAAAATGACAAAGTCTCCTTTCACGGGGTTCAAGTGAAAGGGCCGATGACCTTTTAGCCCTCGTACATACGGATGTGTGTAGACCTATGAGTACATTGGCTAGGGGAGGGTACGGTTACTTCATTACTTTTACCGATGATGTGAGCGGATTTGGATATGTTTACCTCATGCGGCATAACTCCGAATCCTTTGAAAAATTTAAGGAATTCGGAATGAAGTACAAAACCGACTTGAGAAGAAAATTAAGGCATTACGATCCGATCGTGGTGGTGAATATTTATCTCGAGAATTTGGTGATCATTTGAAAGATTGTGGAATACTTTCCCGATGGACTCCACTTGGGAACACCACGATTAAATGGCGTTTTTGAAAGAAGGAATCGAACTCTACTTGATATGGTTCGATCCATGATGAGTCTTCTTGATCTTCCTATTTCATTACGGGGATTTGCGCTTGAAACAACGGCATTCACACTTAATAGAGCACCATCCAAAGTAGTGGAAAAGACACCATATGAAATGTGGACGGGGAAACGTTCCAAAATTGTCTTTTCTAAGGATATGGGGTTGTGAAGCTTATGTAAAACGTTTACTTTTCGATAAGCTTTCACCCGCATCCGATAAATGTCTTTTTGTGGGTTACCCGAAAGAGACTAAGGGATACTACTTCTATAACCAAAGCGAAAACAAAGTGTTTGTTGCTCGTAATGGTGTCTTTACGGAAAAGGAGTTTATTATCGGAAAAACAAGTGGGAGAAATGTATATCTCGAAGAAGTTCGAGATGAGCAACAAATGGATGAGGTTAACACCTCATCGAGGCGGCCCGACATGAAAATGCTCGGGATGTGGTGCATTCAATTCACGTACCTCCTACAGTCCCACTTGGAGACACTCCATGCGAAGTCACTCGACCTAGTGAGGTAGAAACTTCTTTGTTGTTCCCCAACGTAGGTCTAGTAGGACCATCATTCCGTCAAAGAGATATATTGATTTCCTTTTGGTAGAAAGTTACGAAATAACGATTTTAGAATCGGAAGAGCCTACTAGCTACAAAGATGCTTTGGATAGTCAAGACTCCGAAAGATGGCTTGAGGCCGTGAAATACGAAATGGATTCTATGTACGAAAATCAAGTATGGGACTTGGTTGATTTGCACGATGGGGTAAAACCCATTGGATGCAAATGGATTTTCAAGTTGAAAACAGGACAAGGATGGAAACATTAGTGTTTTCAAAGCGAGGTTGGTGGCGAAAGGTTTCAAACAAATTCATGGTATTGACTATGATGAAACCTTCTCACCGGTAGCCATCTTTGAAGTCCATTAGGATAATCCTTGCGATTCTTGCCTTTCATGACTATGAAATATGGTAGATGGATGTCAAAACCGCTTTCTTGAATGGGTTCTTGAAAGAGGATGTGTACATGACACGACCTCGAGGTTTTGAAGATCTAGAAAATCCGGGGAAGGTATGCAAGCTTAAGAAGTCCATTTATGGACTAAAGCAAGCATCGAGGAGTTGGAACCTCGGATTTGATGAGGCGGTCAAGAAATTTGGCTTTCTCGGAAATGAAGAGGAATCTTGTGTGTACAAGAAGTTAAATGGGGGTAGTATTACTTTTACGGTTTTGTATGTGGATGACATACTTCTCATAGGAAATGATAAGACCATGCTTGAGTCGATCGGGAATTGCTTAAAAATTGTTTCTTTATGAAAGACCTAGGAGAGGTTTGAGTACATATTGGGAATAAAGATCTATAGAGATAGGTCGAAAAGGGTGATTGGACTTAGTCGAGAGACTTATATCGATAAGGTTCTTGCAAGGTTCAAGTTGGAAAACTCCAAGAGAGGTTTCATTCCCATGCAACATGGCATAACACTTGGCAAGACTCGGTGTCCTTCGAGTCTGATGAGGTCAGCGTATGAGTAATGTTCCCTATGCTTGCAGTAGGATCCATTATGTATGCCATGATATGCACTCGGCCAGGATGTTGCATATGCTTTGAGTATATGCGGCGAGATACGGTCGAATCCGGGGAGATGTGCCTTTGGATTGCGGCGAAAAAACATTCTTAAGTACTTGCGAAGGACTAAGGATAATTTTTTGGTTTATGGTGGAGATGATGAGTTGGTTGTTCTTGGACACGCCGTCTGCAAGCTTCGAGTGACAAAGATGATTTCCGACCGTAATCTGGTTTCATATTTTGTCTCAATGGAGGGGCTGTGGTGGAAGAGCTCCAAGCGAGTACCATCGCGGATTCTACAACGGAGGTGAGTATATTGCGGCGGTGATGCAAAAAAGGAAGGCTGTTTGGATCAAAAGTTCATTGGTGAGCTTGGTGTAGTTCCTAGCATTGAGAATGGCATTGAGTTGTATTGTGACAACAATGGTGCCATTTCTCGGATCTAAGGAACCCGGATCGCATCAAAGGTCTAAACATGTGCTCGGGGAAATTCCATCTCATTCGAAATCGTTGGTAGAGAGGATGTGAAAGTAAGCACGGTTCATGCGAGGATAACGTAGCGAGATCCTCGACTAAAGCGCTTGTTCAACCTAAGCATGAGTGTCATACTAGGTCTATGGGGCTTAAGCATATGGGAGAATGGCTTTAGGTTGTTTACTTCATGTTTACAATTGTAAAGACATTTATTATGCTTTGAAATGTTTATCAATAAAAATTCCGTTCTTATTTAATTGTTTGGTTTAGTATTAAATAAAATATCCAAATAATTTGTGTTTTCAAATAGGATTATCGAAAACGTTTTGATAATGGAATCCTATAAAGTGAACGGAAATCACAATTTATTTAAAGTCCCTAGTCTAAATCACTAAATTGGACATAAGTGATTTATTTAAAAGACTAGTATATAATTAATTGATAGCTATTTGTTCCATGGGCTATGGTGACGTAGAGATGTCTAATTGATTATATGGATGTATAGTTGATACATTGAGACTTGACCTAATTAGATTCTAAAAGTAGAATCAAACTACTATATTTAGTGGATTCCTTAGATATGAGTATGTCTTAATAACCACAATATAATTAGTTTAACTTTGACCTTTGTTAAACGCCGCGGTAAAAGGAGGTTATAAAGGCGGTGATCGGGTGGGCTAAGTTGAGTGGGAGTTATGGTCATACAAGAGTGGATAAGTCCTCCTATTAAATAGGAATGGTGTCAGGGCCTCTTGATGAGTGAGAAGCGAAAAATTGCATGGCCATGCGGAATAGGATTAAAGAGTTAATCCTTATATGAGCGATTCGAACTCGGCGATCAAGGAACAAAATTTGAGAATAACATTGTGTTATCAAATTTGACATTAAGTGACTTAAGGAATTTAACATTGCGCTCTTGTCTTCGGACAAGTGGGAGATTGAAGGAGTATGTCCTTAGACATCCAGACAATTACTAAATATAAATAGGAATTATATTATGAAGATAATAAAGTTAATTATTTTAGTAATCGTATTTACTTGCTAGAGAATAAATATGATTAATAGGACAATATTGATTGGGCCTATAACTAAAATAGATTAATCCTATGAAGTCACACATTGTAGCACAAGTTGGACAAAGCAATCCAAATCCATTTAGGATTAGGATTGGGCCGGTCCAAAGGGGAATAGGAGGAGAATTAGTTCTCCTAACTAGCCTATGACTCTTGAGTTATATATAGGATATAATATTAGGGTTTCGGTGATCAATTCATTAGTCGGTTTCTTTTCCTTTAGAGAGAAAGAGAAACCCTAGACCTATTCCCTAAGCCGGCGCCTATACCATCAAAAGCAAGAGATTTTCTTCTCTTAGTTCTAGCAAACGTTGGTGTTCAAGCGGTGCTCGTGGGCGATTAGAGGAGCAACACTTGGGGTACTCGGATCTTCAAAGCTTGCATACAACGGGAAATCACGCTACAAATGTTTGACATTTAATCCCTATTGAATGATTCATGTGTCGATTATGTTTGCGATCCTATGATAGATGTTAGGAAATTGTTTCCGAAATTCATTATTTGCATCTATATATTCCTACGCCTTGGACTTTATGCCACAAAATTCTGTGCTTCCATTCAACCTTTCGGGGACACCCTTTCTTGAGAAGTTTGTTTTAAACAATGATTTTCTTGAGAAGTTAGTAGCCGCCTAATATTCAATTTTATTTAGTTTTTTTAGCAAAACCCAATCAATCAAAACCTCAACCACTCATGACTCAACTCTACATTACAGAAAACGTGTTTCTTCATATGTCCCCTCTTAATTCATTCAATAATTAAATCAATCAAACCTTAATCACTCAACTTCAAGAGAAACGTGTTTCTTGACTTCCTTCTTAGCCTCTTAGGTCCCCTCTTATTTTTTTTTTTTATTTTTTTTTTTTTTTAACAAGGTTTAAACTTTAAAGCAAAGCAAAGAAAGAGGTAGGTTATTTTTCTCGCTATATTGGCGAGTAAGTGAGCCTGAGACACCTCGTTTTCTAGAAACATTAATACATCTAATGAAAATAAAATTTGCAGGCTTGCAGCTAATAATCTTATCTTTAGTTTTTAGGTTCGGACTATCTTTTGGCTAATTATAATATTTATTTATTAGTAATTCATTACTTGGTTTAGTGGTTCAGACATTAATATAGTAACTTGAAGTCATGAGATCAAATCTTATACCATGCATTTTCTAATTTTTTATTGTTCAAGAAATCCTGTAGCGTGTTCGACACGATATGACACTTGGATATTTCATTTCAAGCTGAAAACTTGACTTTTTAATTTTCTACAAAATAACCGATCGAGTTGGACACTTGAACAACGGTATCCGAGTATATACTAATCCGTGTCTAAGTAACATTATCTCCATCATGTTAGTAAAGTGATGCATCGAGGGCCCTGGCGGGTCGATGGTATGAACTACTGCATCTCGCATGGGAGGCCAAGGTTAAATCTTGGTGGAAGCAAAATTTCAATATTTTTTTTTTGGAGGAGGGGTTGGGGGCATTGGGCTCTGGGTGAGTGGCCTTGTGCGAGGGCGGCGGAGGAAATGCTTGCTGCGGGTTAAAAGGGGCCAAAAAAAGTTAGTAAAGTGATGCGCTAAGTACAAAAACTGAACCCTCAAAATAATTCAAACAATCAAATTATAAAATAATCACATAATAATATCGTCGGACTACAATTAGTTTCTTCCAGGTCACCAAAAGTCACTAAACCTCACTAAACCTGCTATCTTAATATTGTTGATAACATCCGAATACAAATTAACAATTGCCTTGGTGACATCATATCCATAAATTAGTGATCATCCATGGTTGGGTGCGTACCACCATATATACGTTAAACAATGACATATGCATGCCGACTTTTCTTTCACGACTATAATAAGTTCACAAAGTTTTGTACAAGGCCATACCCTGGGTTATTTTGTAGCTAGAAATGGAATATGATAACATATAACTATGAGATTTAGTTCACTCCAAATCTTTTAGAAAAAGTTTAGAATTCATTCCCTCGAGGAAAAACTTAAACTATAAAAAAGAACAAGTTAGCCAGTTTGCTATCAACATGGACATCAAAAGCGAAAAAAGAACAAGTTAGCCGGTTTGCTATCAACATGGAGTTCTTGGTTCTTTTACGGGATGGCGATCAATATCTGTATAATTTGCTTGTTTGGTTAATCAATAGGTCATTATAGATTCCAAAAGAGAGTTTCGACACCCAATAAAAAATTGGTATTGTACATATCAATATCTTATAGTAAACTTCATCACAAAAACGTCCATTAAATCAAACAAAAGAAAATTGAATTTTAAAAATACTGTCAGAGTTGGTTTCTTTCCAAATTCACCACACAATGTAAATGTTATTATGTAAAATGTTATAGAAATTGTCTTAGTGAATGTACGGCTAATTGCTTCTTAGCTTCCCCATACCACTCCTCTTTCAAAGTTATTTTGGGGGCAATAATAATATGAGATATGGATATCTTGCTCATCTTCATGATATGGTTCTCCGGCTTGGGGGTGGTGCGTGGATCAAAGGATGTGGATGAGTCTTTTCCCTTCTTATAAATTTTATCATACACCAGGGTGTACTGTGAGCATGGTACAGCCAAGACCATTTTTTTCTCATTGCTCATTTGAAATAATCTAAATAAGCGAAATGTACCTAAAAAGGAGAATTCTAATGAGCAAAAATTAGTCTTGGGTGTACCATGCACATTTACAGGTGTATGATGAATGAGCTCTCTTCTCAGCCCCTTATTCATCATATGAAAATTAATAATGCCGAAGTGCTTGCCATTCATAGAGCAATATCAATCTCTTCGATAACGAGCGGTTCAGATTGATGAAGCTTACACTTGAGTCGGGTCGGCCAATGTCGTCTCTTGGTGCAACGGTGGTATTGTATTCCTTGGTGCTTAAACTTCTAGCTCAACTTTATTCGTAATGCCCGTAACCTTGGCTTGAACATCACCATCATTCATAAAAGGAAAAAATTGACTCTCTAGCAACACAAGCTATATAAGGGCTCCGCGTAGTCGCGTACAATTTAAAATTCATTGCTTGGCTTTAGGCTATGTTCTGATGTGATAGAATAGAATATTTTGTCGATATACTTTGTAAATTGAAATATAATATAATTAGGTGTCCTAACACGGTTAAGACAATCATTAGTTTGTATAACTATAAATATTGATCAATGGAAATCACTCCGATCGGGGAGTTTCACTAAATTTAGCATGATGTTTGTATCATCATGTGTGGCTTCCCTTTGGCCTTTGTTAGTAAGTAATTGAATCCCTTATTCTTTGTTGGGTCATGTAATGCTGCTCTCTCTGAATCAAGTTTGATGAATGAAACTACAACTTATCAAAATATAATAATATGATATATGGATCGATCTTAGTTAGATTAGAAGTTAAAAGGTCACAACTGGAGTGTTTATCTTGATGAATGGAGCTTTTAAAGCTCTCTGAAAATTGTTTTCCATGGAAATCCAACTTCCTTAACAAATGTTTTCCATGGAGAATGAAAGAAGATGATTCCTTGATTACATTCATAAGCATAATTAGCTTATATACAAGAGTGTCCAACGTCGGTTAGGCTAAGAGTAAGGAACTAATTAGCTAGGATTAGGGAAGCGACTATATGCCTACCAAACATAACAATATACAAAGATCATGCCTAAAATACGGAGATACGAGAAAATATTCCCATATATTCTAACACACCCCGTGATCGAGCGGGAGGCGGCGAAGCCGGGCGTGTCCCTAAAATCTTCAAACGGAACCAACGGAAGACCCTTGGTAAAAATATCCGCTATTTGATGACGGGAGGGAACATGGAGAACACGAACTTGTCCTCGCGCAGCTTTTTCTCGAACAAAGTGTATATCCATCTCAATGTGCTTAGTTCGGCGTCTTTGAATAGGATTACCAACAAGATATATCGCACTCACATTATCCACGATACACCAATGTAGCCTTCTTAATAGGAAAGTGAAGTTCTAATAATAAGTTTCGCGACCAACACGACTCGAAACTACATTGGCAACCCTCGATATTACAGCTTCGGCACTAGAAGCGTGACAATGTAGGTTGTCGCTTAGCGGACCACGAGCAAGTTATCACCAAGAAACACCACGATGGCGGACGTAGATCGTCGGTATCCGGACATCCTCCCCAATCCGCATACGTATAAGAAATAAGAGTAGATGTAGAGGAGGGAGTACAAGTGTAAACCATGATCGAGAGTACCACTGAATGTAGCGCCCGATGCGCTTGAGTGCTGCATATGTTCTTCTTTCGGGTCATGCATAAATGAGGCAGACTTGTTGCTTTGCATAAGTAATATCGAGGTCTCGTGAATGTGAGATCTTGAAGAGCCCCTGAAAGTCTTCTATAAAGAGATGGATCCTCATATGGAGTGCCGAAGTAGTACCAAGTTTCGGTTTAGTGTCGGCTAGGAGTAGGGAGATGACTTACACGAAGACATGCCTGTTCGCTCCCAATAATTCAGTGGCATATTTCTTCTGCGACGAAATAGCCCCCTGCATGACGAGTCACGGCCAATGCCTAGAAAGTAGCTCAAGGCCCTAGATCCTTCATAGCAAATTTAGGGCTAAGAAGAGTAATAATAGACTTACGAAGAGCATCGGATGAAGGCGGTTAATATAATGTCATCCACATACAACAAAATATAAGCCATATACGTACCTTTTAGATAGATGAAGAGTGAATGATCGGAGGATGCGTGAGCAAACCCAAGGCTATATACAAAATCGGCAAAGCGCTTATACCGGGCTCGTGGGGCTGTTTGAGCCATATAGAGATTTCTTCAACGAGACGAACATGATTAGGACGATCGGGGTCCCTAAATCCCCGTAGGTGGTGCATGTATCGATCTCTTTGAGTTCCCCATGTAAGAACGCATTTTTAACGTCCGGTTGATGAATCGGCCATGCTTTAGACAGAGCTAAGGCGAGAACAGTGCGGATAGTGGCCGGTTTGACCACTAGGGCTAAAAGTCTCTCCACAATCAATGTCCACTGTTGAGTTTTGCCATCACCTACAAGACGGGCCTTATGCCTCTCGAAAAGAACCATCGAATTTTCTTTATGAGCAAAAATCCACATAGACCGTATTACATTAACATCGGGAGGGACGGGGCACCGGCTCCCACGTCTTATTTTTAATAAGAGCATCAAATTCATCATCCATAGCCATTTTCCGATTCGGGTCACGAAGGGCGGACACCTTTGGGTTTTTTTGGGCGAGGGGATTTATGAACCATAGTGGAGAGATTAAATGTGTGCTTGGATTTAAAAATCCCGTCTTTGGTTGCGAGTAACGGGTGCAGGCGGTGGGCTAGGAGGGAAGTGGGGAGTTGGGTGATCTCGGGTGGAGGAGAGATGGGGCGCGGGTTTGGGCTGAGGTGGAGGGGGCGATCGAGACCCGGGGCTGAGCAAGGGAAGGACCAGGCCGGGTTTGGCAAGGAAGGCCCGGCGTACGGGGGCTGCTTGGATCTTGGCGTGAGGCCATGCGGCGAACTAGGGAGTTGGGGTGAATGGGTGGCTCGAGGTGGACGTGATTAGGAGCACTGTGGAAGAGATTGAGTATTGGACAAAAGTTGGTTGACCATATAAGGAGATGGGTCATCGGCAAACATGTCATGCGTATGCTTAGAAGGAGTATGAAGTTTGGCAAAAGGAAATTGGGCTTCATCAAAAATAACATGGCGACTAATAATGATTTTTCGTGATGATAAATCATAGCATTTGTAGCCACGATGATGAGATGGGTAACCCAAAAGACACATGGAGTAGAACGGGGTTGGAGTTTGTTTATGGTAGTAGAAGGAAACGAGGGGATAGCATAAACACCCAAAAACAGAAGATGTGAATAAGTAGGATCCTTTTGATATGGAATGCGGAGAGGAGAATGATTGTCCGATTGCTTATTAGGAAGAATGTTGAGAAGGTAAGTAGCCATTTGCAAGGCATGGTGCCAAAATGAAAGAGGTAGGGAGGCATGGGCAAGAATCTTTGCGAATAATGTTGTTAATAGTACGAATTTGTCTCTCGGCCTTTCCATTTTGTGGAGAAGTATGAGGGACGGGGAAAAGCGAAAAGATATACCATTAACTTGACAAAATTCCCGTAAAGGCCCATTTTTAAACTCGGTACCATTATCACATTGTATATTTTTAACGTCCGTTCAAATTGAGTGCGGATGAAATTTCTAAAATTAATAATGGTGGCAGAACTTTTAGATTTATGTGACAAAGGAAAGGTCCATAAAAATTTAGAATAATCATCCAATAGCAACAAATAATATCGGTGGCGAAGAGCTCGAAAGCGGGTGGCGTCCGAATATCACGATGTATAATATCAAATGGCATGGCGTTAGAAGAAGTAGAAGAAGCAAATGGCATTTTAATATGTTTTCCAAGTGGACAAGAATGACAAACATATGAAGTTTTTGTCTTATTACAATCTATGAATTTATTTGTCCTAAGAAAATCAAAAACGGGTGCTCCGAGGTGACCCCAAACGATCGTACCGGACGGAATGAGCTAAAGCGACAAAAGGAGAAGATGACTGGGCTTGGCTTATTGAAGTAGTGATTGGATAAAGCTCTCCACGACTCTCGCACCTCATGAGACGCATCCCCGTCGATAGTCCCTTCCTAAGAAAACCCAAAGGATCAAATTCAACGAGATACACGGTTATCGGTTGTAAATTTTCTAATAGACACCAAATTTTTAATAAGGTTAGGAGCATGGAGGACATTTTTCAAAGCAAGGGGGTGGATTTGGGGAAGCTAGGTGAGTGTTACCGTAACCCACGAATTGGAATCGTGGCCATTACCAACATTAATACCACGATTATTGCTCGAATTAAAATAAGACGTGAGAAGTACGATGCGGATGTCGTGTGGGAAGTAGCCCGGTATCCATGTACCAATTTGCATCCGGAGGAGTAATGCCAAGAGTGTGCATCGCGGCCTCAATGTACATTGGGGCTGGGAGGCTGCGAGGTGTGTAGGCTTTGCTGAGGTGCAGGGCCCGAGGATCTAAGGTTTGGCGTAGGCTGTCAGTAGGCGACCCGAGGAGTAGATGGGTAAGGGCGGGGAGGAGCAATCCATGGCATCCCTTGCCAAGGCCCTTTGTTGGCCTGCTGGCGGCCATGGGTTGTTGGGGCGACCCGTTACTATTCTTGACCACCACTGCTTTGTTTATGGCCGTTGCCTCGTCCTCCACCTGCGACCCCCAGCGACCCCCAGCGCGGTTATTGTTAGACCCCCATTATTGTTCTGATTACGCGTGTTTACCGCCATTATGGTTCCGTTGGAGCGATAAGTATCCGGTGGAGTATTATCATCGATTCTCGAGCCACCATAGCGGTTCGTGTCCGAGGAAGTTTCTTTGCGAGTCCCGACTCTTGAGAATAAGCATGGAGCGGGCTTGGTAGAAGGGAGGGACCGGGTCACTTTGGCGAAGGAGGGTAGCGACGCCATTGTAGGAATCGGTCAAACCTTGCACCATCCGAAGAACAAGGCGAGTATTCGTGGCCAGGAGAACCAACGTTCTTTAATTGGTCCGACAAAGTTTTGAGCCTTTGACAATACGCGAGAGGCATTTGGAAAATCCGCCGTATGCGTGTGAGTGAATTCGTGCTCAAGAGTGACAACACGTGAGTTCCCGTTGTTACGGAAGATATCCCGCGGCCCGGTTCCGGGCCTCCGTGGCCGTTGCATCGGGTTCCGAGAATAGTATGGAGAAGGTCATTAGAAATTGTGGCATAAATCCCCTTTTGCAACAGTAGCATCCAAGGTCGACCACATTTCCTTTTCTTCATCGGTGGTAGGCGCCTTTGCGGTTCCGGTCGTTGAAGGAATTATGTGATGAAGAACTCGGTGTGAACGAGCATGGATTTTAAAAGTTACGCCCAGTAGCATATTGAACATTCTCTAACTCGAGGATAATGGGGACATGATTCTTGATATTAGAGACGACTAGGGCGGGGTGAAAGGAGGACTTTGAGTCGGACATGGTGGGCGACGGGAAGAAGATGAAGAAGAAGGGCGCGTGCGGAACGAATGAGAATCGTGCCCTAGGAAATCCGATACCATGAAAGAAGATGATTCCTTGATTACATTCATAAGCATAATTAGCTTATATACAAGAGTGTCCAACGTCGGTTAGGCTAAGAGTAAGGAACTAATTAGCTAGGATTAGGGAGGCGACTATATGCCTACCAAACATAACAATATACAAAGATCATGCCTAAAATACGAGAGATACGGAAAATATTCCCATATATTCCTAACGAGAAGCAGTTCCCTTAGAAAATTCTTCATTAATAGGTAACTTTTCAAAATTTTAAGATAAAGGCGGATGTTAATTAAGGTATATTTTCCTATTAATATAACATATTTCTTTATAAACAAAGATTTGGGGGGGAAGGGGTTGTTTCGAACACTATATAGGATGACCACATAAATTTTTCCATAATTGCTACGTAAGCTCCAAATTTTAAAACAAAACGTCTTGTCTTGTGTGAG
Organism: Beta lomatogona; assembly: GCA_947646795.1. Taxonomy (NCBI): domain Eukaryota; kingdom Viridiplantae; phylum Streptophyta; class Magnoliopsida; order Caryophyllales; family Amaranthaceae; genus Beta; species Beta lomatogona. The sequence goes on from CANSNZ010001154.1 coordinate 635,376, forward strand.
GCGTGTATCGGTCTTTTAGAATGAGTGAAATGAGATGCTTGTTATCGGTTTATGGGTTTAAATTAGGATTTGTTTGTGGGTTGGATTGGTGCGGTTTAAGATATAATCCAAACCAAACCGCAAATATACGGTTTGACATTTTTCCAACCCAAAAGCGCGTTGCACTTTTCCCAAACCATCCAAACCAGGACAACGCAAAACGGTTTGGTACGGTGCGGTTTGCGGTTTAACCATATTTTCCTCCGCGATATGAGTTGTAATCTAAAAATAAATTAAAAATTTGGTACAAAGTTGTTGATAAACCAAAACATAATTCTCTTAAACTAGATAATAAATACAAAGCGTCCAAATAAAATAAAAAAGACTTCACAATTCACAAGCTCCCGTTGGTAGACGAAATTAGAAGACATAATAAACAATAAACATTCTGTCAAAAAAAAAAAAAAGACAATAAACAAAGGAGATAAAAAAGAAGCACACAAGTCTCACCACACCCTAAACCAAAATAGATTTTTTTTTTTTAAAATATATAAATTTGCGGTTTACGGTGCGGTTCGGTTTACAAAAATTCAAAGCCGATCCAAACCGCAGCGCGGTTTTGCTTGAAATCACAAACCAAACCACAATTATGAAAGCGCAAACCAACCCAAACCGCGAAAAAATGGTTTGGGTTGCGGTTCGTGCGGTCCGGACCGCCTTTGTAACAAACCTAGTTTAAAGCGATATATGTTGTGAGTTAAAGCGATAAATGTTTTGTGTTAAATTGACGGGTAAGCCGAGTTAATTAAAATTGATGATGTCTACGTCAAGCGATAGATGTCTGTTAAACTAATATGTTTTTTATTGGATAAGCTGATAGATGTACGGGTTAAAATATAATATATGTTTTGGTTAAGCTGATATATGTCAGGTTAAAGTGATAGACATTCGGGTTAAAGCGATAAAATAAATGACTTAAGCGATAGATTTTAGACATAAGCTGATATCTGTCTCGGTTATGTCTTGGATTGAGATGGATTCATACAAGACTTCGTTTTAAAATTATAAAATGAAAATGATATTTATTAAACTATTAGATCTAGTGCACTACACTCTAAAGCTAAGGATGGAGCTTCTATGCTGGTCGTAACTCGTGCGGACCCTTGAGTTGTTGAACATATTGATTGGCATAATAATCTTGTGCACTATAAATATGGCTGAAATTGTTTGGCTAATTAATCTCACAGCTCTCAAGTTCAAATTTCTCGAAGTGCAACCAATATCACTATTTACGCACAAACAATGAAGAGTTTAACCATGCTTGCCATCTTCTTGCTTGTGACTTTGGCAGGTTCGTCCATGCATACATCTTTTCTTCTATAATCAGTCATATTATGCATTTATGCAACAATATAATCCTTCGTTAATGTACACAAACTTGATCTTAAGGGGGTTTTTATGTAAGTGCGGTAATTTTATGTAACATCTAACATATACGGGGTACTAATTTAAGCGATTTTCTTGAAATCATTAGTTAAGGGATCGTTCGGTATCGTTGTGGTTTTCAATTTTTTGGTTTTTTGTATTTAAAAGTCATATGATATATAAAAAATTAGTCAAACTTATTAGAAACGTGATGATTTTGGCCGACAACTTAAAAGTAAAAACCACTTTTTTACGGTTTCCGATTTTTGTTTTTAGTTTTTGGCGAAAAGCGAAAGAACGATAACAAATGGGCCCTCAGGCAATTCCAAGTTATTTTTTTTTTGGACATCAAGAGCCATTCAATATTGAGATCAAGTATCTTTTTCTTTCAATTTTCTCTAGAATGAGTGCTTATTTTTATTTACCGTTTTCATTTTGTTACGTCTTGATCTATCTTTTGCCTTTGTATTTTCTTAGTTGCTTTTGCTTTTTTTCGCGTTTGTCGAGGCGTTTTTTTGAACGTTAATATCTCTTATTAGGTGTAAGTAAAATTACAAAATTTTGATATTTGGAATCTCGCATTGAGGCAGATCTAGCAAACACGCTTGTTATGCTTTTTCTTATATAATGGTGCGAGATAAACTTATGAAGTTGGTTGATTAATAGTCTTAAAAAGGCAAATGGTGCAACTAAAAAAATACAAAGGTAGTATATAATTGAAATCAAAATTTTGCTACGCACATACCCTTTTTAATATATAACTTTTCATTTACAGTTGTAAGTTGTTTCAATATAAAAAACCTATGTTATGTACTCTCTGACAATATCATTATAAGTTAATGCATATATAATTGTTTTTATGTATAGTGCCAACATTGGCAAGGTTGGGAAATACCAAAAGCACCAAAATGGAAATTGTAGAAGTTTTTCCAGAGGTGGTAGAGGTGGTGGAAGTGGAGGAGCAACAATTGAAGGGGAAGCTGCAAGCTTGTGCAAATCCAGGTGATAGTTGTGTGCACATGCCATGTTGTCCACTTAGTTCTGGAAATTGGGTCGTTTGTGCCACAAGTGACTTCAATGCAATTTGTGTAGACATGGGTCCACCTTCCCCCCTTGGTCGTCCCAGGGTAAAGAAGAGTGAACATAAACTATGCTTTGTTATGTCTGCTTCTTGTGTACTGATTATGCTTTGCACTGGTTGCTCTATACATGCAAGTATGCAACCTAATGTTTTAATGAATAAAAGTGGACTACTACTATGTGCTATATTTATATATGAAGTTTGTCCAATGATTAGCTGACTGGAGAAATGTAAATTGAAAAGAAAAATTGGACCCTTGTTTTCGTTCCCTTGAATGCGTCAAATGTTTCCAAGTGCATCACTATTTATTATTTGATCGTGATTTTTTTAATGTTTTGCATCGATTAGCTTTGATTAATCTTGATTTGACCGAGACAAAACCTAAAACTTACTTTTTTAAGGTGAAGAGAACAAAATTATATAACAATCGTTAATTATAATTTCATGCACGGTTACAAGTTCAAGATACAAGAACACCAATAGTAATGGGTCTATTATTCTTTTTAGAAAGAAGAATACCAAAAATATAGCTAGGGAACATCCCCACTTCAAAAATTTCTACTTACTTCTCAAAGACCCTTGCACAAAGGTATCAATAATTTGCAATAGCACAACACCAAAGCAACTTGCCCTAATACCACTCAAAATAAAAGCAACTTTCCCTAATACATGGTCAACCAATGAACATATCTACAAATAGTTATTTTTGTGGGTTTATTGGTGGATCAATTTGTTTAAGGGGTGAGGCGTTAGCAAAAAGATCAAATACGCGGTTATTTCGAGTCAAAGCGGTAAGAACTTGTCGAGTCCGGGCTCCGAACCGATACCATGGGGATGAGTTCATAAAGGTAATAATTTGGACCCCTTTGAATTCTAGGTCAGGTATCCCGTATTTTATTTTGAAAATAATATATAAAATTGATCGGGTTCCTGGTTTTGGATACAATTTTGAAAGGCGAAAAAAAATTCTAGCAGGGTATGGAACCTATAAATTTGGTAGGTTTCTAGGATCTCATTCACTTATCTTAGGTTGGAACTATATATTATATTCTCCACTTTCTATCACTTTCTAATCCCGGCTCTCATATACCAAAGGCCTAGTTTGTAAGTTTTTATGTTAATTAGTGATGCGGAAGCGAAGCAAAAGCTCCACTATACATCTTAAAGGACCTCGATCCACGGTGCTTTCGGGAGCACCGAGAATTAGGCGTTTCTCACATTTTTTGCACATTTTATATTAACAAAATTTACATATTCCTCGTATTGTTGTAATAATAATAGAGATAAGCAAGGAAAAGATAATATGTTGTTCAATCCAATTCATAGGGTGATTACAAGTTTACAACTAGCCTTAAATAGATATAGCGAGTTCTTGGATGGCCCGAATATCCACAAATAAGCAACTACTACTATTACTAACTCCCTAGTTCTTTTAAATTGGGCGGAAAGCTGTGACGGGTGACTAAGCTGGCCCGAAATGGCCGAGGCCGGGCGAGATCGAAAGTAAGTCCAAAATAACAGGGCCTAAGACTATCGCGGGATATATATTTCTCCACTCCAAACCTAACTTGCAAAACTAGTACCTAAAAACTAAATTTTTTTTTTGAGGGAAAACAATGGTCAATATATTACTCCATGGACAAAGAGTCCATTAAAACATATGGGGCGATCTCCTCAAGGCGGTGGAGTTCTCATCTCTGTTCAACACCAAAACGGATAATTCTAGCTAGGTGATGGGCAACGGAGTTACCATCCTTAAGCACATGAGACCACCTAATAGGCTGAAAATCCCTCACTAAACAAAAATGCATCGGACTAAAATAACATCGATGTCCAGGAAAATAAATTGCACCCTCAGAAACGGTTCACCGAGACTTGATGATCGGACTCTATGATCACATTTTCGAAATGATATGCTCGAGGCGACTTTAGGGCGAGGCACAAGGCCTTCCCTTGACCACTCGGGGGGCACCACGCTCGAACTCTTCTTTATTCTTGCCATGATCACCTCGCCATTCTTTAGTTACGAGCCACTATACCCAAGCCCGCACGACCATCGTTCCCTATGAGGCATCCACGTTGAGTTTGATGCGGCCGGCGGGGAGCCCGGACCTTCGAGCTACGTTGGATTGCCTTTGAACCCCTAAATGAGGGTATTGTAGAGCCCTAAATCCATGCGGTGCTTTGGAGGCATACTCCCGCTTGCTGCGTTAGATCGTAACACTCCTTAAACACGGTCTTATTACGCCTAAACCACGAGGTTATAGGCAACATAACTTCCGGCTTTGCCAGAGCACCATCATCAATCACCTCCCACTCCTCCCACACGTCCAAGATCTTTGGTTAGCATCGCTCGGTGGTAGGTACTTTGAGAGCCCAAGCAAGCTCCCGGAGCCTCGATAACACATGGGCATTGGAAAAGCGCATGGAGCACATTCTTGGGGCGGCTTGGCATAATGGACACGTATCATTATCAGCAATGTGGCGATATTTTAGAAGAGAACGAGCGGTAAAGTACCTGAGCATAGGCGCCAAAGAAAGTGGCGAACCTTCGGGGACACGTCCAAACCCCACGTGCGCGCTAAGCTCATGAAATAGGTCGAGATTCCCAGATTTTCCAACCATATAATTTGTTTTTTAACAGAGTAATCTCCAGTCCTTCGTGAAAGCCCATGAAAGAATCCTTCGGTGGCCGTTCACTCAAAGGAATTGCGAGTATTGGCCGAGCATCGGTTTCATTGAACGAGTCCATAACAAGTTCGGCATCCTATTCCATCGAACCAAAATTGATAAGATCGCACGCATGTTCGAGACCTTGACTCTAGCCCTAGAAATGAATCGCCTTTCGTCATTGAGGACCCATGGATCCCCTCGGATATTAATCTTAGTCCAATTGCCTACTCTCCTTAGGATACCATCTCGGACTAGGGCTTTGGCCCCTTTAAATACTCTTCCGGGAGAAGTTGCCCACCGGACCCGAGGATGAGTCTAAGAAGGTGGACTTGGAATAGTATTTGGATGAAAAAAACTCGGCCCATTACATGGAGTTTGCATGCATGAATTAACCTCCAAGCGTTAAGGCCTAAAAAGGCTTCATTGAATACACAAGGTCCTTAAACGGAGGCCACTAGACATTTCGGAGAGCACAAGATCCCGACTCGTCGATGCATAGAATTATGTAAGCCTTTCGAGCCCCACAAAAATTTGCCATGGCGAGTTTATTGAGTTTGGATAACGGTTGTCGGAAACCTATAAACTCCCATTAGGCAAGTAGGGATGGCTTGAACAGTTTGCTTTCAAGAGGTTTCTTTCACTCTAGAAAGGAGTTTTTCTTTCCACCCACGAAGTTTTTCCCAATTAGCCCCTGGATCTCGAAAAAATTTCTTTTTCCAACGACTCTGCAATTGTAGGAATACCAAGTATTTACGATGCTTCTCTACTTGTTTCATAGCCATAAAATCATCGACTCTTTTTATGCAGGAACTAACTCCTTTCTTTGAAAGAGATTTTCGACTTGTACATATATATTTTCTGACCATATCTTTGCCTCGTATTTGTTGAGAATATCAACTATAATTGCGCATCCCTGTCGGTTCACTCTAGCAAAAGTAAACTATCATTAGCAAAAAGAGATGAGAGATATCAGGCCCTCCTCTCAGTTCTCATCCCATGAATGATCTTATCATTAGAGGCCTTGCTAATAAGAGCCGAGAGAGCATCAAGAACAATAATGAACAGATACGGGAGATAAGATCCCCTGTCTAAGACCTCGGGAAGGTGTCACACCCCACAAATATTACCATTAACCACGAAAGAGTGCGCACGGAAGACACACGACTCATAACAACATTCACCCGAGACTCATAAAACCCATCTTGACCATCAAACTGCGGAGGAAGTACCACTCAACTACGTCATACGCCTTGCTCATATCCAACTTCATAGCACGAACCCTTTCTTCCCCTTAAATCTATTTTTTTATAGAATCAAATAATTCAAGGGCAATCAAGGCATTATGCGTAATATAACGCCTCGAAACAAAGGCGCTCCAGTTATCGAAACAATTACGGGCAAAACTTGTTTCAATCCATTAGCGAGAACCTTAGAAGCAAGTTTATAGACAACATTACAAGGAGGCTTATAGGGCGAAATTCAAAAACAAGAGTCGGGGATTTCACTTTGGGAATGAACACAATATTAGTCTTATTTAAAGCATTTGGGGGTCTAATACCATGAATAATACCAGAGGCGATGAAGTAACATCATCACCTACTATACTTGGAATTTCGATAGAAAATGGCGTGCATCCCGTCAAGACCACGGGGCCTTGCGGTTTCATTTGATTCAAAGCATCCCATACCTCTTCCTTGGAGCATAATTTCGTGAGTGCACAATTCATCTCCTCGGTAATGGCCAAGGGTTCCGACCTCCAAAACCGAGTCAACATTACCTTGCGTCGGGGGGAGGATCAAAATAAAGTATGGTAGTAATCGGAAATTACATCTTCAAGATCCTCTTCATTGTCCTTCCCAACCCCATTTTATCAAACAACCCATTGATGCGGTTTCGTTTTTTGCGTTGCGACCTTTATGGTGGAAATAATGGGTGTTTCGCCACCATTACGGATCTCACTCACTCTAGACCTCGAAAACCAAAAGGCTTCCTGTTTGTCCAGTGCCCCTCAGAGCTCGGATTGTAGCGTGATTTCTTGGGCCCTATCCTCCTCGATACCACCCCTGCTGCAGCCCCCTTAATAGCCTACTCTAGCCAGCTTAATTCGCTGGCCTAAATTTGCTTAGAAGCCCAGCGCTCCAAGCACTTAAACCCCTAGCCACATCCAGGGCCTCGGCTGAAAGGCTCACCAGAACCCGGACAAGCTTCACGAGACTTGGGCCTCATACCCTTTTCCAACTGACGGCAGTTTCAAACGAAGCTGCTTTTTCTTCCTCTTGCGTTTTCTCTTTGGCCCATAATATGAACCAAAATCGGAGTATGATCCAATTTATACCGCATCAAATGTTCACGGCGACTCTTGGAATAAATTGCACCAATTTAAGAGGCGACAAGCGGTCAAGGCGTTCCCGAATTCTTTTCTTAGGCATCGAACCCCTTTCCCCGTGTACCAAGAACACGAAAAACCCAAGTCCCTCAACTCCATTACGTTCAAGGTCTCAGGAAAATGATACATGCTAGGCCGATCGGTTTGAGAGCCCCCTTTAATTTCTGCCACGCTTAAAATCTCATTAAAGTCAACCCTAAACATTATAGGCCCTCATAGGATAGGAAAGATTGCATAAACTCTCAAGTCTTATATTTTTGAGCTTTATCCGCCCACCCATATATACCCCGAGCGCTCGATAAATCATATTTATATATAGTTTTAAGGTGCATTTAGGTTGCATTTTAGAGCATTTAGATTCATATTTAGGTTCATTATTGCATCATATTCTTAAGTTATGTTATTCTACTCCTATTCGGTATGTTTTCTTGTTTTTGATGAATTTCGGGTAATGAGAACGTATTTGGAGTATATTTATCTGAGCTTGAGGATTAGGAGCACTTAGAAATAAGCTACGATGCATAAGGATAGTATGGATACGTCTTAGTACGAGTTTGAGCGAAAACGAAGCGGAAAATCATTAGAAGAAATGTGAAAAAGGAGTCATGTATACTCTTCTGATTATAACTTTTGATGTGCTTCTTAGAATCAAGAAATTCTAGTTTGGTTGGAAACTAGACTTGAAGGGCTTTCCAACGATAGGTCACACGCCCCCAAATGGACTTCTGGTTCGAGAGATACGGCCTTCGCAAGTTAGACGCAAAATCGTTGTTTTCCCGCCCGGTCGACCGGGCGAAATGAAATTTTCACGGGATGCAAGGCATGTTAGCCCGGTCAACCGGGCGAGAAAGGAGCCAAAATCGCTTGCGCGCCTGACCGGGCGGATTTTTGTTGTCGTAGTTCCTCAATCACCGTCGCCCGACGGGCGATTAGCCGTTGCCAACCAAGGCGGTTTTCTCGAGACGGGTTTATTTGCCTTTTTAGCCGGTTTTGTAAAAACTATAAATAGGTTTCACTTCTCTCCTCTCTCTCGACCCCTTCTCACGTTATATTTTGTATTCTTAGGTTTAGCTTTAGTTTCCTTCTTCCTTTCCTCTCTAGTTTTTCATGGCAAACCCTAGTTTCTCTTTTCTTCATTAATTCATGAGTTTATAATTTTCATCTCTATTCTTTCATTGATTTCTTTGATCATGCTTTTCTTTTGTAGATTTAAATTTCTTTATTTATTTCATGATTGAGTAGTTTATATTCTTGGGTTTGGGAATCCATGTTTATATGCTATGATTCTTGATTGATATTTATTAATGGTTTGATTAGTTATTGATATCTCTAATTGATTAGTGTTTTTATTGTTAATCTTGCAATCGATCAATTGTGCGATTAAATATTGCTAATATCGAGTCATAGATCGAGAGATAGTACTCTTTAGAGGCTTACCTACAATTAGCAAATCGATTATGTTGAGCGGCCGTACTAGCATATGTTGATTTGAGACACTAGTAGAATAAATGCTTATTGCTTTGCGGTCTTTAAGTGGCCTATTGCGGCGGTTTTGACCGCGTGCAATTAATAGGCGCAGCAATAGGTGATTATCATGTTGCTGCGGTTTTAAACCGCAACAATATTACAACATATTGCTTGCGGTTTTGAGAAAAACCGCAGCAATATTTCCTGTTTATTATTATTTAAACAAACATATTGCTGCTGTTTCTGAGACAAACAGCAGCAATATGGATATTTTTATTATAAAAATGAGATATATTGCTGCGGTTTGTCCGAGAAACCGCAGCAATATCGTTTTTAATAATAAAATATACATAATATTCTTTGCGGTTTCTCGACAAACCGCGGAGCAATATGGTATATTTTTTATTTTTAAAAAGGATATTGCTGCGGTTTCTCGTAAAACCGCAAATAATATTTTTTGTATATTTTATTATTAAAAAAGTATATTCTTTGCGGTTTGTCGAGAAACCGCAGCAATATATCTCATTTTTTTTATATATAATTTACATTATGCGCAGAACGTGAATGCAGCACATGAAGCGGAATGCAGCAAGCGGGATGCAGCAAATTTCTGCATAAATTTCGACAGAGCTCCGTTTGTAAATTGGATAAACCCATAATTGGGAATTAACCGTCCAATATTATATGCAACAACCATCCATCATCCACAATTCATCATCCAAAATTCATCCCAACATCCATCCATCATCCACAAATCATCCAACAAACAACACCTAATCCACAAATTCATCCAACATCCAACTTCCACGCACAATCCAAATTCCAAGTTTAACAATAGAAATATATAAGATTCAATAAAACATAGATATCATATGATCCAACATATATATTTATATATCATGAAATCCAATCAATTAAGTCAATAATACGATTAACCAAAGTTAGCTTTCAATAGTTATATATATAAACTAACCTAACCTATGCAATGCAATTATCAATAAAGTATCTTGCCCACTTATTTTTCACCTCATTGATTTGATCTTGAGTATAAGGATCGCGGGTAAAGGTAGTACAAGCAACCTGAAAATAATTCACCAAAGTTAGATTTCAATAGTTATATATATAAAATATGAAATGAAGTGAACAAAAACTTACTTCATCGAAATCCTCCGAACTAGAATATAAAATGAGTGCGTCAAAAATGTTGCACATGACAAAATAACCGCACTCCGTGCCTCCTTGTTGTTGTGGGCACTTTAACGAAAGTTTTAAGAAAATGAGTAAATTTATCGTATAATGAGAATACATAACATATGCTTTTAATTGAATAAAATAAGGCTATTATACCTTAACACATTTCCAACTAAGCTTGTTGTGACGAACTTCGTTGCGGGTCATCCGAAACCTCCTAAAAGCACTACATAAAACAAAATCAAATGATCAATTACACTTTATTTGCTTTATATTATAATTTAAATTCATTTAAAATATATCAAAGCGATCAACTTACGCTATCATAGGAGGTTTAATCTTTAACTTCCGCTCCTTGTGATAGCTAGCGGAATCAAAGACGTAAATAATCCCGAGCATGGGACGTATGACCAGGGAGCATCCAATGACGGCTATTGCAAGATTGAATAATAATAATTACTTAAAAAATTCACGAGGTCATGCAAAAATCAATATTTGTAAAACTATTAAGATAGAATATTACTCTTGAAAGATTGGCGCGAAGATGATACTAGCACCAGGAACGACGGATCCACCCAAATCACACTCAATGTAAGTCGTTAGATCCTCCAAAGAATGCACATCCGCGGTACTCTCCGGGCACATCCAACAAACTCGAACAGCATCCCCCAAATCCATCCAAGTCGATTGTATTGCCCTACAAAAAATAGATAAACATAAATTTTATGTGGAAAATACAACTATCATACAATGAAATGTAAAAAAAAATCACAACTTTGATTATTGTTACCTCATGTACACTTGGATAATAGAAATATTAAGCATCTCCCCTTTCAAGAACTCGAGCAATATCCTCCTTGGTCGGATAAGCGGTGGCATCTTATGTATAATGGAATAATGAGCTCGCAAGGTTACACCCAACAGTATCATCGTCTGCGACGGCAAGGGCAAGCGTATCCGCTTAACTCCTTACGGTCTTCAAATGAGTGACTCCAAGAACGATACATCATCAACTTTTGGACTATAACGAGTAGCCAAGCCGGTGAAAGTTGCTTGGCTAGGACATCTAATGACCTCCCCGAAATCCCCTTTTGTTTTTTAGGTGTCGGTGTAACCTAATAATAATTTTTGAGAACGCGCATAAGATTATGTAATTTTTACATTTAATCCTATTATTTGAACAAAAATGGATAAAATTTGAACAATTACCTCATCACCTAATATTTGCACTAAATTTTTTGGCCATTGCACCCACGTACCCAAAGCAGGTTTCGTAGTGTCGATTTCATATGCGGGGACGGGGACGGGTAGTGGCAAATGACCATACTTCTCTCCAAAACGATGAATTTTCACTCGAAGGTGATCATTCATCATTCTAGACCCATGAACTGTAGTGGTCTCATCAAAAGCATAAGAATGTGCATCCGCCACTAGACAAGTCTTTCCACTAGTTGGATCTATCAAATACAATCGACGGGAGTCTCGTCCTAACAATAACATAAAGTTCTTAATATATAAGATAATTATTTGTATAAATCACATGTATATATGATAATTATTTGTATAAATTAAAGCATGAATAATTATGATATTTATTTGTATAAAGCACATGTATATATGATCCTTATTTGTATAAAGCACCATGTATATATGATCCTTATTTGTATAAAGCACATGTATATATGATAAATATATGTACCTTCGAATGAGGAGAATGAGTGTCTCCAAATCCAGATAGTGGAGTACGTAGTTGAGTGGGGTGTGAAGTAGATGACCCAATTGAGATGGTGAAGCACTTGATGGAACAACCGGAGGAAAAGGTAAGGAGTAAAGGTGTGAAAAGTAATTTGGACCCAGAAGATCTGGGGGGTGATGGAACAAATGGAGGAAAGGTAGTTGAGTGGGTGAAAAGCAATTGCCCAAGATCTTGAAGCAGGTGATGGAACAAATGGCGGAAAAGGTAGCTGAGTGGGCTGAAAAGCAGCTGGCCCAGTAGATGGTGAAGCAGCTGATGGAACAAATGGTGGAACAAATGGTGGAGTAGGTAGTGAGTGGGGGGTGTGAAAGCGCCACATTTCGCGTATATGTGGCAATGTCGGTTCTCCACCTTTTGCCATTTTTTTGCATGAATGCTTCCTCTTGTTCCTGACTCGAGCTCAATAGTTCCTAGGAGGTGGAAGACCCAAGAAAAGCCTTCCTATAGCCAACATTGTAGCCTCCCAAAACCATAACAACGACCCGAGTGATCCAGCTTCTTCCAAGAGCCATAAACAGGGCGTCTTTGTTACGTGCACGGAGTGAACTCACCCTTGGCTTGCTTCTCCTTGTACTCCAACTGCCAAAAACAAGGTCCAAATAACAAAAATGTATTTAATATTTAAAAAAACGTATACATGTCAAACTAAAAGTTATATATAGTGATATACATACGTATTTGTCACCGCAATCTTTGTTTCCTCACTGGAATAAATCGTTGTTGGTGATTGGATCCTTCTTATGCATCGCGCACCACCAGCCATCACCCCGAGTAACATGAGAGGACACCGAGGAGGATGGTGTACTAGATGACGATCCCGCTGAATCAAAACTAGGTGGAGAAAAGTTCTCCCCGCTTCCACAACTCTCTAGCATCCCCATAGTTCCTTTTGCTCTAAGTGGTGATGATGTGTATTCCTTTTTGCACTCTCGAGCGCCTTTTCTCGCTTTTTCTCGCAATAAAAAACACATTAAGTTAGTAGAATATAATTTAATTTAATAAAACACATTAAGTTATTAGAATATAATTTAACTTACTACAGCCTCATCTCGACGTCATAGCCTCCTTCAAGGTAAGCCAATCCTCCGTCTTGATGTGCTTGTATACATCCGGCGGAGTATCACCTAGCTTCTCCTTCTTTGATCTCGACTCTAGTCATGGTGATCCAAATCCGTATACCAATTTGCTCTTGAAATCCCTCCATCGGAGTTCACAAAGAGTCAAGTAATGCCTCTTATAGCTTATCTCGTCCGGAAGGTGAAACATATTCTCGTTTTCCATCATAAACAAATAAATAAGCACGTTAGATCAACAATAGAACAATAAATCTCAAAATTGTAAATGAAACAAATCTTACCATAGTGTCTCGTCCACATCAAATCCAACAAGGCAGGAGAAATGTTTTTCCATTTCCAATTGATGTTAAGCTCGCGTATAGAAAGACCGACCCAAATACCATACTTGGATCTCCACGTGCCTAATAGAAAAAACAATTACAAAATACAAACATTAAATCCTAAGCATGGTAAATTATAACTATCTTACAATCAATAATTACCTCGTTGGTCTCCCCAATTCATCAAACTGTAAGAACATATCTTCGTGTTGTGGAGATTCATCGTGGGACCTCTTTTACTCTTTCTAGCCGCCTTTGTCTTCCCACCGACTTCTTTCCCCTCCCTTGTGCACCATAATATGCAGTGGTCTCGACGAGGATCTAAGAATCAAAATAAGGAAACTATGAATTAGAGAACGAACAAATAAATGACATATTCAATATTACAATAATCGCGAACTCCGAGGGGGGGGTGGTCGACGGGATCGATGTCACCTCAATGTCAAGTAAAGCATTTCTATCGCCTTCTACTTCCATTCTTTCCATCCAAGCATCAAACGCATCTGCAGACACGATCGCTGTCCTCCCCCGATCGCCTCCTTTTCCGGGTGAAATGGTGCATCGGAATCCGATGATCGATCGCCCGAACCGTCACTAGCCATATCTCGTAACATATACATAGAAACAACAAAAAGTGTTAACAAAATTTAAAACAATATATATCAACACATTATTGTAATGAAATCTATTATAAGTACATCAATTTAGTATTCAAATTACTCATATAGAACATTTTTTACCTTTAATTTTGGTCAATAGGTTGCTCGATGACCGTTATACCCTCCCCGGTGATCCACTCGCATGTAACTATTTTCAGTATCATACACATCCATCATATCATCACTTGGGATTGAGAAAGGGGGAATATCATCAAACTTATCATATTCTTCTTCATCGTCAACATCACCAACTCCTAAAATTCGCCTTTTACCATTAACAACAATGCACCACCGAGTGTCTACAGGATCGATACATAAAACACTTGTTTTGCTTGTGATGCGAGGATAAAAGGTTCTTCAGTGTCACGCAGACGACTCATATCGACTAGAGTAAAACCACACTCATCCTTTCGCAAACCACGCCTATTATCCGCCCACTTGCATTGAAAAATAGGCATAGTGAAGTCACAATAATCGAGCTCCCATATTTCCCGAATGATCCCATAATATGATTGTGTAGCATCAATCGGAGTTTTATCCTTTGCACTCGCATACTCCCTAGATGATGCAACCATTGAAACCCCACAATTCCGTACCACCTTCGATTTCTTGTCTTGACGTTCAGTGTAAAAGGTAAATCCATTGATATCATACCCCTCATACGATTTAAAACCGTCACGTGGACCGTATGCCAACCACTTAATTGTATCGGGTACATGATGGTCGCTTTGCGGACAATTCACCAATTACTTTATTATGGAACCAATCAATGAAAGACCCGTTATGCTCATTCATCAACGCCCTCTCCCCTTTGACGGGTTTTTGTGGCGCAATTCCCGCATATGTCTCTAAGTATGGATTAACTTCAGTAACATGGTGCAACACGAAAAGATGAGCTTTATTCAACTCACTCAATGAAGGCGAAATATGTCGCATTCCGACACCACCCTTGCCTTCTAACCTTCCCTCGTGTCCGGACTTTGGAAGGCCTATCGTCATGCCCTTAGCAAAATGAGAAGAACAATATCCTCCAACCTCTTCGGCAATTGTTCCTTGAATAATACTCGCCTCGGGTCTTGCTGGGTTCCTCACTTTCTTTTTCAAAGAACCCATATGTCTCTCAAAAGGGTATGCCCATCTTAAAAACACAGGACCACACAGCTTTAATCTCTCTTACCAAATGAAGGACTAAGTGAACCATAATGTCAAAAAAGAAGGTGGAAAATACATCTCAAATTGACAAAGTGTTATCACCACCTCATTTTGCAAAGCATCCAACTTATCGTGGTCAAGAACCTTGTTGCATATGGTATTGAAAAATGAACACAACCTCGTGATGGCAAGTCTCGACATGTTTTGGAAGAATCCCGCGTATTGCAATCGGCAAAAACACTTCGCATCAACACATGACAGTCATGGGACTTCAGCCCACTAATTTCGTATCACTCAAAGAAACAAGTCTTCTCATGTTAGATGAGTATCCAAAGTGGGAACCTTAATACCGTATAAACACTCACGTAACAATCGTTTCTCTTGCCTAGACAATGTATAACAAGTCTGGAGGCAAATATGTTGTTGTTCCCTTTCCTTTCTTAGTTTTTTTCCTTAATCTTTGGCCATAAATTAGGCCGAATCTTCAATTTCTCCATATCTCTCGCGAACTTTCAAACCATCCTTAGTTTTTCCCGGCATATTCAACAGAGTACCAATAATTGCATCACAAACATTTTTTTCAATGTGCATTACATCGAGACAATGTCTAACTCGGTAAGTATTTCCAATAAGGAAGTCTCGTAATATAGACTCTTTTTTTCCAAATGACACCATCGTCTTCCGAAGGTTTAACCCCCTTACCAAATATTGTGCCCATCCCCTTAACACGATTATAAACTTCTTTTTCCGGCCAACGGTCTAGAGCCGGAGCATTTTCAACTAACCCGTTAAATGGTGCTTTTTCTTTCGATATGGATGAGAATTATGTAGGAATTGCCTATTAATGATATAGACATGTTTCCCACAATGTGGCAAATGTGTCGC
This sequence comes from Beta lomatogona, assembly GCA_947646795.1. Taxonomy (NCBI): domain Eukaryota; kingdom Viridiplantae; phylum Streptophyta; class Magnoliopsida; order Caryophyllales; family Amaranthaceae; genus Beta; species Beta lomatogona. Next base: position 651,426 of record CANSNZ010001154.1, read on the forward strand.
CTCCATACCATTCTCACAAATGGGACATGCCTTTTTTCCTTTCGACCTTATACCCCGACAAATTGCCATAAGCAGGATAATCATTTATAGTACGTAATAGCATAGCACGAAGCCCGAAATCTTCATTGGAATACGCATCAAATACCATAACACCTTCGTCCCACATCTTTTTGAGATCTTCGATGAGAGGTGCAAGATATATGTCTATATCATTTCCCGGCCGTTTAGGCCCGTAAATTAAGAGAGACAACATAATATACTTCCGCTTCATGCACAACCATGGAGGAAGATTGTATATCACTAACGTAATGTGCCAAGTACTATGTTGACTACTCAAAGTACCGTAAGGGTTCATTCCGTCCGTACACAATGCAAGTCTCAAGTTCCTAACTTCCCGACCAAATTCCCGATATCCGGAATCTATAGCCTTCCATTGAGGAGAATCCGCTGGATGCCTAAGCATCCCATCTTTCTTTCTCCGATCAGCATGCCATCTTAGGTTCTTTGCATCTTCTTTGATAGAAAATAGCCTCCTAAACCTTGGCACAATTGGAAGATACCACAACACTTTCGCAGAAGGACCCGTATTGCCCGGCCCCTGTGCTCAACCCCATCCGGCAATTTATAGCGGGACTTACCACACCTCGGACATTCATAAAGGTCCGCATTCTCATTTCGATACAACACGCAATCATTCGGACATGCATCAATCCGCTCATATTCTAAAACCCAAAGGACACATTAATTTTTTGGCATAGTAGGTGGATTTTGGTAATAAATTACCCTCAGGAAACATATCTTGTAAAGCTTCTAAGAGTTCTCGTGAAGCCTACATCGGCTCAAATTATGTTTCGCTTTGATGTTGAAAAAAGGGTTAAAACCCCACTCAATTGAGTGTATTTTGTACACCCTGGATAAAGGGGTTTCCCAAAGAGCTTCGCACAAACCGTCAAACACTCGTGACCGCTCTTTAAAATGGTCACGTGCCCCTTCCAACATCTCACCTAATCGATCATCACCAAACTCTTCATCCTCGTGTCACTATTATCTCCGTGATCATTTTCATTACCTACAACATCATCACCTTCTATCCTAACATGATGATCTTCAATCACAAATTCATTCTCTCGCCCCAACATTCGACATATCAATCTCTAATGAGTTACTAGTGCCATCATCAACAATAACCCTATTTCGAGTATACTTTCCCTTCTCACCATGCCATAACCAAATATAATACTCAGCTCTAAATCCCTCGACGAATAATATGATCTCTTATTAACCTAATATCGTAAATCGTATTCACATTGTAGCAATCAACACATGGACAATATATCTCATCCTCGCAAGTAAGTTGTTGATGCTCTACAAAGACGTTTACAAAACTCATTCACACCTTGTACGAACTCCAACGTATTCCGCTTTCCATACATCCAACTTCGATTCATTTCTAAAAACCCCCACACATATATACATCCATTAAAACTTATTATCAATTAAAAAAATTCACATAAATATAACACAACAAACTAATATTCAATGCATGCTTCCATTGGGTCCTTATCACTCCAACCTAACCCATTCTTAAACGCCCAATCCCACTAGTGAATGCATGTATCATCTTTGATTCTAAGTAAAATTCGGCAAAGATTTCCCTTCGGTTCTCCAAGTACACGATGAAGATAATTGCTTATCTTATATGCACCCGGAGAACAAATTAGTGGAAATGATTAACCGTATTTCACTTAGAATCAAAGAATCAACACACATTCACTACCTAAGTGAGATGTGACGTTTAAGAACAGTCCCAAAACGGGGACTATTCAAGACTTACTCCTAATGAGTAAATCTTGAACCGGTATCTAGGCATTATGATGTACATAAAAAATCGCATTCAAGCGATTCCAAGTCATCACCAAACAACAAATACCAAACCATTCCTTAGATTTCCCTTCCTCTCCCATTGGTGAGTCTATAAATATGAAGGCATTGCAAAAAAACAATCGCATTATACATACAAACAATCGCATTTAAGCGATTTCAAGTCATAACCAAACAACAAATACCAAACCATTCCTTAGATTTTCCCTTCCTCTCCCATTGGTGAGTCTATTAATATGAAGGCATTGCAAAAATAACCCCATTATGTATATCACTTCAAACAATTCACCACACTTATGCAAAACAATCCCGTATAACATTCTAGGGCATACAAAAACTTAAGCAAAATCATCACAAGTTTAGTTTTTAATCCTTAAATCTCACAATAATCATATATATATATTATATTGAGCATTTTTAACTACAATTTAAGCCAATTTTTTTATAAATGAAAAAGACAATTGAAAATTAATAAGAATTAATGAAAAACGAACCGTATGACAAGGGGAAGGTGGCCCTAGCGGCTGGGAACGGAGTAGGGGAGCGCAAAACCGGCCGAAAACCGCACCAAAAGAAGGCCAAAAACCGCACAAAAAGAAAGCTAAAACCGCACCAAAGAGGGGCGAAAACACGGCCGAAAACCGCTCCAAAAGGCCGAAAACCACCGGAAAACGAGTTAGGTACCCTTGTCGCCGGAAACCGAAACCTTGTTCTTGGGAAAATGAAACCTTATCGCCGGAAATTTGAAGATGGTGAGAGAGTGTGAGAGTGAGAGAAAGAGAGAGAGTGAGAGAGTGCGAATAGAGAGAGAGAAAGTGAGAAACAGTTGAAGCCAAAAAAAAAAAAAACCCGTGTTTTAGATCCAGTATGGGGATATTGCCTTTGCGTTTTCGTCTGAAACCACGGCAATATATTAAAATAATGTTTAAAAAATATTATTTTTAATATATTGTTCTTAATCTGTCGAAACCTAAGCAATATATTAAAATAATATTTTTTTAACATTATTTTAATATATTGCTGCGTTTCGACCGAGAGACCGCAAGAATATATTAAAATAATATTTTTTTAATATTATTTTAATATATTGCTGCGTTTTCGAAAGAGACCGCAAAGAATATATTTCAGAATAAAATGTTGCACTTTTTTGAAAAATCCGTTGGATATATATTGTCACTGTTTTCTCTAGAAAACGCAGCAATATATATGGTCAAAAGGTCAACTATTTGGCCAAAGCCTATTGTTGCAACCATATTCTTCGCGGTTTTAATAAAAACCGCAGCAATATAATTATTTTATAATTTACCTTTTTTGCGTAGTTATATATTGCTTGCGTATGGGTGAAACCGCAAGCAATATCACCGCAAAGAATAAGCATTAATTCTACTAGTGAGAGCGTTAAGGCTCCCAATAAGATTAACATGTGCTCTAGATATCGATTAATTGAATCATTGATGATATTTTGATAGATTATAGTTATGAGCATGGTGAACCATTGCCCTAGATCCTTTTTAGCTTGATTTTCGTAGTTTGATTAGTTTAGAACTTTAATTCATTATTCTCGATCTTGTTTAGTTTCTCCATGCATTAGAAGCTAGATTAAAACAACCATCTCTCTGTGGATTCGACCCTACTTACCCTACTACATTGTTAGAAGGTTTTGCGAGGTATTTTTGCAGTGTGTGTACGACTGACCTATCAAATTTTGGGCGCCGTTGTCGGGAGACGGTATAGTTTTATTTACTTTTTATTATTTGGTGAGACCAAACCTGTATATATATATAATTTTTTTTTTTCCCTTTTGTGAATATTTTTTTAATTTTTTTTAATAACTTTTCGTATCATGGAGTCATGCTATTTTTATGATGGGGATAATTCTTTTGCTAGGCAACATAGTAATAATTCTTGGGATTCTCATGTTTACGGTTTTGATGCATCATATCAAAATCCTCCCAATTTTGCATGAGTTCTCCTGAAGTACCTCATATGTTTTGTGAACCCCATGTACATGCTAGTAATTCTAGAGCAATTTTTTCTTTTCCTCAAGATGAGAATGAAGCGTTTTGGAAATACTATCATAGGCTTGGTGATTATATTGGTCCCAATCATGGAATTGAGCTAGCGGGATATGTGCCTAGTGATTTATGAGGGGTTAAATGAAGAAACTAGGATGGTGGTAGAATCTATGTCTAATGGGGAATTTCTATTCTCGATCACTCGATTATTGTTGGGATTTAATTGTGTGGTTGGCTAGGGATACTTATTAGTGGGAGATGTCTTCATCACGCTCTTTTCACCCCAAACTTACATGAACCAACCCCTTATTGTTCAAATTGTCGGTCTACTTCACATGATTTTTCTTCGTGTGATTTGACTTTAGTTTATGGTTTTAACCCCTCTTCCCAATATGAATGTCAATCGCTCCAAAATTCTAGCTCAAACCGTTTATTTATGATGATGAGGAGGGTTGGATAATAAATGAGAGCTATTGGGATGATGAAAAGATTGAGAGAGAGACTATTATGATGGATGTTTCGCGGGAGCAAGAAACCATGGTTGAAGTTTCTTCTTTGGAGGAAAGTCAAGTTGAGAGTGAGGTGATTTATGAGTCTTTATCGGTACCACCTATTGTTTTTGAGTCTCATGTTCCTTTCTCTCAAAAACTTGACCTTATTCCTTCTTCCCCTTTATTATATCCTCCATCGTTCCTTCTTTCTCCCCTTTTTTGAATGACTCTCATGATCATGTAAATGATGTACGGTTAGTTTTTTCCTTCTTTTGCGTACATGTAAAAAGACTAACATTTTTTCTTTTTCTTCTTCTTGTAAATTTAATTTTTCTTTGATTTTTCTTTTTGTAGTTTTAGTAATTTTTTAGTACTAACTTTTTCATTTTTCCTTTCTACTCTTATATAATATGCTGCGAGGCGTTTGCGGGAACATATGATAAGCTTCTTAGAGCATTGAACTATTATGAGTGATCTACTAGTCTTGAACGGTCATCGAGACCTTAAATCGGCGCTGCTCGGGGAGGCAACCCGGCTTTGTTCATATTTTTATTTTTTATTTTTTTATTTTTATTTGTTTTTGGTTTGACTAACTTTGCTAATGTGTGATGAAGTCTTTTGCTAGGTGTGCGGGAATAGCCAATTTTTTTAGCTAAGTTCCTTTGCCTCATTACAACTATCGATTGTGGTGGAGGTGTCGATGCTTTTTGACACTCCCTTTGATTACCCGCCCTTTTGTAAGTTGTACCTCTCCCTCATTTAATTCCTCTTTGTTCACATTGAGGATGATGTATCATTCGGCTTGGGGGAGGATGTTTTGTCATCATTACTTAGCGCGTGTTAGTTGCATTTAGAGTAGTTTTTTTATTGCTTTCATAGGTTGTTGCACGGTTTGTCTGCTCATTAGGAGTGGGAGTTTACGTGTGTCCAAAACAATTATCTTGCTTTCTTAGTTGCATTAGCATATTTCATTTCATATTAGACTTCATCTCATTTTATTAGTTGCATCCATGGGACTATTGTTGGCACTCTTTGAGAACTTTGATGATATTTTACTACATTTCCTAGCGTCATTCATCTTGAGCATGATACTTTATAACACGATTGTTTTGCAATTGATTGTTTGTGGTAAGATTGATTGATCTCTCTCGGTTCGATTTAACTTTATTGTGCGAGGACACCTAAACTAAGTGAGCTTTTGTGCCCATAAGCGGCGTATACGTATCGAGTTATGTTCTTTCATGTGTGATTAGTTCCTTAGTTGTTGCATTGATCTTGATTTTGACTTGGTACTCTTTGATATTTGATAGTGCATATATTTTGATATGATTGAGGCATTTTATTTCATGATCTTAGCTCCGAGTTACTCTTGTTTCATATTATCCTTCCTCTAGCCCGGTGAGCCTTTCTAACTATGTTTGATTGCTACCTACATTAGAAGCCATTGGCCTCATTTGATATTTGTCCTAAGCCTAGCTTGGGGAGCGAGTATTAGTTTTGGTTTGGTTTGTATTGAATTGAAATGCTCTATTTGTGGTTTAGAAGGATGGAAAAGTATGTTTAGTGAGCTTTGAAATTGAATTGTAAGTTCGAGAAAAAAAAAAAGTGAAAAATGAAATGAAAAAAAAAAAAAGTTGTGAATAAAGTTAAATAAAAAGGGTTATGATTGAATTTCTTGAGTGAATAAGGTTGTTGATTATATTTGGAGATTGTTGGTTGTTGTTGCGTGGAGTTGTTGTGATCTTTCTTGGTCGTGTTTTCGGTTATATGATGCTCCCCCTTCTTGGTTTTTTCCACCACGATTCCCAAATTATTCCATACCTTTAACCTCTGCCTTATTACGACCCTTAAAAGTCCTCTTGATCATTGTGTATTATATTGTTGAGTGTTAAGTGAGTCGAAAAGTCAAAGTTAAAGAGTATTTGCTTCATACGAGTCGACTTGATTAGGTTGAGTGTCATCATTTATCCTTTAAACACATGAGAGATTTGAGCGCACATGACTATAGTGAGGTCTGCATCGGGTTTGGTTAAATCCGGCTTAGGAGAGATGGTATGTGGTATGATTGGAGAGTTGATTGTGATACATGACATACTATGCGGCTTTGTTCAAGATTGTTTCGATGCTTGGTTTGTGTAGTGATTATATCTCTTGTGTTTTCAGTTGAGTGTTTAGCCCTGTTTTAGTCCTATATTGTAGGTTGTGTTACTTTTCCCGTGTCTATGTCTTATTGCTTGGGGACAAGCAATGGTTTTAGCTTGGGGGAGTTTGATAAATCATATTTATATATAGTTTTTAAGGTGCATTTAGGTTGCATTTTAGAGCATTTAGATTCATATTTAGGTTCATTATTGCATCATATTCTTAAGTTATGTTATTCTACTCTATTCGGTATGTTTTTCTTGTTTTTGATGAATTTCGGGCAATGAGAACGTATTTGGAGTATATTTATCACGAGCTTGAGGATTAGGAGCACTTGGAAATAAGCTACGATGCATAAGGATAGTATGGATACGTCTTAGTACGAGTTTGAGCGAAAACGAAGCGGAAAATCATTAGAAGAAATGTGAAAAAGGAGTCATGTATACTCTTCTGATCATAACTTTTTATGTGCTTCTTAGAATCAAGAAATTTTAGTTGGGTTGGAAACTAGACTTGAAGGGCGTTCCAACAATAGGTCACCACGACCCAAATAGACTTCTGGTTCGAGATACAGCCTTCGCAAGTTGACGCAAAATCGCTGTTTTCCCGCCCGGTCGGCCGGCGGTTTCGCCCGGCCAGGGCGAAATGAAATTTTCACGGGATGCAAGGCATGTTAGCCTGGTCAACCGAGGCGAGAAAGGAGCCAAAATCGCTTGCGCGCCCGGCCAGGGCGGGCTCGCCCGTTGATCGGGCGGATTCTTTGTTGTCAGTAGTTCCTCAATCACAGTCGCCCAGGCCAGTGCTAGGTTAGCCGGGCGGTTTTCTCGAGACGGGTTTATTTGCCTTTTAGCCGGTTTTGTAAAAACTATAAATAGGTTTCACTTCTCTCCTCTCTCTCTCGACCCCTTCTCACGTTATATTTTTGTATTCTTATGTTTAGCTTTAGTTTCCTTCTTCCTTTCCTCTCTAGTTTTTCATGGCGAACCCTAGTTTCTCTTTTCTTCATTAATTCACGAGTTTATAATTTTCATCTCTTTTCTTTCATTGATTTCTTTGATCATGCTTTTCTTTGTAGATTTAAATTTCTTTATTTATTTCATGATTGAGTAGTTTATATTCTAGGGTTTGGGAATCCATGTTTATATGCTATGACTCTTGATTGATATTTATTAGTGGTTTGATTAGTTATTGATATCTCTAATTGATTAGTGTTTTTATTATTAATCTTGCAATCGATCAATTGTACGATTAAATATTGCTAATATCGAGTCATAGATCGAGAGATAGTACTCTTTAGAGGCTTACCTACGATTAGCAAGTCGATTATGTTGAGCGGCCGTACTGGCATATGTTGATTTGAGAGCGTTAAGGCCGGAGCCGTAGGATTAACATGTGCTCTAGATATCGATTAATTGAATCATTGATGATATTTTGATAGATTATAGTTATGAACATGGTGAACCATTGCCCTAGATCCTTTTTAGCTTGATTTTCGTAGTTTGATTCGTTTAGAACTTTAATTCATTATTCGATCTTGTTTAGTTTCTCCATGCATTAGAAGCTAGATTAAAACAACCATCTCTCTGTGGATTCGACCCTACTTACCCTACTACATTGTTAGAAGGTTTTGCGGGAATTATTTTTGACAGAGTGTACGACAGCCTATCGGCGCCACACCTGCCATCCACAAGTTGCACATCTCCACAAATGTGATGACTAGAGAAAGAGACCAACGTAAAAGATACCTCCCCGAGCTTCCAATAAACACATAAACCACGAGGTGCCAACACTATCCACCCTTATAGCCTGATCGAATCCCAACCTACGTTTCACACTTTCGGCATTCGACTACTAATCATTGTTTCAGAAATAAAGATCACATCCCGGGCTAGCAGCGGTACGCCCGGCTACTGATAGCATTGGCGCCGGGGGTTGCCCAGGACCCGGCAGTTCAGTATTCATAATGTATGGCGGGGTTGGTCCTCGCCCGACCTCCGCCTCGACGGTTACCTCACCAGCGCGAGAACACCATGAGAACCACGAGCCTTCTTCGGCTCCCTCCCTCCGTTGCGGCATCCGCCACATCCATTACGTTTCACCCCCACAATGCTCTCCCCTTACCCTTATCAACATTAACGAGTCACAATGCTTCTGGTTCGTAATTCTAACTTTGTTCTTTAATTTAAGTTTGCGATGAGATGGGGTAGGAGTAGCGGCACCAATCGCTAAAAACAAATGGGGGTATCGCATTACGGGATGTTACATTGTGCATTGGGTAGGCTACGTCGGGGTCGCCCTCCATGGCAATAGGATTAGGGCCATCACCTCACTTTGAGAGACATTCGAGCAATCCTCTTCCACAACACTAGCCTTCCCAATCGAACCACCTTCTTCACCGGACTATGCTTCCTCTCCTTCTCCACGGTAGCATCATTAAACTTGAAGGCGCGAGAGCATTGAAGGAAAGCCCTCGATTCTTCCTCCATCTTTAGTCGACCTCTACGTGGAGACGCGCGGATCCAAGATCCCCCCTTTGCTCTCCGAATCTTGCTCCTCCTCATGCGCTTTAACACAGTCTCTTTCTATGTGATCGAGGACCCCTTGCACGTAATGAGAATGTGGGGAGTCGCTCGTATTTTATTTCAATCACACCTTTCCCTCCCCCCTTAGTCTTAATCATACGAACCCTACGCAGGGTTTGGTTATATCGATCATGACTTTAACTCGGGCCGATTTGTCCCAAATTATACCATCACAATCCACCTTCACCACCTCTCCAATACCACCAATAATGGTTCTAACAAAATTTTCCGGTCGGCGGTCCATGGGGAGGTTGTATAACCTAGTCCAAAACGGGCAATGATTTAAGATTATATTCGAGGGTTGACCCCTTCCATCAATAGCATCTAGAAAAACAAGGCTATTGTCAAATGTCCATGGCCTTCGAAGCCATAACTTATGTGCAATCTTTAGGTGTAGCGGGCACCTCAAGCAAGCCATTCTCACATGGGTCGGAATCTGCAACTCTAGAGATGGCCCATATATGGTTGAGAGTCCTCTTGAGCACCTCAAAGTTATATGATCTTGTCGAGAGAACCCGACCCACCATCGCAAGTCAAGCGAATTTTGGTTTGAGTCATCCTCAACTTCTTCCACGGACACAAAGTTAGATTCTTCTACGGTAATTTTTAGATTCGAGCACTTAATGATGAGGTCGTCGGCCATAATGAGTGACACCAATCCCAAGGGGATTGATCGACTCGATGAAAGAGAAGAACAAAAGGAAACCCTATACTTTTCACTCGAACCCTAGTCACACTAGAGATAGACTTTTTTAACAATTTTTTTTGTCTATTTAAGTAGTCATCCCTAAAACTAATTAAGGAAGTATTACCTTCCACTAATAACATTTATTTAATTACATTATTTGAAGCACTTAGGCTCCGTTTGGTAGGACGTAAAACATTTTTCCGGAAAATTGTTTTCCTCTATTTTCAATTTACATTGTTTGGTTTGCGAAGGAGTGTAAAACCATTTTCTCCTAGGAGTAAAATTGCTCTCCCTAATGATGGAAAACCATTTTCCCCTTCAAAATGAAGGGAAAAATATTTTCCTTCCTTTTCCTTATCTCTCTTGTACACTCCTCTCATTTTCCTTTCGTTTCACTATTTTTCTTACATAGAACCAAACAACGGAAAACTCATTTTAATTATGTTTTCCATTGTAAATTGTTTTCCATGAAAATATGTTACACTGAAAATGTTTTACACCCAACCAAACGAAGCCTTAGTTAATGCTATTAGAGGAACATTATTCATTTGTCCTAAGAGGATTTAGACATTTTTGATATTTATATGTTTAATATTCTTTCCTCCTACCCAACTTGCCGACTTATGAGAATAGAACAATACAAATATACAATGCTCATAATCTTGATGTCTCTTGTCTCTCTTCTGAATAGAATGCACGAATGACATTTGTTAAAGATCTATTAAAATTTTGTAATAGAACAGTATAACGCCCTTTACATTATTTGAACTAGTATTTGTGATTTTGTGGAAATTTTAATTTAATCCTCATTCATTATTTTGGGTTAAAAATCTGCTTTAAATGTAATTATACAAATAAGTGCATAACTATAAAAAATTGACACTTATATTAGAATTTTTTTAATTTCCATGACTTTTTCCGCACATTAATTATCTTGGAATAACAAATACATAAAAGGATATTTAAGGAAATTCGGGTGCACATCAAAGTCCTCCCGTATATTATAGAGATGTTTGCGGGCGGCTGCGAACACCTATGCGTTATTCAACAAACAAATCAAAGCATATCTTCACATGCATCAATCATCATGCATGATGCATGTACTCGTTTTGGTCAACTTCTAGCCAACCACATCCTGATTCCTGATAACGAAGAAATTTGATTTCATTTTGTAGATAGTAATAGAGTAAGTTCTTAAAGGACATTGCTATAGTATGATAAAGCCAAAAGGAAATGAAGATAAAATTGAGGGGGTAAAAAAGTTTAATCAATACAACTTTGATCTTTTTTGCTTCATGTTTGACCTAGTCAAAGTTTAATTTATTTGATGACTACTTTTATTTAAATTTACAAAAACATTAATATCGTAAAAGTGTCACTATTAGATTTGTTTGCATGAGTACTTTTGTACAATAATTTTTCCTCGAAAGAACCTTAAAACATAGTAAGAAATAGTTTTTGTCAAATTTCGTTCTTAAGGGGTGGTAAAAAATCACATAGAAAATGGAAAATAGACGAGGGGTAATTTTCAAAAATTTTGGAGTTTATGGTCGTTTTACTAAATAACTTAGGGCCAGCGGCCGAGTAATACGTACATAATTTTTTTATGATGTTCAATTTCTTGAGTTGTCTAAGCCATTGTTTAATAGAGGATGGTTATGTAACATTTAAGCTAAATTTAGTATTAAATACAACATTAAAATTACAGAGATGTATGCTTTGAATCCGTATATAGGAACTTTCATTCACAATTTGTGTATATATATGTACAAATGTGCTCTCCAAAAACTTAGTTACTAAGGATGTTCGAAACGGTTGCTCTAGTCTTAACCAAATGCCTAAACATGGAGTCTAATGTTTCATCGGGATTTGATTTTCGGACTCGATTTCACGGAGCCTTCGACTCCTCATATTCTCCACTTGTAACAAATTAACACCGGTTTGGTTCTTTTGGTAGATAATTGACTCCAAGAGTAGCATCAACGACATCAAATTCTTTGTTTGTTAACTTTGCTTCTTTGTCACCACCCTGGTGCATTAACTTGTTTACTAAAGACCATTTGCTTTTAGGGATTCCAACTTTGCACCACCGTTGTAGGAGAACACGGACTTAAAGATATCAAGGATTACCGCCTCTACATCTTTCAACGCGCTCTTGATGGGAGCATCCCTTTGTAGTTGTTTGGTTTTGTTTCCTTGATAGTGTTTTTTGAGCACTTCTTGAACATCTTTTTTTGCATTTTTCGGGTGTTTTAAGTATTGAGCGATTTCATTGCTGGTGTTAAGTTCATTGTTGCACCTTCTTCTTAGTGCTGATTGAATGTCGTGGAGCGTTCCTTTGGCTGTGCCAAGACATCTCGATGTGGTACGCATGTCGAGAAGCCTTAGAGATCCATCAAAGACCTCCTCAACCCATTTTCGGGGTAGATTTTGTGAAACGGCTTGTTGATTAAGGGAAAGTTGAAGCGACTCATCGACACGACACAGTACAAATCTTTGAGGTTTGTAAGTGTTTGGTATAATGATGATGAAGTAGAGGGGCTTGAGAAGATCTTGTCTGCTCAAGTGTTGATCAAATTGATCAAGCAAGGGTGTGCTATTGATGGACAACTAGAGGAGCGAGTGTGGTAAGAAGCCATTTCTATTAGTTTTAGCTTAGCTTGATAAGTATATCGAGATCGATGCATAAGATTCAATAGAATTTGAATGGAGAGAAAGAGAGATAAAAGAGAGAAATGGAGAGAAGTTTTAATTTGTACTCTTTGCATTTCATTCAGTGTACTAAACACGAGGTATTCGAGTACTATATAAAGGAAGTACAAGAAATAAATCCTAGCATGACTCGGTAAAATATAACGGACATAAAAAGCGATCAGGTATAGGGAAATATTCTAGCACATAGGACAAAAAGATATTTTAGCTAATCATTGAGAGTAATTAATGAGTACAAGAAATTTTGTGAGATATTTCTTAATACTCCCTTAGTGTGAGGGAAGGGTTGTCCTAAACTCCCGACTTGTGAATGAGTTCATTGTCTTTGAGGAGATAAAATCTTAGTGAGTATATCTGTTAGTTGAGACTTGGATGAGACATGTTGTGTTTTGACAGCTCTGATTTCACCATGTCCTAACATAGTGGCGATCGACCTCCGCGTGTTTTGTCTTGTCATGCGATCTTTGGGTTTGCGTGATAACGATGGCGACTTGATTATCACATTTAAGGATTGTATGAGCCAAATTCTTGATCCCCTATCCTTTAAGAAGAAGTGAGCAGTGACTTCCTGTTAAGGCCATAGCCATGTACTCGGCCTCGGTGAGGATCTAGCCACAGTTGTTTGCTTTTTTGTTTTCCAGAGATAGGTGGTCGACCCGAAGGATACAATAACTGTGGTGGACCTTCTAGTCCTATGGACAGGAGGCCCAATCACTTTGTCACGGTATCTTTGTCAAGCGTGCGACAGATGAAGAAGCTAACAGTATGCCTTGAGAAGGAGTACCGGTAAGGTATCTCGATAGTTTTTTAGCGACTTGTAAGTGAGTAGAGGTGGGAGAGTGCATGAATTGGCTCGGAATTTGTTGTAAAAGGCTATATCGAGCCTAGTCACGGTTAAGTATATGAGTTTGCCAGAAGATGTTGGTAAAGGTAGGATTAGGGAAGAGGGTCTCCTTTGTTAGGAGAGAGCTTAAGGTTAGATTCCATGGGTAGTTTGAGAGGTTTCACATTCACCATGCCATATTCTTTTAGAAGGTAAGTGTATTTTTTTTGAGAGACAAAGAAGCCTTTTGGAGATGAGTCTATTTCTAAGCCTAAGAAATATCTCTTTGGGCCAAGATCCTTTATGTGGAATGTGTTTGACAGGAAGATATTTAAGGTGAGTGATATGAGAGATATTGTTGCCCCAAATAAGCGAATCATCAACATATACCGGGATGAGAGTGATGTGGTTGTGAGAGGAGTGAGTGAAGAGGCGCCTGTCTGCTTTGGATTGAAGGAAGCGAAAAAGAAAGAAAAGTGGTAGATATAGTTTAGAGAAGCATTGTCTAGGGGGCTTGTTTTGAAGCGGAGGATTTTTTAAGTTTGCACACAGTTGTGAGAGGGAGGAGGTGATGAGGTAAGAGTGGAAGTGTGAATTGTGATTACGCTACCCTTGTGAATATGACCTTGAGGGAGAGACATGTAGACATCTTCCTCCAAATCACCATGGAGGAAGGCATGGGTGACATCCATTTGGATGGTATGCCATTAATTTAGAGCCTGACATCGGGGTGGCTCGAGACGGTTGTCATCTTTGCTTTTTGGAGCAAAGGTTTCTCCATAGTCCACGCCCATTTGATGTTTACAACCAAGTATGATAAGCACGGCTTTGTGTCTATCCACACTTCCATCGGCATGAAACTTAGTTTTATAGAGCCATTTGCAACCTATGGCCTTTTTCCCATAAGGTAGGAGAGTGAGATCCCGTGTGTCATTGTCTTTCCAAGGTTGTTAGCTCCTTGTTCATAGCTATGACCCGGTGAGGGGAAATAGTTGCATGTTTAAAGAAAATGGGGTCGGGGAGTAGTAGTGGAGTAGCGATAAAGCATTGAAATTGATGGTTAACGAGGTTGTAAGGCAAGGTTGGCTATAGGTTGAGATGTTGTAGGAAGGTGAGTAACATAATCATCATCCATGTAGGTTGAGTGGTTGGTGCGGGTGCTTCTTCAGGTGGTGGTGGTACGGTGGTGGAGGCTACGGGGAGAGGGTGAGGCACACGGGTAGGAGAAGAAGGTGGAGTAGTGTTAGGAGAGTTGTTTTGTGAGGGATAAAGGTAGATATCGGGGCATAGAGCGGTGGTTAGTTTGGTGTTAGGCATTGAAACGGGGAACGGGATGCATGTATTTTCCAAGGATTAAAGTTGGTATGGAAATATAGTCTCGTGAAACTAAACATCCCTAGATGTAAAGGTTTGATGGGTGGTTGAATTGAGAAGTTTATAGCCTTTTTGGTAGCGGGGTAACTAAGGAAGACACAAGGTACTCCCCTTGGTGCAAATTTGTCGATTGTAGTTTTGGGGTTATAGGCAAATGCAAGACATCCAAACACCCTTAGATGGTCGTAGGTAGGTTTATGCTTAAATAGAAGTTCATATGGAGTTTTGTTGCCTAGCACGGGAGTAGGTAGACGATTGATGAGATGCCTGCTTTGTCATCACACAATCTCCCCAAAAAAGGAAAGCCTGATTGAAACCTTAGAGATCTTGCAATTTCCAGGATATGCACGTGTTTCCTTTCCACCCTAGCATTTTCTTTGAGGGTGTATCAACACATGAGGTCGATGGAGGATGCCTTTGGATGAGAAAAAGCTGAGTGCAAGAAGAATCGTGAAATTCTAAGGCATTATCGGACACGATGTGTTTGATTTTACAACCAAAATGAGTGAGAGCATAGTTGTAAAATGTTTCCAATGTCTGCAGAGAGTCGGACTTGTATTGAAGGAGGTACACCCATGTAGTTCTAGTACAATCATCTACAATGGTGAGAAAGAACCGATACTTTTGCCTTGTGCACACCACTGTAGGGGCCCCGTATATCCATATGGATAAGATCAAAAGGAGTGGCGGCATGAGAAGAGCTCGAGTATATGGGAGCTTGGTAAATTTAGCAATAGGGCATGTGACACATACTTGCATTATGTCGTTGATGAAGGGTTTGACACACTCGATGTATTGAAGTTTACAAGGGAGGCATGACCCGAGCCTATGGTGCCGGAAGAGCAAAGGACGGTGGGGTGTGTAGAAGATTTGTGGTGTGAGACAAGGTTTGGTATGTGAGAGCAAGAAAAGAGGTGGTGTGTTTTGTAGGAGAAAGGGTGAGGTAATACAGGCCATGTTTTTGTTTGCCTACAACCATGATGGTTTTGGTATTTGTGTCTAGGATCATACATTGATCCTTGTTGAAAATAACATCCATGATGATTATCTCTTATGAGTTTATGAATTGACGAGGAGATTATGTTGAAAATGAGGGACAAACAAGACTTGATTGAGAGTAAGATTATTAGGAAGATGGTGTGCATGTGCCAACATGAGGGATTATCTTGGTGGCACCGAGTGGGAAGAGTGATATTAAAGTTCTTAGGAGCGTGTGAGGGTTGAGTGAGGTGAGAAAAATGGCGATCGTATGGTGCGAGGCACCGAGTCCAGTATCCATTTACGATTATCTTTGGTAGCATTATGACATGACAACATACTGAGAAATTCTCCAGTTCCTCGTCCGGTACCTTTGTAGACAGCCATAGTAGAAGCATTTGAGGAGGTGGGTAACAGTTTCATAAGTTGTTAATTGTTGAGGTGAGAAGGTGATGTTGCTGAGAAGAAGGGGAAGGAATAGGTTGTTGTAGGCTGCTATTTTGGGAGAATAAGATAGTCTATTTTGGGTCCATTTTGGTGTTTGTTTGTTTATTTTGTGGCTTGAAATTCTAAAAGGGTTTGTGTTTAGGATAGGATTTTGAAAAGCCCGATAACATGCCGGCATCTAGTGTTAGTGTGACCACTTTAGACCACACTGAGAGCGAACCATGTTTTTTCGGGATTATAGTTGTTGTTCCCTACTAAACATACATGAAACATCGTGATCGATTCGAGGTATAGTCGGGATTTCTCTCGACTTTCTTCCTGTTGAAGAACGGCCTGTTTGTTTCTACAGAAGGCGAAGAGTGAGCATCGGCAAATTACTCCTTTGAGGTCCAAATGACTCATGCAATCCATTTAAAAACCGAAACAACTTACTTTCATCTTGATATCTAGTAATTGTTTCTAGAAGAGTTTTGACATCATCGGTCATGGAAGTAATGGCGGGCAAAACATTCATAGAATCAAGTTCTTCCCATAAACTTCTCATACTTGTATAATAATCATTTATAGATCCTTGCTTTGTTTTAAAGCATATAAATCTCTATTTATTTTGTAATTTCTAGACCCATTAGACAAGGAAAACCTTTGTTCTAGATGAGCCCAAATATCCTTAGCGAAGTCAAGTCTGAGCATTTTTTTAACGATCCGATAAAAAGCAAGATCTAGGATATTACCATAGAGTTACATGTCTCCCATTGTTCACCTTTGGTAGCATCGGTTGTGGATTTGACCCTTGTCTAGAGAACAAAACCAAGCTTCCTTTTGGATGATAGAAGCGACCTCCATTGATCTTCTCAAGATCTATAATCATGGGTCCGATAAGTTTATCCACATTAATGAAGTTTGCTCCATTGGACGGATGAAGATAAAGTGGACTTTGAGTATCAACTACCATTTTAGGAAGAAATTTTTAGTGGAAGATTTTAAGAGAGAAGATGAATCTTATATTTGCATTTCCAGCTCGATACCATGATAAGTATATCACGATCAATGCATAAGTTCAATAGAATTTGAATGGAAAGAAAAGAGATAAAAAGAGAGAAATGGAGAAAAGTTTGTAGGCTGTACTTTGCATTTCATTTGGTGTACGTTCGAGGTATTACGGTACTATATATAGGAAGTACAAGAAATAAATCCTAGCATGACTCGGCCAAAATATAACGGCCATAAAAGGCGATCTGATGCGAGGAATATTCTAGCACATAGGGACAAAAAAGATATTTTAGCTAATCATTGAGAGTAACTAGCTGAGTACAAGAAATTTTGATGATATTTCTTAATATAGCTTGTTAATGCAAAGGTGAAGAAGTTGAAAAGATGTGCGAGTGCTTATGTTGATGACTTCTCATCTTTGCCTTTTTATATATATATTAGGGTGAGAGAAGGCATAAAGAATCTCATAATAGTTCGTGCGAGAGATAATAGTGTCCCTTCCTACCCGACTTGCCCCGGCTAAATTTAGCTAGAACTACGACGAGATGAGCAGAATATTAATTTTAGATCGATATTCGATGTTAATATATCTTGCCCCCGTATGACTGTCATGATCCTAAGCAAATGCTACCCACGAGTGGAATTGACACCATTTTTTTCACCTTGAGCTAACAAATTAACTAATGTGCAAGATCTTTACAGTTTTGGTGATAGTACATCAAAGTGCATGAGTTGTTAAGCTTTCTTTTTGCATAATGGAGAACGGTGAGAATGAAAGTTTGATTATGATCATATTCTATTAGTTATATGATTCTAAACGATTTGAGTCATTATAAAGCTGAAAACTTGCTTGAATATAGGAGACAACCATCAAGAATATTATGCATTCCTTTACTCCTACCAAAATATCGGGGAGTTTCCTACAGGCACATGGAATCTTGACGGAAGCGACCCACTATATATCTAGCATACCATATTCAAAGAAATATTTGCATTATATAAAATAAATATACTCCATAATATGTTATGTTTTTTTTTTTTTTTTGAGAAATTTTACATAACATTAATACATTGTCGGTCTAAGTATGTAATTTCCTTCTTTTATCCATGTTCAATTTTTAGAGAATTTTTTAAAAAATGAAATGTCTCTTAATGAAAAAGAACGGAGAATCTTGTATTTGTTTGCTTTTTGAAACTAATATAAGGCCTTGTTCTTTCGGACTTAATAATCATGCTTGTCTCAGTTTTTTTTATTCTATTCTTGGGTGTTGAGAAATATATGTCATATTTCAAGATTATGAACTTGAAAAATAATACTATATAAGAACACAAATTAGAGAAAAATATCTATGTATATAGAACTTTTATTCGGGGATCAAAATTTACGTACAGGGGTTGAATTTATGTTGCTAGCTAGTTACTAAGGACACGAGAAGAGTTGCTCACGGTTTTTATTAGATGTCTAAACAAGGATCCTAAAACTTCCTCAATTTCTTGAATTTACGATTCTAATTTCACTAGTTGTGAGATGTCGACATTATTTGCTTTCTTTCTCGCGGATCTTGAACTCCAAAGTAGCATCAGCGCATCGATTCGTCGGGTGGATCTTTGTTGAACCCTTCTCGGCTTTTTGGTGATAAGTTTGGAGAAAGACCAGCTACTCTTTTGTGATCCCTTGATGTAGGATAACAATGACTTGAAGACATCATTGTCAACGTTTGCACATCCTTAAGGACATTGGCCTCGTTAGTGTTGTCGACTTCCTTGATGTCTTTCAAGCATTTCTTGATTATCTTCTTGGAAGTTTTTCGGGTTTTTAAGTATTCACGACTTCACTTGGTGATGTTAAATTCACCGTTGTACCTTTTTCTATGCACTGATTGAATGTCTTGGAGCCATTCCTTAGATTCTACCAAGGCATCCCGAGATGTGGCACAAATGTCGAGAAGCCTTAAAGATCCATCCAACATCTCCTCAGGCCATTGAGTTTGAGTTATGGTTTTCGACCGGAAGCGGTGAAGAAACTCATTGACAATACGATACAAATCGTTAAGGTTGGTAAGCTTGTTGGTCAAGGATGAAGTAGAGGCGGCTTGAGAAGACTTAATCCGCACAAATGCTCATCCGATTGATGCAATCGGGTGAGGTTTTGATGGAAAACTCGAGAGCGAGTGTGGTGAGATGCCATTTTTCTTGTTCTTTTTAGTTTGTTTGAAGGTAGAGAACCTACAAGATGCGAAGTTTTGTTTGATGGGTTGCTCTTCCTTCCAAGTCTGTTTATATATCAAAGTAAGAGAAGCAGAAGGAATCTTATAATTAGTGATATATAACATGATTTCATATTTGTTATTAACATTGTTTCTTCTTTTCCGACCTGCCAAATAATTTATTGCAACTCCTTTCCAAATGTTTTTTTACGCGTGATCTTTTAACACCCAAGTGATTAGCTTTCATGTCGGTTTCTAATCTTTATACAATATTACGCTACGAATTTCGTATATACACGAACGACATTGTGGCCATGATGAGTTATCTCCGATCTCTCGTATATACTTGAGCCGAGTGCTCAATTATTAGCCTTGTAGGAACATATAGATGCATATAGCGGAATTTCGGGAAACAAATTTCCTAACATCTATCACAAGATCGCATGCATAACATAAACATGAATCATATTATAAGGGAAAATAATGTACAACCTTTGTAGCGTGTTTTCCACCGGATTGCAAGTGCTACGAGATCAAAGAACAGCAATTGATGTCCCTTTACTTAGTCCACGAGCACCAATTGATTCCTACGTTTGCTAGAACGAAAGAGGATGAACAGATTTCACTCTCTTACTTTTTAGGGAGGGTGGCGGATTTTCCAAAGGAAAACTATAGGGTTTTTCTCTCTTTTCGGTTTGAATGTTCTTGTCAAAAGAACGTTCTATTCCTCTCTCCTATTATAACCTTTTATAATAGTAGGAGAATAAAATAAGAGAGAGACCTAACCTAACCCTAATTCCTCCTATTGGCTAGGTTTCCTTATTTCAATTAGTTACTACAATGTGTGACCTCATAGGATTAGGTTAACTTAGTTGTAGGTACAATCAATATTGTTCTACTAACCAACATTTATTCTCTAGCAAGTAAATGTGATTACTAAACTAACGTAATTAATTATCTACATAATAATTCCTTTTATATTTAGTAATTCTAGGGATGTCTAAGGACATATTCCTCCGATCTCCCACTTGTCAGAAGACAAGAGCACAATGCTAAATTCCTTAAGTCACTTAATGTCAAATTTGATAACACCATGTTATTCTCAAATTTATGTTCCTTGATCGCGAGTTCGAATCGCCCCGAATAAGGATTAACTCTTTAATCCTATCGGCATGGCCATGCAATTTTCCGATTCTCTCGCTCATCAAGAGGCCCGAGACACTATTCCTATTTAATAAGAGGACTTATCCACTCTTGTATGACCATAACTCCCACTCAATTCTTAGCCACACGATCACTTTGCCTTTATAACCTCCTTTTACGGCGCGGCGTTTTAACGTGTGTCAAAGTTAAACTAATTATGTTGTGGTTATTAAGACATACTCATGTCTAAGGAATCCACTAAATATAGTAGTTCGATTCTACTTTTAGAATCTAATTAGGTCAAGTCTCAATGTATCAACTATACATCCATATAATCAATTAGACATCTCTATGTCTCCATAGCCCATGGAGCATGCTATCAATTAAATATATACTAGTCTTTTAAATAAATCACTTATGTCCAATTTAGTGATTTAGACTAGGGACTTTAAATAAATTGTGATTTTCGAGTTCACTTTATAGGGTTCCGATATCAAAACGTTTTCGATAATCCTATTTGAAAACACAAATTATTGGACATTTTATTTAATACTAAACCAAACAATTAAATAATAATGGAATTTTATTGATAAACATTTCAAAGCATAATAAATGTCTTTACAATTGTAAACAGGAAGTAAACAACCTAAAGCCATTCTCCTATATGCTTAAGCCCCCATAGACCTAGTATGACACTCATGCTTAGGTTGAGGCGGTTTAGTCGGAGGATGCACTACATTTTCCTCGGTATGAACCTTGCTTACTTTCACATCCTCTCACCAACGATTTCTCGAATGAGATGGAATTTCTGACACATGTTTAGACCTTTGATGCGATCCGGGTTCCTTAGATTGAGCAAAGCACCATTCTTTGTCACAATACAACTCAATGCCATTCTCAATAGGAACTACACCAAGCTCATTAATGAACTTTTTGATCCAAACGGCTTCCTTTCTTTGCCATCATTTTCTGCAATATACTTTCGGCCTCTGTTGTAGAATTCGCGATGGTACTGCTTAGAGCTCTTCCACTCACGGCTCCTCCATTGAGACAAAATATGAAACTAGATTGCGATTGGAAATCATCTTTGTCACTCCGGAAGCTTGCATCGGTGTATCCAAGAACACCTAACTCATCATCTCCACCATAAACCAAAAATTATCCTTAGTCCTTGAAGTACTTAAGGATGTTTTTATTGCAATCCAAGTCGCATCTCCCGGATTTGATCTGGTATCTCGTTGCATATACTCAAAGCATATGCAACATCCGGTCGAGTGCATATCATGGCATACATAATGGATCCTCGAACGAAGCATAGGGAACATTACTCATACGCTTGACCTCGTCGGGACTCGAAGGACAGCGAGTCTTACCAAGTGCAATGCCATGTTGCATGGGAATGAAACCTCTTTTTGGTTTTCCGGCTTGAACCTTGCAAGAACCTTATCAATATAAGTTTCCTGAGTGAGCCCAATTAGCCTTTTGATCTATCTCCATAGATCTTTATTCCCAATATGTACTCTTGCCTCTCCTAGGTCTTTCATAGAGAAACAATTTTTAAGCCATTCCTTGAGTGACTAAGCATGCACTGGTACATAATAGACGATTTGCGTCGGATGCGAGCGCCTATTTGCGTCGAACATAGGTCCGGACGCACAGGCCTCGTCAGAGATAAGGATACATGATATGCGTCGTATCAAACGCGATGTATTGATTAGCCATCTGCGTCGCACTTTACCTCTTCATGCAGCCTTGATTAATCTTCGCTCGTCACAATGGCAAAGAGTCATTTGCGTCACATGAAGAGTAAAGTGCGAGCAGATGGCCCTAGCCTCGCTCATATGCGTCGCATGTAGTGTTATGTGCGACGCACGTGAGGCTTATCAATACTCTAGACCAGCGGACCACTTTGAATCTTCACAAATGTTCGTAGATATGTTATTTCTTAGTCCGACTCTGATTTTTATCACATCTCCAAAGAAAAAAAATCCGAGTATCCATAAGAAAATCGAGAAAGAAAAGATGGATGTACCTTAATTTCATTAAAAAATGTAATTTACACATATGGCTTACAAATTTTACCAGGATCTAAAAACAAAATTAAAAGTAACTTACAACCTTTAGAAAGTTCCTAAACAATGAAAACTAAACCTAAATTCAGTAACCTTGCTTGAAAATCTCTTTCTTAACTTTGCAATGTTGTAGTCTTCTTGAAAATCGTACAAATAGCGAGGTAAACCCGTAAGTGAACTAAAAAGAACTAAAATTTTTGAAAATTAAAGATCGAATTTTCAGATATAAAAGTTCTTATTTTTGAGATCCGAAAATGAAAAAATGAATTTTCAGGTTTGAAAACTAAAAAAGAAAATCGGATCTAAAAATGAAAACGAAATTTGAACACGTTAGCAATTTTCGCCGCTCGTCGGAAAAGCGAAGATGTTATGACGTGGCGGTGGAAGCAGCGGAGTTTAGTGAGAACTCGCGGCGGAGTGCGGGGGAGTGAGCGTGGCGGTGCGGGGGAGGAGAGAGAGAATCGATGGTGAGAATCGCGGCGAGGTATTGGTGAAGCAAGGAAGTTATCGAGTCGCTTCCTTAGCAGCCAAAGGCTTAGTGCTTTTCTTCGGATCTTTTGTCTCCTCCTAGCGATTTTTCCCTCTCTCGATTTAGGGTTGGAGTTTTAGAGTGGTTTTCTTTGCCATTTTCTCTGCTCCACTTTCTGAATTCGTGAATTCGTTGCATTGAAAGGAGAAAAATAAGAACGGCGGTTGTTGATGATGAGCTAGTGGTATGAAAAGAGAGAGAGGAAGAAAGGGACGGAGAGAGAAGAACGGCCGAAGAAGTTAGGGTTTGAAATATAAGGGAATGAAGAGCGTGGTTTGCGGCCTTATCTGCGTCGCACTGCTTCTGACCCGTGCGCCTGAGATAAACCCTAATCATTAATTTTTGCATTTTTGAGCCTTATCTGCGTCGCACATATAGCCCATGTGACGCAAATAAGACCGAATCATTAATTTATGCATTTTTGAGCTCGTGAAAGAGGAATTTGAGTAAAATCATTTGCGTCGTACCCTAATTGACATCAAGCATGGATGACTAATCTGCGTCGCATGCTCGTTAGATACGACGCACATATTTTTTCTTTTGCGTCGATTCCCGGCTGCATGCGACGCAAATGAGTCTTTACGACTTTTGTCTTATTGTGCAGCCTTGAGATGGTGAGGCGCGAATCGTCGTTTTTCTACTAGTGATGGTCTTATCATTTCCTATGAGAAGTATGTCATCCACATACAAGACCGGAAAAGTAATACTACTCCCGCTTAACTTCTTGTATACACGAGATTCTCTCATTATGAGAAAGCCAAATTTCTTGAGTGACTCATCAAATCTCGAGGTTCCAACTCCTTGATGCTTGCTTTAGTCCATAAATGGACTTCTTAAGCTTGTATACCTCTCAGATTTTCTAGATCTTCAAACCTTGAGGTTGTGTCATGTACACATCCTCTTTCGAGAACTTTCATTCAAGAAAGCGGTTTTGACATCCATCTGCCATATTTCATAGTCATGAAAGGCAACGATGTGAAAGGATTATCCTAATGGATTTCGGCATAGCTCTTGGTGAGAAGGTTTCATCATAGTCGATACCATGAATTTGTTTGAAACCTTTCGCCGCACCAACTACTTGTGAAAACACTAATGTTTCCATCCTTGTATGCATTTCGACTTGAAAATCCATTTGCATCAATGGGTTTTACCCAATCGAACGAATCGACCGAGTCCCGTACTTGATTTTCGGACATGGAATCCATTTAGGTTTCATGGCCTCGAAGCCATCTTTTAAGTCTTGGCTCTCCAAGCATCTTTGTAGCTATTAGGTTCTTGATTCTAAAATCGTTATTTAAGAACTTTCGGTCAAAAGGAAATCAATATATCTCTTTGACGGAATGATGGTCCTACTAGACCTACGTTGGGGAACAAAGAAGAAGTATCCACCTCATTAGGTTGGTGACTTCGCACGGAGTTTATCAAGTGGGACGGTAGGAGGTACGTGAATTGAATGCACCGCCTCCTGAGCATTTTCATGCCGGGCCGCCTCGATGAGGTGTTAACCTCGTCCATTTGTTGCTAAATCTCGAATTTCTTGAGATATACATTTCTCCCGCTTGTTTTTACGGAAATAAACTCCTTTTTCGAGCGACACCATTACGAGCAACAAACACTTTGTTTTCGTTTTGGTTGTAGAAGTAGTATCCCTTAGTCTCTTTTGGGCCAAGACGAAGAGACATTTATCGGATTTGGGTGAAAGCTTATCGGAAAGTAAGCGTTTTACATAGGCTTTATGACCCATATCCTTAGAAAAGACAATTTTAGAGCGTTTCAGTTCACATTTAATATGGTGTCTTTTCCACTTTCTTGGATGGTGCTCGTTAAGTGTGAATGCATTTGTTTTATGCGAATCCCCGAGAATGAAATAGGAAGATCGGCAAGACTCATCATGGATCGAACCATATCAAGTAGAGTTCGATTCCTTCTTTCGTAAAGCCATTTCGTAGTGTTCTGGTGGAGTCCATTGTAAAAGTATTCCACAATCCTTCGAATGATCACCGATTTCTTGCGATAAATATTCACCACCACGATCGGATCGTAATGCCTTAATTTTCTTTCCAAGTTGGTTTTGGACTTCATTCTAGAATTCCTTAAATTTTTCAAAGGATTTCGACTTATCGCATGTAAGGTAAACAAATCCAAATCTGCTCACATCATCGGTAAAAGTAATGAAGTAACCGTACCCTCCCCCTGCCAACGTACTCGTAGGTTAAAGCACATCCGTATGTATGAGGCCGAAAAGGTCATTGGCCACTTTCACTTGAACTTTGTGAAAGGTGACTTTGGCATTTTCCCCATTAAGCAAAACTCACTGAGTATCAAATGATTTGAGAATTCCATCTTTATGAAGCTTCCCAATACGCTTTGAACTTATGTGGCCTAATACAATACGTATGGTATGTCGGGTTTGAATCATTTATTTTAGGTTTCTTGCTTGTCTATATTATAGATGTGGGGTTTAAGTCCAGCACATATAAACCATTTGATAACTTAGGTGAGACATAGAATAAATCATTCAAATAAACGAGCAACAATTATTCTTAATTTGAAATGAAAAACCTTCCAAATCAAAGGCGGGATCGAAACGATATTCTTGGTAATAGTTGGAACATAATAACAATTATAAAGTTCAATACTAAACCAGAAGGTAAAAATAGACTACAATCTCCACGGCCCAAACGCGGCAACTCGTGCTCCCGAATTTGCCCACGCGGAGGTCCACTTCTCCCTTTGCTCAATGATCTGCTTCTTTTTAGTAGCACATTACGAATAATGTGAAATCCACCTGTGATATCAAATACCTATGAAGTAGAAGTAGATAAGTTAATCTCTATAACATAAATACACGAAGTTGAAGCATACTCTTCTTATCCTCCAGGATACTTGGGGCAGTTCCTCTTCTTGGCGCCGATCTTATGGAGTGGAAGCACTCGTGTAGTTTTCTTTACTTTTGCCTTAGAGTGGCCTTTGGCTTTGATGTATCATCGGTGACGACAACCTTGCCCTTGTTCTTCTTACGAGGTGCCCCCTTTTTCTTGAATTGCTTGCTTTCCCAACCACGAGACTATCCACATGTTCGGGTTCAGGCTGAAGCTCCTTTGGGCCCAGAGTAAGCATACCATGCGACTCTTGCAAGTAGCCTCCACTCCTTGCATGTAAAAATTCAAGCAAATTTTGAAGTTTTCGAGGCGAGGATTTGATCACAATATCGGTATAGTTACGTAGGGATAAGGGAAGCCCGATTTTTCCATGATGAAATTGTCCGATCATATTGAACACACATGCGGACCAACGGGTTTTTCCTTTCCCCGACTTGCACTCGATGAACTTACAGTGAGCTTCAAGCCTCTCGGCCTCGCGTTCTTAGAAACATAGTTTTGTTTGTTGGAGGATGGAATGGCGTCTGAACCATCAAGCGTTTTTGAAATTACGGTTCCATGCAAGCAAGCATCGAAACATGTTACTTGCCGAGAATTTGCCTCAATGGTTTGTCTTGCTCTCCTTTGGTGGAGTAGCGATGTATAGCGGGGTTCGGGGAGAGGATTATCGAGAACACGTTCCTTCCTTCGGCTACGAGAACGATTCTCGACCATTTCCCATTCTAGGAAGTTATGAGCGGTGAGTTTGTCCTTTTCGAGTAAATAGCGCAAATTAAACAGGGGTGGTTGTTGTTATTTGAACCGAGGACATGTAACTTCTGACAAAAGAATAATAAAGCAAGATTGATCAATGTTTACTCCAAGAAAGTAGCGATTAAATGAGTTTAATTACTTGGTACCCCTTTATTCAAAATAAGAGTCCCCTATTGAATAAAGAAACACCAAGATCCCCTCCACTACAATCCAAAGCGGACTTTTTTGCCTTCAATTTATAGTAGTTGAGGTAAGTAAACATTTTACTAATTATAACTAATTATAATTCTTGGTAGGCAGAGTTAGAACTCCTTGTTTACTCCTATCTCTTTGCTTCAAAACCAAAACTTTGTCTTTTGATGATTTTGTTGAGTTAAACCAAACATTAACTTGTAAGTTTTTAAAAACCCACCCTCTTATCCACAGGATAAAGTAAGCAAGACCCTTGCTTTGGCGGAATGCATTACTCATTATCTAATGCGTTATAGGTGTTGTTTGGAAAAGCAATTAAGCTTCAATATTACATGTTGGGGACCTAAGTTTACTATGTTGGTTAATTTAAAGTGAACACATAACATAAATAACACACATATATAAACTTAAGCAAGCATTTAAACATGATAAATGAATAAATGCATATAAGTATAATTAAAAGTGATCCTAGTATGGCCCTAAACCTAGGAAAACTAATCTTCATGAATTCCTCCTTGAATCTTTATGGATCTCCATCCTTGATTCTCCATGGAACTTCATTCTTGATTATATATCATTTATAATTTAAATAACGAAAATTTAAATTGCAATAGCAAACGATACGCGAGATCGTATTTGATTTACATAAAATTTAACGATGCGCATATACGTATTTTACATCTAGTTTTGGGCCATACTAGTCACAACATGAAAAATATAATATCATACATATTACATTAAACATCCACGCATTTATAATATCAAATAAAATAAACACAAATTATTTACTTATTAACAATTAATAGCAAATACAACTTTCCATAATAATTATAAAACTTAACAAATTTAAGCTAGAAATTATTTAGGGAATCTTTATTATTGAATTCAATTACTTATCTAGATATGGCAATAATCTTTATTATTTACAAATTTGCAAAATAGGAATCTTTTGGATTTATGCTTCAACTTTGGAAAATCATATTTTCCTTAAAGCAGTTTTTATTAAAATTGACTTTGATTAGTTGACCGGGCGGTGAAATTTGCTGGTGGCGCAAAGACACATGAGTTTAAAACTCATCATCCTCACGCGAGAGGAAGGAAAATCGTTGGAGAAAAACAAACAAAAAAAAAAAAAAAAAAAACCGGCCTTGTCCACATGTGATAGCCGGCCTTACCAGCTGGCACTTCTGTGCTCACTCCGTAGACGGGTCTCGCAGCTAACATCGCGGTTCGCCAAGGCCAGCCCGATCCCCGGCGACACGTCGCGGCATACGCCACCAGCGGCCAAGCGCCGCGAAGGAGAAGGCGGCGCACGCGTCGCCCCGCGGCCGTCCATCCTTCCCCCGAGTGGCCATCCTCCTGCGGTCTCGCCAGGTCATGGCCAGATTCGGCCAGCCATATCGGAAGCACTCCTCCGAGCCAGAGTGGCTCCACCCGTGAAGTAGTGGGGCCACCCGGCCACGCTTCCTCTTTAATTTTGTAACAATTACTTTTAAATTAAAGATATCTTAAGTTAACAATTAATTAAAGATTTAGGAGATTAATTAGGTTTTAATAATCAAGAAAATTATGGCAAAAATTATGAATCAATTAACAAACTCCAAACAAAATTTTAGATTTGTTAAGATTAGATTTTCAATGTGTAATCTATATTAAACATTAAATCTAACAAAAAATTTAAAATTTTGTGCAAAAATCAAATTATCTCCAAAAATTGGGAAAAGTAACAATTAAATTCGAAAATTTCGAAAATAATTTTTAGGGTGATCTCCTGAATTAGCTTAGCAAATAAAATCAAATATTTTAATTGGTATCCTTAAATTCTATGAATAATCAAATTAAACATAAAATTTAACCAAAATTCATAAATAATATGATAAAATTCGAAAATTAGTGGGAAAAATAATCAAATTATTTCAGCCATCATATTATTCTAGATCTATGTGGTTGATGAACATTAGATTTATTTAACAAATTAAAAATCAAATCTTTAATTGTTAACAAATTATTTCAATAATTAATCGAATTAATCATAAATAATTTAAATCTAACAAAAATATTTATAGAAATCCGAAAATTTTAGAGTGAATTAACCAATTTATTTGGTCCTCATAGTAAAAATTCGGATCTTAACAAAAAAATTGAACATAAATCACAATTAAATCAATTATTTACAATTTCCAATCAATTAATATCAAATATCAATTATGCAAATTCAAGCCATAAATAAATCCTCCATAATTGAATAAAAATAATAACTTTGCATACAATAATATGATCCTTATGAATATTATGAATTAGGCAAAAGCGGATACCCTTGTAGGAACATATAGATGCATATAGCGGAATTTCGGGAAACCAATTTCCTAACATCTATCACAAGATCGCATGCATAACATAAACATGAATCATATTATAAGGAAAATAATGTACAACCTTTGTAGCGTGTTTTCCCTTGGGATTGCAAGTCTTAGAGATCAAAAAGCGGCGATTGATGTCTCCACTAGTCCACGAGACCAATTGATTCTACGTTTCTAGAACGGAAGAGAGGATGAACAAGATTTCACTCTCTTGCTTTTTAGGGAGGGTGGCCGGATTTTCCAAGGGAAACAATGGGGTTTTCTCTCTCTCTTCGGTTTGAATGTTCTTGTCAAAAGACGTTCTATACCTCTCTTTATTATAACCTTTTATAATAGTAGGAGAATAAAATAAAGAGAGACCTAACCCTAACCCTAATTCCTCCTATTGATCGGTTTCCTTATTTCAATTAATTGCTACAATGTGTGACTCATAGGATTAGGTTAACTTAGTTGTAGGTACAATCCAATATTATTCTACTAACCAACATTTATTCTTTAGCAAGTAAATGTGATTCTAAACTAACGTAATTAATTATCTCTATAATAATTCCTTTTATATTTAGTTTTTGCCGGGATGTCCAAGGACGTATTCCTACATAGCCAGCTATGCTGTTTATGAGCATCTGATATGAATGACTCGCATCATAAGCCCTTCAATGCAGACAGATGTTTCTGATGTATAATGACTTGCATCTGCTGTGTAGCAAGATGTTTTTATGTCTACAGGCAATGTTCAGTTTTTTTGCTTGAAGCATGGTAATCCAGTAAACATCATGCCTTAATGCCTTAATTTTTATTTTTCAAAGTTCAATTAGGTAGATGAAATCTTGATAACAGGCTAATTATGTTCATACACTGATCTATTCTAGTCATTAAACTTCATCACAAAAACACCCATAAGAGATAATTTATTGCATTTTATGTCACTGTTTTGGAGAAGAAATAGTAACCTACATGTTCATTCTGTTTAAATTTTTTATATTAATGGATAAAATTGTTACAGAATACTGATACTGATAAAGTGAAAGAAAGATGGGGAAAAGGTAGATTCGAACTTGAATAGGTTTTTTCGGCAATTACAATAAGTCTAAGTTGTACATACAAGTTAAGACAAATCCAGATGGTTTAAATTCAATTGAATAGATACATCTGTACATGGCAACCACCCACCGTGAACAAAAAGATGTTCATCCCCTCTCTCTACAACTTTTTTTCTCATCTTCAAAAAAAATGTTATAGTTCATGAAGAATTCATAAA
This sequence comes from Beta lomatogona, assembly GCA_947646795.1. Classification (NCBI taxonomy): domain Eukaryota; kingdom Viridiplantae; phylum Streptophyta; class Magnoliopsida; order Caryophyllales; family Amaranthaceae; genus Beta; species Beta lomatogona. Next base: position 681,945 of record CANSNZ010001154.1, read on the forward strand.
ATCAACCCATTTATGGCGTAAAAAAGTCATCAATATTCTTTCTCTCTTACTCTTGATTTCAAAATTAATTTTTTAAAAATATTTCAAAATATGGCAAAATGGATATCATTTTATAGATCTCAAAAAAATATGACCATTCATATTTTTGTTTAATTTTTCAGATTTGTATTTTTTTTAAAATATATCCATTCTAATTTGGCAAATACATTTGTTACACAATTTCTCACTACTTGGTGGGGCCCACTTTTTCTCATGACATAATTTTTTTTGTTCGCCAGGTAAACAATTCGTTGATTGGTAACAATATGACCAAAATATTTTACAACTTGTTCATGATGGGGTGATTTTTTTTTTGTTTATAATCCCATGAATTATTTTTTTGTTTATGGTGGTGGATGCTCTTAAAGATGCAAAAGTACTATTACTATGGACATTATATTGTCATAAAATTTAAATTATATATTCAAACTCATAGTCAAATTAATTTACATCGGCCAATAAAATTGAGTGGCATGATGTAATGATACAAATAAGCGATATAAAAGATCTTTTCTATATTGTAATAGTGCTAGTTAGAAAATTTGATAGCTTCCTTTCATTATCTGCCCCAACAGGAAAGGTAGAGTGCTAAAACTTGTGAAGCTATGTCTCCACTTCAATCATGTGATTCTCATTCAATCACCTTAATTTCCCTCCTTTATCTTCTCTCTCTCTCAAAAGATCACCGCTTCCTCTTCAATTAATTCACATCTCTATAATCTCACAACCTCTTACCTCCAAAGTCCACATTACCTCTTTTATTATAATGTCCCTTTATACACTTTCTTACCATACTCTACTTACTCCATACCTAGGTTCCTATCTTCTCCATTACCTCAAAACCCTCATGAAAGACCTCTCTTTCTTATTCCTTAAGAACTTCATGGGATCAAAAATGAGGCGAGGCTTTCGCAACGTTTGCAACGACGATAACTCCACTTCTACCCTCAATCAAAAACAACCCTCCTCAGCAGCTCCATCACAACAACCATCCTCTTCTTACTACATGGACAATGATCATAGTACTCTCCAACGCGCCTCCTAGGAAGAGCGTAACCTTAGAAGAAATGATCCTACAACTCGAGCTAGAGGAAGAAATGGCACGAAAGGAAAAGGCAGCAACCCACAAACACACTGAAGAAATGAATTTCCACCGTAGGATGTCCTGTGTGAACAACTCTGACATCCTACGATCAGCAAGGAATGCATTGAATCAGTACCCTCGATTTTCCCTCGATGGAAGAGATGCGATGTATAGGTCTTCCTTTCGTAAACATAATCTCGCTCCAAGTGCATTCGATGGCCTAAAACTAAGGAAGATTGTTGCACTTGCCGCATAGTGTAGGGAGGGGAAAATGTTATATGGTGTAAGCCAGGGGTGGTGCCGAAGTTAATGGGACTAGAGGCTATGCCTTTGCCTATTAGCAGACTTTACAGCAGCAAGAATAATTGTAATAAGGAAACTAAGCAGAAGTTGTGCAATGCTATTAGGACCCAGAATTTGAAAAGAAGAGAGAAAAATGAGTTGGACAGACGACAACAGATGAGGCGTGCTATGGATTCGAATGGCTGCTGTGGCCGCGGTGGTGGTGGTGTTGGCGGTCATGGTGGTGGACGTCACTCTTATTCTTCAGTCGGATATGGTGTTGTGAACCCACTTGCTGTTGAACATGTATGTGGTCTAGGAGGGCCAATAAGTGATGTAAGATCGTGATGGACTTGCAGGGGCAGCATGTAACAATGAATATTGGATTAGTGTATGAAATATCTGATAATCTGAGCATGGTTGGTGTTATAATTAGCTAGCAAGTCGGATAAGAAGAGACATTATATGTGGAGCATAACCTATGAAAGACCTTATTGTAAAAATAAAAATCATTAAATTAGCATCACCAAATTGTAGAACTATGGTGCCTGTCAAATTTCACCTTTCTCAACATGTATTGATGTCAATAGTAAAAAAAAAAGAAACTTTTTGTGTCTTGTAAGCTTGCTCAGGTTAGTTGGACGAAAATTTTTCAGGGAGGTGGTACCTAAGAGTAAGGCTTGAAATTAAATTGATTGTCCTTTGCATTTCTCTATAATCTAAACTGATAAAAAGACACTTAACTTCGATAAATGTAACACAATTCAACAAATTTGGGGACAACATTGATAATTTAAGGAATCCACCATTATCTTCTTTTTTTTTCTGGGGTGATAGGTCCCGTACCTGTACTGCTTTACATATTTCGTGCTCGTGCTCGTGCTCGTGCTCGTTCTATACCTGAATTCATGCACTTGTATTATCTGAACTTCTATATGAAACTCTTCTTTTCTCTCTTCTAATTTGTGTCGCCTCTTATCAGTTTTCTCTCTTCTCATGTTCTATCTCTCTCAATTTGGTTTATTTTATTATATTGCTTTATAAGATATATTTACCATTTCTGAATTTCTCCTCTCTTGAAGTTTATCTATAGAGATTGTATGTTCAATTAGGGGTCAGTTATTGTTCATAGTGCTATCAGTGAAGTTAATTTAGAATGATCATATGTTAAGGCCAATGATCATATTAAACTTAGATTATATGATAGCAAATGTATATATAAACATTTTTTTCTCTTGTTTTTTTGTTCCCTACTTTCTTTTCCCTCTCATTTTTTTGTTTTTTGTTCACTACTTTCTTTTCCCTCTCATTTTTTTTTGTTCTCTACTTTCTTTTCCCTCTCATGATTTGTATCTCCCCAATCTATTAATCTGGTGTTCGTTGTATGTCAACTAATGTTTATACGTAAAGGTTATATGTTCTCATAATATTTAACGTTATGTTCACGCTAATTAATGTACTTCCTCCGTTTCAAATTACTCGCTACACTTTGAAAATTCTGCTATTCATCTATGAGGTTTGACCATCTATTATATACTATTAGATAAAACCAAATGCTATAATATATTATGTCGTTGGATTCAGTCTTAATGTATATTTTTATAAAATCACATTTTTATACTTTACTCTAATACAAAATTAAAGATATTAATAGTCGAAGTGGTGCATCGGCAAGCATGAAAGTCGAAGTGTAGAGAGTAAAAAGAAATGAAGGAAGTAGTTAATTAATGGTGATGTTCATTATATTCTATCACATGTTCCCCGTATTTTCTCACATGCTCAATAGCTTTTATCTATATCGTATTCATAATACTTAGTATTACATATTGTGATGACATATAAACTTGGTCTGAAATGAGCTATCTAAGTGTTTATTGAAAGTATTCAAATATCGTTACAAACCAACTTTATGTTCATTAATTACTAAATTAGTTTTAGTGAAGTGGTACTTGTTTAAATTGAACTTGTCATTATTATTTAGCTGTTTTTAATTTGAAGATGTAAATTTGTAAAAATATGGTTTCTAATGAAATTCTCATTGGAAGTTTGAATGACTACATTTATTTTACGTAGGAAAAACTTCACATGGATTTATATGATCATCCATTTATGGAAATACTTAAATGATCAATAAATATGTATGAATGAACATAGAACAATATCAAAAGAACAATCTTTTAATTGAATTTGTTTGTTTGAATTGAACATGTATACGTACATATGTTTGTGTCTCTCCCAATCTATGAATCAATTGTTCATTTTTTGTGAACTAACGTTTATACATAAAAGTTTGTATTCTCATAATATTCAACGTTATTTGTTAATGTAGTTAATTATAAAGTGATATTCATTCTATATTATCACATGTTCTCCGTATTTTTTCACATGTTCAATAACTTTTACCTATATCGTAATAATACTTAGTATTATTATGATGGGCATACAATTTGGTTCGAAGTGATTAGGCTATATATAATGTTTACTAAATGTCTTCAAATGTTGATACAAACTAGTTTTATGTTCATTATTATTTTGCTTTCTTAATGGAGTATTTAAGTTGTTAAATTGAACATGTGCACTATTTTATAGTTGTTTTTTGAATTATAAAACAAATGAATTATAAGTCAAATCGACATATTTTTACAAATTAGTGAACACATAGAAACACATGAACAACTCGAAATACACAACGAACATTAAACAAATAAACATGAACAACAACGAAATGAACATGAGTTGGACTTAAATGAACAATAATTTAATGAAGGAGGAAACAAATATTTGTTTCACATCTCGATCGATTTTCAACCTCATATATGGTTGATTTCACCAAGTATGAGAATAACACTTCAATTGAAAAAAAAAGCAAATTTTATCCTTAGTAGACTAAAATGAGCATTAGGTGGCGATGAAGAATATTAGTCACAAACTTGAACAATAATAAGCAAAATGAACTAATTCAACAAATCAAAGAACATTAGGTTACTTAATAACAAATATTGGACTTAAATAAGCATTAAATGACAGCATAAGAGCGTCAATCATGTAAACATGAACAATAATCGGATGAACAAGTTCAACAAATCAACGAACACGAATATCAAATGCACAAGAACAAAGTTGGTTTAAATGAACATCAAGTGGCAATTGAACATGAACAAGAAATTGGATCAACAAGTTCAACAAACTAATAGAAATGGAGAAGCACATGACTAAGGTTAGACTAAATGAATATCGGGTGATAAGAAAGGAGCATCGATCGCATAAGCATGAATAATAAATTGAATGAATAAGTTTCACAAATCGAAAAACATGATGGATCACATGAGACAAGGGTTAGAATTAAAGAAAAAATCTGGTAACAACAAAAGAAAATCAATTATAAAAAAAAACATGAATTACAAGTTAGCGAAAATCAATTATAACCTTTTCCACCACCACCAATTTGGCTTGACCGTTGAACCACTAGGTGGTGGCGCGTCATTTTCACCACCGGAAAATTAATTTTCGTTAAAAATTAAAAGTAAGAACACGAACCTCATATCTACCCTCCTCTTTTTCCTATGTCTCTATTATATATGAGGCTGGCACCTTTTGTGTTCACTTTTTACTGAAATAACGTAATAGCCAGAACAAAGCTACTAATTATTTCTCTTATATTTTTTTTTTTTAAGGAAAAAAAAAAAATCCATACAATTAAAAACGGTTAAATTTTACATCTGTAGGGTAAAAACAAAAATAAAAGCGATATTGCTTGAATAACGATTAAATTAAAACTTACAGCGAAATCGACCCTGCACGGTGTCGCGCATGCGTCGCGTGCTTAGATACTTTTAGTGTCACGAGTCACAACCCACAACCGCCATCACCTGACCCTAAAAAAACCACCCTTTAAACCACCATGACTTTTCCTATTCTTTTTTTTTTTTCTCTCTCTCCTCCTCTTTCCCCTCCGAAGCCCACAACTACTATCTTCTTGGTGCACAAACGGTTGTTTTCCCACTGCACTCGCCGTGAAATGGCGTATAGCTGGAAGTTCTCATCTTTCTTCCTTTCAATCTTGTTTAATTTATTGTGCTCGGATATCAAATGGTAAGTTTCGCCGTTTATTTTATTCTCTTCAAATTTTCAGTTATTTGCCAAAGATTGAACTTTTACCTACCCAAAAAATCTCCATTAATAAAATCAAAGAAAACCCAATAATCAAACGTAATTTAAGAGGTGGCAGCAATGTGAAAGGGAGGGGAGGAGAGATGAGGGAGAGAAAAGAGAAAGAATTTAAAACGTAAAAAGAGTTTTCATGTGAAAAAGAAATATTTCGAGCTTTATTTCGTTTTTTTAGTGGAACCGGTCGCAAATAAGTCAAGTTCTTTAATATTGATGGGTGCGTAAGTTAGAGTGACTAAGGAATATTAAAAAAGATTTACTTTTAGCGGATGAATGCAAATGTTGACTTTATTTATAAGATTTTTGTTTTCTAATGATGTTCAATTTCTTGAGTTCTGTAAGCCATTGTTTAAATGAGGATGGATACCCAAAATATGAACTAAATTTAGTACAGAAAATACCACAAAAAATAAAAAGAGATATATGCTTTGAATCTTTATATAGGAACTTTTCATTCACAATTTGTGTATATCTATATATATGTACAAATCTGCTATCAAAACTTAGTTACTCAGGATATTCAGAATAGTTGCTCTAGTCTTAACAAGATGCCTAAATAAGGAGTCTAATGTTTCATCAGCAACTTGAATTTCAGACTCCAATTTCACCATCTGACTCCTTATATTCTCTACTTGTAACATATTAACACCATTTTTGTTCTTTTGGTAGATAATTGACTCAAGAGTGGCATCAACAACATCAAATTCACTGCTTGTTGACTTCGCTTCTTTGTCACCACCCTGGTGCATTAACTTGTTTACTAAAGACCATTTTACTTTTCTGGGATTCCGACTTTGCACCACCGATGTAGGACAACACGGACTTAAAGACATCAAGGGTTACCGCCTCTACATCTTTCAACGCGCTCTTGATGGAAGCATCCTCAGTAGTTGTTTGGTTTGTTTCCTTGATAGTGTTTTTAAGCACTTCTTGATCATCTTTCTTGCACTTTTTCGGGTGTTTAAGTACTGAGCGATTTCATTATTGATGCTAAGTTCACCGCTACACCTTCTTCTTAGCACCGATTGTATGTCTTGTAGGCGTTCCTTTGACTGTACCAAGACATCTCTCGATGTGGTACACATGTCGAGAAGCCTTAGAGATCCATCCAAGACCTCCTCGACCCATTTTGAAGGTAGATTTTGTGAAACATCTTGTTGATTTAGGGGAAGTTGAAGCAACTCATCGACACAACAATACAAATCTTTAAGGTTTGTAAGTGTTTGGTATAATGATGATGACGTAGAAGCAGCTTGAGAAGATCTCAATCTGCTCAAGTGTTAGTCAAATTGATCAGCAACTGGGTGTGCTATTGAGGGACAACTAAAGGAACGAGCGTGGTAAGAAGCCATTACTAGTAGTTTTAGTTTAGCTTGTTGATGCAAAGGTGAAGAAGTTGAAAGGATATGCAAGAGTTTATGTTGATGACTTCTCATCTTGTGCCTTTCTGTATATATATTAGGGAAAGACAAGGGCGTAAAGAATCTCATAATTGTTGGTGCAGAGATAATAGTGTCCTTCCTACCCAACTTGCCAGCTAAATTTAACTAGAACTATGCAGCACAATATCGAATTCAGATCTGATATTCGATGTTAATATATGCTGCACCCTGTATGCCTGTCATGATCTTAAGAAAATGCTACCCACCGAGTGGAATTGACACCATTTTTTTCACCTTAAGCTAAAAAATTAACTAATGTGCATGGTCTTTGCACAGTTTTGGTGACAGTACAGGAAAGTGCATGAGTTGTTGAGCTTTCTTTTTCTGCATAATGCAGTGGGAATGAAAGTTTGATTATTATCATATTCTATTAGTTATTAGTATGATTCTAAAGGATTTCAAGTGATTATAAAACTGAGAAACTTGCTTGACTGTATAGAAGACAACCATCACGACTATCATGCAATCATGCATGCCCTTTGCTCCTACCGAAATATCAGGAGTTCCTACAGGCACATAGAATCTTGACAGAGCGACCCACTATATGTCTAGCATACCATATTCAAGAAATAATTGCATTACACAAAGAAAAGAGAAAAAAAAAACTCCATAATATGTTTTTTTTTGGAGAGAATTTCCCATAACATTATCGGTCTAATCATGTAATTTCCTTCTTTTATCCAAGTTAAATGTTTAAGAATTTTTATTTATTGACATATCTCTTGTCTCTTAATGAAAAAGGAAAGAGAATCGTGTATTTGCTTCTTGAAACTAATATAAGGCCCTGTTTTCGGACTTAATCATGCATTTCAAATTGTTGCCGTTTTTTATTCAATTTTGGGTGTTGAGAAATATGTCATATTTCAAGATTATGAACTTGCCCAAATAATACTATATAAGAATCTCAAATTAGAGAAACATATCTATGTATATAGAACTTTCATTCATAGATCAAAATTTCTGTACAGTGTTGAATTTTAGGTACTGCTAGCTAGTTACTAAGGACATTGAGGAAGAGTTGCTCTGGTTTTTAATTAGATATCTAAACAGGGATTCTAAAACTTCCTCAATTTCTTGAATTTTCTGATCCTAATTTCACTATTTGTGAGATGCTCAACAATATTTTGCTTTCCTTTTTTCTGGCAGATCATTAGCTCCAAAGTGGCATCAACAACATCGGGTCGCTGGTGGATGCTGTTTAGATCCTTCTCAGCTTTTTTGGCTGATAAGTTTTGAGAAAAGAGACCAGCTACTTTTTTGTGATCCACTGTGTAGGATAGCAATGACTTGAAGACATCAACTGTCAATGTCTTGCACATCCATAAGGACATTGGCCTCATTAGTGTTGTCGACTTCCTTGATATCTTTCAAGCATTTCTTGATTATCATGTGGGATGTTTTCGGGTTTTCAAGTATTCAGCGGCTTTCACTGGTGATGTTAAATTCACCGCTACACCTTCTTGAGGAGCACTGATTGAATGTCTTGGAGCCGTTCCTTAGGTTGCACCAAGGCATCCCGAGATGTGGCGCAAATGTCAAGAAGTTTGAGATATGGTTTTTTTTGACCAATAGGCAGTTGAAGAAACTCATCGACAGTCTGATGCAAATCTTTTAGGCTGGCTAAACTTATTGGTCAGGGATGAAGTAGATGCGGCTTGAGAAGACTTCAATCTGCACAGCTGCTCATCCAATTGATCTGCAATCGGGTGAGGTTTTGATGGAAAACTGAGAGAGCCAGTGTGATGAGATGCCATTTTTTTTAGTTCTTTTTAATTTGTGTAAAGGTAAAAGAACCTACAAGATGCAAAGTTTTGTTTGATGAATTGCTCTTCCTTCCGAGTCTGTTTATATATCAAAGTAAGAAGACAGAAGGATATCTTATAATTAGTGAGGATATAACATGATTTTATATTTTTCTATTAACATTGTTTCTTCCTTTTCCTACCTGACAAGTACTTTATTTTAACCCCTTTCCAGAAGTTATTTTTCTATGATATATTAACACAACTGATTAGCTTTTCATGTTTGGTTCCAATCTTTATACAATATTCTGCTCACGAATTTCGTATATACACGAGCGAGATTGTAGCACTGGCCAATTCTCTCTCTTGTACACACCAGGGTGAGTACTCAATGATTAGCCAGCCATGCTGTTTATGAGCATCAGTGTGAATGACTTGCATCATAAGCCCTTCAATGCAAACCAGCAGATGTTTCTTATATGGAGGAAGGTAAGATGTCTAACCATTTTGCTAATACACTGATGTAGCAAGATGTTTTTATATCTACAGGCAATTTTGAGTATTTTTCTGTGCTTGAAGCATGCTAATTATGTAATTTTAATTTCTTTTAATATCATGTATACATAGAATAATGAGATATTTAACCTAATGAATGTATACTATTCATAAAAATATCTGCATGTCCCTACATTATGCGCCTCAGTTTTTATTATGTGAGGTACGAACAGGTTGAGCTAAAAGCAATTAACATTTCATCTGAAGCCAAAAATAAGCTTAGTCTTCTCAGATATAGAGCATAATAAGGTGAGCTTAAATTAGGTTGATTAGTAAAATATATCATCCAGTTCTAAAACGAAAAAGAAATAGCGTAGTAGAAGCAAAACAAGAAGAATAGGCAGTACATATTCCTTACATATGATATAACCAGCGAAAAGTAAAGAAAACAGAACCAGTAGTGATCAAAAGGTACTAGTTCCAATTTCCTTTTCCATAAAGCAAACAAAGGCGAAATAAGGACATTTTAACAAAGTCGGTTTTATAAGTCTGCAATTTACAAGATAAATTTAACGATATGTTTTTTCTCTTTGTCTAAAAACTATAGCTGAATTTTATCCAATAACAACTAACTCAACGAAGCTACAACAACACAAATCAGAGCACACCAGCTAAACATATCCGCTTCTTTTCTAGACCTTCTTTTCTTTTTAATTTTTGAACATTCACTTGCTGCACATATATGACACAATCCAGAATTAATTGGTACAACCGCAAGTGGCAACAGCAAGTACTTGTTTGATTACTTCACGAGTGACTGAATTTTCCAAATTTTTATACAGAAATGTCATTGCCTTTACATGATCCTAGGCGTAGGCAGCTGCTTTGTGGTAAGAGATTAGTAAACGTCAAAGTTCTACTTAGGTAGATGATTTTTTTTTTTTTTTTTTTTTTTTGACACTGGCTGAAAAAAATTGCAAACAAATACTAAGAGTGAAGCATAGTAGAGAGGGCATTTCTTTGCTACGGAGTCCGCAGTTGCAATGTGATGGCGAGGGACTTTGATGACCATACACAGAGAGAAATTCTTTGCTGTTTCTTGGGTACATTAATGGTCAAGCACAGTAATATAGTTACAGAGGAAATACCCTGCAAGATGTCTAAGTTAGTTGAATGAGTTAACAGGGTAATATGTGTGAGTGCTGATCCAAAGCAATGTAGCATGGAGACAAGCCTTGGCTTCGCATGTAAGGCGGAAGTAACCCAATTCCATAAGCACCACCACCTATGTATACCGTATTGGCCCTGC